>OY776676.1:51051004-52269573 GCA_963675555.1 Leptura quadrifasciata
GACAATAATAGAGGCCCAAGGATAGTACCTTGTGGAACACTCTTAGCAATGGATTCAAAATTAGAAAAATTATTATTAACGCAAACCCTTTGACGACGGCTACTTAAATTATTACGAAAAACGTTAACGCAATGTTACCCAACCCAAAGTATTTTAGTTTCTTGTACAAAACAGAATTGTTTAACGTATCGAAAGCTTTACTAAAATCAAGTAATATTAAGCACGTGTTGTTACTGTCATCATTAGCTATGTACAAATCATCGGTAACATGGAGCAGGGCCGTACTAGTACTACGACGAACACGAAATCCGGCCTGATTTGTAGGTAGTATACTATTAATAGTAAAGTAAGTATTTAATTGCTCAGCTATGATTTTTTCCAAGACTTTAGACGGTGGTATACTAATAGGACAAAAAACCAAGATATCTAAGGAGTTGGTACTTTTGGGTACTTAATACCCAACTGGGATTATCTTGAGACCAGTAATGAGCGTTTTGTGTTGTCACAAGCCCATTATTGTGGAAGGAGCTGTCATCACTCTACAATATATTTTTCAAATAATTCGGATTTTCTCCATATAATGCTGACAATTCGGCACTAAATTTATGCGACGCTCAATATCACCAGGCCTTAAATAATGAACATAATAGATTTTATAGGGATAGTACTTATTTCTCTTTAAAATTCTTTGCCGGAGAGGAGTAGGAAATATTTGTTTCATATGATAATTTTCGTAAAGATATTTACAATATTGCTCACTACTAAAGCAGAATTTGCATCATTGTAGCCGTTAGCTGGTTATTACGCATTAACTTTTAAAAGCTTTCATAATTTCTCAAATTATTACTTGAAGAAATAAAGGTCTTGTGGTCTGGCTGAGCCAAATTGAGTAAACGGAATTGAAATGATCTTTTGGCTTTATGGAATTTTTTTCTAGATTCTCCGTAAATCAAAATAATGTTTAATTATTTGCCTTCGTTGCTGTGTACAGTCATTTCTCAATTACCATGAACTAACAAACGTATTGAAGGCACTTTTAAAATTGATTTATATCAACAAGTATCAAAATAAGTTTCTACGCAAAGTACTTGACATTCCATTATTAATTTAAACTTTAGGGCGAGTGTAAGTGCGTTTCTACTATGTACGTATTTCGATATGTGTCGTAAAGCAACGTCAGACTTGGATGTGAATCATTTCAAGGGACACCGTGTCCTCGCCTCATATCTTTAAGCGATTTGTATATTAGTGTATGCGCGGAATCTATGCAATCTTAGGAGAGGATTGCGTAGTGGTTAATTCATCCTTCGGAGGGGATGTAAGGCTGTTGGTCCATTGTCTATTAAATGCTAGGCAAGTAAAAGATCCCTACTCTTCGAAAGAGAAGAGGTTCGCAAAAATTCCTGATTGGGGGTAGCTCATCTATAAGCGTCGGTATTACGGTTCAGTAGAGGAAGTTGACCAACGTTAAATGTAAAAAAAACTTACGGTCACAGTTTAAATATTTAACAAATGAGAGGGCTTAATCCAAATTATAATTTGAAAAATTTAGAAACAGAAAATATTAGATTATTTGAATACTAATAATTTTATTAAAAAATGCATTCAAGAAAAACTATATACCAATTGATACCTTATTGCGTGTGCTATGTTTCAAGGTCCCAGCTATCGAGAAATAATTTTGAGCATCAGCATCATCTTTGTACATTTGTACCATTTGAAAAATCGCGAATCGTTTAAAGTTAAAGCTACCTATCATCGTATCTAGTGAATTTGAGTTTTCTTTTACTGGTTTTAATGGAAAAGTGTGCCACAAAAGTACTTACAATTAAACATACTTTAATAATATTATACTTCTAAAGTTCACCTCATCGAGAAATTTCTTTCCGTTGTCAGTCGCAACATCGCAGACGCCCATGCCATTGCCAATATTTGAAAGACAACATTAAATCACTGAGAATATTCTAACGACTGGCTCTTACAGAATTTGAATATCTCCTTTCGTTACCAACAAGCTGGCTGGGGAGGTATAGGTGAATCACCTTACATAATCAAACAAAGTTTGTTTCAAACTATACCTAAAACAAAAACAAATTCTTCGACAACAATATGAAACAGCACTAGAAAATACTCAGCATTAATTCTAATTTCGAATAATGGATACAATATCAAGGATAATGTTTGGCCGGCATTACCTCCCGATTTAACATCGCTAGATTTTATTGTTGCTGCATAATTAAAGATTATACTTATATGAAAAAATTTTAAAAATTTTAAAATTCAGAAGTGCGAATTAAAAGGAGTTCATAGAACACTTTTCTGTGACATAAATTAATTTAAAATTTATAGGCTGTAAGAAAATCAATTACAAACCCTGTATATTTAGCATAATATATATGACAGCATTTTATGTAATTTAATTTCAATGACTTACATTCTCCATGTTTTCAATATATGAAATATTGACCGATTATGGCAATTATCAGTTTTTATAATGTTGTTGCTTGAAACTGCTATTAATGAATTATAATAATTTTCTTTAAATTTCTGATATTATTTATTCTTGACCTATTTTTTTCATCCTTGGTGCAGGTTTGCTGGAAAATCCATAAATGGATTATATTTTATATGGCAAAACTGCTAGATTACAATTCGTTTCAGATCTACAGAGCAATTACCCAAATAAGGTGTGAATATTTCCAACCTGTAGTATTATACAGAGCATTAAGGAAATAACTCCAGCCTGCGGAGTCGATTCTAAGAACAAGAATAGTTCCAATAAACGTGTGGTTTCTAAAGCAATTCTTAATACTGAATTTTACTTGATTATCTCGGAAGCATTATCGCTGTCGAGATACTATCATCATATTATCATGTTGTCAAGATACTCCCGCGATGTTTATCCTACCATTTTCAACACGATTTTATTAGCTCAACATTCTCTTATTACCATGTATTTAACTTTGTATGCAGACAGATCTTGCAATTCAAATTAGATCCTCTTCCACTTAACCGATTGATTTGAAACTTCACGTGACAATACAATAAAACAACTTAATAATTTTTAAAAAACTGAAGTAAAAATTAATACTTTAAAAAATTGATAATTTAAAAAGAAGTTACTAAAGAGTAGAGTAGAGTTGTTATTATATTAACCAATATACGTAAAAGCACAATGTGCTCCAATCAATGAAAATTATGGCACCCCATGCTTTTTACATACAGGGTGATTCATGGTGGATGGATCATTAGACGTATAAGAAGAACGGGTAAATATATAATAATAATATTAATAAAATGTCTTTATTTCCAAAGCATTGTACATACAAGAACACAATACAAGTGGCAAGGGCGAAGTTTATACTTAACCCTATAAATTAACATTCACGAAAAATATGAATGAGAAAAATAATTTAAAAAATATAAATATACATTTTACAATAAAAATTAAACAAAAATAAACCTAACAAGGTACGCGAACACACACATATATTATTGTCTTGCGATAAGGCAGGATTTAACCTTTTTACGGAAACCGTTTATTGAATATGCTTTAAATTCATTTTTTAGTATATAAATAGTACAAGCATTATATGTGAAAGATCATGGCTGAATGAAAATCAAGGAGAGATACAGTACTAAGGAATCTTATATTAATATTATGAATATCTCTTATGTAAATTAATTTGTCGCGTAAATAGGGTGGAGAGGATGTAAAAATTAAATCATGGACAAATACACTCATATGGAGTTTAAAAGTGTTACCAATATTCAACCAGCCTAGTTGTTTAATTTTTTCGGAAACTCTATCAAATTTTTTTAATCGAAATATGAATCTGCAGCAACTGTTTTGTATTTTCTGTAGGCGATATTGTGTAATTTTGTCTAAACATGGGTAATATACAGTAATGCAGTAATTTATGATAGATAATACAAGCGTTTCAATCAATTTTTTTCTTATCTTAAAATTAATTATACTCACTCACATTAGAATACAGAAGTTTTAATGCAGAATAACATTTTGTTTACTATACGAGTAATATGATCAAGAAAACGAAGCTTGGTATCCAAAAAAAGGCCAAGATTTTTTGCAACTTTACATGATTTATTTGATTATCATCAATTTTTAAATTTAATTCTTCTTGATCTCTTGCCTGCATGTTTTTGGGACAGAAGCAGATAAAATTGCATTTACTTGCGTTTAGTTTTAAGTTATTTTGTTTAGAATAATCCGCAATAGATTTCAGGTCAATATTAATTTTAGTACAAGCTGACTGAATATCATTACAATTAAAAGTTGAGTGTCATCTGCATAAGCTGAGATACTCGTATACGTAACGGTCTGAAAAATATCTGCTGTGTATATGAGAAAAGTAACGGCCCAAGTACTGAGCCCTGAGGGACTCCAGAGGTAATAAGCCCAAATTAAATAATAAATAAATAAACACCACAGAAATTAAACAACCCCTAATTCCAGAAGCCAGAGCTTGTGCGGAAGGGGGTTGCACATTGAAAAAACGCGGACATACAACCACTTCCCCCGACAGTGCCGGAGCTAGGATTCGAACCCGGGGGTGCGATGTCCGTGTGATTAATCGCGATTGCCACCTCGCGCCTTAACCCACTCAGCTATCGACCAGACAATTAACAAATTAATTGTTTTACTTAATAATTATTTATTCAAATTATTTTACTCAAATATACCTAATACAGATTACTCATCGTTATACCATTTATTTAATGAAAAAGTAGTAAAATATGCATTAACAAAAATGCACACTGGGCCAGTGAGTCGTAACTCTAGCTTACGGCTCAATATGTAATCCATGCCATGAAAATCTTAAGTTTCAAAATGATTTCCCCCACTTTCTCCATTTAAACTCATTCAACTTTAGTAATATTACATTCTGTCATTTAATCCATTATTTATATAGATAATAAAATAAATTGAAAATAATAAAAAAATATAGAAATATTCATGATTCTAAAAGTTATCTTTTTGGTTTTCTCAATTTTAAGCTGTTTCATGTGAAATAAACTATCAACATTTAGGCCACTTTAAATTAGACATTTCAACGGTTACAATAAGCTCAGATAGAATACTTAAATATAAAAAAAAACATCAGTAAAGTTGGAATTTTTTTTTTTCCAAAAATGTAAATATCTCGGAAACTACTTGTTTCCCAGATTCCAAAAAAATCATACTTATTCAATGCAAAAAAAGTTATACTATCACATAATTTCATGTAAATTGAATTTTTATAATAGAAAGAAATAAAAAACTGATAAACCGGTTTTTCGCCATTTTCTCAGAAAATTTGAAGTTATGTTGAAAAATGCTCGACTTAAGAGTTTTAGATTTTTATATTATCTACAACTTTTGTAAAGGATATTTTCCGCTAGGAGGTTACGTTTCGCCCAAAATCTCAATAAACCACTTTCAACCCCTAAACAGCACCTCCATTTCACAATTTCACTTTATCTCGTGTTTAATTTTTGTTTTTTCTCTTAATTATAACCTGAACTAAATTGTCCGGCTGCCTATCAATATTTTTTTTAGCCTTCGCAATCCGCTTTGACACCAGCCTAGTAGTTTTTAATAAGATTTTTATTATTGCTCATATCACCAGATCCTCCGCCATTTTTTAGAAAACAGAAAACCGAATGAAATTTTCAATTTCATTTATATACAGTATGTTTAATTAATAAGGATTAATTAAATAGTAATATTCGACAAAACAAAAGCAGCAACCGAAAACACATTAAACGAAAAAATATTGATATTAATAAAAAATAACTACCATAATATTATGTAAGTTTAAATAGTTCTGTGTAACCTTGTGGTATGATAATACGCGTTGGTCGTATGTATGTTTAGTTTAAGAAGTATAAAATAATAATTACAAATATAAAACCATTGACACTAAAAAATTAATATAGAAAAAGTATGAAATCTGAACATACAAAAATCAAGTGGACACACACAAGTAGAGTATTGAACTATTAAATAAGAATGTTCATAAAATTGAAACCAGACCTGTTCCTAAGCACTGTGCTTAGCGCTTGTCTAAACACTCTAAGCACTTTTGTGCTCGGGAGCACTGTGTTTAAGAGTACTATTTAAAAACGGTGCTTGGTATTTAGTGCTTCGAGCACTTTACGAAAGGGCATAGTGCTTAGTAATCGCAAGCGCTTTAGTGTTTGCGAGCACTTCAAAAAGCTCCCGAGCATTTTGGAAGTCTAGCGAAAGATGCATCATTTTTGCATGAAATTTGTATACTGGACATGAGTATATACCCGTTAAACTTTAAACTCACATCCAATTTAGGAGAAAAAAAATTAGAAAGAAACTATTTCAAAAAAAGTTGATATTATGACAATTCATAAGTATAACGATGGTTTGCTCTGGGATTATTAAATATATTCATATATCATCATCATATTATATTACAAGCACAAGCATATCAGTTTCAATTATATTTTTGTCAAAATGTTTTTTCTAACAAAATAACTAAATAATTTCCCATCGGATGTATTAAAGCTCACGTAGTGCCCTATGTCTTAAAAAATGGTATGATAAATTGTTTCTTTCCTTACAAAACGAAAACACTAAATTTGGAAACATAGAATATAGAATGGGTTACTAAAAAAAAAAAAATTCCGACCTTTTACTAAACCATAATTTTGATCTTCTTAGATGTTTCTACATACATCATTCGAGTAAGCGCATGATAAAATAAAGAAAACTTGTAACACCTAACCACATAACAATATTATTTAGTTATTACAGCTTTTATTTATTTTATTGTTTGCATAGTTAAACCGCGAAGAAAGTAAAAATATGGGATTGGCCGAAATGTCGGTAAATGACTAAAGCCAGTTTCACAATCATTAGTTAACTAATAGTTAGAGGTTAAGTATTGGTTTATTATAAAGATCTGTTTCACAATGTCTGGATAACTTCAAGGTCTTGGATATCATATGGTTAAGCAAACCAGAAGATTAACTAAAAGTATGACAACAACTATTAAGTCAATTTTTGTCTTGTCAGAAAGTGATTCAATTTAATTCTATCAATGGATTACGCAGATTATAATATGAATACTTACATTGCTTGCAGTTATTGTGAAGAGGCCTAAAATACTTAAAATATTTGTAGTTTTCAGGATAGTGGGAATTTGATACAGAAACAAAACTCAAATATATATATGTTATTTATAAATAATATAATAATAATAAGTTCAATTAGAAATAGTTTGTATACAACCTAAATTTAATACCAGTAATTTTGTAAATTATTAATCTAAATTATTAATGTATTTGATTCTTTGCGCACATGTAATATTGTACTTTGTTCCTTGCATTTAGTTTTTGGCATGTTGTATTTTGTAAAATTGTCCTGTAACCAGAGTATTCTGTTGGACTATAAGTTATTTATTATTTTTATTAGTTATTGGCATTTCCGCTAAATTAAAAAAATATATAGTGCATTCAGCACGTTATATTTTTCCTATATTATTTTTCTGGGCTGCTTTTATTGCCTTTTATCCTTCTACATCCGCGTCCAGTGGAAGTATAATAACGCAAAAAATATGTATATTTTTTTAATGAAATAGGGTTAAAATTGAAACGTCGAGATTTTAAATTTGAGAGAAAAAATTTCCTATCTGTCTATCTGTAACTTTTTTGTGTGCACGTTTACTCTGGAACCGTTTATGATATTGACTTGAAATTTGGTGCACTTATGTATTATAACGAGATCTGGAACTAGATTATATTTTGATTTAATTCCGTTGAAGGGTTCGGGGATAAATGGAGTAAATAAGGGTAACTATGCAAAGTAAGAAGGTAAAAGTCCATAAAATTCCAATTTAGGGCACATACGAAAAGTGTCACATTTTTTTTGTCATCAGCCACCCCCTCTTCACTATCACCCCCAATACCACCCCCACACTATTATTAAAGGGAGTAAAATATTAAATTGGGATTTAGTTTATGTATGTGAACCACGGGCCTCTAAAATTTATTTTGGCATTAGTTACCCCCTCTACCACCCCCATTGCCACATCCACTCTATACAGGGTGTCTCACCGGGAACTGAATCGATCGATATTGAAAAAGTACACATCAGAAAATTTAGACAATTACTAATGTCGGTGTGGCTAATTCAACTAAAATAATTACAAGTAGCTGGCACTTTCGCTTATACCGCAAGTCGATACCAACTTGCTTATTTTAAATGGAACACCCTATATATTTTAGGGTTTTCGAAAAGAGCATAAAATTCTGAGTCGAAAATATGTAGCATATCCTATACCTAAACCTAGCCGTTTCAGAGGTATTTGACATTTTATAGAAAATTTGACGAGTGCAACGGTTTGCAAGAACCGTTATAACTTTCTTCGTGTAAAAGATCCTCATTTGCTTCTTGTCACGTAAAAAGAACACAAGGGGACTACGTTCTACAACTGAAATAAATTCAATAGCTTCATACCAAGTGTTCCGTCTTTCGCGTTACATTTTGTCAACTTCAAACCGCGAAAACTTGCTTAGGTCAAATGGAACACCCTGTATTTTTCAAGTCAAGTCAAGTTGTGTAAAATTGAATTCCTTTTTTTCTGATATTAGCATTGTGGTTGTTAAAGTTACAACTTTTTAAAATATTTGCGTTTTTATTAGAAATTAATGAATTGTTGTAATCATTTAATCAAAATAGCCATGATCAGAAACTTTTTAAATTTGTTTATTATTTATGGAGAATGTGATAAAGTAATATCAAGAACTTGCAGCACATTTGCTACTCGATATCCACAAAAACGCAAAATAACACTAACACTGTAACATGCGTATTAATCTAATTGAAGATATGGCATGAACTAAAATAGCAGAGATAAGATCAATTTAAAATATGATTTCATTTTAATTTAATAATTGCTCAAAATTCCGCTCTCGAACCTCGACACATTTTCCGTACCTTCGGATTAGTTCCTCATGGGTAGCTCTTCTAATTGAATCCTGTGATATGTTTTGAAATGCATTTCTTACTCTTTGCATACAATCTTCAATGGTTGTTAATGGGCTCTCATAAACTTTATTATTAATAGTTCCCCAAATAAAATAATCCAGAACTGATAAATCGGGCCAGCGAGGAGGCCATAAGAAAGGTCCATTATTGACAATCCATTGATCATAAAAAGTATATCTTTCACCTAAAAAAAAAAAAAAAACAAAAATTTACCTATAGATATTAGCAGAAGAGAAAATTTAATTTACCGTTTAAATTTTCCTGATAAAATTGTAATGCCACCACTCTATCGTTTCTTATGGCACAGTAAACATTGAACTGCCAACTTTCCTGAAAGTTTCGCTCTCTGAACATATGAAGATTTGAGTCACTCCAATAATGCGAATTGGTTCTATTAAAAAGTCCGTTTTTAGTAAATTTTGCTTCATCTGTCCATATATATTTCCCAAATAAGAATCGTGACCCTCAGACCTTATTAGAATAAACTCACAAAAATTCTGTCTTCTTATGAAATCTGTTTCTTTTAATCATTGAACCATATGGAATGAAAACGGGTGAAACTTAGGTTTTAATAAAATTCTGTGAATTGAATCCTTGCATAGTCCCGATTCCAGAGCAGCTTGTCTTAATGACATCCTTGGAAATGCATGAAAATATTGCAGAATGACTATTTCAATGTTTTCGTCATCAACAATAGGCTTTCTTCTTTATATTTTTGCCTTGACAGAGCCATAATTTTTAAAATTTTCTAGTATGCGTTTTACAGTGTTTGGTGACGGTTTCCGTTTTTCTGGATATCGAGTTGCAAATGTGCTGCAAATTCTTGATATTACTTTATCATATTCTCCATAAATAATAAACAAATTTAAAAAGTCTTCGTGGGTGTAATTTAAACATGGTGGCATTTTTTGACATAAGATAATGACTGATTGTTTCTAATCATGGCTATTTTGATGAAATGATTACAACAATTCATGAATTTCTAATAAAATCGCAAATATTTCAAAAAGTTGTAACTTTAACCCCACAATGCTAATATCAGAAAAAGGGAATTCAATTTTACACAACTTGACGTAAAAAAATACAGGGTGTTCCGTTTGACCTAAACAAGTTTTCGCGGTTTGAAGTTGACAAAATGTAACGCGAAAAACGGAACACTTGGTATGATATTATTGAATTTATTTCAGTTGCAAAACGTAGTATTCCTTGTGTTCTTTTTACGTGAGAAGAAACAAATGAGGACCTTTTACACGAAGAAAGTTATAACGGTTCTTGCAAACCGTTGCACCTGTCAAATTTTCTATAAAATGTCAAATATCTCTGAAACGGCTAGGTTTAGGTATAGGATATGCTGCATATTTTCGACTCAGAATTTTATGCTCTTTTCGAAAACCCTAAAATATATATATGATGTTCCATTTGAAATAAGCAAGTTAGTATCGACTTCCGGTGTAAGCGGAAGTGCCAGCTGCTTGTAATTATTTTAGTTGGATTGGCCACACCGACATTAGTAATTATCTAAATTTTCAAAATTTTCTGATGCGTACTTTTCTCTATATCGATCGATTCAGTTTCCGGTGAGAGACCCTGTATAACACTGAATTCAATTGAGTTCTAACCTCAATGTATTAGATTGTTATTTAAATTTTTTAAAAGTGCTTAATGCTCGTGAATTTTTATCACTTTTTCGAAGCGTTTAGTAATCGCGAGCACTTTACTATTAACAGTGATTAGTGGTCGAAAAATGCAAGCAGTTTTCTTCAGTGCTTAGTGCTCGCGAGCACTTTTTATCAGTGCTCAGGCACAGCCCTGATTGAAATTAATATTATTCAAAACAGCAGCCCAGACATATTCAAGCATATGAGAAATTAAATCTCGAGAATATAATAATATTCCATATTATTTCATATATCTCCACTGTCAATCTTTTTTGTATGTAGAATTATCTCCTACACAGATGAGCATTATTTGCCTAACACATTTGAAAATATTTTGCAGTTCTAAAAAGTAGCATTTCTCTCAAACCTTTTCACTGGGTTTCTCATACAACACATTACAGCTCCTTTAGTTTACATTAAATACTTTTTAATTACCTATCTATTCCTCATTTTACTTTGCATCAACTTTTATTCGAGCAATTAGCAATTGCAACAACGACCGGTTTTGTTTATAGTGTGCCAGGACCTTTACTTACAAATAGCTAGATAACTTAATAACTACCATTTTCAATAAGTCAAAACATTCTTTAAAAATGTGTTTATTTTCTGATTAGAAGATATTTTGATAATTGTAAAAAATTATAATTTCCATAGTTGTCAAGGACAGATTTAAATAAGGATGTAACTGCTTACAATTATCGCTAAACTTGTTGGAATTTTGTAGGTAAGTTTTTGTAACAATAAATTAATTTATTTTAACATTTAAGATCTTAAAAACATTATTCACAATTTAAAAATTAAAAAACTCAACATTCATTGAAAAAGAATAAAAGAAAACAATATTGTTGTCCTTGGCCTTGAATATACGACCGAAGTAAATCTCACAACGTTCACCATTGACAAATTAAATCACCATCTACAATAACTGAACCTGTACCCCCAAGATATAAATAACGTATTTGGCCATTGTGAAACAAGATCATAACAAGCCAATATTAATAAAATTTGTTTCCTACGTAAAAAAAGTTGAGGTTTAAAAGATTGTAGAAAATTAAAAGGCACTCAAATAACTATAGCTCACGGTTTAAACGTAAAAAAAGAAGACAAAATAAAATTTTATGGGAACATTTAAAGGCAGCTCGAAGAATTAATCTCAAGGCATTTATAAAGGGCGACAAATTGTACGTTAACGAAAAGACATGCACAGCAAGTCAATTAGGAGAAGGCAAAATAAACAGACAAACGGCTCAAAAATTAGAAAACTCCAACGCAATTCAAGTGCACCATCCTCCTCACATATAAATAAGGAAGAAAAGAAAAAAGATGTCAATATGCAAGATTTAATTGAACTGGATCCTAAAAAGAAAAACTCCAATTAATCAACCGGTCAAGACTGATCAAGCAGATGTTTTTTGTTTCTTAAATTTTTTCTGTTTCTTTTTGAATAATTACAGCTCATAAACACGTTTTTAGTATTGTGATTTTTGTTAATTGGATGGAATCTGCTGTAGATTCTTGATGAAACATATTCAATAGAATAATTATAAATATTCAAAAGAATAGTTAAAATATGCACTTGGTTTATTGTTTCATTAGTTTTTTTCAGATTTTTCTGACACATGTTTCGGCCTTGCGACCATTATCAAAGTCTTAAAAACTGACCTGAAAGTGGTGGTTCACAGCATATATCTTACAAATCCTTTGCCCACTTAGTGGAGGATAATAACTTGATTTGCTATTTCTTAAAATTTAACAATACAGGACGAAACTACAAACTTAGTTTTAATTTTATTACTGTTTCTAGTACAGGATTGTTCATAAATTTTGTTTGTGTATTTGTAACGTTTTTATGGCTTCTTAGGGCCTTCTTAATTTCTAAAATTTCAAGCATGTCTAGGATTTTTCCTTTGTTTGCATTATGCAAAAGTTTAACACTACTACCGTTAAAAACGTGATTTTGCTCAATGCAATATTCGGCGAAACCAGATGATTTTCTATTATATAAAATAGACTGTTTGTGTTCTCTTAACCTCACATCTATGCTACGGCCACTCTGACCTATATATACGGGATCACAGTCGTCACACTTTATTTCATACACCCCCTATTTTTTAATATCTTCTGTCTTTTCTTTATTATTAACCAACAAGCGACCTAAATTATTTCTATTCGGTGATATTGTATTAATATCTAATTTATTTAATCTATTCATACTGAGTTGTTAACCTTATTTACATAATTTATACTATGCCACTTTTTGTTTTCTATATTTGGCGCGTTATAAAAATGTTTTTGTAATAATTTTCTCTGTTTATTTTTTATTAATTTGTCAATAAGTAACTCATTATAGCCATTGTTTTTTGCTAGCGTTTTAAGAATTCTAACTTCCTTTTCAAAGTTAACCCTATTTAAGTTTAGAGACAATAGTCTGTGTGCATAGCTATGAAACGGCGACATTTTTATCTTCCAAAATTGATTACAATTTACAAGTGTACGAGTATCAGTAAAAGTTGGCTTTCTGTAAATATCAAGTTCTAGCCCATGTTCTTTACGTGTCAGCATAATATTAGTTTATTGACCGTTCTTTTTCCATTTCAACTGTAAACTGAATTTTGTTGTTTAGGGATGGATGAATGGATGAAATGTGACACTTGTCTCTCAGTACCGATCAACACATCGTCAACATATCTTACCCAAAAATGTATGTATTTAAGGAGATTATTGTTTGTGGTAAAAAGATTGTTTTCAAAATTTGCCATGAATATTTCAGCTAATAACTTATACATTTTATTATCGAATTTAAAATAATTTTGTTTGATACACATATTAATTAATGTTTGTAAATCTTTTTGTTCATTTTGATTCATTTCACTATTTGAGATAAGATGTTGTAATATATCCTTAAGCTCTTGAACAGGGATAGAGGTAAATAAACTTTTAACATCAAAGGAAACTAATTTGGCATTTTCTGGTAAGGTTATGTTTTCCAATTTGGTCACAAGTTCTAAAGAATTTCTTATATTGTAAGGGGATTGAAACTTGATCAACTGTGGTAAAGTCGAATTGAGTTTATTACATAGTCTATAAGCCGGTGCATTAATATAAGACACTACCGGTCTCATAGGAAAACCCTCCTTATGAATTTTTGGAACCATATACTATGGGGGCTGTAGCATTCATTAATAGAAGGTTGTTTGTTTGAAAGTTTGTTATATTGGGTTTATTTTTCTTTAGTAGTACCTGGATTTCCTACTGAAATATTTTCGTGGGGTCATGTTTTAGTTCTTTAAACATGAGTATTTAATAATTAGTTCATTTTATTATTATAATCAGATCTAGATAAAACTGTCACAGTATTACCTTTATCTGCTTTACATAAAATTAACTCGTTAGAAGACAATTTACTACGGATATCGTTTACTGTTTTTTGTTCTAATTTGTTAGAAGTTATATTCTTTTATGATTTTTTTAGAACCTTTGACAAAAGGTATTTTCCGCCATTGTTATCTAACGGTTTAAGTGCCAATTCAGTGTTTACAGCTAATAAGTCTAAGTCTTTCTTGTTGGTTACTTTAGGACAATATTTTAGGCCTTTTTCGAGCAACTTGGTTTCATTAGCGTTAAATTGTACATCGGTTAAATTACTTAATGTAGGATAAAACTTATCTGAATCCCCAGCTGGCAGGTTCGTATTCGAGCAGTTTTTCGGTGGTAAATTTCTAAGCAGATTTTCAAGTTACATGAAAATGTACTTCTTGTCGAATTTTTGCATCAACGATGTCAAAAACAATGGAATGCAGAACGTGAGAGAGTTCGGTATGTATGAGTTTCAAATGCAAGCATTAGTTGTCGCGTCTTTTGTGCCATTTTTTCATTTTTTCTTTCAACCAAGTTATATAAGCACTATCTACTGCTTTTTTGTCTCTCGTGAGTTATGCCGATACACTATTTTCATAAATTTAAGGATCAATTTTTCTCTGATACACTGTTTGTTGAACAAATGATCGTTGCACTTTTTCACTTTTAGGAGAGTTTTTTATACATCACCGCAAGTTTTGCTTCACTGGCACTTAACTGTACTTTACTTAACTGTACTGGTTAATTGGCGCTGTACTAGACACAGCAATAAAATTAAAATTAAGTTCGTAGTTCCGACCTGTATTGTTAAATTTTAAGAAATAGCAAATCAAGTTATTATCCCCCTCTAGGTGGGTAGAGGATTTGTAAGATATATACTGTGAACCACCACTTTCAGGTCAGTTTTTAAGACTCTTTGATAATGGTCGCAAGGCCGAAACATATATCAAAGAAATCTGAAAAAAAAACTCATATAACAATAAACCAATTGCGTATTGTAACTATTCTTTTGAATATTTATAATTATTTTATTGCGATTTTTGTGTTGTATTATTTGATACTTGGAATTATTTTGAAACATTTTTCTACTTAAATTATTGTAGTAAAAAGTAAAATAAATTATGAAGCATATAAGTATTTCTCATTTGAATTTAAGGTCAATATTCACAGGTTTTACTGAATTAGCAGATTTGGTTACTAGGCATACACGATCCGTCTTCTGCCGTTGCCATACCAGATTATAAATTTTTTAGACGTGGTAGGCCAAGTAGAGGTGGAGGTGTGGGATTATGTAAAGGATAATACTGCCCGTGAAGTTATTAAATTTGATTTTGAGCTCGATGCAGCGCTTGAACAGTTGTGACTTAAATTCACAATTTCTAATAAGAAATATGCGGTAGGAGTTCTTTATCGCCCACCGAATAGTACCTTGTTAAATTTTGTTGAGCAGATTGATACTATTTTTTCCGTAGTATTTTCTGCTGTAGATGAGATTATTTGCGTAGGTGATGTGAACATTAACCTTTTAAATAATGATAATAATCTGTTATCGCAATACTTTGATTCTTATGGCGTCAGCCAACTGATTAATGAGCCAACTAGAATTGCTGTGCAGTCTTCCACTCTACTTGATCCCATTTTTGTTAGTAATAAAAGTTCAATTAAGACGTCGGGCACTGTTATTGCCGATCTCATTTCTGACCATCATTTAGTATACCTCGAGTATACTTGTCAAATTCCGAAATTTAAACCAAAGATCATTAAATATTGGGATTATAAAAACCAATTTAATAGAGGTCTGGTCCAACAGTCTTGGTTTGACATTATACGTGAACAAGATATTGATAATAAAATAGATATATTCACATTACTAATACTTGAACTATTTAACATTCATGCACCTGTTCGGACAGTAAAGGTGAATTTATAAACTAGCCGCAGCGGTTACAGTTGCAGTAGTGTTTATGAAGAATACGAAACGAATGTTTCCATTTATAAAGTCCGCTGCCGCTGCGGTTGCAGTTCATATTCCGCAGGTAGATAACCAACTTTTATCTTGAACGGCAATCGCTGCGGAATTACCAGCGGATAGCCAATGAAATTGTAGTTTTCAACTCGTTCGACGTCAGCAGCAGCAAGAGTTTATAAATGACGAATTTTCGTGGACTGCAACTGATACCGCTGCGGCAACTCCAACTGCAACCGTAACTGCAGCGGAATAGTTTATAAATCGAACTTAAGAGTTACACAGCCTAAATGCTTCTGGATGACTAATGCGCTACGTCGAATGGTTGATCAAAAGAACTGAGCACTTATAAAATATAAAAGATCAAATAATAATGCAGATTATGAAGAGTATAAATGCTTGCGTAATTTAACATCAAGTGCTTTGCGCAACGAAAAGAGAGCCTATATCCATAACTTTGCACAAAATGAAAAAAAAAACAAAAAAAACTTGGAAGGTCCTGGAATCACTTAATGTTAAATTGAGGAAAAGAAATTACGCTATTCCAGAGTGCCTAGCAAATTCCCATGAGATAAATAGGTCCCTCACCAGCAGTATTAATCCTAATGATCAAGTTTGCTTTGATACAACAAATTGTTATGAAAATCATATGTATAATCCTAACATTAGTTTTTCCTTTAATATGACTACTGTTGAGGATGTCACTAGAATTATTCAAGAATTAAAATCCACAGCTTATGGCATAGATGACTTCTCAAGTACAATGTTAAAATACTGTTCTCCATTCCTTGATATACACATCGTTCATATCATTAATTGTTGTATAGAGCATAACTACTTCCCTAAAAACTGGAAGCTAGCAATTGTCAATCCGATACCTAAAGTAGCAAATCCAGTTACATTTGATGACTTGGGACCAATAAGTATTTTATCCGTCCTGTCAAAAATCATGGAAAAGTATTACATAAACAATTATTTACGTATTTTACGCAAAATTGTATATTGCCCAAACATCAGCCAGGTTTTCGAAAATCTCACAGCACATCAACTGCTTTGGCTGATATTTTACATAATGTAGTTTCTGTTATCGACGATGGTGATGTGGCAGCACTTATCCTGCTTGATTATTCAAAGGCTATCGACGCCATAAACCACAAAATAATTCTGTCAAAACTAAAATACTATAGTATTGAAGGTCAGTCTTTGAATTTAATAAAATCTCACTTGACAGAACGGTAACAGAAAGTAAATGTTGAGCATAATTTTTCCAACTCTGTAACATTACTAGCAGGAGTACCGCAAGGTTCTGTTCTAGGTCCCTTATTGTTTATTATTTATACAGTGGATTTAATGTCCACCTTTACTAATTGTTACTCACACGCATATGCTGATGATAAGGAATTGGTTTATAGAGTCGACATCAACAAACTTCCAGCTTTTGAAAATCATGCAAATATAGACCTAGAAAATTTATACAAAAAACAAAAAGCTGCGAGTTGTCTCTAAATAGTAACAAATCGTGTGTATTACTTTTTGGCTCACAAAAAAAGGCTGATATTGTAAAGCCTTCATTAAAGATCAAAATAAATAATGAAAACATTCCTCTAGTAGACTATAAAAATAATCTAGGTCTAATAATAGACACTAAGCTAAAATTTACACAACAAGTTAATAAGATGGTGCAAAAATCATATGTAGCCTTAAAGCTATTGTATGCTAATAAAGAACTTCTAACTTTTGCTCTCAAAACTTTGACAGAAACTATGGTGCTTTCTAATTTCAATTATGGAGATTATATTTATAGATCTCACCTTAATGCTATCGACAAAGCTCGCGTTCAACGAGTTCAAAACTCCTGCTGCAGACCCATTTACAACCTGCGTAAATATGATCACATTTCTATTAAGTTGAAAGAACTATCCTGGCTAAACATGGTCAACAGATGGAAGCATAATCTGGCATGTACAGTTCATAAGGTGATATTGACCTCCACTCCTGATTGCCTCAAAGAGATTCTAATAGAACGTAGTGATTTTCATAAAATTGACGCAAGAAATGTTCCCTTCACATTTCTAGACATCGCACTACACTCTTCGTAAAAGTTTTCTTTACGACGCAGTTGTTCTTTACAACTTTCTACCTCATCACCTAAATGAATGATAAAATAAATTTTAGAGGCCCTTGGTTCTCGTACACACACTAAATCCCAATTTAATTTTTACTCCTTATAAAAATAGGGTGGGGGTGGTAGAGGGGGTGGCTAATGCAAAAATAAATCTTAGAAGACGTTGGTTCTCGTACACACACTAAATACCATTTTAATTTTTTACTCCCTTTAATAGTAGGGTAGGGATGACAATGGGGGTGGCTAAAAAAATTTTAGGGACCCTTGGTTCTCGTATGCACACTAAATCCCAATTTAATTTTTTATTCTGTGAAAATGTGAATGGTAGAGGGGGTAGCTAACGCCAAAATAAATTAGTTAGTATTTAGGTACATTATTTGTATTTTGATTTTTTTAACTCTTAAAGTGGACGGAACCATAGACGTAATTCTACAATTTCTCCTACATCTTTCAATAGATTCAAAATAATTTTCAATAGGCGTTTAAATAAAACTCGATACAGCAATACTGGACTATTTTTTCTTGTGTGAAAGTCAAAATTGTACTGGAATTTTGTCTCTTGTGAAAAACAAAACTTTTTTTTGTTGAGTTTTTAATGAACCAATACCATAGTATCGAGTGTTCTCTAAACGTCTATCAATTGTCTTTGGAACCGGTTGAGGGATGTAGGAGAAATTGTTCAATTACGAAATAATATTTTTGATATTAGTGCCGCTATGAACGATCCATCTTTTTGAGTCTGAAGGACTTTTACTATATTTTCCAAAAATGGATATTAACGTTCACAAAGAAGGGTTCAAAACGACTGTTTCAGACGAAGAATAATACAAAATTTACACTTACTGTTCGTTTATGCTTAACTGTTTCACTGATGTATCAATTGGACATCGTAACACTATAAATCTAACACAGTAAGTACTAACACTTTCTTAAAATTAAACCTAAAAGGGAATTTTGAAAACACAAGAAAAAGACAATATAAAGTTCAAAAATATATATAAAATCTCTTTTAAAAAAAATCATGTTTACAAAACAGCTTCAAGAAAAATGTTTTTGACAAACTATAGTCTGGCCCGTATACAACACGTGGTGAGGAATGGAACAATTTCTAATGTACCAGCTACATGTTCAATGTTTATAAATTTTTGGTGGGCTTTTGCTTGCCTGTCTATTTACGTATTTACAGTTCAATATCAATTTTGATCGCTCTTCGAAGCTTAAAAATGCTTGAATCGCAACAATTTTGAATTATGTTTTGCAATTACAATTTAATACGTTCAGGCAAGGCGATCCCATGCACATATGAGTACATGGTAACTATACTTTTCTGACACCGAATCACTGAGGAACCGGTTTAGGGCAAATCACGTTAAAGCCCATCATTTTCCCGACAAAATCGACTGGTAGGAAATGATAGGGGACCCTTGTCGCTAAAGGCTATTTTCGCTAAAACACTCGATATACTTTGAATAGAGACTGGATTAACTTGTCCTCACATTTAACACAACGCATGAGTTGCAGTGCTTAACAACGTGGAAAATGTTGTTACTCTTTCTAAATTTTGGTGGTTGGAGCGACATTACGTCCCCGTGCAGCGACATTTACTACACTTTCTAAAATTACACTCCTTGATGAGTTATTGAAATTTTTGCATAAAAAACGCTCTGTAGAGCGAAAATGTGATTAAAAATATAAAAACCTCTTCCAACGATATTTTTACGTGAAGCACGCTTTTCATGCGAAATGTCGGATTTTGTTACAGTTTCGAAAAGTATATCGAGCGTTTTATCGTGTTCTTTAACACCGCCACTCCTAAGTTCCAGAAATATTTCACCAGATCCTCCACCATTTCTTAGAAAACAGATAGATTACAATTTCCAATTTACAAATTTAATTAAATAAAGATACTCGACAAAAAACGAAGAAAGCGAAAATATATTGAATAAAAAATATTAATATTGGTTAAAAATAGCTACTATAAGATTAAGTGTGTTTAAAAACTATAAAATAAGAATTACGGATCTAATACCTCGACACAAAAAAATTGACATTGAATAAATATGAGAAAATATGAAATATTACTATGGTTCCGATACACTCATCTAATTAATTGGCCATTGTTACCTAATATTGTCACAGTTAATATTCAGTTTCATTATCTGTTACTGCAAAGTAATTTTCAATTATAAATTACCCCAAGAAGTGGTTCGTATCCCACTATAAACTGAAGGACCCCGTGTCCTTTACTCTCACAAGTCCAAGCTTAAGGGGGTCATTCAAGTGATCGAGAAGGCGGTTAAAACATTTATTTATTTAATTTAACTTTTAAGCTTCATAATGTTTGCAATGACACTGTGAATAAGAAAAGAATATGTCCTTTGCAGTAGCAATGAAAAGCACAATGTTTCTTTCAAAAGGCATCGTATGTACTAATTATACAGGGTGCCCCAAATCTAAACAGACAAAATAAAATGAAAATCATAGCACACTTTGCTGAGTTCAAAACGTCTCCCCACTTACCCTTAAAAGTGAATAGCTTTCGAGATACGGGGGGGTGTCGTATGATTCTTGACCAACTTATCATACCGCCATACTATCGAAACGGCCACACACATTGGGATACAATTTAATACAGCTATTACACTATTTTGGTCCAATCAAAAGCATAATTTATTTGGAAAAAATCCAAGACAGGATTAGTTTTTTTAATGTTACTCACAGTGCCCGAACAACATCCTGTATGTCATTTATTACAAAATATTAGTAAATATTTAAAAAAAACAATGGATAATGGATAACAATGAATCTTTCAATTGGCAACTATTTCAGTTAAGGCACAGTTTTCATAAACACAAAATCCCATGCAACAGTAAAATTTTTCCGCAATTTCTGAATTTTTATGTCTCTCAGGAAAAATCCAAAAATACGGCTATTGCAACGAAATTTGGTACGAACACATTTGGGGGGTTGCTGAATCCAGTGGCACACTCAGATTTGAAATAAAAAATCGCTAATAAGATTTCACCATTTTCTCATCCGAAGAGAATCATAGTAGGTCACGCTATTATGTTTTGTAAAATTTAATATAACAAAAAGATACGCTTTTCAAAAATCTATATTTAAAAAAGAATTTCTAAATCGGACATTAAATAAACTTTTTATAGGGGTGGTTCCAAGCGAAATGGGATACGCTGTATAATTATGAAAACTAATTATTTCTATTGGTAGGTACTAACTATATAAGAAAACTTTAATTATCGAAACTAGTTAAACGTCACAATTTTCAAAAATTCCTAATATTTCTGTCTACTAAATTTGAAATGTATTTTCTAATCGAAGCACTTGTTAAGCGCATATTTCCTGATTATTTTTATTATCCTAAATAAGAACTAAAATACTAAAATCTACTTAACTCATGTCTGCAATGTGTTCTCTATTTACATACCCATACTTCTAAGTGCATTAAATGAGACGATATCCAAATAATTACTAGCCAAAAACAACACTTCAACATTGTAAAAAATAAACAAAGTTTCACACCGCAGCTCCACTTTACCAACTCACCTAACAACAGGAAACAATATTTATAATTCATTTCAATACATAATTTACTATAGGAGCTTGGGGATATGTATTTACTCTAAAAAAATAAATCTTTGAAATTCCTATAATCTGGATTGATATGTAATAAGTTACCGATATTTGCATTGAATGGCGACAGCGTTAGTAGTTACAGTATTATTAAGTAGCTACTCTATTATTAAAATAACATTTATTATTTAACGATTCTAACTTTATTGTTACAAATAATAACGCTTACATTAATCACCGTCAATTTTATTTATAATTTATGGTATTATTATATGTTTAATCAGTTATTATACACTCAGCACGTAAAGGTTGGAATGAATTTCTTAAAATAGTTATAAACCAAATAATAGAAATTAGCTCAGACACGTCGATGCATTTTTCAATTTTTATATGTAAAAAAAGTTTACAAACGTTATTGAAAAAGTTATGACGTCATCGGCATTTTTTTAATGGCAACCCAGCTTTTTAAAGAGGCAATTTTTCTACATACGGTGCATTAAATTCTATGGTATATACTGTGATAAAATCATCAAGAAAAAAATTATTTATAACCATGTAATAAAACAAAAATACAAGATTTAGTAAATGCAGAAAAAGATAATTAAAAAAAAAAAATTAAATTAAATGTTCACATTGCGTGCCATATGCTTAATGGCGATGTCCAAGAAGAAAGTGAAATTCTTCAAAACGTTACTAATTGTTTCTGGCCAAATTCTTTGTTGTTGGTTGTTGGAGCAGCTCCAACTATGTTTCACCAATTTGAAAAAAAGAATGGTCAAATTTTTAATCAAATATAATTTAATATCCGACAAACAATCTGGGTTTAGGTCATTTTTCCAGAAACCGCGAATCATCCGCGAAGCAATTGAGTTTGGAAAACGTCCCAATTGTCTAAACAAAAGGGATGAGGGTCATCGTCTTCCACTCGCTTGGAAATCATTGATCTTCATCCACACCTCATAATCCGTTCTGCTCTGATGCTTCCATCAACAGACCCTCAACCCCCCACCACTCTCCCACCCACAGACACCTTTCGTATAAATAACACTTCGTCAGATACTGCCAGTGAGTTCGCTCTAAGTAGGCAGATTGAGGCCTTAAAGACGGATCGTGGTGAGACCTGGGGAGTAGGCAGATTGAGACCCCGGAATAGAACCAGTTCTACGAACTCCTAGCATTATTTTCTTTAACAATTTGACCCCATTTTTCTTTATTTAGTTACAGAGTAGAGTTACTATGACTCTTTAAATATTACTTAATACAATTTTAGATGTAAAGGCTGAAAGCGAGTATAAGACTACTGTCTGAAAGTACACTACTCCCATTTATAACCTTTGGGAACAAAGGAACTGCAATTATGCAGTTTTGTAAGATTACAATCTTATATAATTCTCGGGAGAGCGGATGCTGAGAGGAGTCGTTATCTGATATCTATGTATTATAATACCGCTGAGAGTGGTGAGGCCAATGTCTCACAGATACAGGTATATTTTCATATAACAACTTCCCCTTTATAGGGAAATTGTTGTTTATACAGCAACTTTTGAGTTGAACAAAATTTGTGATTTAACAAGAATTCAAAAATATAAAGTAATGTAAAAAATGATGAAATTGTAAGGTTGTAAAACATAAAAAGCGTAAAATGTAAAAGCATAAAATGTAAAAATGCTAGGCGTGAGACGCAAGCGTGTTTAGCTTGTTTGTGTTACGAAAAGCATGTTAAAATATTAGTCATTTGAAACTAACAAAAGTGGGAATAATAAAATACATTAAATAAACAATGAAATGAAGTAAAAATTCACTGAAGAGTCTTGGTACAAAAAGTCAGTAAAAGGCACAAACAGTCTGGTTTAATTAAGTTCGATGTCTTCACCTTCTTCGTCTTCTCTTCTTAGTGGGGGTCGTCTTCGTTGACGAAATAGGCTAGTAAACGTTGATGGCTAGTCTTCGTCTTCTTGCTTTACACTTACAGAATAGATACAAGAATAAGAGTCCGAAAATTAGCACAATGGTAAGATAGGTAAACCAAGAAATGTGTCTCGTGACGGAAGGTTCCTTGATTAGTTCGTCTAAGTCTTTTGAATACTGGTCTAATTGGTGTCTGGCGATATCGAGATCTTCGGTGTTTAGATCACTTAGTTTTAGTGGTTTCAGATTGGGCACTCGAACTTTGTCCGGAACCTGGTTGCAACACTCGAACGGGATTTGTATACGGTGAGCGTTGTTCTTCACGTCTGTCGTTTCGTCTGAGCTAGCTTGGATCTTCGTTATACCTATGAAGGCGTAGCAATTTGGTTGTAATTTAATTATAGAGTTTTTGAAGATGGTGTCGGTTTTTGAGGTCTCCTTCGGGCAATTGATAGTCATTTGTAGTGGTTCTGTATTGATGATCATCCACACGTTTTCGTTCAATTTTTGGATGTTGTATCCTTGGCCGATGATAGTTGACGTTTGACAGTTTTCTGGTAGGGTTTGTAGATCCTTGAAAAGGCGGGCTTCGCATATGGCGTTGTTGTCAATTGGATATGCAAACAAATTTGGACATAATTTAGTATTGGTATGGAGTGGCTTGCATTCTCTGAGGTCAGCAATGGGTATGTACATCAAAGAATCATCATCTATCGCGATATATTTTTGAGAAGTTGACAAAATATGATACAGACCAGTTCTACTATCTAAGATAGGAATGGGGTATAATTGGAAAACAGAGTACATTTGAGGGTCTACTAGGGGTATATCTAATACGAATACTAATTATGAGTTCATTAGGAAAGCTTTTAATTCAATAATATCTAAATACTGTGCAATTTTTGAAAGTTTAATTGGGAGTGGCAAATTGTTCTTTTGTAGGTTCTGTGAAATTTCCTGCAATGAGTTTACCAAATCTTGGGGATTAATGATAGACGTGTGAATTACTTTGAGTCTCGCGAAAGTGATCGAATTTAAAATATCGTTGAGGTTGTCCTCTATAAATAGGTAGCTCGCCATGAACTTCCAGAAATTTTAATTTTGTTTCAACTGCTCGTACGTTATACGTAATGTCTAAGATTGCGTATTCGATTTTTTTTATGTCTTTATTGAATGTCTCCTCGTCTATTAGTAGTTTTTGAATTGTCGCGTTGAAATTTTTAATAACTGAATTTGTAACTGATATTTGATTTTTCATCAAGTTTTCTATCTGACGTTCGTCTTGGTTTAGTTTATTGATACAGTCAGATTAGTATTTACCGTCTTCAGCGTCTAAATTTCCGGTAATTGCTTTGAATATTGTACCAATTCCGTTTATGATTCCGCGTTTGTAACGTTTCGTGTCGAGATGTATTTCGTCAAATTTAGTTTGTATGGACTTTGAGATTTGTCCTAGGAGGCTTAAATGCGTTTTAACCTCACTCGCGAATTCGTTCATGTTTTTGTATGCTGGGTCAAGGGTGGTAAGGATTGTCTGTAAAATTTTGTCGTTTCTGTCAAGAGCTGTCTTAAAGATCGATATATTTTTATGTACGAGTAACGTCCATTTCTTGTGTGAGATGACAATGTCCGTGTCTTTGTGATAGTAAACACCGATAGTATTGTTTATTGGTGTTATTTCGTATTGAGCAAATGCTGATCTGAACAGCAGTAGAAACCTGAAAATAATTTTTTTTAATAATTTAATCTTCAGTATATGGTTTCATTCTATCGAAATTTACTTTACTTGTTTGGTTTGTCTCGGGATTTAACCAAGTGGCAGAATTTTGGAAAATTTCTTTGATCTCAAAAGGGCCGTTGGATTTGTTTTGTGACTTACTTTTGATTTGGGATTGCTTTACATATACTTCGTCTCCAACGTTATACGTGGGGCGATTTTCCGGGATATTTCTGTCGAATCTGACTTTAGCTTTTTGTTTTTGCGCTTCAATCCGATTTGGTAATAGTGAGATATCCTATTATTTAAATCCCTAACATATTTAGTTACTAGGTCTTTTTGGTTGTACAGGGTCTCTGGTGGTCTATTAGCTGTGTGTCCAAAAACCAGTTCGTATGGTGTAAATCCATGCGTTTTATTAACCGAATTATTATAGCATATTACTGCATACGGTAATATAGTAAAAGGGTTAAAAGTTTGGTTAGGTATATATGCATTGCTTTGGTATAGGTAATAGGTGAGAGTGTGCTACTATAGGTAGATCGTAACATTTGTGCAGTTTAATAAACATAATAATGACATGCAAAATTAAAATAAGAAAATTAAAATGTATGTTGCATTAAGTTTATGAAACAAGTTGAGTAAAATGAAGTAGTTTCTTGCGGGTTTTGCAGAGGTAATTGAACTTGACTTGACGTTTCATACTGAACAACGGCCGTGAAAAGGCCTGCCAAAATTTAGTGAAAATTAATATTCTTAAAGCCGTTACCTAAACTTTCCAAAATGATATGCCGAATGTTTGTTAATTATTGATGGCCTCTGATGTATTATTGATGCAAAAGTCACCTAGTCTATATTAGCCAACATTTGGCAAGTCAAGCGCGGATTCAAGGGGGGGGGGCAATGGGTGCAATTGCCTCCCTCCCTTGGGCTACCCTTGTGCTATGCGAAAATTTGGATCCACCCTTGTGGCAAGTAGTCTCGAGCTAGCTTGGAACTACTGCAGAAAGATTCTAGAATAATTTAGATCTGTAGAATTGATTTTAAGTAAATAATACACCAAAAAATTATAAAATATTATCATAAAGTATTGTTCTAGCTGCTGTTAACAAAACCTTCCCACATTGTGAAAAAGAATTTGAAAACACAGTCTAAGCAAAGTCTACAGAGAGAAAACAAGAAGCTGGAACATTTATTAAATAGGTACCTAACGATTTATTGAGATATGGAAAAAGGAAACCGAGCGCCAAGAACTAGTTTAAGATAATTAAAATTTAAGTATTAGTCTGGTTGCAAATTAATGCTGACAGGTTTTTCGGTAGCAAATTTTTTTTATAGTAATTTTTTTCTGCCATTATCTGTGTATTATTTTTACGTTTGTTGAATTTCTTTCGTTTCAAATAATTTTTTTTATGTTTAACTCGCCTTTTTGAATAACTGAACTTCACTTCATTTGCATTAACCAATAGAGAATCAACAACTATTTTTGTTCAGAATTTTAGTTGGTATATGATACAATTAAACTTGGATAATAACCATACATTAAATAAAACTTTATTCGGGTGTTAAATATAGTTCAAAAAACCATTTATTCGATTGCTAGAGTAAATATGTAAAAAAGAGGTACTTATGTATACTATATACATAATATAACTCGACTGACAAAATTAGTATATTTTCTGTATGTAGGTATTTAGAAAATACAAAGTGTCGTATTTGTCATTAATATGCCAGCGATTTTCATTTCTACTGTTCGTCTACGTAGTGTTACCGTACTCTGTCATCCTCAAAGTCCATAGTTTCTAATGCTCTAAAAGCCTGAGCATCATTTAGAACAAACTTCTTTAAGCTTTTAATGTCTAGCCATATTGTAACAGTAATACAGGGTGTACACGGATGAGATTAGCTATATCACAAATGGACCTAAATTTTAATTTTTGGACAAAATGTCAGTATATAAAAATTTCAGCTATCTAAAAACTCGAGGCATTGGGGAAAAATAAATTAAACAAGATTTAATTTAAATTTAGTATTATGACTAAAAAATACAACTATAAGCAACTTTTTCAAATGAAATTGTCCTTAAAAATGAGAACAATAAAGATACTTTACTTTTGGGCAAAATTCATGTTTTTGAATCTTTTGAACGCCCTATATATCCTGTATATTATATAATACCCCTTGTGGATATACCAAGGAAATTTTATGTTATATAGCACATGCATAACATCAGAACATATTTTAGTATGTTACAAGTTGTGTTACTATTACATAGCTATAACAATTTTTGAGGATGAAATTTTAAGCACCATGTACCTTACATTTACCATTCATCCAATATCCTTGTATGTAACATGTTGAATAGATTATGTAAGAGAAACATAACAGATATGTATCCGTGTTCACTGGGAGGACTCTGAATAACTTCCATCTCGGATATTATCTGTTCGATATTCGTCTTGTAAAGGACGTGGCCGATTTGTCGTGATTGCTGCATTCATCTGTAGCCATGCTCGTGGAATTTGTAAATTTAGGCGAACATCAGAAGTTTTCCCTTATTTTGGATATTGTATTATTTTGTGGAACTGCTGTAAGTTGTTTTTTGAATATCACTTTTGGTTCCTTATATCTTTCTTATGATTCGAAGAGCGCCTTCACCGCCATTAGGACCACGCCATTGCCTTTACCTGGGCCAGACCACGTTACCGAGGGCCTACGGAATCGTCGAAAGCCCTGTCCTATCTTTGAGGGCTCGTCGAGAATTCCAGTTGGTAAATACTTGAATTAGCCTGTTCTAATAAATTCGGCACCTCTCGTTCTCGACTACGTGCTCGATCTCTCTGGGGACATAAGGGACCATTGGTACGATTGCCTTAGATGATAATATGGCACTCGTAAAGCTTCGTTATGCCTATAAATTTAGGCCGAAGTCTTACTAACTCTGCAAAACGGGTTGTTGAATGCCTTGGAAAGACTTATTCCGTTTATACAGATTTCTCCGAGGCATTGGATAGGGCAAATCATGGTATCTTCGTACCTACAAATTGTCTAATATAGGTTTCAGCGATCGCCTGTTTGTATAGATCAATAGTTTCTTGACCGTTAAACATCTTCCGGTCGATTAAAAATATAGAATTCATAATAATACTTATAGTACGGCAGCCCGTTACCAGGATTCTCGACTTATTACGCTCCAGTGATTTTCGTATTTTTTTGTTAGTTTTCGATGAACAAAAAAGTTCAAATGGACTGACGATGGTAACATCGCGGAGTGGTCGAAAAATTCTCTTGGATATGTAAATAAAAAATGGTCGATTTTATTCCCGACATGTCAGTTTTCTGGTTTGGGTTATCGAGGGGGATGCATATGATTTTATAAAAGTAGATTATGGTTAGAAAATTGAAATTTGCCCACAGGTAAAAATTCAGATCACCGCGCAATGTCAGTTTCACTAATCATATAAGATTTTGAAGAGTTTATTGTAAGAAAAAATTATGAACTGATATTTTCATCGCGTCGTAAAGGAGGCGTTGAATCCAAATGATGTAAATTTTTTAGCGACGATAAAGTTATCACGCCACATCAGTTTTCTGGTTGAAATCATATATTGTGTAGCATGGAAAATGAGGCAAAAGTGGTAACTGACATTTATGTCAATGGATTTTTTACCAAACTCGTTTTCAGTTCCCGGGGAATTAATGAATTTAAAAAATATTTGTGGAAAATTAGTTTGTTTGATCCAGCAACGATATGCAGGTCCACCTACGTAATTTTCTTTTACAGATTGTGCCAGGTTCCAAATTTTTCACCACTTCCCGTTTGACCCCTCATTGGCTAAAAATTACCCCCCATAAATAAATATGTTTTTAACTATTCGCGTCGTGCAAAGAGTGGGATTGTGATCTTTGGCAAAAAAGACCATTTTTACTCTTGGGGTTTTTGGAGAAAAATGCTTATATTAGCAGTAAAGAATTTATTTACCTCGGGGAACAAATATTTTTTCGGATTTTAACATGGAACGTGTCTATAGGAAGGCTACAGGGGCGGCGGAGCGACATTGAATCTCAAAAATGAATCACTATAATTGGCTCTTTTGGGGTCACAAAAAGTGATAGCATAATTAGAACTAATATTTTAAAAATGTTCTAAGTCTCGGGGGTCGCAAAAAATTGATCAACATAATTAGCATTACGCGCATGCTAATAACATACAGCACACAGGCACACAAAAAGAGAGTGTCAAGTCTAGCAGATTAGAGCATCATATTCTTATGTATTTTGGTGTCCTGAATGAAGTAAGATGTAGTACTTTGGCTCACAGTGTTTTTAAACCTCAAGAAATAGTAAAAAAATTTATCAAATTCTACTTTTTTGGTGTTAAAATGAAAGTGTGAGCTGATGGAACAAATTTGACGTCAGATTCGAAAATAAATCAAAATAAATAACGGTATGGTGTTGTAGTCTACCGGTCATGATATTTTCTTTTAGTGTGCATGTGTAATCATTCATAAATCGGTTTGAATTTCACGGCTTACTGGTAGGAACTGCTTGGACGCCATCTGCAACCATATTATATCACATATAGAGAGATACAGTGTTGTCTAGCTCATTCGCAGACTTGTAATATACATTGAGTTGCAAGTCTGGGTTAGTCTGTACAACAGACCCACAGTATCCCGTCTTATGCGCGCGCCGCTGTTCGGGCACGGAGCTCGGGGATACGACTCCGGTTTATTCTCTGTAGCTGCGCAACACGGAAAATGTCAGTTCGAACACATTCACTGTTTTTTATACTAATCTCAACAGTTTGCAATAAAATTCAACCCTGGCGCTTTTCCTTTTTTACACCACATTACCTTACAAATTTAATTTAAAATATTGAAATTTTGCAATACAAAAACATCAGTTCTTGATTAATTCAAATTGTCTTTTACATTTTAAACGAGATTCCAGTGAGAACGAACATTGCGCGATAAACGTTGTGGGACTTGTTCGCTCAGGAATTTTTTTTATTTTTTTTTTATAATCTAATCATTGGTTATGAATTTGGGCATGGCGTGATAACACGGAATTTTGGTAACGGGCTGCCGTAATTACTTCTGCTACATAAATAAATAATTTCAGGTTATTATATTCATTGTATTTAAAAGAACTACTAGTACTATTAGGTACTATTTTCTATTATACATTATCCGGTTTGTCAAATATAATGGTGACCGTACATTCTATCAAACAAATTTAGCAAATCATAAATCAATACACATTTTTTAAATAAACAAAAAAGAAATAGTCAGAAAACAATACTTTCTCTTGGTTTTAGTCAAGGTAACAGAAGACTAGTTTCATTGATTAATAACAGCAAAAATTCATGTTGTCGTTTGCCAAATTACTTATATCTCGATTTACAAAAAACATATATTTTTAAAGATACTTAAATAATAGCCAAAGGCCAGGAACGGTTATTAATCAATATTAATAACAATCAATTTTACAAGCAGATCGTAATTATCGAGTAACTAATTAAGGATATTTTGTCGGATACTTTGTGTGGCGATTTGTCAACTGTAAAAATTACTTGCTTTCCGTTTGTGATGAATACATTAAACTAAAATCTACAACATTGCTGTCTTTTTCCAACAAGTAAAACCAACCTCCCATTAGAAGCAAGTGTTGGAAATTCACAATTTATAGGCCAAGAGCTACTGAATATTTCAATGAGTGTCTTCAATTTATATAGTGCGTAACCTTGGTACGTAACCATGTTTTAGGAAACAACCATACACCGGATTCGAGTTTTAATGGTAGGGATGTTTTCACAAATCACTATCTTTAAAAATCACTTTTACAAAACGCCAACATTTGAACACTAACCATGCCCACTGAACTCTATTACCAGATGATTAAAACTGAAAATTAGTTTTATTTGTCTCCTTAGGAAGTAGGACATTTGGATTAGTTAGTTTTGAGCTGCTGCTTATAAAACCGCCCTTATTGTAACGAAGCGTTTTTTACCATCGAAATCTGCATGAGATTTATATATTTATTTTGTTACCTTCTATATAATTGTCTTTATATACTATGACTATTAAATACTGTATTCGCATTATTGTATACTACCAGAAAGTATTTACTATTTAAGTACCTAATCATTTGTCTAAAGTAAGAATATTTGTATGATAACTAGGAGTAATTTCTATTTTAAGTTATTCTTTTCAGTAATTAATTTAATAATTAGTTGTCTGTGGCCGATTAAATCAGTTTCTTTTTCGTAGTAGTTTATAATAATTATTTGAAACCGCTTGTAAGCACCTATTACAACACTTGAAATACTTTGTTTACATTAATTGACGCACTTAATAACAATTTACCAGTACCTTGGATAATTCAATGTCAGCTGTCATCGCTATCTCATAGCCAGCACACCGTTCGATGCGCGTTCGAATGTGGATATAAACGCATCGCTGAAGTTCAGTTGACTTCCTGCAATTTGAGAGACCAGTCGCTGAACACGAACGTATTCCTCGAATTTGGAAAATAAAAAAAAGTTTGCGTCGGAGAGTTTTGGCAGAGACCTTTGAGGACGTTCGGGCACTTTTTATTAGAATGTATCTATTTAATTTTGAAAATTTTTAATTTTTTGCACAAGGGTCAAAGGCTTCACTCTGTATATGCAGTTGGAGCACTTAATTTTTGTAAAAGTTCGAAAGAACACTTTCCAATTGTCTGTGGAAGGGTACTTTTCACCACCCTGTATATTACTTGTTGAAATAACACACTAATTTTAGAACGGAATTATAATATTTATTTATAAACAATTTTAATGCACTTAAAATTAACTTAAAAGCAGATTGTAGAATGTTAACTTTTCATCAAAGAAAATTTTGTATTGTCTGAGAAAAAATAAAAAATTAACTCGTATTTTGAAATTTGAAAAATTCACTTTTTTGGCGAAGGTGTCGATTATTAAAAAGTAAGTTATTGGCATTAGGCATATCTGGCAATATTTTAAATTGGGTAATGTCATATCTCGAAAACAGGAAAATTATAGTCTCAATGAACTCGGAGACATCTAATGTATATGACATGGAAATCGGTGTTGCCCAAGGTTCGATTATTGGTCCACTTCTGTTCCTTATTTTTGTCAATGATTTATCTGACTATATAACAGATGGGGATGTGTTTATGTATGCAGACGACACATCTGTTATAATTCACAGTGATACCATTAGTGAACTGGAAGAAAAAATGAGGAAAGTAATGGGACAGTTTGAAGTGTGGTGTAACAGAAACTCGTTAATAATTAACACGAAAAAAACTGTTTTCCTGTATTATACAAATATAACAACCACTAAAGTTATTCCCAAAATAGAACATGTTCAGACAAGTAAAGAAGCAACATTCTTAGGCTCTGTCATTGATGCAACTTTAAGTTTTACTCCCCAAGTAGATAGTATATGTTCTAGATTAGCAAAAACGACATTTGCCATTTTAAATTTAAAAAAGGAACTAGATGTTAGTGGACTGTTGACATGCTATTATTCTTTAGCATACTCAGTTATCAGCTATAACATCAGCATATGGGGACAATCAGTGGAGGCAAACAGAGTTTTTATAATGCAAAAAAGAATCATTCGCATATTATACAACTTAAGCTATAGAGAGTCTTGTAGAGATATTTTCAAAACAAAAAAGCTAATGACGGTAACATGTATTTACATATTTAAAATCTCGTGTTTCATATATAAAAATATTGAAAATCTCCATATTACGCCGGCAGTTATATATTTAATAAACTCCCTTCACAAATAAAATTAGCTGATTCTTTCAGACTCTTTAGAAATGAACTTAAAATATTTTTGACTGAGCATTGCTTTTATAATATGACAGAGTTTCTTAATCCATAAAGAAACAATCACTGTTAGTAATACTATCCTATGTATTTCTGAATTTGCGTGTTATAAATATTTTGTTGGTTATATTATTAGTATGTTATCTTTAAGCACTTATCTATATTATGTTTGTTATATACATTTCTTATTTGTTGTGTTTACTTATTTTTGTGTCGTTTTATACACTCTTTTATATCAGTTTACTGTTTATTTTTTATATATGATGTGACAAAACCGATATTGTTCTTGTAACAATGATTTATGGTTAATAAAATTTATTCTATTCTATTCTATTCTAATAATTTGATAAATTCACTTAAATTAGATGGGCGAGGGCAGAATAGATGTGTTGTTTTTTACTTAGAGCTTAGAGAAAGAATTCGCTGATAGGTATAAGAACGCGTACCGGAATTGATTTGCCTGAGATTCGCCGCGCGCGACTTATTATACTACCGCTATGGTTGCGTTAATCGTGCACCGCGCGTCTCGCACAATCTTTTTTTTGTAATCTGGAAAGCTACCGTCCATTCCGTGCGGGTACGGTCTAAAACTGGATATGTCCCCACCCAGTCAGTGCGGGCACTAACTGCGCAATAACTGAAATTGGCTGAAATTTAAACCGAAAATAATAATAATAACAATAATATGTCTTTATTACATAGAAAAATACGTATAAAAAATACAAAATGAAAAAGGATGGCGGTATTCATATACAATATGCTCTTCCATACAACCATCCGAGTGCAGAAAAATATTAAAATAAATTAATAATTTCGAAATATCCTTCAGATAATACCAAGCTGATCATGCACAAATATAATACAATTAAAATTAACAGTATAAATACCAAACAAAAACTATCGTAAACAATAAAAAAAAACAGGCAATAATGGAGTATAATATAGAACATACTCCATATACTAATTTCTCAAACTGAATATCAGATCTTTTGTGTGTTTTTTAAAAGAATGAATTGAGGAGAGCGACTTGACATCATTGGGTAAGGCATTAAATATTTTAACAGCATTATAGCTAAAGGAACGCTGAAACTGAGCTGTGTGTAATGTGATTGTTTCTGTTTTAAAATTTGAAATCTTTTGCCATTTTATCAGCTTTACTTTAGAAGATATTTGATAAATTTGTCCGAATTTATTGTACTACTTTTCGACTCACCCTCGTAAAACGATTCCGCAAGCGCTGCGGTCATACTTCTTTGAGCTGTTTAGTTCTAGCTGAATGAATGGAAGTAAGTTTTGATAACATATTTGAACTGCGCTGCGGCCTGTAGAGTTGACATAAAAGAATTTGTGCATATACGCATATGTTGAAGGGACGGAAGTAAATATTGATGAGGAGCTGTAGAATGTCATGTAGAAAAATAAATGACAATTTATTATTTAAGACGCAGAACCGAATATATATTTAGATTGAACGAAGAAGGCTTGTAAAGATTTTATTTAAATTTTAAAGTTATTATTTTGAGAAGTTTAAGTTGTAAAATAGGCGTATTGAATGTTGTGACGGTATTTTGGGTATCTTTGGGAATTCTCAGAGTTTTTCAGAAAATATTTCGAAAAATTGTAGTTTTTTGATTATTTAAATTGTATGGATACTTTTTTTTTCTATTCTGACAAGGCGTGCTGACAGACGGATTTAATTGGCAAATTTGATATTTTATTCGAGTATATACTATAACATCGCCTACCAGCCAACTAGTGCCCGTTCCACTGGAATAGAAGTAAGTGATATAAAAGGTATAATCATACTTGGCTAGTGCAATTTTTCGCCGCGTTTTAATGATTCATATTTTTGATATATTTTGTTTATTTTTATGATATTCATTTACTGTTTCTTGATCCACTCACACCATCATCCTGTTTTAGAGTTTTCGCGGCAAAAACAGGTCTTCCCACCGTTATCCTCTTTTAGAGCCTTCGCGACACACAAACAGGTCCTCCCACCCTTATCCTGGTTTAGAGTCTTCGCGGCACAAACAAGTCCTCCCCCATTATCCACACTTTATAGCTTTACCGTTTATTCTGCACTGATACTGAGTATTTGATATTATTTCGTTTTTGCATATTTTATTATGTTGAATTCTGGACTAAAACCTGAGCGGTACAAACGGGTTCCCATATACCACATATAAAAATAATTACTCATTATATTATTGACTATTGATTGATGCTTAGTTTACCATATCGTTTATCGTTATTGCGCACTAGCCAAGCTTCCACGTATCTCATAGCTTGTAGCATAACACTGTATTTAATTGTGGGCGCTTCCCATTTTTTCCTGGTATCCTACATTCTCCGCCTGTCATCCGTCCTATCATTAATCGATAACTTCACCACTCATTATAACGTCATATACGACTTATACCGCTTTTACGCTGATACCGCTTGTTAACCTCCGTCTGCCGCCTGCGTAAATTGTTATTTAGCTGTTTCATTTTAATTTAGAATAGTATATAGTAGGGTAAATGTAATATACCTTGTTATTTTTGAACTTCTGTGTCTTACTGCTATGTTTGTGAAAGTCTAGTTTCCTTTGTTGACCCACTGGAATCTGCCGTTTCTTCACTGGGCTACTCAGTCCCGCTTACAGAATTTTGGGTAGTGTCACTCTAAACTTGAACTGGAGCCCGAGCAACCGAACCGAAAAGCTCGAGCGTCGAAATGATATTTTTCTGAACGAGAAAAACTCCTCACATTATAGGTAATGATGCTATTACCTTGGACTTGTTTTCTGGATAAGAGAGTAAAAAATTAATAGATAAATTTATTTTAACTTTGGCTATACTAATTTTGGCGTACCTCAGTGTAGCTTTCTAGAACCAATACTGTTCATGACATTTACCTACATTTGATTTGTCCGATACTGCAAATTATACGCAAATTAGTTTTTACAACGATGGCATATACACAGTTGAATTTGGCGAAGATCAGTCAAGAGGTTGATGAGTTATTGCAAAAGAATGAAAAAATAATTTAAACTTTGACACACTGTATCTTTTTCCACAGCAAAATTTTACTGAAGCATATTTAGAGTTATATCCTCATATTTTGGCTCAAACGATCTACCCCTGAACCATGGCCTATTATTAATGGTCCATCCTGTATAATACGTCTTATGGTATTATTAATAATTTGGTGAAAATGTTGCTATATTCTTGCCTGTTACTTAAAATGTTATTAGAAAAATTTATTTTTGTCAATGTCAAGTAAATGTCACTAAATCAAGATTGAATCATTTTATTTATACATGATGCAACATACCATTGAAACATATTTAAATTTAGATGAACTTGAGTCGAAATCCTTATGTGAAGAATGTGAAAATGAGAATACATTGCTACCAATCCTAAATGATGTTCAATTGAGGTATGATCAACTTCAAGAAAGAATTATAGCATTGAAAACCATAACTGAAACCCTTAAGGATCAAATAACGACTGAGAAGAAATTATGGTACCAGGAGTTACAGGAAACTTTGGCAATAGAACAGAAATTTAGAGAACGAAATGAGTATGAATCTGGAGATAAACTTGATATGATGTCGCCTGAAGACTTTAAAATGAAATACCAAATTTTCAAAGATTTTGTTTTTTTTACAAATGCAACTAAGAACATGGAGAAAATTGTTAAAAAACATAATTATCAGCAGTGGTTATATGATGTAGAAAATAAATGTAATATGGAACTATTGAAAATCAAACAGAGCATGATAATTTTGAAGCCTTTAAAAGCGATGGTCTCCAAATGGAATGAAGAAACTGGAAACGATGCTGGGGATCATATTTCCACTGATTCAGAATTTACTCCAGGAATCAAATATGAAATAAAGGATTCCATCGAAGAGGCTGATGAAACTGAAGGCAAGGAAGAGTAATTCATTTAATAAAATGATCTGTCTATTTATTTATTTAAACGATATCAGTGTGAAATATTTGACTTTGAAATGTAATAAATTTATATAGTACCTATTAATTTTTTTTGTGCCACACATTTTTTGTGCTCTACTCTTTGGATACACTATATACTTATTAGAACTAATACTGTTAGTATAACACGTAAATTACTCATAAGAGCATAGCGAATAGGAGAAATAATCTATAAAGTTTTATATTATGTACATAATATATTCCTAATAGGGTTAGGAATAAGGCCCAAGATATCCCATTTAACCAGAGTGTCCGCAACATCTCTTATTTTGGTAAAAAACCTCCCCACCCCCCGGTGGTACATTCTGGCTGTATTCCTTAATTTTCTCGTAAACCGTTGTTCAAACTTAAAAAACAAGAATCAAGAATGTTGCCCATTAAATTCTACATAAGAACTGTTACCTATATCAACATTTTAGCTATACCTTACTCAATTCTCGCAAATAGCGTTCTAAGTTAAGGCTAGTTTTTAGCACGCTGTTTAAAATATGTATAATTGTATAAGTCCAGCATCCATCTACGTCCAGCCATCGATCTATCAAGCCAGTATGATTGTGTCGTTGTCATCTATTGGATATATTAGAAACTGGCTTGGATTGTTCCTAATGGGGAACATTCTCTTTTATTTTATCCGCCAGAGTGCACCAGCCGTACTCGGTTGTTTGTCTGTCAATGTCAATACGAAAAAATATGTCCTTGTCACTCTTTAGGATGAAAAATGAAAACATGTTGCTGTGTACCAATGTGCTCTAACACAGTAGGACCTTTATTTAATAAAAATTACCGTTTCCGATAAACTATTTAAAGATTATATATGATACAAGTTGAGAATGACAATAATGACATTAAACCGAGTATGTATGGCGTCATCTATTGGATATATTAGGAACTGGCTTGGACTGTTCTTCATTCTTTTTATCAATTTGGCTCATTTCTACGAGTAAGAGATTGGGAAACTCTCAGAAATCGGGAAATTTAAACAACAATTTAAAAGTTATAATATAACTTTTAAATTGTTGTTATATGTCATTTTCAATTCGTATCATATATTATATTATGATACAAATTGAGGATGACATTAAATCGAGTACACATGGCGTCATCTATTGGATATATTAGGAACTGGCTTGGATTGTTCCCCATTCTTTTTATCCATTTGGCTCATTTCTATGAATAAGAGATTGAGAATCTCTCAGAAATCGGGAAATATAAAAAAATAACTGTAATACTAACATTTTAAGATTTACTAATAAATAATTTAAATTTGGCGCCTGAAATAATCGACCGGTTCTTGTTGTCATAGAAACCCATACAGCTGTATTTACAAACAAAACTAACGGCATAATCATTATGCCAAAAAATGTGTGTCAAATGTGACAAATAAATCGTTTTATGATGGTTATCTTGGAAGTCTATACCAAACACATTAAAGTGAGATACAAAAGTACGTTACTATCGAAAGCTACGTTTTTAATTCTTTTGTGCGGAATGTTGTCAATAATTTTACCGTTTATATTTGCATATAAAAGCGGAGGTAATTTTTTATTTAATGTTGCGAATGGAGTAAAAAGCTTGTTAATTCCCATCGTTTTTAGGATTCTGGTTAAAGTGGGATACTTTCGATGAACAGCCAAAAATTAATTTAAGAGGAGAATACTTATTTATAGCTACGACGAATAATATAAGCAATCCTATTATTTGCAGTACGTTTTCCTATTATAAGCAAAATTTAGACTTTTTGGATGTTTGTTCAATAATTAAGGTACCTACCTACTGTTAAAAATACAATGGCAACATGTGTTTATTGATTTTATGACAAAATATTAATGTATTTCTTGTTTTAGTTAAGAGAAATAGATAATAATTTAGATGGAATCGTTGATAAATTGAGTTTAAATATAGGTATAAATCTATTTAAACATAAAATAACTTCAGTAAACCTGGTTCTTCCAATAAACTACAAATTAACTGTGAGTATGCAACTAACAATACTAACATGTAACGATGTAAATTAAGTTGCCTATAATTGGTGCCAGTAATTTTTAAAATATTTGAAAATTTTACTTTATTTTAGACTGTTTGCCCATTGCAAATGCAATCCGCGATAATATACCAGCATTATTTTCCCAGCACAATGGCGAACGAATTAAAAGTAGTGGGTGACTTAATTTTATTTCAGTCAGACGCCATTAATTGCAAAGAAAGCAGCAGACACCATTTTTATGATTATTCCATTATTGAAGATGAGGCACGTGACGATAGTTATGAGCTAGAAAATATACTTGAAAGATATTCTCAACGTAACAGTAAGTATAATTAATTCTTAGTAAGTTTCATTTACTGCAGACATTAATAATTAATTGCATACATATGCTAGAGAGATGGTATCATATATTTCAAAAATATACTTTTAATTAGGCAATTATATGCATTTAAATTCTTACGAATTAGTGTGAATTTTATTTCTAGGAATACATTTTCTATTACTTATTAAAAATCAGAAGATGTAAAAAGAGCATAGTAGCTAGAAATGGCACAGTGGTGGTGCGAAGGGGGGCCCATAGGGTCCCCCTCTCATGAACACAACTTATTTGTAACTATTGATTACCAATTATTAAGATCTCTCTCAATCACAATAAAATAATATATGCTCAATAATGCTACTTAAATAGTTGGAGAGAGGACCATAAAAAAGAAACACACTATTTTGCCGACGTATCATGTACTTGGCACACACTTCTTCGAGGCTTAATAGTTATAATGCAACATCTGTAGGCATTACAAGTTCATCAACACCCATATTCAACATTAATAATGATGAAATTGTTGTGGCTACAGAATTTGCCGCCGACAAAATAGTGTATTTTTTGTCTATGCCTACCCCTTTATTTCACATTCATGACATTGGCGTACTTGAAAATCACAAAATGTTGTTCTTTCAAAAATTTTTCACCCATCGATCCCCTTGCAGCTGATGCTACATGCTGCCCATCTTTGATGGCCCTCCAGTCGAAATTTTGGGTCCGCCACTGAAATGAGAGTAAATTGATTGACATGCCATATACATACTACTATTAAAATACATAATATCGTGTAGAATCTACCTATAATGGATGCACTATATTTATACGTTCAGATATAATCAATTTCACAAAGAACTTGGTGCCACTATAGATAGATATATTTCTCAGATACACACATCATGCTGTTACAGATTACAATTGAGTAGGTATATTACATTATACTAAAATAGTGTACTTATTGCCAATAAGAAATATAAAACATAGAGAATATGTATAATATAATAGCCAAGAGATTAAAAATTTGGCATAAGATATAGATGAATGTATAATAATACAATATATAAATGTATAAAATACTAGATATAAGTATAAAATATGACATAAAATATGGTCACAGAGAAACACTAACATAAAATATGTGGTAAAATATATAGATAGTGTTTGATTTTATTAAAATAGTAACTAGTATTGTACTACTACTGGATTCCTATTATTTTGCTTTTGTTTATTCTGCTTCGAGGTGGAATTGTTGGTCTTTTCCTCTTGTGTGTGTACTGATCAAAAAGGTGGCTAAACACATTCAGATGGTTTTTGATAAGTAACATGTTATAGAGTGTTACTGTCGCTTTTTGTATGAGAAACACTCTCTGGAGGTGAATAAAGGAAATTCCGTATGTAAAAACAGAGTGGAATAGTGAAAAATTGGTTATTGCGGCTACTTCTCGATTTACAATGTCTGAAATTTTGCGTATTGCAAATACTGTTTTCAAGAAATTGTTACAAAAATGATCAGCATGAAGTGCCCAGGAAAGATTTGAATCCAAATGTGTACCTAAGAATTTTACATATTTTGTCTCATGCTCAGATGTTGCTTTGCAGAGAAAAGTGCACGTTTCGGTCTTATCACTATTTAGGTATAGTTCATTAGAGCCAAACCAGAGTTTCACATTTGCCATTATTTATACATTTGCACAAGCTAGAGAGATTTACTATTTTATAGAAAATGAAATTGACCTGAGCCCATATAAAAGTAATACCTACTAAAATATACACACAATAAATAAAAGAAATGTGCAGTTACGTTACACATTAGGTATATATATGCCAAAAAAAGATTGAGATTAAAAATGAAATTATTCTGAAGCTACTATTCCTTGATATCACCTAGGATTTGTATGTTTAAAGGGTCTCACCGGGTTTCCATATGAAACCTGCACTAGCGTCTTTGTTGACATTGGGGCCTTTATTATGTTGCTAGTTGTTGGAAATAATTTTGGGCCAATTATCAAACCCCTAGCTTTATTCGTTTTTGGACAATAGGGGATGCAACCCCTAACTTCAAAATCGTTTTTCTACGACACTATGACAGATTTGTAAATGAAACCAAAGCAACATGGAAGCTACTAATTAGAATTACATTACATTTTTCTTTTTTCGTTATTTTCCAACCAATGAGGCAGCAAAAAAAAAATGAAAAAATTAGGGGTGGTTTTTCGAGGCTATTTCTCGAGGTACACTGACCAAAAAAATATTCAACTATAACTCATAGCAATTACATACACGTGCGATGGGTAGAACATATTTGAAATAATAAAAATTCTATGCAGGTAGGTACATAGTGTATTCTGGCCAATCCAATAAAAGTCACTAAAATAAAAACAGCATTTATCATAAAAGACTAATAACTTTTATTTTCCGTGTAAAAATATTGAAATAATTCAATCTTTGTCACTATTGTCTTCTCTAGCCGTAGTAACATTTATAATATAAAATATATGTTAATATTTCAGCGGGCTTAATGATTTTTGATTCATAACTGCCACGTGACAAATAATAAATTATTAATGCTGCATAAGAGCAACAACCAATAGTTCTATTTCCATTAGCGCAATCACAGGTGTATCTCTTTATGTCCTTATAGTTGTTCATATTTGGTTCGCATTCAATAAAACATTTATATGTCTTGCTATTGACGTGTCGAGAACGAACTTTCATCCTTATTATATTGCCATCATCTTTTAAGTATTCAATGTTTGTTATCACCGTCCAGCAGCTCAGCGAGGTAACATATCGCTAGTGACATTTGATATGTTCTTGTAAAGAGAATTTTAAGATCATTTTCAGTTAATTCTGGAAAATCTGTGTGTCTGCTGACACCATAATTCATTATATTAGAGAACGTGAAACAGAACAAAATACATTACAAGACCTAATTCAAGGAAAAAATATTAATCGCTGCAAAAAAGCATTTACAACACTGTCTCCACTTTCCTCAGACATTATCACCAAAATTGCTGTCAATGAAATTATTGGAATTTTCAGGACATCTGAAAACATGTATCACATGTACAGCAAAAAAGACCCTTAAACTTCCGATGTCAAATTTCAATTCGAATTTATTAAGAAACATGACCGCTCCCAGCTATCACCCCTACATCCCTCGTCCCTCTGCACCTATTGGCAAATAGACAGCAAAAAGCTAACGAGAGGCATTTTGGCAGCAGTATCATGGTCAATAAGGTCGTATATTATAGTGCATTAAACAAAAAAAAAAAAATAGAACTCGATTTTCTAATCGCTTAACTAGCTGAATGTTTCAGTTGGTGCGAGGTTTTTCCTAAAATATGGGTATTTATTTAGTTTAACGATGAACTTGTTTTTTCCCATATGCTGAAAATTATAGATGTATCGCAGCCACTGACTGCATGAAGGAACATAATGTTGTTTGTTGCTGCTCTTTATTCAGATAACTTTATGGAGAAGAGAACTTTTCAGGAAATTTTCCTTTTCCAAATTTGCAGAAGCAGATGTTGTGGCGATCTCGCTGATCCTGCCGATATCACGAAAGATTTAAATGTTTGCCTATGATTACAAAGGATTCCTATATGTCAAGAACATTATGATGGGTACTTGAATAATTAAAGTATCAGCATCTTCGGCATCTTTTCGTACTGTAAAATTGGATCTCTCGAATTTATTTAATACTAAACAAGAAAGAAAGCAATAGAGTAATTTTAAAAATCATTAAAAACATTTAATCTTGTGCAACGCTATAAAATTGTATACAAAAATTACCAAAAACTTGGCTTTTTACAAAATTCAAAACAGCCACCATTCTTGTAGCATCAAAGAAAATACAGTAATTACGAAAAATCTGATTTCACTTTTTTTCTACGATAAGATAGCAGCTGAAGTAGGCCCTTCTAAGTTCAAAGCCTTTCATTTTTAATGAGGAATCTCCCAGCTACAATAGTAAAAAAAATTCTCAATACTTAAATGATTTTTTAGGAGCTAAAAATCGACAGATTAACCAAAGTATATATTTATATAAAGAATAATGTTAGAAAGTAAAACTGAAGTATTATAATAAAAATTATTGATGTGGAATTAAACTGGGTTTCAATTGCTTTTTAAAAAAATATCCATGACAATTTTAAGTATGCAAATATCTTAGTACTGATGTGTCTTAGGAAAAATTTTTATATGAACCGATAATGTGTGATTTCTCCAAGATTACCCAAATTCATCGTGTACACAGAAATTGATCTAAATAATTTCCACTTTTATTTTGTTACAAATAATGAGGAAATTAACTAAGATCTATACTCTGATTGCTGAGTAAGTATATTAATAAAAACGTGTGATCGGTATGAGATCAATAGAACTCGCCACATGTTGGTAGCTGATTTTACAAACATACCTACTGTATAAGAAGCATTTGATCACAATATCTGCTCAGCAATCACATTATAATAAACATTTCACTGAATTCAGTCCAACAAGCATACTCCACAAGTATGAGAGGCATTTGATCACAATATTTGCTCAGCAATCTCATTATAATAAACATTTCACTGAATTCAGTCCAACAAGCATACTCCACAAGTGTATTAGCAAAACTCTTCACACATTAAGTTTATTGACTGGCTATATTATACATTAAGAGGTTCATTGTAGTGGAAGATTTGTGCAACACACATGCCCTTGGTGATATGAGAATTTTTGTAATGTTTGTGTGTCACTTATGCCAGAAGAATGTATGCAAATGTGGAAATTTAGTGCCAACTGACAATGACGAGTAAAATTATTTCATAGAACAAATCCCGGAGAGCATTGTTGAAGTAGTTACCTATCTTGAGTTCCAATAGCACGACTCGCGGTTTGTGCAGTACAGGGATGAAAACTAAACTGACGCTCTGAATTTTCCAGGTGTATTGGCCAGCAATTTCGATTATGGTTCTCGACCTCACATTTCTGGCTATTTTTTACTCTTATGCTCAAAAAAAAATTAACCAAAATCTGTTGTTGTACTGCAACAGTACAATAAATGATTCAACAAGTTTTAGCCTGGGACCTTTTTTGATGACCAAAAGCACAAGAGCTGAAATTTTTTTCTACGCTTCATTTGGCATTCCACGTAAGGGAGTGGGCCATCAGCTTGCTCACTTGCGGAACGTTTAGCTGCAGTGCCGTCCCACACACATAAAATAATTGTAAAAAAAAACTAATACAACAAAAGCTGAGACTTGGTTGACATGTTCATAATGTTGAGAAGTAACTGAAAAACATAATCTTGAGAGTGGGGGATTATGCTTTAGTGAAAAATATGCGCTGAGCATAAACTGATACCACAAAAGTTGAAATTTGGTACAGTAACAGCTAATTCAATAAATTACACGAAAAAAACAATACACTGAATTTTTCGCATTGGATAAGTGCTCAGCTGACGATTTAAAGGCTCAATGCAGAGTTATCCACGCTCGCGACATATATGTTTGACTGTATCAGCTCAGCAGTTTTCCCTCACTTAAGAGAGGGGTATTTTTTCATTTAACCTATTAACTTGTCTGTTGTATTATCAAATTTCAGCTTTGGCGATATCAGATGTCTATTGTTTTTTTATCACTAATCACAGCGCGTTATTGGATCAATAATTGGAATTGTTTATTAATAATTGTAATTATTGGGGATCTTATATTATATGATAATATAAGTTTTTGAATTTAAAGTGTCCCTGGAATACGTACTCTCCGCAATTTTCGTAAAAAATCGAGTTTTTTGAAAATTTTCAAAGGGTTAGGTATGGATAAATTTATTAATTTTTGATATCATTTAGTTTGCCAAGCCGTAACTTTTTTTGTGTTATATCGATCAGATAATGATCTCGTCAGCTGAGCACTTATCCACCACGAAAAAATAATTTATTAAAATAGCTGTTACTTACCAAACTTCAGCTTTTGTGGTATCAGTTTATACTCAGCAGTGACGCGTCTAGGTCATGAGACGCCTTCGTGCGGGAGCATTTTAGGCGCCCCTTTTTTGGAGGGGCAAAAGGTACGATGTTTTAAAAAAAAATGTTAGTACAAGACGTGCCTATTTTATTATTATAAATTATTCTAAAAACTATAAAATTGGCTTTCTGGCGCCCCATGGCCTAGTGCGCCTTCGTGCATGGCATGAAATGGCCCCCCGTTAGACGCGGCCCTGATACTCAGCATATTTTTCACATGTTTACATGGAAAGCTGAAGCATAATCCTCCACTCTAAAATCAACTGATTATGTTTTTTCAGATACTTTTCAACATTATGAACATTTCAACCGAGTCTCAGCTTTTGTTGTATTAGTTTTTTTTTAATAATTATTTTACGTGTGTGGGACGCTACTGCAGCTAGTCGCAAGCTGATGGTCCATTCCCTTCTGTGGAATGCCAAATAAAGCATAGAAAAAAATTCCAGCTTGTGTTTTCAGTCATCAAAAAAGGTTGCTGGCTCCCAAGCCGTCCCGGGGGACATGTGTCACACGGGATACATTAAATATCAATTATATGCATCAAATGTCTTTGGAGGCATGTTCTTATTCTATTACTACCATTTCATAATAATCCATGCTCACTGCCATTTGTTTCATTGATATTGGCACAAAAATAACATTGTTGCCCCTCCGCACAAAACGGAATTTTTTAAATTTCTGTCCAGCACTGAAGTTAGGATAAACACATGCCTCCAGAGACAAGTGACTTAGCCAACGTATCCATTGATACATGAGAAAAGCTAAATTTTTATTAATTTTTTTTAAATTTTATTTTAGTATCAACACACCTAACAAACATATATACAAACATAATCAGTGGAAATAAAAATAAATTCAGCTTAAAATTATCAGTACGATATCCTGAGCACAAAATTTGCTATAAACCTGCATTCTGGCAAATAATGAAATGGGCGTGGATCCAGTATTTTGCGTTATATGTCATAATTTGTTGGTTTGTGAATAAACTAAAAAGCTACATGTTTAACAACAGGCTAGTATTATTTTATGAAGAATCACCACTGACAAAAAGCAAGTGAAAAATTTGTCAATTTTTACAATATTTAATTCAGTAATATGTTTGGTTTAAAAATATATATAGGTACAAGGTCAATTTGAAATATATTGTAATAAAGTAAGCTTTGACATATTTAATCTAAATTAAAACTTTTTATACTTTTGTACTAAAATAAAAGAATTTTTAAACTTATTTTTTGTTCTCTTTAACTACATTAACTTGAAGTCCATCGAAGAGCCTCCAAATGCAGCAGATGAAACATTTCTATTGTCCTCGATGACTATGGTATTTTTCAGCATATCATCCACTTCCACAAAAAGATAGCGATATTCATAATCTCCAGCATCATTCTGCAAGCAGCAAAACAAGGTGTGTGAAAGACAATTTATATTATTTTAGTTTTTGCTTCATAAAAATACTATTCTCATAAATACTAAAGTCCAAATAAAGTATATAGCCGGAAAAGCATAGGCGATCTGCGCCCAATAGAAAGTCCTATCGATAACTGTGTATAGGTGACACTATAAGTAATTCATACGTGTAACTTTCTTGGGCCAAAACAGGGTAGTTATGGAGATACAGAAAAAAGTATCAAAAGAGACGACTTTTTCAACAACATTTTTCTTCCTAAGCAAGGACATCGGAGACACAAAAAATCACTTTACTCCACATGCTATTTTCCCTTGAAAAACCGAATGTGAATTAAATGACTACTGTTATTTTTTCTTCAAGTACTTTTAGCCCCTCTCGTCACCAGCAGTAAAAAAAATTTACTGACGCTCAGAGGGCTCTGTCAAGTTAGCAAGCACTCTATGGCGGCACAAGTTTAGACTCGCCTGGTTTTTGTAACTTTTTTGTTACGCCGGTCTCCCTTCTGTAGCTTTTACTGAAACTTAGAAAACCACAGTCTCGCTAGCTCGACTGGCCTCTATAGCGGCACCAGCTCTGACCCGGCTGGTTTTTCATAACTGTTTTGTTACGCCGGTCCCACTTTTGTAGCTTTTACTGAAACTTAGAAAAACACGGATCCACTAGCTGAACTGGCCCCTGTAGCGGCTCGAGCTCAGGCCCGGTGAGTTTTTTGTAAGTTTTTTTATAGCTTTTTTGTTATGTCGGTCTCACTTTTGTAGCTTATACTAAAAGTGGTTTTCGAGAGATTGACCGTTAATTTTATTTGTTTATTTATGATTATTGTTATTAAATATTATTTGTTTATCATTAAAAACAAAATAACTGGCTGCTCATTATGATTGTATACAGCACGAGGCATGACGTCACTGGGAAACTGTTCGATGCTCGACGCTCATACATAATATGACCCGTATTATCTTGCAAATGTTTCTTTTACTTCGCATTCTCGGGAATCAGAGTATGAATCAGTCAAAAATTGCATTTTTCAGATGGGCATTTTTACTTTGAAACCTGCCTGTTTTCATGAGAATCACTCGTGTACGTAAACATATATACCCCAACACGCTCCGCCAACAGGGCTCTATCCCGCATCGCCGCCATGATATACTTGCAAACAAACTCTCAAAAATGGAATATATTGAAATGTTATATGTATTATTATGAGAAATTTTTCAACACATCAACACATTAAACATAATATTTTTAGTCGCAAACTCCTCTATAAATCCTTATTTTACTATAAGGAAAGTAACCAGACTGCAACCAAAGTTACAAATCTGGCGCGTTAAGTGTAATAATTGCATATTACCATCAAAACGCTAATGCTTCGATTGCAACAAACACCAGCCGAAAGACTGATCCTACTTAAAGGAGCTCCCTTGCCAGTCGTCACACGCCACTTGCAGACTGCAGTTTCGAGCTGGTGTTTGTTGCAATCGAAGCATTAGCGTTTTAATGGTAATATGCAATTATTACACTTAACGCGCCAGATTTGTAACTTTGGTTGCAGTCTGGTTACTTTCCTTATAGTAAAATAAGGATTTATAGAGCAGTTTGCGACTAAAAATATTATGTTTAATATTCCGCCCTCTAAAAGCAAATTTGAACATCAACACATGTACGCAAGTATTTGTCTTTTGCTCGTTGCTCACCTTTTTCATAAATATCAAATCAAAACATGTCCAGACTAATCAGACCAATTGTCTATCACCGTTAAAAAGTTATTCTCGTGTATTCAGTCGTAAGATAATTGCTCATTCAGTGTTTGTATTGTATTAAACAATAAGAATACTGTTTAAAACGTCTTTTTGACTCTCTTAAAAGTCGTTGTCAGTATTATAAACATGTTTAATTATATTCATCCACACAACCGATAAAAAACGCCACAGTTGACTTTCTTTCTGCACCTTTTTTCCAATCAACGTCCCATTTTCACTCCAGTAAAATAAAGTTTGTGTCATAGTCGACTGAAAAAGTGGCAAAAATGTTTCAAAAATTTTTTTTAAGGTACAACCACATGGGACCTTTACAGAATAATAGATTAGGCCCTTGGCCATCTGAAATGGCCAATTACAACATTTTTTGGGAGGTTTTTTATTATGACAAATGTCATAAATTTGTCAAAGTTAATGTTTCCTACTTTTTCACACATCCCTCACGATATCTTCGGAACCAATTGAGATAATCAAGGTTTTTTTTTTTTAGTCGATAAAGGAAACATGAGCGGAGGTCCATGAATTAATTTAGTCTTTATGGAAAACCAAGTTCTATGTAAAATTAGGTAAAACTTTAACATTTATATTTCTTGTAGCACTTTCTTCAGTAAACGAAAAACTTTTTTGTTTTAAGGAATTTTGCCATATTGTATGCTTATGAAATGAAGCTAACACGTCAAGGAAGATTTTGAAAAAAACGCAGTACTCTACACTTATACGTTTCAAGTTATTGTTATTTAAAGTTAAGTTTCTCTGAGCACAATACTTCATGAAGATTCGCTCGCCCGGTTATGCGTGTGGTGGTGCATACAGAAAATATTATTTTTGACATATCTTTAATATAAATTTTATTTTCATAAGCACTTAGAAGGTTTTACTTTTCATTATTTACGTTGCAATTATTTAAAATCCATTATATTTATACATTAAAACTTAATATTTGAATAAAAAATATGAGATAATTAATTATTTATTTTAAAATATCATGATACAAATAGCAGGTGCATTAAGAACTTGACTATCAAGCCCTCTCTGGTTTATATCACCTGGAGTAGGAAAATAACTTTTTGGGGTTTTAAACTCTAAATTTTTTTCTTTAAGATACCCGTATAAAATTAGAATTTCGTCTTCTTCAAAAGTTTGGGAATATTCACTTGATTTTATTTTGGTAAAAGGTTCACAGTCGGAGCTGATTATCTCTGATTCTGATGTATCACTTTGGTCTTTTATTGACTGGAAAGTTGTGGTAGCAGCAGACTTATTTTGACAAGCTTTGATATTTCGTTTGCCTATGTACCGACAATAACAACTTTTGTGATATTTAGCATCATAGGCAAAGAGATCTTCGTAACCGGCTAATTTTGGGCAGCTTCGATTATTTTAGAGTACGTGTTTTTTCCAGTCCCTAAATAAGAATAAAAATTTTAATAACGATACTATACATTATTATTAAAACGAATTTAGCAAATTAGAAAATATCAAATCATCATGCGCTTTAATTAAAGAAGAAAAAAAACAAAAGGCAAAAAGTATTTTTGTTTAAATAGTGATGTGATGTCAAATAATAGTATTCAATATTTTCAGTAAAGAATTATTCACTATAAATATATAAAATACGTAAAATCATAGTGAGATTTTTTTTATGCCTTGTTTATATTTACGTCCTGGCAGAGTTTAACTACTACAGCTACTCTTCCACTCAACCAGGACGGCGAAATGAGATGCCATCATCGTAACTCGATTTCTCTCTTTTTTTAAATAAGTCCTATATATTTATTAACAAATAAAAACCTCAGCTCCGCGCATATCAAAGGGATTCCATAGGATAAAAATGCACCCGCCGCTTGTCAACAATGTATCGTGTATCGACTGAACTGATAATAAGGTGGCAAAGCCTAAGGGTGCTCCGCAGAATAAAAAGGCTGAGCACCCGCAAGATGTGCCACTTTTCAAGAAAAAGAACAGGAACTCCCTCGGAATCTCCTCCAAAGGAACGCAAGAGAGCCAAACAGGATTTGCAGCTGCTCCCCCGACCAGTTACAAAGATGCCACCTTAAGTCATCTTAAGGTAGCAATAATCAACAAGGACAGCCCCTATGGGAAAACCCTAAAAGATAAGGAGGTCCTTGTCAAAAAAATGCTAAAGGGAGAGCTGGATAAAATCATCCTGTCCACTCCCGGAACCAGCACAGCAAAGCCACCCATGTTTCAGTCGTGGACACATTCTGGTGAGATCATCAGAATTGTCTGCGAAGACGATAACACACTGGGCTGGCTAACGAGATCCATGGAGAATCTGAGGCCGTGGGGAAATGCTGCGCTTGCTGTCGTCCGCGCCGACCAACTGCCCAGGCTGACCAAGGCCACCCTCTGGATCCCCGCGGAAACCGAAAGTGACCAAGGGGAAAAAGAGGTCATGATCAGTCGCCTGGCATAGGTCAAAACCCGGCATTGGGTGTCCGCAGGTGGTGCCTTTTCCACCACGAAGCTAAAGAAGACCCAAGAGGACTCCTGCTTGTCTTCGGAATTGAAGACGAGGACATTAAAACCCTAAGAGCGAGATCAATGTGGTTGCACTACCTCTTATAATCTCTCGTCCTTAGGGTGAAAACAGAGCAATCCGGCGATGAGGCGGAACCAGAAACCGCCCAACCCCAGAGGGTGATGAAAACAGAGGGGAGGGGGGGGGGGGGGGTGGAGAGGATGAACCATCCGAAAGGATTAGTGCCACCACTCCAACTCCTTATGATGACACTCCTTCGAGAATGGAAGTCGTTTCCCCTCTAACAGAGGAGGAGGAAATGATTAAAAACAACCTTTTCGCTGCTACGATGGCTGGGACACAGAATAAGGTAAGTATAGTACAGTGAAATCTGCAACATAGCAGGGTGGCGATGGCAGTGCTATGCCGACACCTTGATGTGGAGTAGGATATATGGCACTAATTCAGGAATCCTGGATAGTTCAAACCAGGATAACAGGGTTATCAAGACTAAGTGGACTTATTTTCAGCTCACCAACAACAGAGAGGCCGAGGACAGCCATCTACGTTCCTCGGTATATCAAAACCCAGCCACTTCAACACCTCTCAACATCTGATCTAACAGCCGTGAAGGTGGAATGTTTGGTGGCAGGCAAACCAACAAATATTGTCTTGGCATCAGTGTACCTCCCACAGGACTCGGCCACTCCACCACCAACAAAGAAGATGGAGGACCTGGTAGCACACTGCTGCAATCAAAACTGGGAACTAATCATGGGATGTGACGCCAATGCACACCATGTGACCTGGGGCAGCGAAGACAACAATGCAAGAGGTAAGTCACTTTATGATTATATTATCAGTAACAACCTTAGCATAAGTAATAGGGGCTGTACACCGACATTTATTAACTTTAAAAGTCAGACTATAATAGGTATAACACTAACGACTGTGTAACACTATCAGACCACCAATGGATAAACTTTGAAATTAATCTCACCAAGGCACACAAAAAATTATTCCAAGATCCCCGGATAACTGATAGAGATAAATATCGATGTCAACTCAGGGAGAACTTGGAAGGGGTTAATAAGAGGGTACCCAGGACGAATGGCGAAATAGAACAATATGTCAAAATCTTGCAAACAGCCACGAGACAAGCTTTTGAAACATCCTGCCCCTTGAGGTCCTCGCAATAGCCCAATGAGGCCACCAAGTGGTGGTGTCAAGAGCTGACTGACCTCAAGAAGAAGGCTAGGATTTCGTTCAACAAAGCAAAACTGACAAGACTGGAATCCGATTGGGAATCATACAAAACCAATCTGAAACTGGTCAAAGACAAAGAGACGCGTGGAGAACCTACTATGAGAAAACCAAAGATTACTCACAGACTGCTACGTTATGCAAAATCCTCGCCAAAGATAAAGACCATGACCTCTGCCTATTAAAAAGGAGTGATGGTACAAGAACCACCGACTTTCGTGAAAGCCTAGAGCTACTCATGGAAACTCACTACTCGGGCCCTGTGACAATGGAACGGAAGGAGTGGCCAAACGAAGTCGACATCCAACCCTCCGATTTGGATTGGCGAATGGTCAACCAAATAGTGAGCGAGGACAGAATAAGATGGGCAATATAGAGCTTCTCCCCTCTTAAGTCGCCAGGCATTGACGGTATCTATCCCGCCCTACTACAATGGGGACTGGATGAATTACTGCCGCACCTCGTCGAAGTATTTAAGGCGTGCTTAGCACACCTTTATATTCCAGAGATATGGAGAGAAGTGAAAGTTGTGTTCATCCCAAAGGCAGGGCGGATGGACTATACAACCCCCAAAGCGTATAGACCCACATAAGGGATGTTGTAGGGAAAGACAACCCTCCTACACCCTAACCAGCATGCATACACCTTGGGAAGATCCACCGACACCGCTCTCCATGCAGTCGCGAGTCGGATTGAGAGATCCTTGGACAATAGGACAATAAAGAGTCCACCTTAGGTGTCTTCATAAACATAGAAGGTGCGTTTGACAAGACCACCTTTCCAAAAATCACAGCGGCCCTAGTGGAGAAGAATGTCCCTACGATCATGGGAAATTGGATAGCTAACATGATCTTGAAGAGAGCTGTACAAATCAATGTGGGAGATGCTTCTGTACGAGGAATGGTCGCGAGAGGCTGTCCGCAGGGAGGTGTAATATTACCACTGCTATGGAACCTTGTTCTTGACAGCCTCTTGTGCCACCTCAATTCAGAACGATTCCACACAATTGCCTACGCAGATGATTTAACAATCATGCTTAGTGGAAATTTCGAAGGGGTCCTTTGTGAAAGAATGCAGGGGGTTCTAAGAATAATCGAAAAGTGGTGCAGAGAATGCTCCCTGTCTGTCAATCCCAGGAAGACGGAGATGGTTCTCTTCAGAAGGAAAAGGAAACTAGGAGCACTGAAGGTAACCTTCAATGCCAAACTAACATGGAATCTTCACATAGATAGAAGACTAAAAAAGACTTACATTTCTTATGAGCAGTGCCGCAGGACCATGGGGAAAACCTGGGGAATGAAACCCATAGTAGTCATGTGGATATACGCTGCCGTCATAAGACCAATGATAACCTATGGAGCTGTGGTTTGGTGGCCTAAAAGCAAACAGACTACAGCTAAGAAGTGGCTCTGACAACAATGGTACGCCTCAAAACCGTTGGCATACAACCAAATGTAGGCTGTGGGGAGTTGCCTGTGGAATGAGGCTGTCAAGAAGACGCCTCTTCTACAGGTGTGCATAGATAGCATTTCTCCCCGGTTTGACTTTGACATGCCCTACATAATACAGACGAATAGTGAGAACGAGACTGCTGGCGAAGGTGTGATCAACATCTTCACAGACGGATCAAAAAAGAAGGATGGGGCAGACTGTGGAATATACTCCAGAAGTCTGCAAATCCAATATAAATGGGCTATGGATGAGCGAGCCAGCGTAGTACAGATGGAACTGGCGGGCATAACCATAGCCGCAAAAGAGATTGTCCGTAGACAAACTACGGGCAAAACAATTAGGATCTACACAGATTGTAGACAATCATTACTAGCCCTGAGAAGTCACAATATCACCACAGGAGTAGTATGGGAATTTCACCAAGCACTTGATGGTGCCTCCAGCATGAATAACATACTGGTATGCTGGGTGAAAGGACATGCATAGTGTAGAGGCAACAAAATAGCCGACAGACTGGCCAAAAAGGCAGCAGGCCTAAGCATCTTTGAACCTGGCCCGGCTAGTCTGTTACCGATCACGGCGATAATACAAATAATTAAAAAAAACACCTACAATGAATTCAAGAAACTGTGGGATGAAACATACAGCTGTCAGCTTGCTAGGGAGTTACTAAAATACCCCAACAAGAGTACAGCAATGGACTACCTAGCAATGTCCAGAAGGAACCTACGTTTTATAACGGGAATCCAGACTGGACAATGTCCGCTAAGAAAACATCTCCATAATATGAGATTAAGCGAAACACCTCTCTGTAGAGGTTGTCAACAAGAAGATGAGATGGTCCAACATGTACTTTGTGACTGTTCTGCCCTCTCATCAATTAGAGAATCCATTTTGGGAGAACGCTGGCCTACTTTGGCCGACGTAAGGGAGATACCCCTAGGCAGCATCACCACCTATTTCGCAAGATTAGGTTGGTTGGAGGCCTAGTCGAGGGTCTGCCTACAGGAAGGATGTACAAGTGCTCAAGTGGGCTCTATAATTCTTATTGACCACCCTCCCAATCCATTCCAAATTCCAAGGTGGCAAAGAACTAGAGAAATAAATAACGTCCCCAGAGAAAAATCGTACTATATTAAGTAAAATGGCCTATCCAAATAAGAAACTAAAATACACTTTTTTTTTTTTTTTTAACATTTATTTAACGTCGGCCTATTTCCGCTACTGAGGCCTAACACCGACGCCTGTAGACGAGCTACCCCCAACCAGGAATTTTGCCGAACCTCTTCCCTTAAGAAGAGTAGGGATCTTTTACTTGCCTAACATTTAATAGACAAGGGACCGACGGCTTTACATCCCCTCCGAAGGATGGTATATCTCCTATACAACCCTCGCCTAAGGTTGTATAGCTTCCGCGCATACACTGATATACAAGCCGCTGGAAGATGTGTGAGGCGAGAACGCGGTTTCCGTTGGAATGGTCACCAATCCAAGTACTAACCGTGCCTGTCGTTGCTTTACATCGCATACCGAAGTATGTACATAGTAAAGACGCGCCTACGCTCGCCCCCTAAAATACACTTCAACAACCTAATAAATTAAAAATGTACATTAATTACTTATAAGTTTGGTGTATATTTACTGGGCTTTACAAGCGAGCTAGTACAGAGAGTAACGGTATTTTAATGAGGCCGTAAAGTTTTTATTGCGTTTTTTGACACCCAACTATACCTGCCTGCACAGGTATTAAAGGCTTTTTCCTTTCTTTCCTAATTTATTACATATTAAGCACATTGTCCAAATATTGAATTTCTCTTTATTGCATCTTAATGAAGACGATGACACATTTTCAATTTCACTGAATTGGGAAACATTTTTAAGATTCTGCAAACTAACATAGGTTTGTCTGGAGGCTATATGAAATTTCACTTTGACTTTTCCATTTAAAATGTTTTCCTTTTGTTGCAAAATCGTTTCGGCACAAATGTCTTGCCTGTTTTCCACGGCACATGTAACTGTTTTTAATTATTGCAATCTAGGATTTTGTGTCACCAGTTTGTCATTTTCCTTCGAAGTTTGTCCACAAAATAAACATTCCATTGTTAAGCACTAAATAATATGTAAAAACTCAATAAAAACAAATATTACTCATTCGCATTCACATTACAAAGAAAAGTTTGTTTCCAACTGGCAATATAAGATTACCTGTATTGAATAGTACACACACTTGCGTGGTGCTGCAGTGGGTGCATCTATGATAGAAAAACTCATAGCTTTAAATAACAAAATTTCGAAAACTATAAGTCGTAGAGAACTGGGTAAGGTCTATTTCATACACAGATGATATGACAAAATTCTTTAAAATAAAAAAGTTTTTCGCTTACTGAAAAAAGTACTGCAAGGAAAGGAAATGTTCAAGTTTTAATTAGTTTTACAGAAAAATTAACTACTTTTTCTCCGTTTTATGGGGGCACTATCAATGAAAAATGTCCGGACGTCAGAGTGAAATACCCCGTGAAAAGATAATTCAGGAGATATCGCAGAAAAATCCCAGATTGTCAGTAAACAGAATAAAATTATTAAGAAGACACAGAAGGTGTGGGAGGAGCTCTCTATTTGTTTCTCGAATATAATCAAACCGCATTCAATTTATGCATTCATGATTAGGGCGAATCGATATCAATTAAGAGAAATATTACTCGAGGAAGTTCCACAAGTAAACGGAGATGAATCAATTGAAAGCAATGATTCTTTAATTGTACAATCCAACGATGACTACATTTTCAAAAGACAAGAAGAAGTGCATTTTGTTAGTAATATATCGTGACGCGATTTCGTCAAAATCACTGATCCAGGCGCCAAGAGGAACAAGACCGCTGAAAAACGCCCATAATGTAAATCCAACTTATACGACGATAATATATATTGTATGTAATATATAATTTAGTGATTACCAAATCTAAGGTATGTCATCCAAACCTTTTTTCTGCCTTGTACATGAAATCAGAGCATTTTTCTGAAAGCTTAATATTATAGGTAATGCTCGAGCGAGCCATTATTATTGCGATTCTTAAAAAGGCAGTGACAGAGTGAACAACTGTGAATATTTACTCCTGATACTGCACAGCTAAGAGTGTTAATTAGAGACCAAAATGCCTTCAGATAGTGACGGAAGTTACAGTGAAATGGAAATAGAAGATAATGGCCAATGACAAGAGTAGAAGGTGGAAATACAAACAAAAAGAATAGACTATCACAAGAAGATATCAATAACATCATATTAGGGTCAAATACCAACACTACAAAAAACACAGAGATAAATACACACACAAAAAACATCCAAAACAAAAACATTGCAATGCATACAAACAAAAACTACTCAACAAGAATGAATGAAATAGTACACAAAAAATTTAAACACTTATTTTACATTACTACTGTCAATGACATAACAAGAAAAGACATGTCTGAAATATGGGAAACAGCACAACCACAATCTGATGAAGTCATTATACAAACAAAAAGAGGTTTCCTCATAAAAACAAACAAGGAGAAAAAAATAATAACAGAAACATTAAATAAACTTATATCTAACAAAAAAATAAAAAATTACCAGGAAACCTCGGACTCCTACATCCCCAATCATGATAGACCTACAACGTCAAGTTCCTACTCCGTAATTATTGGATCAGTAGAACATGAAATAACAGACTCAGAAATAAGCGAACATATTAAAAGAATGAGTATAAAACACCGCTACTGCAAAGAATAATTGCAAAAGTTAACAACAAGCCGACACTAATGATCCGAATCATAACGGATTGCTTAAAATCCAGCGAGCAACTACTTAATGAGGGTGTATTCTACAAACATAAACATTACCCGACTTTCCCTAGCCTACCACCTGCTCCAATCCCGCAACCATGCTCACGGTGCTTACAGTTCACGCACACAAAAGAACAATGCACGACCCCAATAAAGTGTACCAAATGTGATGGACCCCACCATTATTCCAAATGCAATTCCCCACTGCCGATGAAATGCACTGGCCGCGGATCAAAAGAACATGCTGCGTGGTCACTCAAATGTCCAAAAAGACCAACACAACCAATACAGGGCATCCCTAACACGCAGATAAAGCCGCTTAACAAAAAAAGCCAAGAAATTGATAAAAAAATAACAAAGAACTCAAAAATACATTCACCAATTACGATATACGACATGATTGTCAACACATATATATCAAAAATAAACAAAGACAAGAACAGAGATAGAGAAGAACTATTAAAGAAACTAAGGAAGAAATTCGTAACACAGTACAACATTGATACAGTGGCCTCATTTTCGGGGAATAGACTATACATCCTAATATTCGATTTAGATGAACCTCTAACTACCTCACCAACCGAACCAATACCTGGAATAAATAATATTCAAGTTCACGTCGATGCTTAAGATTCTCTATGCCAATGTAAATAGCTATGTACCAAAAAAATATATAATCAATAACATAATAGAAAAAAACAAAATTAATTGCTCACTATTTGTGAAAACCAAAACAAAGGAAAATAGCAGCACGCGCTACAAAAATTGGGATGTTCTACAATTCAATGGGAATATGGTAAATAATAATACACGAGGGGGAAGTCTAGTACAAGTAGACCCGACTCTAAAAATGAAAAAAGAAAATCCTCCGCGAATAAACAACCCCCTTAATGAAGCAACCCACTTTTCAATACCATTCCAAGGCAGTAAGTTACACATACTCCTGGTGTACATTCATCCGACATCTAATATTAAAGAAACAATATTCACCAAAGCAGCACTGTACAAATACTGTATAATAATAGGGGACTTCAACGTTAACAGAGCAAAAAATCGTCAACTTCAGACATTCTTAAACAACTCATCCTTCAAAAAAGCAGACACGCCTCCAACGTTTCTTATGATGAATAACCCAGACACAACGCCGGATCTATTACTGTACACAAATAATATTGAAAATAATATAAACAAAATCGAAACCCACCCTGACATAGGTTCTGATCATTTGGCAATAGAGGTAAGCATTAAACTTGACAAAATAATAAATGCGGTGGAAGAAGTAGAAAAAATGAACTCACAAATGTGACACTGAAAAGGTTAGTATTGCAATAGAAAAATACATAGAAGAAAGTCAACAACTCCCAATTGACGAACATCAGACAATAAATAGCTTTAATGAAAAATTAACTGAGGCCATAATACATAACTCTCCTAAAAGAAAGACTAAATTCTACTTGCACGAATTGCCACCATTCATCATCAAACTAATAAGAAATAAAAGAAAAATGTACAGAGACTACTTATCAAATAAAAATGAAGACCACAAAAGACTCCTTAACGCGTACAACAAGAACATCCAAAAATTAATAAGAGAATATAAAGAACACAAATGGATAAATGCCTGTAATGAAATAAATCAACAGCAAGGAAAAAACTACTGGCAACAAATCAGAAAACTCTCCAGGTATAAACAGACATCATACATAACTACTCTAGAAGAAAATGGCAAATTCTACAACAATGACCTCGAAAAAGCAGAACTGTTTGCTCATCATTTTGAAAAAACATATACTATAAAAAATGACAATCAGTTTGATGAGACAAATTACGAGGATATAAGAAATTGGTCCAACAACTTTTTTTCAGAAGAACTTCAAAGACAAAATAAGGCAATAAGTGAAGAAACGTATTTTGAGATATTAAATAAAGGAAAAAGCACAGCCCCTGGAAAAGATAACATATCCAAAAGCATCATTCGAAAACTAAGACACAATGTACATCTATATATAATTAGAATATATGAATACTGTCTTAACAACCAGTACTTTCCCACACAATGGAAACAAGGTATTATTATCACCATCCCTAAATCAAACACCAATCACCATAGAGTGAACAACTAGCGCCCAATAGTGTTGTTATCAGTGCTGGCAAAAAATCTCGAACAGATAATTAAAAAACTGATCTCTGAAGCAATTGGTCACAATATTCCTAACTATCAGTTCGCATTCCGTGAAAAGTGCTCCACCACACATCCACTGACGATACTTACATCAAATATCCAAACATCAAAACTTGAAGGATATCATAGCGCAGCAATCCTTATTGACATTACCAAAGCGTTTGACAGTGTATGGCATGAGGGTTTGTTGTATAAGTTGGCACAACTGAACTGTCCAATGTACCTTATATTCATTATAAAAAATTATTTAAAGTAAAGAACCCTACGAATTAAAATAAATACAAGTTACTCAAAATTATTTAAAACACAACAAGGACTGCCACAAGGCTCCCCACTCTCACCACTGCTATACAACATCTACTGCTATGACATCTACAACTTTGAAAAACACCTACAATACTTTAATCCCAATACATATATTCTACAGTATGCTGATGACACGGCTCTAATTAGTCATGATCGCACCCTGGAAAAAACTGTTGTCCAATTACAAGAACTAATGAACAGAACAATGACCTGGTTCAACAAGTGGAGACTAAAACCCAACCCAACAAAATCCCAGTACATTATCTTCAACCATGGAATAAACAACAACTCACCAACGGTTACCATTAACCATCACATTCTCCCTGCTCAGTCAACAGTCAAATACCTGAGCGTAAGTTTAGACAACAAGTTGAACTTCAACAACCATACCAAATACATAAAGAAAAGATGCATCGCCAGAAGCAAACACTTTCGCTGCATGACCTATAAAAACGAGGGAATCAGCAAAAAAACAGCAGCTCACATTTATAAATCAATATGTAGACCAATACTAGAATACGGCCACCCCCTCTTTCTAAGAGGGTCAGAAAAACAGCAATAAAAAATATCAACGTTGCGGAAACATCAGCACTGAGAACCATTACCAAATACCGACACCCAACAAATCCGCTGCACAACCCACCTAACGCTCTTCTATACCAAATAACCAAGACAGAACCAATTCCACAGAGACTATCCAAATTATCCACTAAATTCGCCAGGGCTGATCACAACATGGAAATACTCCGACCTCTCTGCAAAAATAGAAATCGTCAAACAACTGGCTACAGCAAGTTTCCTCAAAAAACATTGTGGGAACACATCAAGGAACTAAGAACCACATAATAAAGAACCGTCAATCACTATACACATACACTTTTTTTTTTTTTTTCACATTCTTATATCTATTTGCTATTCACATTATATATAATTTATAAAATGTAAACAATATTTTATTGTAAAAAGGCTGAAGGACCTCGGTCAATGGCCATTTGGGTTTTTGCTCAATAAAGTACTTTCATTATTATTATTATTATTATAGGCATCACTTGATTCTATAACAGAAGAACGAAGTGAGCCAGTTATTTTGTTTTTAATGATAAACAAAATATTTAATAATAATAACAATAATCATAAATAAACAAATAAAATTAACGGTCAATCTCTCGGAAATCACTTTTAGTATAAGCTACAAAAGTGACACCGACGTAACAAAAAACTACAAAAAAGTTACAAAAAATCAGCTAGGCCCGAGCTCATACCGCTACAGGAGCCAGTCAAGCTAGCGGGTCTGTGTTTTTCTAAGTTTCAGTAAAAGCTACAAAAGTGGGAACCGGCGTAATAAAAAAAAAAACTACAAAAAAAGTTACAAAAATCAAGCCGGTTCTGAGCTGGTGCCGCTATAGGCCAGTCGATTTAGCAAGTCTATGGTTTCCTAAGTTTCAGTAACAGTTACAAAAGCAAGACCAGCATAACAAAAAAACTACAAAAAACCAGGCGGGTCCGAGCTTGTGCGATCATAGAGTGCTCGCTAGCTTGACAGAGCTTGTTAGCAGCAATAAGAGACTAAGAAAGCGGGTCAGACGAAGTGTCATAGAAATGACAGTTTAAATTCATAAATTTTGTCAAAAGTCATGTTTCTTTGATCATTTTTTATTTGTTATATTTTTTCGTCCTACTATACTTATTTTTATTGGTTATTATCTATCTGAAGTCACTGTATGTATAAGCAATTTACCACCAATTATAGTGTATATCTGGATAATAAAAATTGTATTCACTCCTATAATGATTAAACATATGCTCTTCTATTGTTTTCTATTAGAATTTAACATTTATTAACCACGGTTATTAACATATGCCCATACCCATAAAAACACAGTTGAACTTTTATAAGTTAACACCTTTAGTAATAACTCCAGTGCAATAGTCCATTTATTAAACAATTTCAAGTTGTTGCAAAATGGGTTTTACTTTAATAGGGATTTTTTCAGTTTGAATACTTTTGGAGATACCTACCACTTTTAAGCAAAGCATGACAGAATACCAGCCAGTAATTTTATTAGTTAATCATCCAACAGAGTTCAGAAAATCAATCAATTGCTAGCAACAGTCCGCCAGTAAAGGATTAATGTTTAGATTATAGAACACAGTCAATAGAGTAGCGGCCGACGCCTCGAAAGTCGTCATTTTAAGGACGAACCCAATATTGAGGTATAATTTTATGAGACCTTTACAGATTTGTTTATTAGGTTAGTTTATACCCAAAATTAGCTGGACGACTGTGTTTATTGACCGAAAACTTTAAAAAATTGAAAATACTAATTCTATATAACTTTGAAAGCAAGGAAAATTTAAAAAAAATGGGGTTCTTTTCAGTTTAGAAGACAGAACATTGCCCTTTAAATTTATGTATAATTTGCTACAAAAATATATATTTTTTTTTATACATTTATTTAACGTCGGCCTATTTCCGCTACTGAGGCCTAACACCGACGCCTGTAGACGAGCTACCCCCAACCAGGAATTTTGCCGAACTTCTTCCCTTAAGAAGAGTAGGGATCTTTTACTTGCCTAACATTTAATAGACAAGGGACAGACGGCTTTACATCCCCTCCGAAGGATGGTATATCTCCTATACAACCCTCGCCTAAGGTTGTATAGCTTCCGCGCATACACTGATATACAAGCCGCTGGAAGATGTGTGAGGCAAGAACGCGGTTTCCGTCGGAATGGTCAGCCATCCAAGTACTAACTGCGCCTGTCGTTACTTTACATCGCATACCGAAGTATGTACATAGTAAAGACGCACCTACGCTCGCCCCCTATTTAATAATTGGTCTATATTTAAAAATAAAGGAGATTTCACGACGAAGCGTGCGGCGGCGGCAAAGTCACAAGACTCCTCTTGTGCCTGCTCAACCTGTGGCGGTCCACAATACAGTATTTTTTAAAAATTAGTTCCATTTACTTTTCGTGTATGCGTGTTTTATAATTTGTTGTGTGAAGTTTTAATGTGATTTTGATGAGAAATAAGTTTTACTTTTGTGTACGTTGACAGTCCTATGTTTAATTGGAGTTTTAAAAGGTACTAGATAATTATTTGTCAGTTTTTACGTGTTGCAAAATTTGCAGAATTACGATGAATAAAGATACGTGCATTTTTTGCTGTAAAACCGTAACCGAATACACAGTTGTTAAGAAACCAACACTTCAGGGCTTCGCTACATTTCTTTGGCAGCATAAATCAGAAAAGACGAGTTTCCTTACGAATATTATCACAACAAAATGAAATAAGTCAAAAACTTGAAAATTTTTAATTTCACTCAAGTTGCAGAAAATCATTTTACAGTAAAAACAATATTGATAAAATAATAGTATCCAAACAAAACGTTACAAATGATCAGTGTTGCAGCACTAGCAGTGTCAGTGACAAATTCAACATAACTAATTTTTAAAAAAGGCTTAGTATCCATTAGTACAGGGAGAGGAAGTGGTAATCGCGAAAAAATATTAAAAAGCGCTATAGAACGTAATGATGCCATATTGTAAGGTAGAATGCAATTTTATATTGATCTCTTCGCCGCAGATGCAAAATACCATAGTTCACGTTACCCAAAATATATTAGCAAAAGAAACAATATCAGCTAGCAACCGAAAAGTTGAACTATCCAGAGAAAATCAAGACGCAGAAGAAAACGCCTTTGATATTTTTTTCCTAAAAATTCACGATGATCTTGTAGAGCAAAAAAAATGTGTAACGTTGACCAGTCTCTGTAAGCAGCTGGAGAAAATACTAGAAAACTTTAATATAGACTTCCAAATTTCACAGAATAATGGTAACATTAGAAAAAAAATTGAAAGACATTTTGGGGAAACCTTATCTTTTGTCTGACGACAGGGAAAATCAACTGCTGTACTTTCTAAACAGTATGAATATGATATTATATATTTTTCTATAATAAAAGAAGATTCTAGTTCTGATGAAGAATTGGCGACGAAACTATGCGAAGAAAATGAAAATTTAGTATTATATAAAGCTGCAGGTATCTTAAGAAAAACAATCCTAAATCACAAAAATGAGAAAATTATCATCAAATCAGATGACACTGACGTATTAGTGCTATTTATCTACTTTTATTGGGATGATAAAGAATTAAATACAAGTCAAATATTTATGGAAAAGGGTCACTGTAGTACATTGGTAACTAAAAAGCGGTACGTTTTCACCCAATCAATTGCGGAAATTTTTGAAAAAACTGTTTGTGATGAATTACCAGCTTTTCACGCTTTAACCAATTGTGATAACGACAAATTCGTTTTTCAAAATTGGGAAAAAATCGCCCTGGAAAATATATTTTCGAAACTACCATAATATAGAATTGCAATCTTTTGGAAAAAGTTCAATAGATGATAGTCTAAATGCCACAAGGAAGTTAGTTTTATACCTTTATCAAAATGAAAAATGCAAAGATTTAAATGAAGTAAGACTTAAATTGACAAGGGAAACAGAAAAATTAGCTAAAGAAATTCCTCCCACTGAGGATTCATGTAATCTACACATACAACGGTAGGTATTATTATTTAACGCGATTGCTTTGCTTAGGTTCTCTTTTCCTATCATATACATACTCCTATTTACCCTTTTAGATGTTATTACCAAGTACGCTTCTGGACAATGAGTCATGTTGGCATGGTGGGTTTGCAAAAATGATATTTTAATCCCCAAATCCGCTACCACAGCTTCAATTCCAAGAATGAGGGAATCAAATGAAATGTAATATGAATTGTAACAATATTATTACAACTTTTCAGAAGAACAGGAAGAAGATAATATACCAGAATAAGCTTTAATATATGATTAACATTTTAAATATTCATAAGGCTCTTTTTTAGAATGCCAATAAACATGAGGGGGAAGCCTCTTGGCTCTGCTGCCGTACTGTGCCTCGCTGTGTTTGAACGGCCGTATCTTCTTTATTTTTACAGATAGACACATTATTAATCAAGACAAAATAAAGCCTATAAAATTTATCAGCTTTTGAACAAAAATTCATTCAAACACCTCTTTTTATAAGCGAATTACAGTAAGTTAAAGATAATAAAATATTTAAACATTTATGCAATTCCTAAAATAACGTTAATATTCTAAGGTTAACTTTTTATTTGTGCAAAAAATTATATATAAAATTAAAGAGAAATGTTGTTTCTATAAGCCTATAAAAAATCAGGTTTCTATCTCAAATATTTTTGAAGCCATATAAAATTAAACTTTCCAATTTTTTTAGCTAAGACATAGGTCTCGACCAATAGAGACAGTCGTCCATTTTGATTCTTATGTAAAAAACATACTGAATCGAATAGTAAGGGTCCCAATAAATTATACCTCGATATTGGGTTTTTGAACGCAAATGCCAAGCGGCCGCCGCACTACAAGTTCCTTAATTTATCCTTCAGTGGACATAAGTTAGCGATATGTACCTTTCATTTATTTATCTCCATAAGATTATATGAGCTATTTTTTATGGTAAATACTTAAATACAGAAAACAATACATTATCTGTTTGTAATACCATACCACAGCTAATCATAATAGAAACTTATACCTACATTCAGATTAAAATGTCATGAAAAATATTAACTAATTTTTTTCAAAAACTCAAAGAAAACCAGATGTTATATAAGCTTGTAATGGTTTCAAATTGGAATTTTTAGAAGGGACAGAACGCCTGAGGTTTAGATAAGAATCTGTGAATCAACTAAGCCCCTAGGCTAGTAGGTAATTATAAATATATTTCTGTGAGGATTTTTAGAGTTAAAGTATTCTTTACCTCCACCATGTCTAAATTTACAGTTCCAGTATGAAATGAACCCTTTAAATAAAATTTCATCCTTAAATGCTGTCTGCCATCTTTTCCTACATAAACGGCATGTGAAACATGCTGCCTCCTGCGCCTCCTAGTTTCTTCTCCATAAGCAGTAATAGGATATCCTAGTTTATCTTCCACTCTATGATCGGCTACACACTTTTTTACTGCTTGTGAATAAACATTGTTGGGACTCTTTTTTGAAAATAACTCACTAAAAACAGCATAAAAAAGAGTTCCCGTTACTCCTACTCCTATTAATATAATTCCTAAGTATGATACAGTCTTAGTGGTTTCCTTAACTTTCTCACCGAGAGGTTTAACGTTTGTGTCTATTTCAGTTTTACTAGATGTTGTAAGTCCACTTTCTTTATTGCTTTTGTTCCTTTTAAATAACTGTTGATGTAATATAGCACTGTATCTTAAAATGGGACGATGATTTCCTATAAATGGTTGAATAATTTTAACAGGATTCATTTTATAATCTGCAAATCAGGTTATGCAATTGAGTACTAGAAATCTTCGTAATAAATTAACATATTATACCTTATAGGTGTATAAAAAAGTTACTCCATTATTCAAAATCGAAAATGAATAAACTATATTTATTCTTACATTATAGTTTAACCTTACTTATAAGCGTCTGTCAAATTTAGACAACGTGGTTCAAGCTCCAGTACCTACATTTCACTTTTATGAATTTATAGATTGTCGGCTCATAATGACCACTTTCTTTTCAATGGGGAACATTCTCTTTTATTTTATCCGCCAGAGTGCACCAGCAGTACTCGGTTGTTTGTCCTTCAATATCAATACGAAAAATTTGTCTTTGAATAATTGTAAAATGAAAACTTGTTGCTGTGTATCAAAGTGTTCTAACACGGTAGGACATTTACTTCCTAAAAATGACCGTTTCCGATAACTATATGATAAATCTGGTGTTTTAAAATTGGAATCTATATCTTCATCTTCAAGTGTACTAACTAAAATATGGTCATAATTGATTAATCTAGAATAAAAGAGGATTTATAAACAAAAAGTTTAACAAGTTCATAGCTGTAATTATATATCTTTCAACAAAATCAGCTTTTTTTCCATGAACTCTATAGCACACCTCTGTTTCTCAGCTTCGCTTTTAAAGTTTTAAACGATTTAATGACCAACTACCGTAATCCTTTTTATCAATTTGGCTCATTTCTACAAATAAGAAATTGGGAAACTCTCGGAAATCGGGAAATTTAAACTATTATTTAAAGGTTATATATGATACAAGTTGAGAAAGACATTAAACCGAGTACGCATGGCGTCATCTATTGGATATATTAAGGACTGGCTTAGATTATTCCTCAATATTTTTATCACTTTGGCTCATTTCTACGAATAAGGGTTTGGGAAACTGAGAAATCTCGAAATTTAAACAATTTAAAAGTTATACGATATAAAAGTTATACGATAACCTGTTTTTTGTCATAACTTTGACAGGGAATGAAATAACGGATTCATATTTGGTACGGCTAATGTACTAACGAGCCCCAAGAGGTACATGTATAAAAAAAAATATATCCAGGTCCGGACTCACTATAATTTATGTTTCTTCTTTGCATCAATAAAACATCACCCTGTACATATTTTTTTGAAATTTCGATACGATATTCGAAAAGAGCAAGAAAAAACAAACAAAATGGCCTATTTCATTTTTTTGTTACACCTTCGTGGTTATTTAAATACGTTGTTAAATGTGCAAGAAAATGGATTACAGAACCCTATTAAATGAGAGGCACGTGAAATAAATAGTTTTATAACTAAAATTTGCAAAAATTCTATTGAGCCTAGGTGGTCTGGGTGAATCCTAATTCCGGCACGTTTTAAAGGTCCATTTTGGTAAAAAACTGTGGTCCTAATAAGTAATCGGGTATGAAATATCAAAATTTTTAATCAATCACAGTAGGCTTGTTCAAAGAATAAAAGTGACAGATAATTTAAACCATTTAGGCCTAAGCAACCAGTTACTTTGATCAAGAAAATCATCAACATTTTATACTTAATAAAAATTGGAAAAGAGAACAAACTAAAATCTAAATAAATAAAATATTTTCCATTCAATTAACAATAAATAACAAAACAATAACTAAATGTGTTTAAAAATAAAACGCAATTGACACTAAAGTAAATTTTCAAAATGTCCTCCCCCACATTCTGTGCATTTTCTTGCGCGTTTAGAAAGGTCACCAATTGCTCGACGTATCATTTCTGGATTATTCCGTATTTCGTCGCAGGTTGTAACGATGCGCTGGATTAAATGTTGTCTACTTTCAATTTCAATGCTATAAACCTCGTTTTTTAAGTGGCCCCATAAAAAGTAATCACAAGGGTTACAATCAGGAGATCTTGGTGGCCATTCATGTGGACCCCCGCGTCCAATCCATCTATTAGGATACACATTGTTTAAGTGTTCTCTTACTTGAAGGTTAAAATGTGGTGGGGCCCCATCATGCTGAAACAACATGCCTCTTATACCGATATTTTCTAACATATTCGGTAAAATGTTTTGAAGAAAATCAAAGTAAATTTCACCATTCAATCTTTCTTCAAAAAAATGTGGCCCTATCAAATGTCTATTTCACAAGTCCGACCCAAACATTTACAGAAAACCTGTGTTGCGAACGGCGTTGGCGTACCGCATGTGGGTTTTCCTGTGCCCATTTATGATTATTTCGTGAATTGTTTACTCCATCCCTTGTAAATTGTGCCTCATCCGTAAATAAGGTTCTGTAAATGACTGGGCGATGGTTAGACAACCAATGACAAAATGCCAGGCGAGGGATATCGTCGCCTTGTTGAAGACGCTGTACCTGCTGGATATGATATGGATGGTAACGTTCTCTTTTTAGGGTTCTCCATACTCGCCAATGAGGAATACCAGTTGCCAAACTGATCCGTCTAGTGCTTATATTTGGGTTTTCTTGAACTACGTTTATAATATTGTTTTGTTCCTGCACAACTTGTTGTAAAACACGCTCCACAACTGCAGAAGTAGGAAACTTTCCGTGTTGTCTTGCATACTGGAACACCGTACTAAAGGTTTTATGATTAGGGCATCGACGACCAGGAAAACGCAGCGGTCTGCAGGTCGGCGGAAAGAGAATATCCTTCCGCCGACCTACCATTTCCATTACAGAAACCATAGATGAATATTATGTCAGCATATTCCACGTTTGTAAATTTTACTGGCATAGTTAAAATATTTTCACAAGTTTTCACTAACTAAATGCGGATTATTGACACATTAAATTACTAACAAACAATTATTCAACTGTTTAGGAGATTTCTTTTTATTATCTGTCATTTTGAACAAGCCTACTGTGATTGATTAAAAATTTTGTTATTTCATACCATTTTTTTACCAAAATGGACCTTTAAAACGTGCCGGAATTAGGATTCACCCAGACCACCTAGGCTCAATAGAATTTTTGCAAATTTTAGTTATAAAACTATTTATTTCACGTGCCTCTCATTTAATAGGGTTCTGTAATCCATTTTCTTGCACATTTAACAACGTATTTAAATAACCACGAAGGTGTAACAAAAAAATGAAATAGGCCATTTTGTTTGTTTTTTCTTGCTCTTTTCGAATATCGTATCGAAATTTCAAAAAAATATATACAGGGTGATGTTTTATTGATGCAAAGAAGAAACATAAATTATAATGAGTCCGGACCTGGATATATTTTTTTTTATACATGTACCTCTTGGGGCTCGTTAGTACATTAGCCGTACCAAATATGAATCCGTTATTTCATTCCCTGTCAAAGTTATGACAAAAAACAGGTTTGGCCAAAAATTATTTAACACCCTGTAACTTCGTAATGAAGGCCCAATGAGACATTTCTATGGGAGGTTCCGGTTACCACTGATGTTCTCTACCTCCTATTAAGCTATGTCCCTCTCATGATGCAACACCCTGTATTAGGAACTGGCTTGGATTGTTCCTCAGTCAGATTCCAACTTTCATCAGCCAATCAGCATTCTTGTTTTAAAAAATTCAGGGCTTCAAGAACTTGAAAAGAAAGCAACTACTTTTATTCTTTCTCCGACATCCAGTGCCGGCCCTAATGGTAAGAAGTGCCACCGCTCCAGGCGCTGGGTCAAAGGGGGCGCAAAATTCACGGATAATCATCTACTATCTTCTAATAATAAAATTGCCTTCAATTATAGGGCGCCAAAATAAGATCTGGCTCTATCTAAATACATGCTAGAGCTGTTGCTGCCCATATCTGATCATAGTCTTGCAATGGTCGCGTTCATCACACGGTAGCGCTAACTGAGCGATCACGTATCATTATGCAAGAAGCCAAAATGAGGACAGTGCAAGAAGCGTAGTTTAAGCATGTGATCAGTGAACGCTACCTGATCGCTCACCGTGATGAACGCAATCAATAATGCTGATCCATAGCACATACCAGTGAACTCTATACTAACTAATAGTATAGAGTTCACTGGCACATACTAGAGTAAACAGACACATATACGGCACTGGCACACATAGGAACTACGAAGACAGGGCCGGCCTTACGCCCATCAGGCCACTGCCTAGGGCGCCACGATTATAGGGCGCCAAACGCCAAACAAATCCCGAGTAGACAATTGAAAAAACAAAATGTTTTCTGTATCAAGTAATTAGAAAAAGATAGAAGAAACCGGTAACACTGTCCGGTATGAATTACAGAAGATAAGAAGTTATTTTCTTATTTTAATTCATTTCAAACATATATTTTAATAATGAGAAATATAAAAGTCAAGGTTATAATATTTCTACCTTATTTGAATATCATATGCAGCAAAATAACGCACTTCACCTTATTTAACGTCTAATCGATTGCCGAGTGGGTTAAGGCGTGAGGTGGCAATCGCGATTAATCACACAGGCATCGCACTACCGGGTTCGAATCCTGGCTCCGGCAGTGTCGGAGAAAATGGTTGCATGTCCGCCTTTTTTTTAATGTGTAAGGCCTCTTCCCCACACGGCGCGATCTGATTGCGCGATTCGAACGCTTACGATCTCATATTATAGTTATCACATTTGTACTCAGTATATCCCCTCCAAAAGATTCGAAACCGATCGTGACGACCTCGTGGAACGAAAAGGCAGATTGTGCTCTGTGTGGAGGGATATACTGAGTACAAATGTGATAACTGTAACACGAGATCGCAAGCGTTCGGATCGCGCCCTGTGAGGAAGAGGTATAACCCCCTTCTGCACAAACTCCTGTCTTCTGGAATTGGAGGTTGTCTATTTTCTGCGGTGTTTATTTATTTATTTATTTATATATATTCATGGTGTAGAGCAGTGGCAGTCACACAATTTGACATGGGACATGGGGGGCATCAAAAATGGGCAGCACAGCTGTGTACACATAGCATCAGCACAGCTGTATACACATAGCATCAGCTGCAAGGGGATTAGTGTCAGAACATTTTTTGAAATATCAAAATTACTGTGATTTTCAAGTACCTTAATGTCATGATCCATGGATATATATGTTGAAAGTAAATGTATGGTGAATCGATCAAGATTAGTAAACATGAGGGAGGTTGCCTACTAACTTTCACCCAATCAGCGCCTGGCACGAGAACGCGTCACCGTGCTTGCCCAATTCAAATAGTTCCGATTGTTTCTATGGACATGATGGTGCATTGACGTCGTTATTTCCGATTTGATTTTAATTGTAACAACGTGAAGTATTGAAATTATTATATATTAGCGAATCATCATCAAATGAAGTGAATATTCCATAGGTCATGAAAACCATACATATTTTGTTTGCAAATACAACTTGAATGTCGCATTAATGAAATTAAAACTATAGTACTTTTGTATATTAAAAACAGTTTTTTTATTATTAATTTTATTAAAAATACATAATAACAATAAGTTTATTTACATTTGTATCATATCACACTTATAATTATGAATTTATACTACTAAAATACAAACAACGCCATTGCAGTGGAAAAGGTAAGTAAATATGAGGAAAGCATAGGGAGCCATTAAATACTAATAGCTAAAATACAACGTACAAAAACATACATATAAGTACCAATATAGTTACTTACGTGTTATGTTACAATAATTGACACCTTAAAAATTCATTCACGGAATAAAATGAGTTTTATGAGAAATTTATATAAAACTTGTTAAAGGCTAATTCACTAATCTCTTCATTTCATCCTCGAAATCTTGCGGCTGGAAGTGTTTACTACAAATTCGTTTAATAGCTGAAAACTGATGTTTTTTATGACAGTTTCGTATCCATTCTTTTGTTATGGCTGAGTCCTTTGGAAAAGAAAAAAAAGCAAATACATAAATTACACGTTTTCAATATGAAATCATACAGAGAAACTTTGTTCAAACACAGGGCAGGCACAATGACACGCAATATGGCGTCTTGATTCGACCTCCGACATTGAAAAGTTAGCAGGCAACCTTCCTCATGTTTACTAATCTTGGTAATCGATAGCTGCAAAATTCATGTGTCTATTGAGGGAGTCCGGACCACAATGGCCCCCCGTTCGGACTGCCACTGGTATAGAACACTTAGCAATAAATTAAACACACTGTCTCCCACATCTGTATTACATATACGATACCTATTCGTGTTTTAAATTTTAAACCATTGAAACATTATTCAGATATACTGATCTGGTCTTAATTATTGATTTAATCTGTGTGTAATAATTGAAACGAATATTTATATAATTAGGTATGCTAAAGAACTAATTCACAATAAAACATAAACCACATTTATTCGTTATATAGTATATACCTAGTTGCACGTTAGCGTATTTATAAATAGTGGTATTCGTATATTCAATAAATTGGAATAATTGGATTCACCATTAACTCCATAAAACACTATAGAGTAGGTATATGATTTACATCAAAAACTTTAAAGTGGGGGCGAGTATTAAATAGTTCACTTTTCTGTACGACGCTTAAATTAATTATGAATCTCTAGATTAATAGTTATATTGTCATTTCATATTTAAGTATATAAAAATTATTTCTGATGTAGACGTAACTAGAGACACAGAATTCCAAGATAAAGTTCAGCCATGCGCATTTAAATTACCTTGACATTTCAGTTGATATTTGACAGTCAGTTGAGCACGGCCACCTGCTAAAATATAAATTAGGACAAACAATGCAAAATTCCTGTCTGCAAAGAAAATAGTTGTTAAAATGGATTGGGTGATATCAGACGAATTGTCCCTTACTGTGGGTCATGTTGTAGGATGGATAAGTGCTGGCGCTATGATAATAGGTGGTGTCATCCCCTACATCCCTCAATACAGACAAATAAGTAAAACTAAAGATGCCGAGGGTTTTTCTTTATTAGTTTGCTTAGCACTTTTAATAGCCAATACTTTAAGGATAATGTTTTGGTAAGAATAACCATTTAATTGGTTTGCTAATTTAAGTTTATCTAATAAATACTTAATATTTTTAGGTTCGGTAAACATTTTGAATATCCTCTCTTGATTCAAAGTTTAATAATGAATATAACTATGTTTTTAATGATTCATTTGTGTGTTCGAGTAAGGAACAGAAATCAGCTACTTCAAGCAAGACAAAGAATTTTTACAGGTATGGATTTGCAAGTTATTTTTAGGTATAAATCAATAGTCATTAAAATCTTTTGAGTAGGTGCATAAGTATTTTGTCTGTTGTAACTTGCAGAGTTGGAAAAACTGAATGAATGTCTCAAGTATCAGTCTATGTAAAATTAACTTCAATAATAAACATAAGTTGTCAATTTTATTTAATGCTAATTGAAGGATATAGAATAACTCCTGCTGTATCTGAATATTAACGGTAATTTTATAATTACAATGCATTTATACTTATCTAGTTCATGTACTTACCTATTTACTTTTATTTTAATGTAATTTCAATTCAAATTTTACGAAAGGGTGTAGCTTAGTCGGATAACCATGGACTAGATACACCGTGACCTATATTTTGGCATTAATATCTACCAAATAATGTTCCTTGTTGAAAGTTTTCTTGAATAATTTCAGACTTTTATAATATTTCTGTTAAGAGAAATATGGAGTGAAAACCTTCCATATATTTTACAGATAACAATTGACTACTTAGTAAAGAATTATACTCGATTTTTTTGGTAGGTGGGATTACTTATTAGCAAAAACCGCCCTCAAGAAATATATAATTTATTTGATACCCCTAATAGTTGAATGGAAATTTTAAAAAAATGTACTTATATAAAGCGAAGCTAATGTGTGTATCTACTATTTTGACCCCAATATTTCCCTAAGAGGAATTTTAAAAAATGCATTGAACAGGGAACATTATTTAGTAGACAAGTAACAAAGTAAGCGCTGGGGCATGTTGCCCATGCTCATTCGTCCTTTACAATCCTTAATTTGATAATATGTGTACCTATACACATATAGTAAATAGCTCTGTGAAGCACTACCACTTTAAAAGTTTGAAATCGTTTTGGCCCCATTCATTGTAGCTTTTTTGTTGCGAATTTGTTGCGGTGAGAAAAAATTTGTAGCTCTTTATCTTAAAAAATAACCCATAGTAATGCTAACTTCACAGTGAAAATAACATTAACACTCGCAGAAATCGCTTTAAAAAGTGCACAAATATTTTCTTATCATAAAAAGAATTTGTTGCGATAACAAAACATTTGTAACTCTTAATTTTAAAAAAATAACCTATGGTAATGCTAACTTCACAGTGAAGATAATATTGTCACTCAGAGGAATCGCTTTAAAAAATGTATTAACATTTTCTTATCATAAAAATAATTTGTTGCGAATTTGGTGCACACGATTAATAGCTAAAAATTAATGGACAACATGTTTTTTCTAATAACTTCTGGTAATACGAACTTGATAATCAAGATAGAGCATTAAAATTTATGAAAAATCGCTTTTAATAATAATTTGTAAATAAGAACGATCAAAATGTTTTTTTTTATTTTTTTAAAACGGAAAAAACAGATAGCTTAAAGAATGACTGAATGATTCCGGGTGCATCGTATATAAAATGAAACACAAAATGTGCAAGACAAAAGACAAGTAAGGATAAGATAACAGATCCAAATGATTTTGGGAACAAAACGTAGACTACTGTAATTTATATTGAAAAGCAGAGCTGTGCCGAGCACTGACCAAAAGTGCTCGCGGGCACTAAGCACTGACAAAAAGTGCTTAAATTTTCGTGCACTAAGCACTGTTAATAATAAAGTGCTCGTAGTTACTAAGCACTCTGAAAAAGTGCTTAAAATTCACGAGCACTAAGCACTTTTAAAAAATCATGTAGTAGCTATATACTAAGGCTAGAACTCTATTGAATTCAGTGTTATTTATAAAAGAAAGATGAAAGACAACAAAAGCATCCCAGAAAAATAATGTACGATAAATATAATTTGCTGAATGCAGCACTCTTTCCGCTTTCGGACTATATTTTGTTTGACAATTTTGTATTTTTTGTTATATAACACTGTATTTTTTTATGAAGATATCTATCATATCATCAGGATTTATATGTTCCAGTTCTCTAAAATCTCCGTTTCTTAGGTCAGTTTTTAATTCTGTTTATATATTTTTATGCTTAGCATCCGAAGTATTGTAATATTTACTTTACAAAGGGGACATAATTGGTTGTAACTATTTATTTGACAATTTGATAGTATTCTATAATTTTTTATTTATTGCAGGGATATTAGGATTCGTGTGATATAAAATTATAATATGTATAAAAAATGTTTATTCATATAATAACAGACAACAGACTGAACAAACAATAATAAATAATGACGTCCGACGTACATAAAAAGAAGAACTAAAAATTAATTTGAACTAAAATAAAATTAATAAAAATTTAAAAAATTTCGTTATGTAACAATCAGAAAAACAATAAGCAACTTTTTGGTAATTGTGAAAGCAGTTCTCAAAAATTTCCATTCGCTTTTAGAAGCACTAAATTTTCAAAATTTGTATCGCTCAGAGAATGGCGTTTGGGTGCATTTATTATTGTTGCAAGTGAAAACATTCGTTCTACTGGTGCACTTGATCTAAAAAAATTAAAAAATCTGATTTTTGGCAAAAGTTATACAGGATGAACCTTTGCTAATGAGCCATGAAATACTGACGGGTTCGTAGGCCAAAATAAGAGATTAACCCAATATACTTTAGTAACATATTGAAACTGAAAAGTATTTCTTTATTTTTTATTTTTTTAATAACTCAATATTTAATTCTCATTTTCACCAAATTTAGTGGTTTTGTTTTGTAAGGAAAGGAACAATAATCAATACCTAATACCAATATCACACCATTTTTTGAGATAGAGATTATGTGAATTATTAATTATTATACATTTGATGAGGAATTATTTAGTTATTTTGTTAAACAAAACATTTTGCCAATTCTGACTAGACATTATATGTTAAAAACATAATTTTTACGTGAAACTGATATGCTTTTGCTTGTAATATAAAATGTAATATAATGATGATATACGAATATTTGATAACCCTAGAGCAATTACACCTGCAAATCTCAATGGACAGGTATCCAACCAAGCATAGACCGATTTCAAACTTTTTAGTTCTCATCAGTATGCTATATGTCATGAAACAGGCAAATAAATGATAGTGGCCAACCTGCTAGTCTTATACTAGACTAAGGACAATGTGTATATATAAATTTTTTTCAAAGTACTTTCTTCTAATTTTTTTCTCCTAAATTGGATGTGAGTCACGACGTTTGTATATCCATGTCCAGTATACAAATGTCATGTAAAAATAATGCCTCTGTCGTTAGTTTTCTAAAGTGCTTGGGAGTTTTTTGGCGTGCTCGCGAGCACTTTATGCGATTACTAAGCACTAAGCCCTTTCATAAAGTGCTTGAAGCACTAAGCACCGTTTTTAAAAAGTGCTCCTAAGCACAGTGCTCCCGAGCACAAAAGTGCTTAGAGTGCTTAGACAAGCACTAAGCACAGTGCTTAGGACCAGCTCTGTTGAAAAGAAGTAGCAATTTACTCATAAACACAGGCGTTCCATTTTATTACATAAATACTTTACTCAAAAATGTTTTCTAAGCAACGAAAAAGCACAAATCGCAGGAATTCTAAGGTTCTCATAAAAAGAGAAAGATTTCTCGAAAATAGTTTCCTATATTGAAACTATATTAGAGAAAACTTTATTTGCAATAAATTGTTTCTCGATGCAACAAATTCGTACACGACACGCGAATAACATATGAAAAAATGCATTTGCAACGGTTTTTGCAGGTGGTAGTGTCAAGTTGCACTGGAAATACAAAATTTCATTGAATTTTGCAAACACTTTTTTCGCAACAAATTAGGTTTCGGTGCAACAAATTCGTACACGACATGCAAAAACTTGTGAAAATGAAAAACTCATGGAAAAAAATATTTGCAAAGGTTTTTGCAGGATGTAGTGTCAAGTTGCGCTGGAAACTGATTGTTTTATAAATTTTTGCAAAAACTTGTTTCGCAACAAATTATGACTCGGCGCAACAAATTTATATACCATACGCTACAAATCGTCGAAGTGAAAAACACATGAAAAAGTTCATTTATAATCATTTTTGTAGATGTAATGCCAGCTTGTGCTGATAATGTTTTATCCATTTTTGCGAAAACTTGCGTTGTAAATGCATTTTTTTGAGTGCTTTTCACATAGAGAATTTGTTGCTTGTCAGCGAGACATATTTGTTGCGAAACAAGTTTTTGCAAAAATCAATAAAACGTTGAATTTTCAGCAAAATCTGGCTTTATTACCACCTACAAAAATTGTTGTAAATGCATTTTTTCATGTGTTTCTCATTTCAACGATTTGTAGCGTGTGATGTACGAATTTGTTGTGCCGAGTAATAATTTGTTGCGAAACAAGTTTTCGCAAAAATCGATAAAACGTTGGATTTTCAGTCAACCTGGCACTGCCACCGCCAAAAATCGTTGCAAATGCATTTTTTTATGTGTGTTTCACTTCGACGATTTGTAGCGTGTGGTGTACAAATTTGTCGCGCCGAGTCATAATTTGTTGCGAAAAAAGTGTTTGCAAAATTCAATGAAATTTTGAATTTCCAGTGCAACCTGGCACTGCCACCTGCAAAAACCGTTACTAATGCATTTTTTCATGTGTTTTTCAGTTCGAGACTATTTTCGAGAAATCTTTTCTCTTTTTATGACAATCTTAGAATTCTTGCGATTTGTGCTTTTTCGTTACTTAGAAAACATTTTTGAGTAAAATGTTTATGCAATAAAATGGAACTTCTGTTTTTATGAGTAAACTGCTAACTACTTTTCAATATAAATTACAGTAGTCCACGTTTTGTTCCCAAAATCTTTTGATACCTGTGATCTTATTCTTACTTGTCTTGCACATTTTAAGTTTCATTTTGTATACGATGCACCAGGAATCGTTCAGTCGTGATTGCTCACTTCTTTAAAGCTATCTGTTTTTTCCGGTCCTTTTTTAAAAAATATTTAAAGTAATTTTTTGATCGTTCTTATCTATAAATTATTATTATAAGGGATTTTTCATAAATTTTAATGCTATCTTGATTATCAAGTTCGTATTACCACCAGGTTATTAAAAAGAACATTTTGTTCATTAATTTTTAACTATTAATCGTGTGCAGCAAATTCGCAACGAATTATTTTTATGATAAGAAAATGTTTATGCACTTTTTAAAGCGATTTCTGTGTGGTAATATTACCTTCACTGTGAAGTTAGCATTACCATAGGTTATTTTTAAAAAATTAAGAGTTACAAATGTTTTTTTATCGCAACAAATTGTTTTTATGATAAGAAAATATTTGTGCACTTTTTAAAGCGATTTCTGTGAGTGGTAATGCAATCTTCACTGTGAAGTTAGCATTATCATGGGTTTTTAAATTTTTATTAAACTTGCAATGTTTGTCAGTTTGTTTAGGTCAAATCTTGCAATCAAAATTTCGATTAGTTCTAATTAAGCTAGAGATTTGAAATTTTGCACATGTGTATAAATCCGGTGACAATACACTTTAACATTTTCATATAAGAAAAAAACAAGATGGCGGACGACTTTATCGTTTATGATCCGATTCGACTCAAAATCGATATCTGGGGGTTTTCGAGATCACTAATTATGAATTCTTGGTCAAAATTTAGGAATCCAAAATGGCGGCACCAATATGGCGGACGATTTTTGTCATTTATGGTCCAAATCGATCAAAATCGATATCTGGTGGTTTTCGGGTTCGCCGATTACGAATTTCTAGTTAAAAATTTACTTCAAGATGGCGGAAGACTTTACCGCTTATGATCCGATTCGTCTCAAAATCGATATCTGGGGATAACAGCATATCAAAAGATTAAAAAGTAAAAAATAAAATTATATAAAAAAATATTTAAAAAAATGCTTTTATTTAAATGCTCTAAAAAGTAGAAAATAAACTTTGAAGTAAATCCGACCCATCATTTTATTACATTACATAATTTTTTTTATGATATGAAAGCTTGTCGCGAGCTATCTCCTTTACACGGGAAAACTCGCGACAAGCTTTTATATCATAAAAAAAATTATATAATGTAACAAAATGATGGGTTTGATTTACTTCAAAGTTTATTTTCAACTTTTTAAAGTATTTTGTAAATAAAAGCTTTTTTAAAAAAATATTTTTTATATAATTTTTTTTTAAAATAAGGAGCTACAAATTTTTCCTCACCGCAACAAATTCGCAACAAAAAAAGCTACAATTAATGGGGCCAAAATGATTTCAAAATTTTAAAGTGGTAGTGCTAACTTCACAGAGCTATAGTAAATGCTAAAGCCGAATAGTCATTCAGTAGATGAATTTTATCAAACTTTTTCCCCACATTTTTTAAGCTTGATAAATTATAAGTAGCAATATATTAAAAATTAAAATCAATTCCAGTGAAATTTTGTATTAATTTAGGTACCTAATAATAGTAGGTATTTGTTGCTTTTTTTATTTTCATCACATTTGATTTTCCAATTCTCTCCTCATCTAAGAAATACAAAATTTTGGCAATTGATGTTAATCTTTGGCTTAAGCTTATTTAAAATAATTGATATTACAAATCTATGATTTAGTATTACTGAGATTATTATTTACCTATAAACACAATATGTTTCAATTCCTCACTGTATCTTAAGGTTTTTTTTATCCTTTTCTTTGCAAAGACTAAAATTATTTATAGGCTCTTTTAACAATTAATCTTTATAATAATTTTTTGTTTTTGGTTATTTTGGCAGCTAAACCACACGAAGTAAAGAGACTACTAAATTCTAAGCCCCCTCGCTCTTCTCACAGTATTTGTGGTAATTTGGCTTGCACGCTTGGCTTTTTGCTTTTTACTAACATTTTCACTTTATTTTTAACAATGTATGAGAGATAATTAAGTCTTGAAACTTGAATGTTAAAAGCTTTAATGAAATAGGTAATAGAATAAGTAGGTACCTACCTGGTACCTATTTAGATATCAAGAAATGCTGAGACTCTTGTACCTTCCTATCATGTTAATAATTATTCATAATATTGATCGCAAGAAATAGTTTTAATCTTTTAATTAGAGAGCTGGTGGACAAATTTACTAACATGTTTCTTTCATTAAGGCTGAGACTCTAGAAAGACATTTCTTCCCTACCTAAAAATGGTACTGAGAATCTGACTGGCTAAAACGGTCAGTCAGTAGTGCACCCCTAAAGTTTTTGGAAATTGTAAATTGGACAGAAAAAAATATGCAACATAAGGGTCCAAATTTTAATTTAATACACTAAGTTTCATACTTTTTTAAATAAAAAACATTGCCAGGCATCCTGGTTAGTGTTAACTTAAAAGAAAGTGATTGCAAAGTTGCACTAGTGGCGATATATACTTAAGATGTTTCGTTAGGCCAAAGCAAGTACTGTCAGTGCAGTAATTTTTCTCAATGTTTAAAAATCATCAGTCAGGGCGACGCAATTAAAAGAGGGGCATCTCTCCAGAATATTTATTTGTTGGCAGATTTGAACGATTTTTTCTTAAATGTTAGAGCTTCAATAATTCTACTGTTGCAAAATTTCAGATCGAAATTTAAAATTCAAGGCCAATTTCGATTTTTTTCAAGGCCAGAAATCCAAAAAAGTATTGGCAATTTTTTGATCTTAAATCTGACTAATAGCCCAGTTGCCAGGGGTTTTAAGTCGGAATTAATTGTTGCCTCGCTAAGTGTTTATTAATTTATCTTCGCGAACCCTTATAAAAAAACCCAAAAATTCAATTTTTTGCTAATATCTCGAAAAATATTTTAAAAAAATAAAAGGATAGTATCATGTGAAAGAACGGGAAATTTTACAAAAAATAGTATATAAGTTTTTTTAAATAAATTTTTAAATTTTTTCCCTTAGCATGAGAAATTATTACAGTTCGCTCAATATTTTAAGCGCGTCGCACAGGGAAATGAAGCATTTCTCGACCGCCGCTACATAATAAAGACGATTTGTACCCATTAAAAACGAAAAAAGGTAGCATTTTAGAGAGACAGAATTCAGCTTTCCAATGGTATGCTTGCACGTGAAAGTTAAGTTTTATCATATTTTTCCACTCTATATTAAAACATAAATATTAAATAAAATACTATTTTGAACAAAAAATCCTTGTAGATATAGCTTGTTTATACTTTAAACTTCAATCTAAGATTAATTTTTATGCTCTAAAGTATCCAGGTTTAAAAAAAACCGCTGCCCAAGGAATCACTACTTCCACATCCAGTTTTTGTATCCAAGTCTTATACACACTAAATTTCAATGTAATATTTTACTCCCTTTAATAATAGGGTGGGGGTGGCAATGGAGGTGGTAGAGGGGTTGGCTAATGTCAAAAAAAATTTAGAGGTCCTTGGTTCTCGTATACGCACTAAATCCCGATTTAATTTTTTATTCCCTTAAACAATAGGGTGGGGGTGGTAGAGGAGGTGACTAATGCCAAAATAAATTTTAGAGGCCCTTGGTTCTCATACACACTAAATCTCAATTTAATTTTTTACTCCCTTTAATAATAGGGTGGGGGTGGCAATGTGTAGTAGAGGGGGTGGCTAACGCCAAAAAATGTTTTGAGACCTTTCATTCTTGTACACACTAAATCACATTTTATTTTTTTACTCCCTTTCACAATAGTGCGGGGGTGATAGGGGAGTGGCTGATGTAAAAAAAAATTTTTAGACCTTGACTTTTCGTACGTGCCCTAAATTGCAATTTTATGGACTCTTACTTGCTTGCTTTGCCTATTTACCCTTATTTACCCCATTTACCCCCCCGAACCCCACGATGGAATTAGATCAAAATATAATCTAGTTCCAGATCTCGTTATAATACATAAGTGTACCAAATTTCAAGTCAGTATCATAAACGGTTCTAGAGTAAACGTGCGCACAAAAAAGTTACAGACAGACCGACATACAGGAATTTTTTTCGCTTAAATTTAAAATCTCGGCGTTTCATGACATTTTAAGCCTATTTTAACAAAAAAAATTCTTTTTGCGTTACTAAACCCACTGGACGTGGAAATAATTAGCTTTTAAATCATTGGTATTTTTTCCATTTTTTAGGGTTAGGAAATTTTCACTTGAAAACTTGTCTAAAAGGGTCAAAAAAATATTTTTTTTTTGCGTACAAGCCTTTTTTGGCCGTTTTAGACAAGTTTTTAAGTGAAAATTTCCTAACCCTAAAAAATGGAAAAAATACCAATGATTTAAAAGTTGTTTTTTTTACCCTGGATACTTTAGAGCATAAAAATTAATCTTAGATTGAAGTTTAAGGTATAAACAAGCTATATCTACAAGGATTTAAAAAAAAAATAGTATTTTATTTAATATTTATATTTTAATATAGAGTGAAAAATTATGATAAAGCTTAACTTTCACGTGAAATTTATAAGAAATAAAAATTATAAAAATTAAAAGTACTATTGAAAAACTGAATTCTGTCTTTAAAATTTTTCGTTTTTAATGGTTACAAATTGTCTTTATTATGTAGCGGCGGTCGAGAAATGCTTTATTTCCCTGTGCGACGCGCTGAAATATTGATCGAACTGTAATAATTTCTCATGCTAAGGGAAAAATTTATTTAAAAAAACTTATGTAAGTACCATTTTTTTGTAAAATTTCTCGCTCTTTCACGTAGTGCTATCCGTTTATTTTTTTTTAAATATTTTTCGAGATTTTAGCAAAAAACTGAATTTTTCGCTTCAGGGGTTTTTTATAGGGGTTGGCGGGGATGAATTTTGGTAAACTTTTTTGAGTCACTTTCTACTAGCAGAAAACTAGCCTGAAAAAATTAGTGAGGCAACAATTAATTCTAACTTTTCATCAAAATTGGTCTCTGACAACTGGGCTATAAGCCAGTGGGTTTAGGATATCTATAAATGGGTGTGACCTAAATTTAACAAAAAATATTGGTTTCTGACAGAAATATAGCATAATTAAACTTTGTATTATGGTATCGAAATATTTCGAATGTTCCTTTTGTAATTAACAATTATTTAAATAATATTGTTTACAATGTTCCTTTAAATCGCCATCAGTTGAATTTTTAAAATTTATAACCATCAGTTATTCAATGTTGGCAATATTTGGTTTCTTTAAACATGCCCCATATTAAGGATAATTATTTTTATTAGCAAGCTTTGTAAATCCTTCAGTTGCTATGGCAAGTCAGCAGAGAAATCTGCCTCTACCATATTCACGTCAGTAGTGAAGTTTATTGCTCTGCAAGTGCACTATCGATATAAATATGGCTGATAATTTTACTTGAAAAAATTGAAATTAGAAGACAATGACAGATTAGAAAGGGATGTAGGTAGAATGTTTAATAATAGACATATACACCCGGAGCGTCGGATTAGCACAGCTACAGTTAGTCTATTAAACAAAATTTTTAATCAGTATGGGGCTGTATCTGTACACATTTTAAAGAAACGTAATTTACACCGACAAAGACCAAATAATGAACTAATTAGAAATTATTTTACTGATAATCCGAGAAACAGTTTAAGAATTGCAAGTTTAGACTTAGATTTACTACATGAAACAATAAGAAGAAATGTTAAAAAGTATAATAATGAAGACTTTTAAACACCTTAAAGGAAGGCAATACTGAGAAAAGAATGGAATATTGTTTATTGACTCGAGGAGGATATGAGGATGTCAGGAATTTTATAAATAAAATATTGTTTAGTGATGAGGCAACATTCACAACTAATGGAACGGTTAATTCCCAAAATTCAAGATGTTGGACAGAAGAATGTCCACACTGGGTGATAAATTTTACAAGGTAGTACTTACAAAAACAAACGTCTGTTGAGGCATGTTAAATAACGAAGGCAATTTGAACACCCAACATTTATTACATTTTTTGAGGAATGAGTTTACAATAACTATGGCTGAACTTCCACTAGCAGAAAATGGTCATGTAATATTTCAATTAGATGGCTGTTCTATCCACAATGATGTGGTTGTGAGGGCTTGGTTGGATGAAAATTTCCCTAATCGATGGGTAGGCTGAAATAGTGGGTTAGTAGTGTTTCCTCGCAAGTCCTCCGAGATTTTTTCTATCGGGGTTTCTTAAAGAAAAAGTACAAAACCTGCTCAACCAACACAGAGGAATTGCGTGAAATGATAAGACAGGCTTGGTCGGATATTACACCCAACCAAATATGTAATGTAAACATAAGGCGATACAATAAATGCATTGAACTGAATGGAGATTTAGTTGAAACATCCAAAATTTAAAGTGTATGGTACTGTCGTGTTAATCCGTTTTATTATTATTTTTTTATTTATGGTCTCATATGTTATTTTATTACAAAAAATTGTTGTCGAATTGGTAAATTTTTAATTGTAATTATAATTTGTTGTTTGATCTAATAAAAGATGTTAATTTCTAATGTCGTTTTTTTTTTTTTTTTTTTTTTTTTTTTTAATACATTTATTTAACGTCGGCCTATTTCCGCTACTGAGGCCTAACACCGACGCCTGTAGACGAGCTACCCCCAACCAGGCATTTTGCCGAACCTCTTCCCTTAAGAAGAGTAGGGATCTTTTACTTGCCTAACATTTAATAGACAAGGGACCGACGGCTTTACATCCCCTCCGAAGGATGGTATATCTCCTATACAACCCTCGCCTAAGGTTGTATAGCTTCCGCGCATACACTGATATACAAGCCGCTGGAAGATGTGTGAGGCGAGAACGCGGTTTCCGTTGGAATGGTCACCAATCCAAGTACTAACCGCGCCTGTCGTTGCTTTACATCGCATACCGAAGTATGTACATAGTAAAGACGCACCTACGCTCGCCCCACCTAATATCGTTAAATTAGGAATTTAATTGTAATGTACTTGTTAACTGATCTTAATAAAAGATGTGAAGTTTATTTATTAATTACCAATTTATTATTAACTTCTCAATATCGCCTCCTTCTGAGGTGTGAAAATTTTTGGTAAAGGGCTTTATTATCTTTGCAAATTTTTAAGTTGCAATGGCAAGTCGGCAGAACAAAGGACGAAATCTGCCTGAATTTACTTGAAAAATTTGAAATTATAGACTTCGTGATGACATTGAAGGGGAAGTACGTTGAATTTATTATTACGCCCGCGCCCGCCCTCCAGGTACGACCTCAGTTGTATGCTAGTAGCAGGACAATTAAAATTTTTGTGCATAAAAGAGATCTCAAACCTCATTAAAAAATAATAATAATAAAGGATGTGTTATTAAATGAAATCATTATTTGATAAAAAAATGTATTTTAGGAATTAACAAAAATTTTTACAAGCTTGAAAAGTGTTAATAGAAGATATTTCAAACTTCATTTAAAAGAAAACAAAAGAGTGTTATGAAATGTAAATCCATTAAAACTAGCAATTAACAAATTTTTGATAATTTGGCGGGGTAACATGTTTTTAACATTCTTTCCAACTTTTTTCACCTTTTAAATTTGAGGTGTCACGGCAACTGAGACTACAAAGGCAATTACAATTTAAATACCTAAAGCAGAACGTCGTCTGATGATGAATCCTGAAATTTACAAATTTTACAGAAAGTACTAATCTTCATCCAAAGTTAGGGATATGAATTCCGACACCCTGTATACCTTATTTGAAGTGGCTTCACCCGGGACTTGCGCGAGCCTCTTTATTAATAATGTTTTGAACTTTTAGTAACAGTTTAATAGCTTACGAAAATAAAAACTAAACATTTATCAACTAGTTCAAATGTGCTTTTAGAGGGCGGAATATTAAACATAATATTTTTAGTCGCAAACTCCTCTATAAATCCTTATTTTACTATAAGGAAAATAACCAGACTGCAACACCAAAGTTACAAGTCTGGCGCGTTAAGTGTAATAATTGCATATTACCATCAAAACGCTAATGCTTCGATTGCAACAAACACCAGCCGAAAGACTGATCCTACTTAAAGGAGCTCTCTTGCCAGTCGTCACACACCACTTGCAGACTGCAGTTTCGAGCTGTTGGCTCTCGTCAGTGCAAGGTAGGCATGCGACGACCGGCACGAGAATCCTTTGACTACTTAGTACATCTCGCTATTTCTACAAAAGCGACATGTAAAATAGCCAGCAGGCGCCATCTAGCGGTCCAGTGTCTGTTGCAATCGAAAAATAAATAGCCTGACTTGGCTTAGCATAGTTCAAATGTGCTTTTAGAGGGAAGTAGGATCAGTCTTTCGGCTGGTGTTTGTTGCAATCGAAGCATTAGCGTTTGATGGTAATATGCAATTATTACACTTAACGCGCCAGACTTGTAACTTTGGTGTTGCAGTCTGGTTATTTTCCTTATAGTAAAATAAGGATTTATAGAGGAGTTTGCGACTAAAAATATTATGTTTAATTTATCAACTAGTTCACGTTTCAAGCAGGAATATTAATTCGTTTATTAACAAAATGCCACAACATAAAAGTTAAAATACCTCGGCAAATATACTTCATAAAAAAAACTTAATTTTTCGAATTGTTCGTTTTTTTATAAACTTTTAAAGCGTGGTTATGTGCCACCCTGTAACGGAGAGAGGTTTAATCAATCCCTAGTGGCAGAGTGAAAGAGGGCCTGCCTAGTTAGCTACCGATAAAATGGCGCCATCTCTGGGCCAACTGGCGAAATACCATTACCATGGATAGGATAGAAAACAGTAGAAAGACCTGGAATGACATTAGAAGGATTGAGAAATTGTTCCGAACTATTTTGAGTAAAATAGAACGAGTGCCACTGATATATAAGATGCGGATCTAACGCATGTGTACAGTTGAGTTAGGTATTAGTTGTAATCCAAGACAATTAGTAATCGTCTTCAAAAAATTGACCTCCTCGCAGTTTTGTTTTTTTAAACTGTTTATTATGATATATCGATATACGCCTGAAAGTTACGCCACCGACGCACTGGAGCTTCGTGACATAGAAGATGTCGAAGGTCGCGGGTTTTGTTATCTCGCTTCCTATCGCTCCAACGTGAAAAAGCCTATTACAAAAGTTGAAGATATCAATTTTTAATACCTAAAAAACATATTTGACGTAAATACGCCTAACCGTTCTCGAGATATGAAGCTGAATATGTGTAAAAATGCAGCAATAACCAAATACGGATATGCAACGTGTATCGCCGCATTTTTCTCTCTTGCTACTGCTCAAACGACAATGACACATATATAATTATGTTTTTATAAATAAACGCCCTTTCTAAAATGCCCAGTTAGATTTTCGTGATGGATCAGAGCTGTTGGCAACCCTGACGCCCAGACACCCGAAAAACCGGAATAGGGGGTGGTTTTTTGCCTAAAGGGGTGGTTTGCACTAAATTGGGGTGTAAACCATCGTATTCCTCACTCTCGGAAACAGGGGACTATCTTTTGCTGCGTTCCCGGTACTTTAACGTTTTCGCCTTTTTCTCAAGGGCGTAGATAGGAGGGGTTAGAGGTAGTAATGACCCCTCCCACCCAAGAAAGGCTAAAACATAAAAAAATTAGACGAGTTAGAGTGGCTTATCTGCAGATACTTTAATATTTTTAGTCTTAATGGTTAATAATCTCTAAATTAATTGTTATTGTATTCGATACGAATGATACGATATAGTATTTCTGTGCCGTTAAAAACATTTAAAAAATATATTTTTCGCATAACCCCCCCTTCCTCGACAGTTCAAAATGCAATTTAGTACGTATTTAATTCGATAAAAGATGTGTTAAATATTATAATACACTAAAGTACTACAGATTTCTTTCCTACTAAAAATTACCACAGGGGTAGATTTCTACCATATACAGGGTGTTGCAATAGTGCGTCAAAGACGAATATCTGTCTTATTAAAGACTTTGGGAAATTATTTTTTTATGGAAGTGGTATACTGTCAAAAAGCGCATATTTTAAAAATGTTTTGAAAAATACAGGGTGACTCTACTCTTTGAGGTCATTTAATTTGAAATGGAACACCCTATAGTATATTTTTATATTTGTGAATTCAGCGTAAAATTACCTTTCCAGCAACCTCCAGATTTTTTGTTCTTGACGTGGCGTTGCCGAGTTATTCGAAAAAATATGAAAATTTTGGTCGCAACAAGGTTTAACAAATTAATTCGTGTATTAATGTATGTATTACTATTAATTAAGAAGATTTATTTTGCAATTATTTAGACAATGGATGCACTACAACGACACAACCACCAAATATTGATTATAATTATACAGGGTGTATTTTATCCTAGCGCCAATTCAGGACATTTCAAAGTGGATTTTCTCAATTTTTTCAAATGGAACACTTTGTATATTATTGTATTTTTGAATTGGTATGTTAATTCTGTACGATTTTTGTGAATAATATCCTATACCTAAAATCGATATTTGCAGAGATATTTTTACTTTTTCATTAAAAACCGTTAAATTATAATATTTTTCATGTCGAACTGATCTAGTAGCCATGATTTTGACATAAAGTAAGAATAATTGAAAGTAGTATTAAATTTTTTTTCTGGGTGCGTTTGGGTTTCCTCAGTAGTACTTTTTTACAGTTTAATTAAATCACATTTTGACTTTGCACTTTGTACACTTGCTCCTTAACATAGCCCACAAAAAGATTTCTATTTTGGTCAAATCAATGCTTCTGGCAGTCCAATAATGGGATCCTCCTCTTCCTATCCAACCATTTGGAAAAGCGTCGTTTAAATGTTCGTGATTAACTGCAGTGTGGTGCAAAGGTGCTCCATCATGGACGTACCACATTTTCTCCCTAATTTCCCTGGGGACATCCTCCAGTAATTCTTCCAAGCTGTCTTGCAAAAATCCATGTAAAGGTCCCCGCACAGACCACGTGATTTGGGATCCCGGTGAAAATGTGAGATATGTTGTAGTTCAGACCTTCCTGATGAAAAGTTCAAATAGGACCGAGGCTTGAAAACCTTTTATTTTGGAGTTACAGCAAGGGCAAAAGTCGAAAATTCGTAAATTCTGAGATTTGGGATCTTGATGAAAATGGTCGAAATTGAGATATGTTGTATTTCAGACCTTTCTGATGAAAAGGTCAAATGGGTTCAAGGCTCGAAAATCTTTTATTTTGAAGTTACAGCAAGGGCAAAAGTCGAAAATTCGTAAATTCGCAAACAATCTTCAAAAATATGCACACACATATTTATACATTTATGTGTACGTATATATGTATACGCATATACATATACGGATTTTATAATCAATTAAGTATAAAAGCTACGTTTGAAACTCTTAGAAGAGCGTTTTGATTTTACATTGTCTGATTCAGGTTTTTACTCTTCCAAATCAGTGCGTTCTATAAATACGGGTACTATAAAATAATTCATCTACACAATGAACTCTATATGAACGGTCGATTTTACTCTATTTGTCTGTCTTAAAATCTCATTTTTTCAACAAAATATTTAATATTCGAATGCCTATGCCTACTTTCATTTTTATCAACCGAATATATAATTTTTATTTATTTTATGTTTTACTCAAAACTATTGTGTACGAAAATTATGTCGCTCAAAAAAATTGGAATATATTAGTAGAAAAATTCGAAAATCACTATATTGTAGGAGTTTTTTGCAAATAAAAATTTTTTACGCTCTTGAAGATATTTTATTTTTAATTTTTTAGTCTCTTTCATTTATAACATCAAATATTGATAATGACTAGCTCCTGAACTCGATGATCATAACATATTTGCAACGGGAATTCCCTTTTTCGTATCAATCGTATTTGCGCATGCGCTGCATATCTAGTGGACGACGCGCTTGGTATAGTGCGGGAAACCTATAATTGAGAAGAGTGTGCGAGGTGAGACGCCAAGAAGGCAGACCCTACAAACACATGGTTGACCTTCTCTCTCATTTTAATGCACGCGACATAAAAGACGTAAGACGTGATGATGCATCGCCACTACCCACCACTATTCTCACTACGTCTGTGATTGTTTTTATTTATCGTTTTCCTCTACAATAATTTTAAATTCAAGTCGCATTATGATGTTAATATCGCATGACTGTTATTTAGTACCCTATGTATAAATATATATTTTTGATTTTTAAAGATTTGTCACGAATTTTTTCCGACCTTGCTGTAACTCCAAAATAAAAGGTTTTCGAGCTTTGGTCCCATCTGAACTTTTCATTAGGATGGTCTCAACTACGACATATCTCAATTTCGACCATTTTGACCGTGATCCCAAATCCTAGAATTTACGAATTTTCGACCTTTGCCTTTGCTGTAACTCCAAAATAAAAAAAGGTTCTCGAGCCTTGGCCCCATTTGAGCTTTTCATCAGGAAGGTCTGAACTACAACATATCTCAATTTCGACCATTTTCACCGGGATCCCAAATACCAGAATTTACGAATTTTCGACTTTTGCCCTTGCTGTAACTCCAAAATAAAAGGTTTTCGAGTCTAGGTCTCACTTGAACTTTTCATCAGAAAGGTCTGAACTACAACATATCTTAATTTCAACCATTTTTACCGGGATCCCAAATCACGTGTTTCTGTGCGGGGTGCTTTGACTATTCGCACGTCCATCAAAAAAATGTGGTCCTATCACATATTCCCCATCAATCCCTTCCCAAACATTCAACGACCATCTTGTTTCGCTATTTTTTCGTTAGATGTAAGAATTGGCTGTATCGTAATAATGAAAATTATGACGATTAGCATGTCCATTTTTATGAAACGCTGCTTCATCGGCAAACAAAACAAAGTCAAGAAAATTTCATTGTTCTATTTTTTTGTTTTGCCCATTGACATTGTACTCGGTTTTTATAATCCCTATCAATCAGTTCCTGCATTAGTTGGACGTGGTAGGAATGAAATTTGTTTTTTTGTAGGATTCGATGGACTGAAGATATCGTTTTCTCTTGTCAATTCTCTTATACTGCGATGAGGATCTACAATCACGCTCAAAAGTATGACTTTCGTTTTCTTCATTTACTACATTTTAGTTGCTTTTTCTCATATTCCACTTTCTCCGTATTGTTAAATCGTTTCATCAATCTCTCAAATGATTTTTTTAGAGGGCTGTCTTCTTTCCGGATATCGCTCCTTATATTTATTTATTTATCGTATGGCTATTAGATACATTAAAAGAGAATATAAAAACATTGCTAGTATATAGAATTTCAATGCAACATAGAAAATTTAAAAGGTTACAAACGAACATCTAGTATGTCTATGTAGTCTATCGACTCTGGGGTCGCTATCAGGAAGTCTTCTGGTCTACCGTTATATGATCGTGTGGCACATTCTTCTGTGATATGTCTAATGTTTTGGATTTCTCCGCAGTCACAGAGAGGAGATAGTTGCTTGCCCCATTTGTGTAAAGAGTATGCACACCTGCCATGTTGGGTTCTGATTCTGTTAATCGTGAACCATGCTTTGCATGGTAAGTCGAAACCCGGTGGCTTATAGGTGATGCACGGCATGTAATTGTTTTGTTGTGCAATCCATTCTTGAGTCCATGTGTTAGTAAGGTTGAACTCATCTTCCACAACCTCCCTTGCCGTTTTTGTTGGTGGTCGTCTGGACCGGAGTCGGTTATGGTTAGCATCTTCGATGTCCTTATGAATGGGTAAATTTCTATTGTCCACGATCTTTTTATACTCGTTCGTAAGAGCATTTATTCGTCGCAGTTTAGGGGGTGGGATGTGGCTTAGGACTGAAAGCCATTGCGTGGGAGTTGGTTTGATGACACCAGTAATCATTCTCATGGTGTTATTTAGCTGCTCATCTATTTTATGTACATGTGGGCTGTTTAGCCAGACTGGAGCGCAGTACTCAGCAGTTGAAAAGACAAGACCTAGCGCAGAGGAGCGCAGAATGGAAGCCGATGCTCTCCAAGTTGTGCCGCACAGTTTTTGAATTATGTTGTTTCTTGTTTTTAGTTTTTCAGCAGTTCTCGATATATGCTCTCTAAAAGATAGTGTTCTATCAAGGGTTATGCCTAGATATTTAGGTGTTTTATTGTGAGTAAGCAGGGTGTTTTAAAATTGTATGCTGAGTTCTCTTCCGGCGAGTTTATTATTTAGGTGAAAACAGGTAACTTCTGTTTTGGTGGCATTAGGTTGGAGCCTCCACTTGCGAAAATATTTTCCCACTGCTTCTAGGTCTGTCGTTAGGGTCCCCTCTGACTGTTCAATAGTGCTGCACCTTGTTGTAAGTACCCAGTCATCAGCGTAGCCAAACTTTCTTCTGGCATGTCAGCAATATACAGGCTAAATAGGAGTGGGGCAAGGACTGATCCTTGTGGTAGCCCGTTCTTTAGTTTCCTTGGGGAGCTGATGTCGGATCCCATGGCTACTTGAAACACTCGCTGTCTATTAGTCGAGCGTCTGTGTCGTAGGCCGCCGATAAGTCGATAAATACAGCTGAGGTTTTTAGTTTTCTTTGACATCCTGCCTCAATGTGGGTGGTGAGTGATAAGACTTGATCTGCACAGCTTCGTTTAGGCCGGAAGCCTGCTTGTTCGATCGGAATCACTTCAAGTATGCTTGTGCTAATTCTGTTATAAATAAGCCGCTCCAGTAGTTTATAGGTCGCAGACAACAGAGCTATTGGTCTGTAGCTCTTAGGGCTGGTTTGCCTGGTTTTAATATGGCGATTATCTTCGATCGTTTAAATTCTTTTGGGATATTACCAGTTTGTATGATATCTGTGAAGAGGTGAGCCAGCCAGACTTTTGCGTACTTGCCACAGATTATTAATAATTCAGGGTGGACGTTGTCAAACCCTGGAGCTTTTCCTGGCTTAACATCTTTAAGAGCGTTCGAGACTTCTTCGCAAGTGTAAAGGCGAGAGTGTTCTGTTTCTGTGGCTTGAGCTTTTAAGGTTTTAAGTTCTCGTTTGACCCCAGATCGTTCGTTATAAATTCGAGTTGATGGCAAACAATTTATATCACTCGCACCCAGAAGATAAACCATATCGACCATTTCTTCTCTCTAAAAAATTCATTATTGGAAAATGCGATTTTTAAACTAATTTATAACCTATAATAAGTGTAAATACTTTGTCACAATAGTTAACAAATAAACGTCAATAAGATAACTTTCAATTATTCTCATTTTATGTCAAAATCATGGCTACTAGATCAGTTCGAAAAGTATTATAATTTAACGGTTTTTAATGAAGAAGTAAAAATATCTCTGGAAATATGGATTTTAAATATAGGATATCGCAATCGCAAGAGAAGTAACGTGTCAATTCAAAAATTCAATAATATACAGAGCGTTCCATTTGAAAAAATTGAGAAAATTCACTTTGAAATGTTCTGAATTAGCGCTAGGATAAAATACACCCTGTATAATTATAATCAATATTTGGTGGTTGTGGCGTTGTAGTACACCCCTTGTCTACATAAGTGCAAAATAAATCTTCCTAATTAATAGTAATACACATACAGCGAATTAATTTGTTAAACCTTATTCCGACCAAAATTTTTATATTTTTTCGAATAACTCGTCAATGCCACGTCAAAAACCGAAAATATGGAGGTCGTTGGAAAGGCGATTTTCCGCTGAATTCATAAATGTAAAGATATATAGGGTGTTCCATTAAAAAAAATGACCTCGCAGATACTCCGCTGTAGCGAGTAACCCTGTATATTTCAAAATATTTTTAAAACATGCGTCTTTTGACACTATGTCACTTCCATAAAAGAATAATTTTCCAGTCTTCTAATGAGGCCGATATTGAACTTTGACACACTAATGGGACTCCCTGTATAGTCGCGTTTACTCTATTTGACCCTCTGAATACCTTAAAATAAATTTTAAAAAGTGCCCTGACTAGATAATTCACATTTCGCATTTTCCAAGTCCTAATTTGACTACACTATGATGATTGTTTGCCTTTTTAATTCAGTCCATATAATTTGTATGTATATTTCCTTAAATAGTAAATAATTGATAATATTAACAAAGTAATTGATGAAGTTGTAGTTTTGGCTATAATATAATCTTATCGCAGTAGGTGAAAGGTCGCGGTTCCTAAAATAGAATATAATGTCGTTCATTCTCTTTTCTTATCATTTGTTTGACCTAGCCCGAGATCTAGCTCATTGTTTAACAACTATAAATATTATTATATTAGTTCAGTTTACCATTTTGTTTATTTGTTACTTAGATTTGGTCACTATTTTTGGAACATTTACTTTACGAAACGGTCCTGTAGGGCGTAATTCACAAAATAAGCAATTTTGCTTTTTTCCCTTCGAATTTGATAACATTTCTGGTCAATTTTGAGCAAAAAATGCAAGTGGGCACCTGAATTTTCTTATAGTCACTACTAATAAGAAAAGTTCTGTTTTAAAAACAAAATAACGCTGATTTTTCTAATAGTACTTTAATCTTGTGAACCGTTCGCTGCAAGAGAAAAAGTGTAGGAAATAAAAAAAAAAAAGTCGTTAAATTCTGTATAAAACGTGTCCTATTGACCTTGTAGCTTATCCTCACCTATTTCGCAGTAACAGCGTCCAAACTATGGGGTAGTTTGGATCGCACAGGTAAAAATTGATCTTACCCGAAGTTTCACAGCGAATATCTTAAAACCGGGTATTTTAACGAGAAAAATGCTCAAGAATGAATTTATAGAGCGGAACTTTCTCTACAAGATGCATGTCGAGAGGGTTCTTGACGCTAATGATTTTTATTTATTTTCTCTTTTTTCTACAAAGATGCGTTTTTTAATTTGACCTCGTTTCCATATCACCCATAAGATGGAGCTCTCGGTGGGTATTTTTTTAAAGTGGTTTCCCCTATAGGCCTATTCCACTACAATGCTGTCCAATGTTACTCATAAGAAGTTTCGACGACGAACTGTTCTTCAAATTTAGAATTTAAAGCAATTAGAGCACATTGTTGAGCAACGCAATCCAACCTTAACACAGCTGCATTGTTTTCCGCAACCCTGCAAAAAGCAGCTGCAGGACACAAGCTGAACGGTGGAAATTGGATCTGGTACTTTAACGAGAAAAGTGCCCAGAAATGAATTTATAGAGAGAAATTTTCTCTACAAGATGCATTCTAGTGGGTTTTGACGCAAGTGATTTTTAACACGCTTTTATTAATTTCACCTGTATGTTTGTTTGTTAATTTGTTTGTGATTGAATCTTTGACCGTGATTCTCACCCACTCCAAAACGTCAGATTAAACTGAAACTTGCACACTTATCAAGGCCCGCTGACAATTCAATAATTTGACAACTTTGTCCTAATGTCCTTACTAGGATCCTCAGGATAAAATAAAATTTTAAAAATGACCAATCTCCTTCGAGATTTTACCGGTGGAGCCGCTGTTATTAATATATATTCTAAGTAACTCAAAATACAATAATAATAAAAAGGGTGTCAATTAAATGATTTTTAGTAAGTTTTAAAAAATTATAGTTTAAAAAAACTAAAAAAAAACACGTTTTAATAGCAATCCGAACTAATAAGTAAAAAATAATGGTTAAATTCATTCATTTTATTGTAAAAAGCATGGGGTGCTTGATATCAATTGTTATAAACCCCACGCTTTTTACAATAAAATGAATCTTAATATTTAAACATTATTTTTTACTTTTTAATTCGGGTTGCTATTAAAGCGTGTTTTTTAGTTTTTTAAACTATAACTTTTTTTTATTTATTTTCTCCTTTTTTCCATAAAGATGCGTTTTCTAATTACACATAAAATATGTACCTCACTAATTTATGTACTTATGGTCTAGACGACCTCAGGAGCAGATGTTTGAAGCGTTGGGATATGTAGGAGAAGGAAAAGGCACAAGCCAGAATAGGCTCCTTGTTAAGCCTGAGAGTGCCTTGTCCCTTGAACCCTCAGTTGTGGAATAAACGTGCGGGTAATAGTACGATAGGAAACGTTTAGTAAATACGGTGGAGATAGACTGAAAGAAATGTAAAGATATATGCAGATACGGTATTACTACATAAACTTAAATGTGCGTGAAAGTGTTTCTGTAGATATGGAGGCAATAGGTGATCGTTTCATTTGCGTAGACGCTTTAAGAAGGTGAAACTGATATGCATCTTGAAAGAGGCTTGGTGAATTTAATAGCCGTTAATAAAGCTCGACAGGACGATACATATAAACAGCTTCAAAGTATTACGGCTGTATATATCAAATTCAAACTTAGTGAGGATGCGGAGAAAACTTGGAATCAACGGAATGGGGTTGGAAGAAAGTGGGTAATATTTTGGCACCCATTTATATCACCGAACTACTAGCACCAGTTTCCACCCTTGACTACTATCCTGCAGCTGCAAAAAGGGTTGCAAAAACGATGCAGCTGTGTTAAGATTGGATTGCGCCGCTCAACAATGTGCTCTAATTGCCATGGGCAAGTATAGTTCAAATGTGCTTTTAGAGGGCGGAATATTAAAACAATATTTTTAGTCGCAAACTCCTCTATAAAATCCTTATTTTACTATAAGGAACGTAATCAGACTGCAACCAACAACTACTCTCCGGGCTACGTGTCCCGCCGAGCGCTGAATTACAAGTTACAAGCCTGGCGCGAACTGTAATAATTGCATATTACCATCAAAACGTTAATGCTTCGATTGCAACAAACAGCAACCGAAAAACAGCTCCTATTTAAAGGAGCTCTCGTGCCAGTCGTCACACACCACTTGCAAACTGCAATTTCGAACTGTTGGCTCTTGTCATCAATATTACGTTTTAATATTCCGCCCTCTAAAAGCACATTTGAACTATGCTAAGTCCAGTCAGGCTATTTATTTTTCTATTGCAATAGACACTGGACCGCTAGATGGCGCCTGCTGACTATTTTACATGTCGCTATCCCAAAGATACCGGACGATAAGTAATCAAGTGATCCTCGTGTCGGTCGTCACATGCTTACCTTGTACTGACGAGAGCCAACAGCTCGAAACTGCAGTCTGCAAGTGGCGTGTGTGACGACTGGCACGAGAGCTCCTTTAAGTAGGATCAGTTGTTTGGCTGGTTGCGTCAAAACCCGCTAGACATGCATCTTATAGAAAAAATTCCGCTCTATAAATTCATTCTTGGGAATTTTTATCGTTATAGTAACCGGCTTTGAGATATTCGCTATGAAACTTCGTGTAAGATCGATTTTTACCTGTGCGCTCCAAACTACCCCCCCCCCCTCTCCCTCAGTTTGGACGCTGTTACTGCGAAATAGGGGATAAGCTGCAAGGTCAGTAGGGCATTTTTACAAAGAATTTTACGATTTTTTTTTTATTTTCTATACTTTTCCTCTTCCAACGAACGGTTTACAAGATAAAAATGAAAAACAGCGTTAAGTCCCCGTTGAGATGTTTTTCCAAAAATAGAGACTTTTCGTTCCCGAATGGGGTGGGAACTTTTCGGATTTTTAACTCTATCGAGTGTACTCATGTTCAAATATTATTTCTTTATAAATTATGTCTTCTAAAATGTCTAATTTACGTGAGCTATAAACTCTATAAGTAATCTTAGTACTGGAGTCAAATTAAGATTTTAATGTGAATCGTCTGGGCAATTTTTTTATTTTATCGTATTTAAGGGGCCCAGATGAGAGTTCCCAGTCCAATTTTGCAATTTCAACGAGGTCGGCGTATTATTTATTTAAGAAATTTAATTCTTTAAAGCACGTTTCCCATCGATTTTCTTAATATATCTCGAGATCTATAAGTTCCGCGAGAGAAATGGATGAAAAATGCCTGTTATAAATTGTGCCACAAATATATACAGGGTGTTTCAAGTATGCGGTCATTAATTTCTAAGGGTGATTCTACATAAAGAATATGAAAAAAAGTTCATATAAATATGGATCGAGAAATCCCTCGTGAGGGCGCTGCGGGCTTCAACAAAATTGACATTTCTGTCAGGAACCCTTTGAGCTACAGTGATTAGTTTTTGCACGTGATTCGATATCATGAAGGTCATTGTCTGATTTTATCTACCAAGGATAAATTCAATCAGGAGTGCACAAACTTGGAAAGGGATGGGACATTTTTTAATGTGAATTTTATGTGATTGTATCATCGGAATATGATTCCTTGGCCAAAAATACACAAAAGAGGTTATCTTGTTGTAACGGCGTAGGACCAACCGGTTTCGAGAAAGAACCTAAAGAAACGCATGCATTTCCTAGAATTCAAAAATAAGGATAATGATTTCTCGCTCATATATATTCTCTCATATTCTGCATAATTTAACAAGGATAAAAACCGTAGGCATAATAGCAATTTCCATCCGCGCATTTTTCTTTTTATTTTTATTAAAATAATCCGGGTCCGTCGGGTCCCAAAGAACACTATGTTGCCTATAAATTTCTATTAACAGCAAAGCCGCTTCCTCCGGTCACTCCATGTTTTTTTTTGACGAGGAGTGGAAACCCTCATGGGCTCCCAACCTGAGTTGGGTCAGTGTCAGACTCTTACAGACTAAAACTCCTCCTCACAGGATCGTCTGTAAACACTCCGAGCCCACTGCAGCCTCTTAGGCTTATTGTGCACTCCCTGTTCCGATCTACAATCCTCATTTTAATACTAGAGGCAGCGTTTGAGAGTGGTTGTGCAGAGAGATGCTCTGCAGTATTAGTGAAATAAACTGTTTAAACACATAAATAATGAGCCAAAATTAAAGTAGGACAAGGATCAAGTGTTTCCGAGTTAATTGAGTGTCTTTGTAATAAAATTAACCTGATATTAAGCTTTGTATTAATAATATAGTGAAGTGTATTTAATAAAAATTAATACTTAGTTCGATAACATATGGCCAGTTTCCAAGAACTGAAAAAGCTTAGGGACTAAATAGTGCAATTAGTATACATCCGGTAACGGACAAGTGGCTGGTAAAGCAACGTGCACATTTTTCCAGGGTGACCTGTTCACCATACTTATGAGTGCATGTTATAAAAATGGAATGTTACATTTGTAAAATAAAAAATGGTAAAAAAATACCGATTGTCCGATGTGATGGCTGCAGTAAAAAATATTGCCGAACATGCGCTCAACTGTCTACAACAGAAATTAAGGTCCTGTCATCTGACCAAAGAGTAACGAAATTCTACTGCAATTCATGTCAACAATTCGATACAGGAAGAAAAGCCAGAAATATGTATGCGGAAATATATCCTAATCGTGCCTTGCCGATTCTTTTCGATTATTCATCGCCGTCTTTGGGAAACTGGTAGTTTCCGAAAAGGTACTTCGGAAGGTAGCCCTCGAACTGTTAGAACACCCGAAATTGAGGAAGCGGTGCTGCAGGAAATTGACAAACGTTCTTAGACCAGTACGAGGAAGATCGCTAGAGCTCCAAATATTTGTTATAAAATTTTTGGCGAATTTTGGTTGATTTTTTGTTGTATCCGTATTCTAAGAGTACAGCAATTACTTCCCAGAAATTCTCCACAGTGTATGAACTTCTGTCAGCGATACTTTCAGAATGTTACATGAAATCCGCAGTTTTAATCACAAATTATGTTCACAGATGAAGCAAATTTTTCTAGGATTGCTATTCAAAATTTTCAAAACATCATGTGTGGGAGGACGAAAACCCCCATGTCATAATCGAAACACATTTCCAAGAGCAATTTTCGGTTAAATGTATGGTTAGTAATTATTGGTCATAATAGGCCCTTTTTTTCTGTCGAGGTGCCTTGAAAGTCTTACCTGCATTTTCTCCAAGAAGAACTACCTGTGTTGCTTGAAGATGTACCAATTGCGTTAAGGAATCAAATGTGGTACATACGATGGAGCTCCTGTTCATTTCAGCGTAATTGTTCGCGACCATTTACTTGTGGTTTGGATAGATCGCGCAGGACCTCAGCAATGGCCGGGAAGATTCCTCGACCTCAATAGTCTGGATTTCAACAGTTCAACAATACGAAATAGCCGGGAAAGTTTGAACGAGTGCGCAATTAGATGCGAAGACAGACAGCATGCTTATTAAGTGAAGGTAGCCATTTCCAACAATTTTTCTAAAACAAAATTTATCATTATTAATGTTAACAATAATTAGTTTCAATTTGATTTAATTTTAATCAACAACTGTGCGTCTAACGAGAAAATCGTAACTGACCGTTTTCATGTAGAATTAACCAGGCTAATCATAAAAAATATCAACATGGAAAAATGTCAGTGGCGCACCACTTTTTTGGTACAAAATTTCAGAGGACAAGTTTTCAGGGACGCCACTGGTGGTGCGGAGAAACAACTTTTCTAAAATATGTGATTTTATATCCCATTAACATATACCAAAATTATATATCTCAGGTACTTTCTGAGTTATTAAAAAATAACAATTTTAAAAAAATTGAACATCCTGCAGTATAAAATTTAAGTCGTTGCTGACATATGTTCATATGAACTTTTTTTCACACCCTGAAATATTAGCACATCATTAAGGAACGCCCTGTATAAGACTACTTTTGCCGAATCTGTAAGTATTTAACCAACTTCCCCCGACTAAAATTTTGCCGGCATTTAACAACATGTTCAGCTTGTCGAAACCTGCAACTTTATGTAAAAAATTACTACCTTCAGACTTTTCTCGGAAAGAAAACCTATTTCGGCTGCACTAACAAATATATCGAATCATAGTACGAGATCCCACTGTTAGGATTTGAGATCCTACCAAGTACTGTTATTACCAGCGGCGCCTTCGCCAAAAATTCGAATGTAATTCGAATATTAAAAAATATATTATACGAATACTTATCTCTTTTTGTTTTCTACTCTCGGTAATTTCACTTAAATTATCCATCGAGAATATGTGTTAAAATCACTTTTAAAACGTATATTCGTACACTATTTTTTGTATAAACACTAATAAAAGCATCACTGATTTTAAAGGTATGGTATCTGATATTATTGCATCTATGGCATTGTTTATAAATAATGCGCTTTTAACACTAGTGTTAAAAATAACTCACTTTTAACATTGGTGTTATAAAATTAGATTTTTAACATAGTTTTCAGACGTTAAAGTCACTAGTCTTTATATTAAAACGTAATATGTGAAGAAATAAATTTAGGTGGGCATTCATAAGAGAGAGATCTGATAAGCAAATATTTATTATTTTTGGCCATAACTTTTTTTTTAAATAGGTACATATATTGGTAAAAAAAATATCACACTACCTAAGTAGAATTATAACAGGTGTAGTGATATGAATTTTCACTCAATAATTTCAGTATTGTTTGCAAAATTAGTTAATTTAAAACTACACGATATGAAGATTGGCACTATTTTTTAATATAAATGAACTGAAATTATTGAGTGAAAATTCATATCAATACGCCTGTCATAGTTCTACTTATGCAGTCTTATACTTTTATTTACCAATATATGTATTTAAAAAAAAGTTATGACCAAAAGTAATAAATATTTCGTTATCTGACCTCTCTCTCTTGGATATGCCCACCTTCATGCCCACCTCAAATAACGAGATAATAGAGATTTTTGGAATACACAGATTTTTTGCAGAAAACCATCAGGTTTCGAGAAAAAGTGCTAGAAACAAAATTCACCATCTTCATCTACAGAGTGATCCATTTAAAAGCGGGGCACATCTCTAAAATTTTCTTTGTTGGCTGATATAAACATTTTTCTTTAAATGATAGAGCTTCAATGACTCTGCTGTGGTGCAAAGTTTTAGAGCAAATATTAAAATTTCAGGGCCTATTTCGATTTTTCTTTTCAAAGCCAAAAATCCAAAAACAGGTTAGCAATTTTTTTATCTCAAATGTGACAACACCACTGGGTTTAGGATATTTTCTAATGGGCGTGACCGAAATTTAACAAAAAATATTGGTTTTTAACAGATTGTTATCGAAATATTTCGAATATTCGTCATAAAATTCAGAATTGTTTAAATAATATTTATTTACAATGCTCCTTTAGATCGTTATCAGTTTAGTTTTAAAAATCTATAACTATCAGTTATTCAATATTGGCGATATTTGTTTTCTTTAAACATGCCCTATATTAAGAATAATTATTTTTATTAGCAAGTTGTAATTATGTTCATTATCAAACCTGGCATTACGGGGCGAGCGTGGATGCGTCTTTACTATGTACATACTTCGATATGCGATATTATGCAACGTCAGGCGCGGTTAGTAGTTGGTTGGGTGACCGTTCCGACTGTTGTAGTATATTCCCCATACTACCAAAATGGCCGACCAAAAAATAGTCAAAATTTGCCAAATAAATCGTTTGTCAAGGTCAACCTGGTGAACACCATAAAAAAGTCCTTAAGACACCTAACATACCAAAAAACTACAGTTTTTAAATAAAAAATCTGAGAAATTTCAAGTATCCTTGATAATTCACCGACATTCATATTCTATCATTAAATTAGTCAAAACACCCCAATTCCGTCAAATTACCAATAAAACATTACAAACGACACCCCTTAAAAATACAGCCCCCTCAACATTTCGAACCACTTTCAGTTCACTCCCCAAACTTCAATCTATCATAATTTATTTCACTTCCCAAAACGTTCTACGAGCCCCCTCCTCTTAATTTTCACGTCAAATTCAATTTCCATAAAATATCTTTAAAACATCTTTTCATTATCTCCCCGAGACGCCCATCAAACAATCTTCCCCAAATCAAGACCAGTTTACGTGTTCCCCTTGAGTTGCTGGCCACTCGTCACTATCTTCATTTAGTTATCCCACACTCAGCTTCTTTTCTTAATTAAAGCTCTAAGTCCAATTTACTAGTTCCCTTTTGCATGCTGGCAACTCGTCGCCAACTTCACTCCATTATCCTAAATAGGATTTAGCATGACCCATATAAATTTATCATGACCAAACCTAGCATCACATGTAACATTAAATGTAACATTAATATGGATTAAAGTCGAACCCTCAACGTTACTTCACGGGACCATTTCCAGACATGAATCATATCCGCAGTTATCTTAAATATTCCCAAAACCAATTTAGATTCTGCTGACATTTTTATATCAAAATATTACATTTTCCATAGCCGATATAGCAGTATAATTTTCAATTAGAAATTAAAAAATTTAAGTAATTATTGCACATTTCATAATAATAGCCCAAATGAATGTCCGGTACCCTTTTAATTCTCATCCAGCTCTCGGCTACATCGTGCTCCGTCATTTGTATAAAAGAAGAAGCGTGCCAAGCCCCCGGAAGTTGTGTTCCCGGTGTATCTACGAATAAGTTTTTACTACCCGCGTTACCCTTTGGTCGCCACAGAGCCTAAACCCAAAGTTGTGTTTTCCGGCGTATCTAATGAAACCTAAAGTTGTATCCGCGTCCTCTTCCTAGGCACCCCCTAGTAAAAAATCGGTTTTTATATTTTTTGTATTTAGCCTCAGTGCTACATTTTAAATCGCCCTCGCGGCCCTAGTTTCTGGTGAAATAAAATCGTCTCCGTGACCCCAGTTTGTAAGTGAATTATCTCAGATCCAAATAAATTAAAACGAAACCCGCACCGTCTAAGGCAAAATTCTAAGTGTCGATACTTTACCTAAAAAGAAAATTGTTAATTTAAATAATATAAATATTCAACTCTGTGATTTTCGCATAAATAAAAAGTTTGTTAATTTCGTGTTCTAAATACAGTGTTATTATTGAAAGAAAAACATCTACAGAGTACTCAAGTAGGCCCTACCCAAGAAACCAAAAGTGAATAAATTACCGAAAGCTTATACAGGCTGAAGCTTTAAACCCTTACAATTAAATAAAAAGCCTATTTACGCTCTGAAGCTTATACAGGGTGTACCTATTGGCCGAATCCTTCCGCTTAAGGACATACCACCCCACGTTTAAAGAAATTAAGTGCACCAGTGGCCTCTGGGAGTCTCAGTCGAAGCTAGCCAGTCAAAACATTTTTATTTTCCCAACAACAGAGGCACCTTCGTGTTCACAACGAAGACTGTGCCCTCGCCTCACACATCTTCCAACGGCTTGTATATCAGTGTATGCGCGGAAGCTATACAACCTTAGGCGAGGGTTGTATAGGGGATATACTATCCTTCGGAGGGGATGTAAAACCGTCGGTCCCTTGTCTATTAAATGTTAGGCAAGTAAAAGATCCCTACTCTTCTTAAGGGAAGAGGTTCGGCAAAATTCCTTGTTGGGGGTAGCTCGTCTACAGGCGACGCTGTTAGGCCTCAGTAGCGGAAATAGGCCGACGTTAAATAAATTTATAAAAAAAGCTGGCATTGGAGGATTATGTAAATAATAATAAATCCCTTTACCAAAAATTGTCACACCTCAGAAGGAGGTGATATTTAGAAGATAATAATAAATTTGTACTTAATAAATTAATAAACTTCACATGTTTTATTAAGTTCAGTTAAGGCTGCGAATTGAGCAGGTATCCAACATAAAACTGTAAATCGTTCTAAAAAAAATTGTATGGTTTATAACAGAAAACGAAAATAATCAGGTTATTGTAAATAAAATGCAGATTTAATAGAAAAAAGTTACAAGTCAAACGTTCGTCCATTTTCTTTTTATGTACGAAATACAATTTTGGTGAAAAACACTAAATAAAAATCACCAAAATTGTATTTCATACATAAAAACGTTTGAACATCTTGAATTTTGAGAATTAACCGTTCCATTAGTTGTGAATATTGCCTCATCACTAAACAAAATTTTATTTATAAAATTCCTGTCGTTCTCATATTCCCCATGAGTCCATAAATAATATTTCATTCTTTTCTCAGTATCGTCTTCCTCGAAGGTGTGAAGAAACTTTGGTTTAAAGGGCTTTATACTTTTTAAGATTTCTTCATATCGTTTCACGTGGTAAATCTAAATCTAAACTTTGCAATTCTTAAACTGTTACTTGGATTATTAGTAAAATAATTTCTAATTCGTTCATTATTTGGTCTTTGTCGTTATAAATTACGATTCTTTAAAATGTGTATAGATACAGCTATACTGATTAAGAATTGCTAGTCCGACCCTCCGGGTGTCTATTATTAAACATTCTACGTACTTCTCTTTCGCACCTGTCAGTGTCAGTGTTACCGCGAAGCCTTATAATTTCAATTTTTTCATGTAAAGTTAAACTATCTGCCATACTTTATATCATTAGTGTACTTGCGGAGCAATAAACTTTACTATTGTTCTGCTGACTTGCCATATAGCAACTTAAGAATTTGCAAAGTTTGCTAATAAAGTTAATTATCCTTATAGCTGGGGAGGTGGTTGCAATACGGGTATATGATTTTATTGTAGCTGGCAATAAATTGGGATGAAGGTACTGATATAACTGGTCGATTAAAGCAGCTACCGAGCTTGGTTGCTACTCAGTTATTCTTTATACGAGCACAATTGAAACTGGTCAGTGTTAAAGCACAGGACCGTGCGCACTGAACTTGATATTTTGTCCTATATATTTAGTAATGGTATCGAGATTCGAATGGTAGTTGAAACTGTGCAGGCGAGACCGAGACTGGCAATGTAATCAACCTGAATGAACCATCTACGACTGCACTAGTTTAAAGATAATAAAACGGAGAGGCCCACTAGCATAAAGAAAATTCGTAAATCGTTTCTCAGAAGTAACGTGGACTTGTGAGATGTGTTGTCAATGTGCCAGTGCAGTGCATAAATACTTATTATAATATCAAGCGTAGGAGTTTAGTTCGTTATTGTTCATATTTATAAATATTAACTGCTATATAAAAGGTGAAATATTTTAATTATTTATTAATTTATCATGGTTTTCTGGAGACCATTTGAAACAGAGGATAATATAATAACGTCCGAAATTCTTATCATTTTCTTACGACAAGCATTTCTATTTACCTACGCCCATGTATAGTAAATACGGCCAAAATTGAAACTGGTCAGTTTTAAAGCACAGGACCGTGCGCACTGAACTTGATATTTTCTCCTATATATTTGGCAATGGTATCGAGATTCGAACGGTAGTTGAAACTGTGCAGGCGAGTCCAAGACTGGCAATGTAATCAGCCTGAATGAACCATCCACGACTGCACTGGTTTAAAGGTAATGAAACGGACAGGCCTACTAGCACAAAAATAAATACCTATTATAATATCAAGCGTAGGAGTTTAGTTAGTTACTGTTCATATTGATAAATACTACTGTATAAAAGGTAAAATATTTTAATTATTTACTAATTTACTATCTTTCTGGAGACCATTTGAAACAGAGGATAATATAATAACGCCCGAAAATCCCGAAATAGTTGAACCGGTTATTGTCGAAAAAGCAGAAATAAATTTAGAGTTTAAAAACCAAGGTTTACACGTACAAAGTCAACGTATTATTTTAAATATACGTGAATGTTTGAAAAGCGAAAATCCTGAACAATGTGAGAAAGAAATAATACGACGTATTAACGAATTAACTAAAATATCGAAATCAACAATTTATCGCGTAATTCAAGAAGGCGATGTTATAGATCACAGCGCAAAGAGGAAACGGAAAAATACGAAATTAAAAAATATTGATGATGCCACTAGAGATGTAATACAGCGTATAATTTATAATATGTATGAAGAAAATATAGTTCCTACGTTAAAAATGATTCAAGAAAAATTGAGCGATTATCCTGATTATAATTATAGGTCTTTAGATACACTACGAAATGTATTAGAATGCGGTTTTAAACATAAAAAACTTGACAATCGTATGGTAATTATGGAATCGCGACGTATAGTTTCACTTCGAGTAGATTGTTTGGAAAAAATTAGAGAATATCGTAAACTAAACAGGTATATAGTGTATCTAGACGAGACGTGGTTTGACACGCATGATGTTGTTCAGTATGGTTGGGTAGATAGTTCGCACAATTGTGTTTTATATACTCCGAAAACGCGTTATCATACTTCATGCGGGAAGTGAAAATGGGTTTGTACCTAATGCGTTATTCTTGTCGGCCAAAAAAATATCGCAGTCTTCTGCAGACTATCACGAAGACATGACAGCCGATCTATTCAAAAAATGGTTTTCTCTACAGCTTCTACCAAATATTCCGCCAAATTCGGTAATTGTATTAGATAATGCTTCTTATCACTCGCGTATATTAAATAAAATACCAAATAACAGCACAAAAACGGAAGACATTTTAAAATTCATAAGAAAAAAAAAATGGAAATTTCAATAAAACGCGAATTACTGAAAAGAATAAAAGAACAGAGTTTCAAAAAGGAATATGTTATTGATAACTTATCCAATATACACGGTCATGCACTTTTGCGGTTATCTCCATACTATTGCACATTGAATCCTATCAAAATGGTTTGGGAAACACTAAAAGTACGTTTACGAAAATGTAATAACTCTCCAACGTTAAGCGCGATAGTAATTGATCATATAAGAGAAGTAATAAATGACATTGACAATAATACTGATTTATGGAAAAATTGCGTTAGGCATGTAATTGGAGAAGAAAATCGATATCCAACGCTACCCCTTAGTGCGCCGATTTTAATTCAACTGGATAATGATTCCTCCTCAGAAAGTGAAGATTCGGACGCGTCAATTAACATTTAACTTTTCTTCATTTTTTCATTCACTTTTTTGTTGTTACATTTCGTGGAATATATCTTATTTAGTTGACAAGAAATTTTTAAGTTACTTCATTCTAGAGAAATATTTTAATTTTGTTTTTATTTATGTTTTATATATACAAATATTTATTTTTGTTTTCATATAATAATTCTTTGCTTTGCTCAAGAAACTTACGTTTTTATTTTAGAAGAAACTTCAATTTTTATTTTATTTTTGACTAAAATCGTTGCCCCTCGTTAATCTAACCTGCCCCATCCCCTCCTGGCAAGATATGTTCATACCTTCTCGTTGGTCCTTGCTGAGCAATAACATATTTCAATATAATATGGGTTAACTTTAAAACTAAAACCAATAAATTTAAATATTTAGACTTTATATCTAAAACCGATATAATACCTCAAAAATATGTTATTGGCGAAATGAACCGAATAAACAAAAAATAATAAAAATGAATACAATTTTAACATTTTATTATGACAATCATTTCTATTTACCTCCGCCCATGTACAATAAAGAGATACCGACTGTTTTTGCCGGCTTTTAGTTTTTATACGGTTTCAATTCCGGTCGTATACACTTTACAATAAAGAGATGCCGACTGTTTTTACCGGCTTTTAGTTTTATGCGATTTCAATTAAGTTCGTATACACTTTACTTATAGTAATAGCAAAAACGAACTCAATATCAATGTCACTACACTACAGTTGCAAAAAGGTCCTCTGTAAGTAAGGATTTTTACATCAGTTATATGAATTAAATTATTTTGACAAGAAATCATTAGTGGGTGTCACAATGACATTGCCATTAATAAAAATGAAATATATTGAGTGATGCGTCACTGGTGAGAATCATATTTACAATAGGAAAATCAGTCGATTACTTATTCTCGGCCGCAATAGTACTGTCGTGCAAAAAAAATGGGAGAAGTCTTATAACGTATTTTTGCTAAAAATCTAGTTGTGTATATCTATGTAACTTTAATTTTTGTGACATTGTCATTTTCGGCTACTCATTATATATTCAAATAGGGACAGGTTTACATTAGAAAAAAATAGTTGTCCTATATTTTTTAGCTCACGACAGTACGTGGCATTGTAAGGGCAAACATGTGTTTAAAATTTATTTACTTACTGATATATTTACTCCAATGTTTCGAACTGCTACAGAATTATTAAAATAAAAGAAAATAATTGTAAAAAACATTAGAATATTTAAAACAAGCGCTGGCACAATAAAATTATATAGGAGCGCAATTTTTATTACATCTTAATTAACTATTAATTAAAACTCAGCAACGCCATACTGACTGAAATGGTTTTTCAAGATTTTTATTACGACGTATTTTCACATTTCAACTTCACTCACACAATAAAATCATATAAAAATTTCTGGCACCAACTCCCTAGCTATTAATATAGAGCATCTGATCTGAAATTTTGCACCACAGTAGAGTGAAGCTTGATAATTTAAAAAGATCATTTAAATCTGCCAACAAATTTTAGAGAGGTGCTCCTCTTTTAAATGGGTCACTCTGTACATAATCTGGAACAATTATTTCAGAATTTTTTATTAGCATTTTGTATTCAATTTAAATTGCTGAATAAACTAAATATGAAAAATTTTAAAATTATTCTCCTAGATTTTATAGATGAAACTTTTTGTTCCTAGCACTTTTTCTCTAAATTTGCTGCTTTTTGAGTAAATAAAAATTGAAAATCCAAAAACATAGCCATTTAGTTTCATACCGCGCGAAATTGAATGCGAATAAAAAATATTTCAGGTAAAAGTTACTCCTATTTTTCTGTAGGTTAAGATTCCATAGGAAAAACAAAGGTTTCTGATTTAGGCCAGTCATCAGGGAGATGAGAATGCGTAAATGCCGTTTTAAATCCGACAAACGATTTTACTGTTGCAACCTTTAGACGTACTAATTTTCCCCTCTCGCTCGCCCCCCGGAACTCCCAACTTTGGGACAATATCGTTTAAAAATCATTTTTATATCTCGGTTCTGAATGGTCCTACGAAAAAAAAGATGGTTGTCAAAGTTAAAGATAAGTAAATTCTCTATCGAAATGGTTCAGACATATTTTTACGTAGTATTAATATTCTTGGAGTTATAGGCGAGGGAAGTCGCATTCACTCTGTATATCGACGCTTTCCTATACACTTCCACGCTTTCGTGTGAATGAAAGCAATAGAAGATGATATCATTCCAGTTCACTCAGCGCTACGGAATTTTACTTGTTAAGAAAACCGATAAAGATTTGCAGCAATAGTTTCAGTTTGAACTGGCTCCCTTTAGTACAATCAATGAACCGATTCACCTCCGAAATCTGATCAACTGATCAACTTGAAATTTTGACAGTAGCTCAAAAATGATGCAAACAACAAACCTGACTTAGTGCCGATATGTGCTTCCTCCCCGGGAGTGAATGCCACCCTTTCTCGGGGGTGGAAATTTAAAAATTCAAAATGACACCTGGAGTCGATGGAGAATCAAATTTTAAGAAGAAAATGTATAAAGTTTTTTCTACAACCTAATAATTCGCGATTGAAAATTCCAATAAAAAACACGTTTTTCAACAGTTTTTCGTGAATAACTCGAAAATTAAACGTTTTCTGGAAAAACTATTGGTATCAAAATTGAAGCTTATAAAAAAACAAAGCGATTCGTCGTTTTTCTTTAATGTTTTAGGTAATATTAATCGACTTATGAATCATTGAAGACGAATTTTTGTTTGTCGTAAATTTATCTATATCTAAAGATTTAAACTCTAATAACGGAAAAATTTGTAATTTTTTAGAGAAAATGTTCATAACCTTTTTTAAAGTGCTGTATTAGACCTTTAAAATAAGCTTTTATAAAAGCCTCTAGCATGAAAATTAAGGAAGTTGTGACGAAAATAAGTTAAGTCTCTGGAATTTTTAAAAAAAAATTGACAATAAAATTGGCGCCATGAGCGGCAAAATTAAAATTAATCGTATCCCATGAAAAATTAACTTTATTTATGTCCCAATAACACGTTCCAAAAGTTTGAATGGTTTAGAGAATGTACATTTTGAAAAAAGTTGTTTTAAGTAAATTTTTATTTTTTCCATTTTTCAAAAAATACGCTGTTTTTTCAAAATAACTCAAAAAATAATGGTTTTAAGAAAAAAAGTGTTCTTAACAAAAATTTAGCTTTCTTTTTACTTTACTACTTTTCCTTTTTTTAAAATTCATGTAACTTAAAAATTAAGCGAGATATGGGCATTTAAAGCTTTGATTTCTATGCGAAGGAAACCTCTTTTTAGCCCTTCAACCTTAATATTCTCTGAACGAAAGGGTGTAGAAATATTGCAATCATCATGACTTTATAGCTTATGAAATTCCCTGCAAAATTATGTGTGGGTGAATGCAAAAAGCTTAAAAGGAAGCCGAGTTATCGTTAAGAAACTAAATACATTTTTCTAGAGATAACGTAGGAAAATTATGGAGCGCCTAAATTTTGAACGTTTTGGAGCATTTATTCTTTTGTACATGCTGTGTCTTCTTGATTCATACATATCTGGATTCCCACATGTATAAACACATGCATAAAAAGATGTTATATAGATAATATGAGTAAAAGATAGAAAAGGAAAGGTGCACTTCTCTAGGCGAAATTCCTCCGAAGGCGACCTTCAACAGAGGAAGAGGCTCTTGGATTACGAACACCTGCTAAGGTGACAGTTGCCAAAATTGTCCTCCAGTCGACCAAGAAGAAAAGGAAGTTGATAGTGAAGAAATGGATGAATTTGAAAATTAAAATTAAATTATTAATATTCACTTTAAAAATCATCTTAATATTGTAAAATAAATATTTTTATTATAATTACAGTGTGTGTTTTAAGAGTTTAATTTCCCTGAAAGGGATGTTTTTAAGGGATGAAAATTTTAGAAAAATTTCATTATATCATAAGCAGCAATTTATTTTCATTTTTTTTTTACGCATTCCACTACTTGGCGCTTTCAACAAAAACAAAATAAAAATGTTTTATGCTTTTTAAACCGTTTTTTTAATAATTGTGTGAGGGGTAGTTTTTAAGGGTAGTTACATAGTAAAATATCGAAATATTAGTTACATTATAAAAAACAACAAACATTTAACATATTTGAACATAATGATAACCTATCACTGCTTCCATCTATTAGTTTTTAATTTTTCCTAAGTTTTATTGTTAGGGGTGGCTTTTGGGGGTTGCGTCGTTAAAAAAATGTATCAGATTTCTTATACTTAAAGGGAAAAATTCTCCTATTACGATCCAAAAAAAAAAAGGTTTCACGCTTTTTAAACACATTTTTTTATTAATTTTCGTGTGAGGGTTTTTTTAAGGGTAGTTAAATAGTAAAATATTGAAATATTAGATCCATGATTAAAAACAATTGATATTTAACATATTTGAACATAATTATAGCCCATCGCTGCGTTAATTTATTAGTTTTCTATTTATTGAAGTAAGGGTAGTTTTTACCCCTTAAAAACAAAAAGCACACTTTGCGACCAAGTCAGGTTTGAAGCGGAGGGTAAGATGAGCTAAATTCTAAATTTTCAAGAAGATCGGAGCAGTACTTCAGATTTCGGAGATTTGGCCCCTTTGTAATGTTGAATGACTGTACTACTTCCGCTTTCACTTTTTGATGAAGGTGAAATGCGAAAAACTAAAAAATTTAGTTTATTGCCAAATTCCCTCTTTGTTTGTTAATTTTCAGGTGCTAACGTTAACATATATATTTTTTGAGGGTTAAGTTCGGCAAGTAATGTGCTTGCTCGTACTAAGGGTCATGGATCGGTGATTGTTTTTAATAACACCAAAAAAAAAAGAAAAATAAATGCTCAGGGGCGCCAAGTGGTTTAAATATTAATTTTACCCTAACAATTTTTCGTAAAACTTGGACAATAAACCACTAAATATAATTCCAAGTTGCCAATGTAATGATGACAAAATAAGAACATGAAACCTTTAAGTGTATAAACAACTATATATTACAACAACAATTACTCAACATACATAAACGGTGGTGTACAGATATTCTCCTAGATAGTGCACTTTACAAGGGTCGGAGTCTTTGGGCACAGTAACGTAAAAAAATATCATTGGGCCGTCCAAAAACCCTATTATAAACTTAAATATATTTAAAACGCGTTAAAATATGTGCGTATAAATACAGAAATATTCTTGTTTAAAATAGCCGCTACCTTACAACCTACTTATACTATAATTATTATTTATGATACTGGTGAATTCTCAATTTGTTATTGCTTTTGTAACAGGTTTTTCAACTAGAAATTTTGTATACTTATCTCACACTCCAGTTTAACAGGGAGGTTTCCTACGAGCGGGATATTTAGGTGACTGCCAGCCGATCCAATATGAGTTTACGGGAACGGTTCTTATTTCGGCCTCCCTCGGACAAGTGGTCCGCCAAATATTTACTGCAAACTGCTGCTGACTATCCCAAAAATGATTTTTACGATTTGATATTCCAATTCGAGCCCAAAATAAACGGGTACAAAAAAAGACGTCTAAAAGAAATTAATAACTGATCTGAACATTCGATGTACAATACATAGTTTGGCAATTTCACAACTTGTTACTACATTTTCAAGTTTAATAAAATAATGCAAACGCTTACCTCCTCGTGCCGTTTCCCCCTAACACTTACAGGAGACGTCTGCACCCTTACGCAAAATATTTTATCCAAAACAACAAACTGTTAAAGAGGGTATCTTTGATCCAAATAATCAGCCCGTAAAAAGACCCCCTCTTACTGGCTTTTTGGGGTGTTTTATCCGTTATTTACGTAAATATATATATATATTTTTAAACACCCACCCGGCCGTTACTTCGCTTTTAATTTTACAAACGCCTTATCTAGAATGCCGGTTGTTATAAAAAAAAAGACTCCATCTTTTTTATAAAATCTCTTGTTTATTCTGACGATTTCGAAAGGAAATAAAAATCACAAGTTCATACCTTGACTCATAGGTGTCCCTAACAGTATTAAAATTTCATATTATTTAAAATACTTGAGAAATTCGTTTTATTTTTACGATATGCTAAAATATCGTAACAAGTTTTTATGATTTATTTTCTCCAATCACTGATAAAATTAATTTTGGCAATAAGATACATGTCGTAGATGGTGGGTTTTTACTTCATCGAGTTGTGTGGTGTCAATAAGAGACATTCACTTCTATCCTATCTATCTGTTCTAGGTAGGTTTTATCTAACGCTCAACATGGATTTCGGCCAATGTTCTCCACGAGTACAGCATCTTTTTCTCTAATAAGCTGTATATATGATGCGGTGGATAAAGGAGAGTATGTACTAACTCTATCTTTGACTTAAGTCGAGCGTTTGATTGCGTTAATAAAGGCTTCATAAAAACATTAAATAACTTAGGTATAAGGCAGCCATTGAATGATTGGATATACTCCTTTTTATCAAACAGAAAAGTTAGTGTAAAAATTGGACAAAACACATCGCTACCATCTCAAGGCAACATCGGTGTTCCTCAGGGGGGTGTGCTATCACCACTTTTTATATTATTTATCAATGATCTCCTACATTTTATCACAACACTCTGGTGTTGTATACTGATGACACCACTGTCACATTACTGCGTCATGACCTGAGTTACTTCAAAATAAAGTAAATTGCACGCTTGAACAATTTTACACTTGGTGTTTTAACAACAAACTAATAATGAATGCGGAAAAACTAAGTATATAATGTTTCACAAACGACGGGATAACCCCATTATTTCTGTAAAAATAAATAACCATGAAATAGAAAAAACTCATAACACAACACAAATTTTTTTTAGGTTTGTTCATAGACGAACATCTTACATGGACAAATCATATTGAATATGTACTAAAAAAATTAAATTCTGCCTATTTCGCTATCAGTATTCTCAGAAACTTCATGGATAAAAAGTATTTATTAAATATATAATTTGCCTTAGCATATCCACATATGAAATATTTAATAATTTACTGAGAAACGAGCGCGTCTTTGTAATGCAAAAAAAATCATTAGGTTAACTCTCTGAATCCACTAGAATCATGTCGGTCTACTTTTTAAAAAACAAATTTTTTTCACTGCCCTGTCTGCTAATTTATGAAGCGGCCCTATTTGCCAAAATCATTCGGGATAAATTTCCACAACACAGTAGTGTGCATAGTTATAGCACCAAAGGGCGAAATCAGGTCTATATAAATAATTTTAATTTTTTTCTTTTAAGCACATACCTTACTGTGCAATAATTTTCAATAAGCTACCCGATAGTATAAAAGAGCAGGAAAATATAAAAAATAAATAAATAGGGGCTGCACTTGTTTCTAAGAAAAAATTGTTTCTATTATTTAAAAGAATTTTTCAATCATCCAATATAAATTAGAATTTTAACAATGTACGTTGTAATTTATCTTTTTTTTATGTTCATTATTTGTTTGTAAATATAATATGTTTTAAAATTGTAGTAATGTATTTTCAAGCTATGTATTTGTTATTGTGCTTCTAGATGCTCAGATATATGAGTGTATTTCTTTCTTGTCTACCATTTGACGTTTCATATCTTGTAAAAGGCTTAAGTGAATACAGACCTTTTTTTTTACAAAAACCAGTCAACCAGTCACCCTACTTTGTGGCTTCGACCCCCCACAGAGAGGAACTGGTAAATACCAATAGCCTTTCCCCACACCCATGGGGTGAGTGACTACCGGGTCCGTGAATCGTGTGCCCTGAGTAGACGCAATGCGCAATAAACCGAAGATGACAGCCTTCTGCATTCTGCCGAATCTCGGCATGGCGGTATGATCTTTAGTTCTGAAAGCAGCGTCTGTCTCATTCCACCGAGGGCTCCTATAATCAGTACCACTATTTTAACAGAATGGCCTGGATAAAGCCTGCGGAGTTCGAAGAGCAAGGATATTTTGTCCGTTTTTCCTCCTCTTTCAGGACAATGTTGCTCCCAGCGGGGGCTGAGAATTCCACGACATACATTGTCGTGAGCTGGTGGTCGAGGAGTACTATGTCAGGCTTGTTGGCTTGTATTTGCCTGACGGTGGGAAACGAGTAGTTTCAATAAATTAGGCACTTCTCATTCCCCACTGTTTCCTTGTTGGGCAGGCTGCCGAAGATGCTGATTCTCTTATTATTAACTCAGCGATAGATATATCACCTCATTACGATTCAGTAATTATAGTTGATGAAGACGATGACCATTTAATCCTTATGACAGGATTATCCGCACACTGTTCAAATATGTATTTTATGAGGCCAAGCAAGGGGAAAACGGACGAACGAATTTATTCTTACTCTTTCAAATACTCGAAAGAGGTTGTGAATAACATATTATTCCTCCATGTATTCAGTGGATGTGACAACTTCTGCATTTTTTAGGCAAGGTAAAGCAAAATTCGTTAAATTATTACAAAAATCTGCAGGATTACAAAGGTACATGGAATGTTTTAAAGACTCCAATTCTCACCCTGTTGTTATAGGTCAGCAGGCCAAAAAGTTGTCTTAGCCCTTTACGGAGCAGATCTCGAACAGCATTTTTTGAATGAATTCAGGCTTTATTAAGTTAGTGGCAAGAGGTACATGTAACCTTGCATCGTTACCTCCAACTGAGTCTGCAGCGCGCCAATACTCTTTTAGAACCTACTATCAAATTCAGCAGTGGTACGGCAGTAACAAAAGTCCTCAAGATTGAGGTTGGATGTAAAAAAAAAGTTTATTTCCTATTACTACCAAGGACGAAGCTGCTCCACAAGAACTTTTCAAAACAATAAGCTGCAAGTGTACAAAAGGCTGCAAAGCCGCATGTACTTGTAGAAAAACTGGACTAAGATATTTGTTCTGGATGTCTGGATAAAGATAAGGATTAACTTTTTTGGAACAGAATAAACACTAGGAGGCTGAATGTGATAAAGACGATGCAGACTATAATGAAACCGACACTCGCAGTTTTCTTGAAGCAAGGGAACGTTTTGGACCTTCAACTTAAAAAAAATTCAAACTGATGTAATGCATCGGCTGTAGCGAATAAAAGAATTAGAAGTAGGTAAGTTAACTAAGTAAACCAAAAGTGGATTAGGCCTATTGGGGACATCACTTAAAAAATAACGCAGCAAATGTTCTACCGCTAGGTGGTGTGGAAACGACCGGTAGTTTTAGACATTTGTAATTTCAAAATTGATAATAAATATATTTACTTAAACTTCAAAAGTGACAGTTAAACGTAATAGCAAGTAGAAAGCGTGAAAATGTTGATATATAGAGTGAATGCGATACGGTGCTTGACTTCCCCCGCCTATAACTTCAAAAATATTAATACTACGTAAAAATGTGTCTGAACCATTTTGATAGAGAATTAACTTATCTTTAACTTTGATAATCATTTTTTTCATAGGATCTTTCAGAACCGAGATATTTGCAAAAAAAATATTTTTTAAGCTATACCTATTGCCCGAAAATTGGAGGTGTTCCGGGGGGGAAGGCCAGGAGGAAAATTAGTATCTCTAAAAGAGGCCTATATAGAACTGTCCAATAGTAGAATGCGGGTTTTCACGGCCGTTGTTTAATGAAGTAGTTTCTTCCGGATCTTGCCGTGGTCGTCGACCTTGACATGACGTTTCGCTGATCATCCTGTCAGCTTCTTCAGAAGGATTCTAAAGACTGGCTTTGTTGTGTTATGCTCCTCGTTATATATCTAGGCGCCGCTTCGCGTCGCTGGTCATTCGTCGTGTTTGGTTAACCGTAACTTACTACGGTGTTGGTAATTTTTGGTTTTTCATCAATTCCAGTAATTCCCTAATGATTCGTGGATAATAGCACGTATTCCTTTCCAATATATTGACGTTCTCGTAGTCGATTTTATGGCTCTCGTTATTATGGACATGCTCTGCTATTGCCGACCTATCCGTGTATCCAAATCTGATGAATGACACGATGAATGAGCGGCGAAGCGAACCAAGCACGACGAATGACCAGCGAAGCGGCGCCTAGGTATATAACGAGGAGCGTAACACAACAAATTCAGTCTTTAGAATCCTTCTGAAGAAGCTGACAGGATGATCAGCGAAGCGTCAAGTTCGCCGACCACGGCAAGACCTAGAAAAAACTACTTCATTATATTGAACTGGTTCCAACAGTGAAATATTTTGTTCGATTTAAAACGATATCAATCTACCTGACGACTGGCGTAATTAAAAGACAGTTAAAACCAAAACAATAAACACCTCATATTCTTGAATATAACAATATTTTATAGCTGAAACTTCATAAATCGGAGTAATAGCAGCTTTATTGCAACAAACTTTACCTTAATTTTATTTTTGCCGATAATCTTGCCTATAAGCATGCGCTTTATTGCTGTCATACATATGTATGGTATAATAGTAAATATTTTTCAGATTTCGACGCCAAATTTTTCTGGAACTGGTCTGATTTTCAATCATACATAGATTGTATGCTCGTGTTCACGATAGCGACTTCGTTGTTGATGTATATATTTATAGATTATATAGCCTTTGTTGAAATTGTTGGATTCTTGGCTGTGTTCACGGAAGCCATGTTGGGAACACCCCAACTTGTAAAAAACCATAAGAACAAATCTACTGAAGGCATGAGGTTAGTATGTTAGTTATAGAAATACAATATCTCTTAGATTATCTTATAAACGGATATCCAGTACACTGGATTACATTTATTTTTTATTGCCATGTAGTTTTTGGACTTACTTTTAAAATCAGGTTCATGTTATGTAAAGTTTCCTGCCGAATATGTTTCTGAAGAACGCAAAATCGATTCAACCTTATTTTCATCTCCCATATGAGTTTCTCGCCCCTAAAATATTTATACTTTTGACAAATAATTCGGGATATGTCGAAAAATAATACAAAAATCAAATATTAGATGGAGAATGAATAATGTATTATGACTATGCTGGTGAACGTTTTAATTAATTATATGTATTTCAAGAAAGAAACTGAGACATTCTTAAAAATTTGTAGAGAAAAATATAGGATCGAGGTATTTTCTGTTTTTGTAGAGATTATTGTCTGGGTTGCGTGACTAATACTGGAAATTCAAGTTTAATTTTGGTGAAGGAATTCTTATAAACCGATTATTCTAGTGAAAGATGTCGATTATTTTATATTGGAGAATAATAAGGCAACCTCATAAAGTTCTATAGTGCGACATGTGTAAACTGTGTAGTGGGTGCGGTACACGATAAATACTGGAGAGACTTTTGGAGTCGTTTCCGTATGATTTTGACATGCCAAGAGCGAATCCGGTGCAAAAATAGTTTGAACGTCGTTTTTCTCAATTTCAAACAATTTGTGCTGTTCTTATTCCGGCGTTACTGTGTTTTGTCTTTCTCTGGACAGGTGGACATGACGAAGAGAAGTAAAGGTGTACGGACGGCGGTCCCTATTCCTTTTGAAACTGTGTTTGTCGATATGGTTAAAGTATGCCATATGTGAGGCCAGTAATACAACTGGCCTTAGATCCCTGTAACATATTCTGCATTTTCACGGAGAAATTTGGGCTGTAAGACACGTACTAAAAATCTGGAAAGTCTTAAACCTACCAACCATAGGATGCTTTCTGGTTGCTTTTTTCCGCACCTTGACGATGGGAGTGGCATTTACGAAACACACAAGAATTCAAAGGCTAAGTTCCACTAAGTATGTGGAAAATTATACATCATGCAATCCCGATATAAGATACTAATTGAAGATGAAAATAAAACTTTTAATAGTTCACAAATTACGAGTTCATCAACGGAAGTTGGAAGTTGAGTCGTCAGACAGTACTGCTTCTGACCCTCGTTTAATGAGATCCAGGTCCCCAAAAGTAAAAATTTGTTAGATGACTTGTGTTATCTGTGAAATGAACCTTTTTATTAGCAACTCTTGAAACTTGTGGCGGCCTAGTAGCAATGGAGGCCAAGACAATCTCATTTATATCGTTAGCCTACATAGCCGGTGCGGAAGAGCTGAGACGGCGATGTTTGGTGAGGAGGGTAAGAGCGCTGTCCTGTGTAAAGACATAACATTCGTTGAACTCATGTTGTACATACAGGAGAAACTGGAGAGTCTCGGGGTGAATCTTATGTTCAGAATAGTAGATTATGTGTCACTTAGTCTGGCCCAACTTTATGATGTGTCACATTCGTCCCTTACCGCTCTATACACAACTAGGTTCAGGAAAAAGGTTCTCGCTCATTTCCCGCAGCTGAACGAGACTTTGGGAGGTAAATTCCATGCGGAGGAATGGAGAAGGCAGACGGAAGAATACCTGGCATGTTCGAGATGCGGCTTTGATGGCGCTAAATGTGTATTTCTCCGTGCCTCGGACACGGACATCTTAGTCCTTGCCGTTTTCTATTTTTCACTCTTCAGGGAATGGGTCTACATGAATTGTGAACGCTCTGCGGTCAAAACAAATATCCTGTACATGCAATTGTCATTGCACTGGTCCAAGAGAAAGCTGCTACACTACGGGGCCTTTACGCATTCAGTGGTTGCTACCAGGTGTCCTTTTTCGGTAAAAAGTCACACTGGAGGAGGTGACAAACTCTTCCTCGGATAATTGAATCTTTTAAGTTTTGGGTGAAGTTCATGATGGGGTATCCAAGTGCATCTACCAACTGCTCCAAGAGTACGTGGCACGTTTATTTACCTCTCGGAAAGAGCTTCTACAAATCGATGGCCTGTTAAAGAACCTACCTAAATGCACCAAACATTGTCCTGTTCTAAGCCACAGAAAATCTCCTTCGACGTGATTTTGCGGAACTGCAATGAAATTCGACGAAATTATCTTGCATGAACCACGTGCGACACGTGAAGATGCTGTCGCGCGTCGGGTGGATATTTTGGAAGTACAATGAAAGTTCTCGAGACGCGATTACAAAGCGACATTTTTCTGTAGTGAAATTTCATAAGACGGTACGCGACACCCCACGAAGCGTCATTTTTGTAACTGCACTGAAATTGCACAAGACAGGACGTAACGCCCGACGCGTCATTTTTGGAACTGTAATGAAATTCCACACGACATGACGCGACGAGACGTAATGGACAAGGCGACTTGTACTTCCACGATCCGATGTTGTGTAGCACTGCAACTTATGCAAGGTATAGCCTATGAGGACGGATTAGTAGTTCCTCGAGAAAGCCCCAGAAGGAAGATTTCCACAGGACGTTGAAATTTTCTAAATTCATTTTACAAACTTAGCAATCATTTTTGGAGGTAAACTAATGTTTTATGCCATATTTACCTACATCTGGGTCCTCAATTTAAGGTATGAATATAATATTAGCTCGATAACAGAGCGCCCAAAATTATTTATGTGAATTTAAAAATACTTATAGATACAGGCAAGCCAGAGGCCCACAAAATTGCAAATACTAAACTTTTTCAAGTTGAATCTTTTTGGTATCAGTCGATTGATCTAACGTAAGCCATTGGATGGCAGTTGAGAACTGCATTGTTCGAATCATCCTAATACTCACCATATGTTGTATGGACCGATTTCTCCAGTTGATACTACTGTGAAATACTGTCGAGCAAAATCGAAGTAAGTGTAAATTCTGTATTTTACATCTGTCTGGGTTAAGAACTCATGACAGGTGAACGTCCTAACAGTCCAATTAGGAAGTATTACAAAACGTCTTTCAGACCGCCTTAGCATGGATCATTCACAGGCCCAGTATGACTAGACAATATCCGACACATATTATTTGACCAAGAGCACATGCTGCCGGCACCATCTCTTCCACCCACTGAGGCTGTCCTCCGTAGGCATGAGCAATTTGCGAGCATCTTACGAGGCAGGTCAATGGGGACGTGTAGGCTCTAGCTCCAACGTCCCTTCTCCAGAGCAGTGGGGCTGGAAGAAGACTACTGAGTGATCCTGGCATCACCTGACTGGACTGATCTGCCGAGGATTTGAAAAGCATACCAAATGCGGGTGTAAAACACAATGCGACACGTTAAGATGTCTGTGCCGCAACACTGGTTTCCTATGCTTCCTCGGGGTACTGAACGCCACGGGAAATGCAGCAACAAGCAGTATGAATTTAAGAGTTACATTTATACGGAAGATTTAAGTCTGTGCTTTGAATCAGCTAAATTTTGTGACTTTTTCAGCTACCCGCCACTAGAGGAGGACTAGAAAAGCTGCGAATAGCAACAAGAATTGCTGGAACTATATTAACTTATCATTAACGTTTATGAAATTGGCAATATATTAACTGAAACTTCTGTGTGACTGCATTTTTGGTATCAGCGACCTCAGTTTATTCGAAAATGGCACCCCAGACGACCTACTTGTGGTCAAAAACGTTCAACTCTGTTCTAAGTTTAGTATTTAAAAACTGTTTGCAAAATATTTAAAAACTGTTCTTCAAAATGATGATCAAAATATTTGTTGCCACTGGATTTTATTTTGCGTTTTCCTATTGAAGGCGTAGTGTGCCGCAAGTTATGGGACATTTTATTATCATCGTTTGGATATGCACATTGTGCTCCTTGGTGGTTTTATTTCATAGGAAACAATGACATTTTTTATTTATTGTAGTACGATGCATTTTACTACATATTTATTATTGTAATAGTCCACTCTGCGTTGATTTTATATTTTAATTATTGAATTGTAAAAATTCTTTCACTAAAATTAAATCTGATTTTTCTACTACAATGTTGATAATGCAACCCAGTCAATATTTCTAGAAATACAAAAGGTACGTCCATGCTACATTTTCTCTGCAATACTTCAGAGCCTCCTTTTTCTGTACTTTCTTCTTGAAAGATAACTAATTAGAACATTTTTTTAACATGACCATTGGAATTACCATGCATTATTCAATAGTTTTCTAAAATTTGATCATTGTGGCATTTTTAGTTTTCGACTTATCATGAGTTATATTTCAAAAAGTACAAATATCTTCATCATGGAAAGGGTAAGAAAAATTAGTATAGGAGATGAGTGCAAACTCGAATCAATATGCGCTTAGCGGAACATTTTACATAATATAGTCGTATTCTTAAAAGTGTGTACAAAAGTTATATACGGCTGACAGCAAACTGTCTCTGGATTCCTAGGTATAAGGTGTTATAAAAATTATATCGTCAATCAGTACTATTAGGCCAGGCCCGAAGCCTTTGAAAATGATAAAAAGTGAAAAGAATTTAGAATAGGATGACACCCATTGGGAAAGGAAGAAAATATAACAAAAATAAGAGGAAAAATGATTTACGGGCGATTTGAGGTCGGGAAGTAGAAAAGGGTGAACTTATAAGGGTGGAAAACGGTTAATCACGATTTCCGGCAAAACTACAACTCCTATCGAAACAAGTTAAATAGCAAAGTTGTAAGTAATAAAAAGATCTACAACTTTTGTATTTGCACTTTTTTCACATAACCTCAAAATATCTGCGAAAAATCAAAATAACCGACTTTTTGGTTTTTTATTTTATCTCCCATAACAAAAAAATTTTTTTCACGAAATTTGGAGGAAACTTACCTTCTTATGTCCCAAACACGCTTTAATTTTTTCGATTCAAAATATCTATTTTTTCCCCTTATTTTGATTTTATATCGAAAAAGTAACCTCATTTTCAATCGAAAATGCTCACGTCAAAAAAGCTGCTTTTTTTAAAAAGTAGGTGCGCTTTTTGTTCGCTGAAACCTCTACTTTCTGCTGGTGTACAAAAAATATACATTATTATGGAAAATTTTCTCAGAAAATGCAAAAAAACGAAAAAACTCGATTCCGAAATTATTTTTTTAATCATTGTTTAAAATTTTGCGCTATTTATTGAAATTTATGCTTTAATTACTCGAAAAATGTAAGATTCCAAGTTACATTGATAAACTAAGAAATTGAGAATCGATATATATTACCATAATTAACAACCAGATAAGTTAATAAACTTTAATAAACTTAATAATATTTATTGCCATTCTAAGAAAAACTTCTATACCTGAATGGCTTCCGGGAAATTTTAGCCCATCAGAAGGTAACAAACTGACAGCAACAGATTGGGGCTGGAAGCAACATCAACATGGCATTATGCCCAAATTGACAGATAAAGAATTAATTCCTGAAATATTGCTCAAAACTATTTGCTGCAGCTGTGAAACTGGATGTAACAGTCTAAAATGTGGTTGCCAAAAACATGATTTGAAATGCACAAATTTATGTTCAAATTGTCATGGTTCTGAAAAATGCTCCAATGTTGAAGAAAAAACCTACGAGGAAGTACATGATTCAGATGAAATTGTGGATGAAGTACCAATGCAGACTGGAAAAAATATTGGAGATGGATACGATGATGGTCTTGAAGATTTCGAAGATCCACTAGAATCGGAAAGATTTGTCGAATCTAACGATGAAGAAATGCCATCAAAGAGGCAAAAACTAATGGATAAGTGATTAGAATTCCAGATAAGGTGATAGATATGTTTCAAAATATTATAATGAATAACTTTATAAGTATTTAAATTGAATCGTACAATTTTAAGCATAAATTTTTTCAATTGAAATGCCTAACAAATATATTTATATATTATAAGATTTTCTGTTCCATAAATGTACTTAGAATTTAATAAATCAACTTTTTTATCGAAAAAAAAATTGCAGCAGTCACATTTTTTTAGATTAAATCCCCTTTATATCACATTTTTAATATTTAGAAAACTAACTATTTTCGCATGTTTTTTGCAAACTCTTATGTTTCATGGATTTGCAATTTCTTAGTTTATCAATGTATCATGAAATATTACATTTTTCGAGTAATTAAAGTATAAATTTCAATAAATAACGCAAAATTTTAAACAATGATTAAAAAAAATTTCGAAATCGAGTTTTTTCGTTTTTTTGCATTTTCTGAGAAAATTTTCCATAGTAATGTATATTTTTTTGTACACCATTAGAAAGTAGAGGTTTCAACGAACAAAAAGCGCACCGACTTTTTTTAAAAAGCAGCTTTTTTGACGTGAGAATTTTCGATTGAAAATGAGGTTACTTTTTCGATATAAAATCAAAATAAGGGGAAAAAATAAATATTTTGAATCGAAAAAATTACAGCACATTTGGGACATAAGAAGGTAAATTTCTACCAAAAAGTCGGTTATTTTAATTTTTCGCAGATATTTTGAGGTTATGTGAAAAAAGTGTAAATACAAAAGTTGTAGATCTTTAGATCTTTTTATTACTTACAACTTTGCCATTTAACTTTTTTCGATAGGAGTTGTAGTTTTGCCGCAAATCGTGATAAACCGTTTTCCACCCTTAAAAGTTCACCCCCTTCCAATTCCCGACCTCAAATCGTCCGTAAATTATTTTTCCTCTTATTTTTGATATATTTTCTTCCTTTTCCAATGGGTGTCATCCTGTTCTAAATTTTTTAGGTCTCAAAAATTATCGGCCCTGCCTATATAGTTCCGGTGATATTAATGAAAAGTTCTCCCATGTGTATAAAATAGACTCTCATCAAATGGCACATTAATGTCAACTTTAATGAGACATTTACACTCTTTTGTTTTACACCATTCCATGCTTCTACTTTGACCTTAAAGCAACATTTTCGTTTTAATTACCTACCTTTAGAATATTTACTTCGCTGTCTCTATGCGTATACTTCGTATATTGACAAAAACACTTGAACTTTTTCAGTAAGTTTAATTAAAGAGAAAGGTTTTATAAAAATTGTCTTAGACGATAGGAAAAAAGCCCGCTAGCATAATACGTACCTTGTAAATTCTTTACTTATAAAAGTTTTAATATAAAAGATACTTTGATATTTGATTTATTTTTTAAAAGCTACTCTTAAACTTCTCTTACAACGATACACAGTACAGTTTTTCATATGTCTGCTAGAATTTCAGTATTTTAAATTTGTTATATAATTTTCTGTAAACAATTCATTCCATCTATTGTCTGTCTGAGAAGGAATTAGCATATTTTATTTATAAGGCTGTATAAATTAGCCGCTAGACAATTTGTACTGGGTAGTAGGGTGGGCCGAAAAAGAATGTTTATTTTATTTTTATTCGCTATACCGCGGAAAACTTGCCCCTCGGTCAGATAAGTAAAATATAACAAAGAAATGAAAGCCCTGTTAATATCTTCCAGTAGCGCATCATCTGTATGCATGCTGTCGTGCTGCTGCACGAGTAGGTGGTAAAGAACGAAGGTTGAACGAATTTTTAGCCACTGCTTTTTTGAAGCACAGAAATCTCCATTCATCCAAGAAATACTTATCTTTCTTTTGAGTTCCATACAGAGCGATAATAAATTTTTCTGCAGCGGTTTCCAGCACATCGGGGTGAGATCTTTGGAGAGAAATTGTTCCACTATTGTCACGCGAGGGGAGTTGGCCCGCTCCTTCGCACGTTCTATCTTCAAAACTACACCAATGGAAAAAAATATTGAGCCCTTTTTTATGTAGAATTTAGTAGATACTAAATTTCTATTCGTGATTTTTTTGTCCTATTATTGATATTTTCGGAGATATTTAAAAAAACGCTAAAATTTCCCCTTTCAATTGTTTAAACAATATGTTCCGGGCTAAATTGAAGGGGGCATTTTCAATAAATCTCTTTCTAAACATAAAAAGAAGCGATAGCAAAAAAAAAACTTCCTTAGGAATTTTTACAACAATAAGAAACCCTGACGCCTGGTCTATATACTGCGGAAAACTTGCCCCTCGGACAAATAAGTAAAATAAAATGAAGAAACGAAAAATCGGTTGAGACCTTCCGGTCGCGCATCACCCCCAAAAATAATAATAATAATAAACACCTTTATTAGGGAAATACAAAATGAAAATCATATAGAGCGAATAGTCCAAGGACTGCTCTTACACTTAACTCTACCGGATGTTAGAAAAGTATGGGAACGGTGGAAAATCTCGAACAGTTTGCATCAAATCGAAAAATAAAAAAATACGTGTCAAAAATTTTTCAAAAAACTATCTACTGATACCAAAATGACCTCCCCATCCACCACCCTATGGGTGGGGCGAGGGGCAACTTTAAAATTTCAAATGGAAACCCCTATTTTTTATTGCGGAATCGGATTCTACGGCAAAAAATACGTAAATTTTATTCCGGACATTATTTTCGATTCTTGCATGGTGTCGCTTTAATCGCAAAAAATGAAAAGAAAACATTACTATTTCAAGAGTAGCGTCTTGTGCCCATAAAAAAACGTCCGATTCAAAAACTGAAAAACACGTATTTGTTATTTTTACGAAATCTATCCATTGACATTGGATTCGACTCTCCCACTCCTAACCCAGTGGGTGGGGCGGGGGGCAACTTTGAAATTTGTAATGAAAATCCCTATTTTTTAATAGCGGATTCGGATTCTACGGCCAAAGATACGTGAATTTTATATAGGGCATTTTTTCGATTCTCGCAAGGTGTCGGTGCAATCGCACAAAATTGAAATGAACCTTAAGCGTCCATAAGTTTGTAAATATTTACAAACTCTAGCTACTCGTGTTGACAAAAAAACATTCAGTTTAAAAAACAATATTTGTGATATCTTGGTTTTTATGAATGTTTTTTTAAAAGTGTTCTTAATAACACTATTTGTTTTGTGAAATTTGTACGAGAACGTTCAGTTCCTTCCAACTTTTGTTGAGGCAAGAGCGCACTTTTGTACGGAAAAAAATATTTCATTTTTCATTAGTTCTCGCGTTTTTTCTGCATAATGGCTACTTTAACAGAGGAAGAGAGTGTTTCTCTTTTAATGATGCGAGGGTGGGGCGATAAAGAAAGGTCCTATGATGAATTTGTGATTTTATTCAACGAAACTTTCCGTGTAGATCAAGTGGGAATTTCGAAATCTACTATGTCCCGTACCATAAAACGATTCCTAGACACAAGGACAAAAAATAAAAATCGCTCAAAATCTGGAAGACCAAAATCTGAAACATCGGAAGCTCGACAAATGGAAGTGGCCCAGGCATTTGTTGAAAATCGAAGGTTATCAATCAGAAAAACCAGTCAACAGCTTGATATGAGTGCATTTTCAGTTCATAAGAATTTGAAACTTTTAAAATTTCATCCTTACAAAATTCACCTTCACCAAGAGTTAAATGAAGATGATTTTGATCGGCGACTTGAATTTAGTGAATTAATTAATTAATTAAAGAAGTAACCAAAACCCAAATTTTTTGTCATCTCTACTTGTCTTCTCAGATGAAGCAACTTTCGAACTCAGTGGAAAAGTTAATCGCCATAATTTCAGATATTGGAGTGACGAAAACCCTCACTGGATGCTTGAAACACACACGCAGTATCCACAAAAATTAAATGTTTGGGCAGGAGTTTTCAGGGATCGTATCAAAGGACCGTTTTTCATAGATGGAAATTTGAATGGAGAGAAATACCTGGAAATGTTGACAAATCAAATAGTTCCCGCAATACAAGAGATTGCTGCTGATGAGTTCGGTAATGTTTGGTTCCAGCAAGATGGGGCTCCTCCACACTATCGGGATATTGTTAGGGACTATTTGAATGGTAATCGATGGATAAGTCGAAGAGGAACTATTGAATGGCCAGCAAGATTTCCCGACCTCGCGCCACTTGATTATTTTGTTTGGGGCTACGTGAAGGGTAAGGTTTATTTCACTAAACTTCGTGATTTAGAAGAGCTGAAGCAACGCATAATAAACATTTTTGCAGAAATACCACTCAAATGATAAGAAGTGCTATTGAAAATTTTTACGTTCGTCTCGGACAATGCCAAGAAGTCAATGGGCACCATTTTGAACACCTGCTATAATCTTGAAATTAAAACCTGCTAGTGTAGCAGTTAAACTGTAAACTAATTGCCTCAACTGGCCGAAATCCTCACCTTGCGTTAAATGGCTGAGTTACCTCCTTGTCTTCACTGGCTGGGATTAAGAACTTGTCTGTGGCTGAATTAAGAGGTAAAACCACTGTTAGTTTTTTTTAAAATCGAGTTTTTTATTGCCCTGTAAAAAATGTAAATTGAAAATTACTAGCTGCTAATAAATTTACAGAATGTTAATAGTTGTTGTAATTTCCGCACGACCGTGTAAAATCACTGTTCTCAAAACAGCTCAGGAAATCATTTACTCTGGATCAGTTTTTTGTATTTTTTTAAGTATGTGTTCAAAACTTTCATGTTTCCACTCAATTTTTTGCGATTGCAGCGACACCTTGTGAGAATCGAAAAAAATGCCCGATATAAAATTCACGTATTTTTGGCCGTAGAATCCGAATCCGCTATAAAAAATAGGGAACAAATTTCAAAGTTGCCCCCGCCCCACCCACTGGGTTAGGGGTGGGAGAGTCGAATCCAATGTCATTGTATAGATTTCGTAAAAATAACAAATCCGTGTTTTTCAGTTTTTGAATTGGACGGTTTTTTATGGGCACAAGACGCTACTCTTTTTGCGATTACAGCGACACCATGCAAGAATCGAAAAAAATGTCCGGAATAAAATTTACGTATTTTTTGCCGTAGAATCCGATTCCGCAATAAAAAATAGGGGTTTCCATTTGAAATTTTAAAGTTGCCCCGCGCCCCACCCACAGTAGATAGTTTTTTGAAAAATGTTTGACACGTATTTTTTTATTTTTCGATTTGATGCAAACTCTTCGAGATTTTCCACCGTTCCCATACTTTTCTAACACCCGGTATAATGGACTTAAAATTAAATTTAAGATTAAATTAACTTAGCACACAAAGATAATTAGATCGGGAACAAAGAAAGAAAAAAAATACATAAAAAAACAGGAAAAAAGTAGTGAAATGCTTTCTTAACTGTATACAGGGTGTTGCATCATGAGAGGGACATAGCTTAATAGGAGGTAGAGAACATCAGTGGTAACCGGAACCTCCCATAGAAATGTCTCATTGGGCCTTCATTACGAAGTTACAGGGTGTTAAATAATTTTTGGCCAAACCTGTTTTTTGTCATAACTTTGACAGGGAATGAAATAACGGATTCATATTTGGTACGGCTAATGTACTAAAGAGCCCCAAGAGGTACATGTATAAAAAAAAATATATCCAGGTCCGGACTCACTATAATTTATGTTTCTTCTTTGCATCAATAAAACATCACCCTGTATATATTTTTTTGAAATTTCGATACGATATTCGAAAAGAGCAAGAAAAAACAAACAAAATGGCCTATTTCATTTTTTTGTTACACCTTCGTGGTTATTTAAATACGTTGTTAAATGTGCAAGAAAATGGATTACAGAACCCTATTAAATGAGAGGCACGTGAAATAAATAGTTTTATAACTAAAATTTGCAAAAATTCTATTGAGCCTAGGTGGTCTGGGTGAATCCTAATTCCGGCACGTTTTAAAGGTCCATTTTGGTAAAAAACTGTGGTTCTAATAAGTAATCGGGTATGAAATAACAAAATTTTTAATCAATCACAGTAGGAATAAAAGTGACAGATAATTTAAACCATTTAGGCCTAAGCAACCAGTTACTTTGATCAAGAAAATCATCAACATTTTATACTTAATAAAAATTGGAAAAGAGAACAAACTAAAATCTAAATAAATAAAATATTTTCCATTCAATTAACAATAAATAACAAAACAATTACTAAATGTGTTTAAAAATAAAACGTAATTGACACTAAAGTAAATTTTCAAAATGTCCTCCCCCACATTCTGTGCATTTTCTTGCGCGTTTAGAAAGGTCACCAATTGCTCGACGTATCATTTCTGGATTATTCCGTATTTCGTCGCAGGTTGTAACGATGCGCTGGATTAAATGTTGTCTACTTTCAATTTCAATGCTATAAACCTCGTTTTTTAAGTGGCCCCATAAAAAGTAATCACAAGGGTTACAATCAGGAGATCTTGGTGGCCATTCATGTGGACCCCCGCGTCCAATCCATCTATTAGGATACACATTGTTTAAGTGTTCTCTTACTTGAAGGTTAAAATGTGGTGGGGCCCCATCATGCTGAAACAACATGCCTCTTATACCGATATTTTCTAACATATTCGGTAAAATGTTTTGAAGAAAATCAAAGTAAATTTCACCATTCAATCTTTCTTCAAAAAAATGTGGCCCTATCAAATGTCTATTCACAAGTCCGACCCAAACATTTACAGAAAACCTGTGTTGCGAACGGCGTTGGCGTACCGCATGTGGGTTTTCCTGTGCCCATTTATGATTATTTCGTGAATTGTTTCCTCCATCCCTTGTAAATTGTGCCTCATCTGTAAATAAGGTTCTGTAAATGACTGGGCGATGGTTAGACAACCAATGACAAAATGCCAGGCGGGGGATATCGTCGCCTTGTTGAAGACGCTGTACCTGCTGGATATGATATGGATGGTAACGATCTCTTTTTAGGGTTCTCCATACTCGCCAATGAGGAATACCAGTTGCCAAACTGATTCGTTTAGTGCTCATATTTGGGTTTTCTTGAACTACGTTTATAATATTGTTTTGTTCCTGCACACCTTGTTGTAAAACACGCTCCACAACTGCAGAAGTAGGAAACTTTCCGTGTTGTCTTGCATACTGGAACACCGTACTAAAGGTTTTATGATTAGGCATCGACGACCAGGAAAACGCAGCAGATATTCTCTTTCCGCCGACCTACCATTTCCATTACAGAAACCATAGCTGAATATTATGTCAGCATATTCCACGTTTGTAAATTTTACTGGCATAGTTAAAATATTTTCAAAAGTTTTCACTAACTAGATGCGGATTATTGACACATTAAATTACTAACAAACAATTATTCAACTGTTTAGGAGATTTCTTTTTATTATCTGTCACTTTGAACAAGCCTACTGTGATTGATTAAAAATTTTGTTATTTCATACCCGATTACTTATTAGGACCACAAATTTTTACCAAAATGGACCTTTAAAACGTGCCGGAATTAGGATTCACCCAGACCACCTAGGCTCAATAGAATTTTTGCAAATTTTAGTTATAAAACTATTTATTTCACGTGCCTCTCATTTAATAGGGTTCTGTAATCCATTTTCTTGCACATTTAACAACGTATTTAAATAACCACGAAGGTGTAACAAAAAAATGAAATAGGCCATTTTGTTTGTTTTTTCTTGCTCTTTTCGAATATCGTATCGAAATTTAAAAAAAAAATATACAGGGTGGTTTTATTGATGCAAAGAAGAAACATAAATTATAGTGAGTCCGGACCTGGATATATATATTTTTTTTATACATGTACCTCTTGGGGCTCGTTAGTACATTAGCCGTACCAAATATGAATCCGTTATTTCATTCCCTGTCAAAGTTATGACAAAAAACAGGTTTGGCCAAAAATTATTTAACACCCTGTAACTTCGTAATGAAGGCCCAATGAGACATTTCTATGGGAGGTTCCGGTTACTACTGATGTTCTCTACCTCCTATTAAGCTATGTCCCTCTCATGATGCAACACCCTGTATAAAATTTACTTGTTTGCTTCTGCAAGGTACCCCATTATTACTTCCTCTACTTACCTAATATTATCGCTATTGATCACTCAATAATAATGCTTTTAATTTATATTTAAATGTTGTAGGATTACAGGTTTTTAAAGAAGGGGACAGAGAATTATATAGCTTTATTGCATTATAAGAAAACGATTTTTTAAATAACGATGTTCTAAATCTTGGTATGGTGAATACATGATGTGACCGTATATTTACAGAATGTTGTTGATGCCTTCTTATGAATTTCTCTCCAATATACGATGGCACACCAGAGCGGGTAGTGGAATGTGCAAAGGATAACAGGTGTAACTTCGTCCTGTTATTAACATTTAACCACCGTAATATTTTTATTCTGACAGAAATTCCTCGGTCATAAGTCTGTAGTATGAATTTTGATTTTTTTGCAATCTGCCCTTGTCTACTGTGTCCAAAGAGGGTTCATAGATGAAACTGCAATAATTTAAATGTGATAATAGCACCAATGCTTCATAAAGATTCTTACGCATATTAAAATTTAATATGTGTCTGTTGGAATATAGAAGTTTTAAATGAATATAAGCTTTTTGTATTACTTTGTTTACTTGCAAATTAAACTTCAATGAATCGTCAAATACTACACCCAAATTTTTTGCAGATTTAACAATGGATTAGGTGTTCCCCATTTATTTTTATTTGCATGTGGCTTACAGCATCTACATCATTTCTGCCGGCGAACATTAAAACCACACATTTATTGGGATTAAGTGATAAATTATGCTTATAAGACACGTTATATATTATTTCCAAATTATTATTGATCATATTCTCTGCAGATAGGAAATTATCTTTTTGGAAACTGTGATATAATTGAGTATCATCCGCTTGTGCATGATATGATAGACACATTTTATTAAGAATTTCCGTCGTGTAGAGCACAAAAAATAATGGTCCCAAAATTGAACCCTGTTAATACAAAAGCAGACGTTGAGCTTGAGTCGCCTACACGTACTATCTGCCGCCTATTGAATAAATATGATTTGACAAAATTAACAGCAGTTTGATCAAAATCATAAAATTTTGCTTTGGCACGCATTAAATCATGATGGATTTTATCAGAAGCTTTCAAATAATCCAATAAGACCAAAGCAGTGACCGTACCTCTGTCCCTAGCCCAGATAATGTCATCTGTAACTTGACAAAGCGCAGATGCAGTATTGCATGCAGATCTAAATCCTGACTGATATTTACTTAAAATATCATTTTTGTCAATGTAAGAAAATATTTGCGAGTACATTATTCTAAAATTTTTTAGAAAGCAGGTAAAACAGTAACAGGTCTCAAGTCACCAAATGATAGCGGATTAGTTATTTTAAGTAATGGCGTCACTAAAGAACATTTCTAATTGCTCGGGAAGTACCCTTTTTCTATACAATAATTTAGGGTATGTAATACATATTTTTCTATAAATGGACAACAGTATTTAATCGTTGTAATGCTTATGTTATCTGTGCCATATGCCTTTGACTTAATACTGCAAATGGCATTGTGAACGTCCTCTAGTGAAGCCAACCTAAAACTGAAAGTTTTGTTGGCACTAAATGAGTTTTTATTGTAAAAATCTATAGTATCCTGATTGTTACTATTTTTTTGATGAACCGAAAATTACAAGTTACAAGCATGGCGCGTTAAGTGTAATAATTGCGTATTACCATTTTTTGATTGCAACAGACACTGGACCGCTAGATGGTGCCTGCGAACTATTTTACATGTCGCTATCCCAAAGATACCGAAATGTACTCAATAGTCAAGTGATCTTCGAGTCGGTCGTCACATGCCTACCTTGCACTGACGAGAGCCAACAGCTTGAAACTGCAGGCTACAAATGGTGTGTGACGACTGGCACGAGAGCTCCTTTAAGTAGGATGAGTCTTTCGGCTGGTGTTTGTTGCAATCGAAGCAGTAGCGTTTTGATGATAATATGCAATTATTACACTTAACGCGCCTGGCTTGTAACTTGTAATTCAGCGCTCGGCGGGACACATGGTCCGGAGAGTAGCTGTTGGTTGCAGTCTGGCTACGTTCCTTATAGTAAAATAAGGATTTTGTAGAGGAGTTTGCGACTAAAAATATTATGTTTTGAAATAAAGTGGTTATTAATATTATTTGCGTTATTAAGGTGTAATGGTAGCTCAGTAGATTTTTGAGGTTTTACATTAAGATTATTTAAAGTAGCCCAAGTTTTTCTAGGATTATTAAGAGTTAATAAAATTAATATACTTTTTCTTTTCTGGCCTTATAGCTGTTAGTATTTGATTTCACAAATTTTTATAAAAAATCATAAAAACTGATCAAATTTAACATTTTATCGTAAATAAGAAAAAAGTTTTTCCAAGTTAGTCAAACAATACAACTTGAGATAAGTAAAAAAAACAGACAAAAACGAGATAAATAAATTAAAAAATCATAACAACATTTATTAGTCTCACATTGTGTTTAAGAAATATTTTTTTTTATTCATTCTTTTTTATACTTGCTATTTTAAACTCCGCTTTGTGTGAAAAACTTGGCATTATAGCTCGTGAAAGAACGCTCTGTGAACCTATCCCTGGACTTGGCTCCAACGATTTAAATGGTAAAATTTTAGATGGGAAGTTAGTTAAGACGGTTCTAACGACTGGTCAAATTGGACACGGATACTTCTTTAGTACCAGTATAAGATGACTTGATTTAGTTACTTCTAGAAAATGCAGAGAAGGATATTATTGTAGGGAATGTAGTTTAAATAATTAAGAAGTAATTCTTTTCTCTAAAAGAGTTCTAACTATATTGATTAAACTCGAAACATAGGAACTCCTTTAGAATCAATATAGGATGATAGGAGGTTGCGAGAAAATGCCAGTTTTTAAAGAATTATTTTGTTTCTCTCTAAAATAGCTCTTAAAACTTTGATAGAATATATTTAACATACGTATACTACGGAGTACCGCTATGATATGAGATAGCATAATTAGTTGATCCTAGAAGAAGCAGAAACGAGAGCCCAAAGCTCTGTATGTGTGGGTGGGATAGCCCGGGAGGTAGGGGTTTCATTTTGAGCAGTGTTTTGTTTTCGTACCACTAGATAAGCCTAGGTCGACAACTAAAGTCAACTGATGCACTCGCGATGGGGGTTGCGGTGAAGCTTGTTAAAAAAAAGTTTTACAGCTATTTTAGGTGAACTGAACTTTTTTTAGATAAATTATTCATGTCAGGTAGTCTCGAAAAAAAAATGCTGCGTCATCGTGGAGGAAGATTACACATCAGCTGGTCGTATAAAATTGCAAAAAAAATGAATATAGTTATAGTAAAATCATTTCAGACCGAATGAAATTTTTTTACGTGACACATATGGAAGTATGAAAATAATAATCAGCTACATGTATAGTGGGGAGAAAGACCGCCAGCTGGAGCAATAACGTATGGCTACGCCCATAAACCCAAACGACGCGCGACGCGACGCACGGTATTTTTAAAGGTCTAACTGATGACCTTTGCCCCAATACACATTCAGCTGATTAGAATTTTCAAATTTTGTTTCATCAAGACTATTACATTTCCAAATTTCAAACAGTCATCTAACAATTTACCAAAGGTACAGGCAGTTAAAGTCTGCATATCATTAAAGTATAAAAAAAGTATAAAATTCAGATATAATTAAAGTTCTTTTTATTAATTTATCAATATAATGAAAAAAATAGAATAAATTTATTATATTTAGTTGGATTCATCAACATCTTCATTTTTGGCGCTATCGTCGTCGGAATTATCTATAGTTATATCGCCTTGATCTTCTTTCTCTTCTGTTTCATCGTCATATGTAAAAAAAATAATCTATTATCAAAGTCATGTTGGTCAACAATTTTCGCCGGAAACTTAGAAAGAATAAATGTATCCGTACCTTGAGGGTTTTTGAAAATTCTGGTAATGCTTGTGATGGATTGGATGGTGGCAATCGCCCCCCCCCCTCCACTATCACCCCCAATACCACCCCCACACTATTATGAAGGGGAGTAAAAAAATTAAAATGTGATTATGTTACAAGAACGAAACGTCTCAAAAAAATGTTTTGGCGTTAGCTACTCCCTCTACCACCCCCACCCTATTATTAAAGGGAATAAAAAATTAAATTGGGATTTAGTTTATATACGAGAACCAAGAGACTCTAAAATTTTTTTGGCATTAACCACCCTCTCTACCACTCCCCATTGCCACCCCCTTCCTATTATTAAAGGGAGTAAAAATTAAATTGGGATTTAGTGTGTGTACAAGAACCAAGGGCCTTTTAAATTTATTTTGACATTAGCCATCCCTATCCCCTCTACCACCCCCATTGCCACCACCATCCTATTGTTAAAGGGACTAAAATATTACATTGGGATTTAGTGTGTGTAAGACTTGAATACAAAATCTGGATGTGGAAGTAGTGACTCCTTGGGCAGCGGTTTTTAATGTACCTCTGATTATTTGATGACACCATACCGACCAGCGTTCGCCAGCATTAAATGAGCTCGTAAAGTTTTTGTTGCATTTTTTATCTGCAGGGAAGCTTTGAACGATACTTATAACTTTCCTTTTGATTTTTCATCCTCGTGATTAATCACCTTTCTATTAAAGGCGTTGAGCATATTTTAAACATTATGAGGTGCAAAATTACAAATTTATCGGTTTGACATTAACGAAGGTATACTCTTGTAACCCTTTTCAAAGTGAACAAACTGCCGACAAATTATTAAACCAAAGTAAAGCAACGTAACTCTTTCATCTCAATTATGCGCGTTATTTCCCTAAGGAAATAATCTCGTTCATTTCTATGTAGTCGGTTTCTCTTAATCTACGTTCATCATCAAATTTCCATATTTCTCTAACACACAAGATTTTCTCGTGATTACGCTTTTCGGCGTTAATTGAAATAAAATATTAGTGTAGCGTGAAGTAGGTACAGCAATATTATACATGTTCTAATATTGCGGATCAATATCATGAGGTAGTTGTCGATGTCATATAAACTGCTTTTCCGGCAAGTCTTTAACCAAATATAGAGAGCTATAATATCTAATTTTTTTCGTTGGCAAAGCGATTGACCTATCACTTTCTGCGCGGGTCTCGTACAGCAGACTAGAGGTAAATACAATATTTCTTACTAAAGCTTCAAGGCTATCCAATTATTTCTTTTTTAAGGACATCCTCACAATTCCAGCGACTGAGGATTCTTTCTTAAATACAGATCTAATTGCAATCTTCTGTTCGTAGTGAGTATCCTGGGCGTATTATAAAAACATAGAGAAGAAAAAACTTTCAAGAATATTAACATCAACAATAGTGTTCTTGTTTCTTTGTTTTTTAATTTTATTGTTATTCGTCTTTAAGTGCTAGGTCACAAATTTGATTTGTGATAAGGACTGAAAATAATTTTTTTCTACAACGTGCGGTAAGTAGCTAGTTACCGCACTAATTTGCTTACGGTAACTACCATTGTACCGCACGTGTGTGATAAAGTGTAAAAGTATATGTAAAACTTAACATTTAGTTGACACTTCATTTAAATGTTTCTAGTTTTAGAAAATTTTTAAGTTTATTATTTAATTTTCTTTTAGAAAACCCCTACTCATCTCACTGCAACTTATTTTTTTAAACGGGAGAATATTCAAAATTGAAATAGAGAAACGCACAGAAATCAAATTAAAATCAAATAATTTTGTTTGTTGATTTCATTGCCAAGAATACCACATGATAAGTAATAGGGTATTTGCTCTAAAAACGCGATTGCAGAAAAATGTAATTTAACACACGTGCGGTTTTAAATTTTGTTTTCCTTTTTGTTATCGATATCCTTATGGATACTCAATAAAAGTAAATAAACACGCACATAATTAATTTTGATCATTTTAAAAACTTATTAAAATTAAAAGCTTTCTAAAACTAGAGTCCTTTAAATGAAGTGTCAAATTTTGACAAAGTATTAAATTTGGATATACAGATTTGGAAATTGTAGTTCGTTATATGTAAACGTGTAACAGCGCAGGTAAACCACGCCTTGTCGTGAATCAACGCAGGGATTGGGTACATCTTCTGCGCCACGAGATCTTAGTTTTGATGCAATTGGTCAATCCATATCTGTTTGCTTTTATAAGGGGAGGTTACCTGCGACACGAGGTGCATTCAAGGATTATGGGGGGACTGGGGGCGTGGCCCGACATTTTTTATATCACCAGCTTCATTTTCCAAATCTGTATACTGACATGTTTCACCATTACCGCACACATGTGGTAAATTGGTAGTTATCGCACGCAAATTAGTGCGGTAACTAGCTACTTACCGCACGATCGTGGAAAAATTAACTTATGGGTTATAAATAGTTAAATTTAACAATAATTAGGAAATTACCAGTATTGAATCAAACTAATGTTAACTTTTTCATTTTTAGCCTGAGTATGGTGGTAATGTGGACTTGTGGTGATATTTTTAAGACATTATACTTCCTGTTGCGCGAAGCTCCGGTGCAGTTTTGGGTGTGCGGCAGCGTGCAAGTGATTGTAGACTTTTTAATATTATTTCAGGTTTTTATTTACAGAGGTAATTCCGAACCCAAACGGGTCGGGCCTCACCGGGGGGATTGAGTAGTTATTATTTGGACACACGACGAAATCGGCCACAACAAAGAAAGAACAACTGCCGAAGTAGCGATTTTGAACGAAAAGAGGGAGGATAATGAAATTTTAGCCAATAGTATTAACGGCGTCAACAAAGACGTTGTCGTCGAAAATGGTGCAAGCGATAAAATTAGCGATTCTAGTGCAAATTCGGTTAGTAATAAGACAGAGACTGAAAATAATTGCTGTGTTATTAGTGCTGACGTTCATAACGAAAATGAAGTTACCAATAATGGGTATGCTAGTGAGGTTTTTAACGACGCCGTAAGTAAGACGACTGTTGTAGATATTGTAAATAATGTGAAAGGCAAGTACACAGTAAATGGGGATATGAAAAAGCGAGCTTCACACATTTCCTACAAAGAACGTGCAAAAAATAAAGTTAGTATGCTTATCCATAGGCATACGTTATGACACATACTTTCTATTGCTTCCATAGCGGATTACAGAACAAATTTGTATGCTTCCCCTACTTCTTTATTATACAGGGTGTTTTCTTCCATTCTTAAATTAATTTCTAGTAAACACACTTGCGCCATCATAAATGTTTTTTACTGTTCTACTCATTTTAAATAATTTGCATTAGTTTGTTAAGAATGAGCATGCATTAATAGTGCCAGCTGCCTGCAATGAATTTTATCATTATCGTTGTTTTATGGAGATTAATTTCAAATCGAACACTATTTTGCATTGTATTTAGTTTTTACTATCTTCTAATACTAAGGCCACACAAACTCTCTATTTCTGTGCATTGTCTTCGCTATGTTCACTGCACCAAATGGCCATACGAAAGCTGGTATTTATAATAAACAAAAAAAAAATAGACAAAGTGAATAAGAGATTATCGAATTTAATCACCTGGGTATTTACGTGACGGAGACGTATAAATTAAATGAATATGACACGAAAGATAGTGAAGGGGAAAGTGTGCCACTGCAGATGTATACGTATGCTCATCGTTAGTGATGCATAAAGTTGAAATTTTCAATCAGTGTGTGACTGAGGCGTTTGCGCATCAGACGGATACAAGATGCTACGAACACGAAGTAAGACATTTAATTTTATGTGGCATCGTGTAGCCGACGCTGAAACCTACGTGCTATCAATGGCGAGCGTCCAACGTTCGTGTATGGCCACGTTCGGGCCAGTGTCAGTATTTTTGAGCTGAGTCAAAAGAATTCCTCCAACGTTCGAAAGAAGTCGTTCGACGTTTTGATAGACGGCTACACGATTCGATCATCTGCTCCAATTTAGAGATAACACCGCCTTCTAGTACGTCTTCTACGTTTCTTTTTCAAGTAATAACTGGAACAGGACAAGACTACCACCACTGCAATGCAACAGCAGTTGCAACATCTCTAGCTTTCATTTTTAAATAAAGTACTAGACAAACGTTTGTTCCAAAACTACCAAACCGTTTTCAGAGGTATCGGTTCAAACATTCACCACACCGTGTAACAGAAACATTTGCCACACCAACTGTCGAGCTCCATTGACTCAAACGTTCGGTCCAACGTTGGAATCAACGTTCGTCGCATCGTGTAGCACTGGTTTTACTCTACGTTTAAACACAACCGATCGTCTCGAGGCTGCTTGCACAACTATAGCAAGTCAAGGACAATGGCTACAATTATATCCGTGTTCAAGCGTGAAGCCGGCTCCAGACTATGCGTCAAATGCCTTCCAATGTTTCTTGCAATATTTGATCGAAATATTTGTGGTTGGGACGTTTGCCAAACTGTGCCTCCAGACAATGCTTCCAAAATTGCAACCAGCGTTTGGTTCAAATGTTTCATCATCAGTCATTTAAAATTCGCGTTAAATTCATTTTGTAGCTGTACCCAACTATCATTTAACTTATTACACAACAAATTACAAAATAGGCCTCCAAAACCTATTGCTCGATAAAGAGATGTTCGCGGACTGAGTGAAGGCACAACATATGTTTCAGTTGATTATTGTTAAAAACGACGACACCGGAATGTGATAGCGGTACGGTTCAACATTCGAGGTTCTCTTTGAAGCGAGACAAAAATACCGACTATAGCCGAAACGTCTTCCAATGCGAACGTTGAAGGCTCGACTCACGCCACTTGCTTATTATACAAACTATGTGTCCAACTATCATACGTCCAGCGTTGAAAGAGATTTGACTCAACTCTGAAGCCGGCTTCAGACGTACCAGTCAAACGCAATCGTCAGATGCTGATTAGAAATTCGCCTTTTCGGAACGCAGCGTAATCAGGGTCGGCTCTAAGTGACATGTCAGAGCGTAAAAATGTTCATGTGCTGTATGACAATATCTTAACGTTGTGGTTATTTTGTCGAGTGCAGTAACATCCAAACTTAATACGAAGAGGGCTGACAATACTGGTGTATGTAACAGTAACACCCACATATTTTTAACAATTTGCTAGAGGAGTAAAAGTACTAACAATTGTTTTAAATGTTTCGGAGTTTGAACTTTGGCACATTTTGTTAAAAACCAATTTAAAACTAAGACTAAGATCGCTCATTATTGACATTTATATAACCGGAGGATTCTTAAAATACGTGAAATATGAAATATTACGTGGAGGTTGGTGGTATCCATTTGTTAAGTTACATGGCAGGAGACGCTCTAAAATTAGTTATGAATATTTCAATATCAGCAAACCAAAATGGCCGCCATGTATGTATAACCGTATTTAAATCGGTTCATCCGTCGCAAAGAAGATAAAAATGATAAACACACATACTACTGTAGGTACCTCTCTGTGCCATCGACGGTAGAAATATATAAATAGAGAGGATAATCAAAAGGCTCTAAATATATAATTAAAAAACAAGTAAAAATCATTGACAGAAGATGATGATTCAAGATTTCCACAAAAATATTTAATTTCGATCTTATTTTTTAAAATTTGAATAAATTTTAGAAAATATGTAAATGAAGACGAGAGTCAAAAGGCCCTGAATAGATACGATTAAATAACAAGTAAAAAATGTATCCATAAAGCCGATGATTTTTAAGATCCGTAAAGAAATAGAGAAGTGAGGTACGATCATCGGTTTACGTTCCGATATTCACACACAAATTTATGCGACTCATTTCGAATTCAGTCAGGTATACCTCCCTCAGAGACTTATGTGCGCGTTGCCAGACATTACTCCAGTAGCGGACTACGTCCGAATATTCTACTCTTTCAAATTGGATGATAGCCCGCTAACCAGAAATATAACACAAATTAGATAGCATAATGCACCATTTCGAATTAAACACGTCCTACCTACCAGATGTTACCGATTTTCCAGCAGCCTCTGTAGCCAACTTTCACCTACTATAACTTCAAGCTCACCCTATCCACCTTTCCTAAATTTCATACCTGTAAATCTAACTTTCTTCCCTATTCCCCTTCTTTTCTGTTTGTACTTTTTTGTTCTCATGGTGTTTTTCCGTTTTAAGTTGAGGTACCCGCACAATGTGCGAAATTTAAAAAAGTATAGTGCGCCAACAATGATAGTTTTAATTTTAATTATTTTAAATCTGCATTGCGGTTGCAGAGCCAGTCCCTTGATGGGTCCTGGAGATGAATCTTAATGTATATTAATGTTAATAAAGTTGTCTTTATTCGTTCATTCAGTTTTGAGACTTCGATCAGCTTGTGCCTGTCACCAAAGTTTTACAACCTGTACGTCTCCGACTTCGAGTTCCCGAATATGAAACTGACCAAGTACGCCGACGGCACAGCCATTTATGCGCATTCGCACAACACTCAAACACCGAATATGTTGCTGACGGCGCACATGCCCGTGCCACGGCGTATTACGGACCTGTTGAAGATTCGGGTAAACGCTGAGTAGTCCGAAGCAATAGTCTTCACGCGCCGTTTTACTGAAAACAAAATCATAACGTCAGTTTCTATTCGGAGAAACAAAATTTCAACCAAGAGGTGCGTGAAATACTTGTGGGTCAAACTGGACCAACGACTGACGATTATACATATAAATGATATAGTGAGGATGGTCTCTTCACTGCCCAGGAGTCTGTACCGCTCATGGTCAGGGGTAGCAGAGTTAACCGACAAAATAAAAAAAATTTACACAATGGTGGTCAGGCCGTCCATCACATACGCTGCGCCGGTGTAGCGCAGCACATCGACCACGACAATGAAGAAACTGAAAGTGCTCGAGCACAAATTTATGCGCCTCATATCAAATTCTAGTAGTTACACCTCCCTCAGGGACCTTTACGCACTTTATCACGACACAACCCCAATAGCGGATTGCGTCCAGGAAATCGCTCAAAAATTCTATTCATTCGAACTTGGCGATAGTCCGCTAACAAGAAACATAACACAAATTAGACAGCATATGCCCCATTTCGGATAAAACACACCCTACCATACCAAACGTTACCGATCTTCTGGCAACCTCTGTAGTCAAACTTCACGAACTATAACTTCCGCTTACCCTATCCACCTTTACTGATACTTCATATCGTTGCTGTCCCCCTTCGGGACGGTCGACCTCGGCGTAGGTTCTGGGGAGGTACCTGTATACCTTAAAGTTATAATAAAGCTGTTTTGAATTGAAGTTAATAAAATATTCAAATGCAGCAGCTCTTACTTTAAATCCAAACGCAAGTTTTCAAAAATATGTAAATATATAAAACAATCAGAAGATTTTGAGCATACCATAATGAAAAAACAAGTAAATAGTGTGACTATAATTCTGATAATTCAAGATTTCCATAAAAGTATTCAATTTCGGCAGCCCTTCTTTTTTAAGATTTGAATATGGGTTTTCAAAAATATGTTGTATATATGACAATCGAAAGACCATAATGATAAAACAAGCAAAATGTGAACATAAAGCCGATGATTCGAGATCTCCATAACACTCTTTCGGATGCTCTTATTTTTTAAAATCTGAACACAGATTTTCAAAAATATATGATTACCTATGTAAGACAATCGAAACGTTCTTACAGATCATTAGTGGAGTGGATCTGGCATTTGAAATGCAAGTGTTTTTAAGAAAAAAAAATTTCCCCAACTTATAGACGACGACTTCCCCCACTCCTTGACACTTTCACATCGTCCAGGCAAGTGATGGGGGGAGGGGGGTCGATTGAACATATGGAAAATCTTTTTTCCAGTTTGCGTGCGATCGGGGAACCGAACAGAAAAATGTTTCGGATAAAAAAGAAAGGTCTCCTCGAGGCGCGTAAACTGGTTTTTGGTTTTTTAAAATCAGCCAATTAGGGCCGGAAATATGGCCGTTTGAAGGGTGAGTTTCAGGGTAGGAAAAGGGATCGGACAGGGGTGTTTAAGAGATAAGGGTATGGTTTCTCTTGCCCTTCTGCAGGGCTTAAACTAAAAGTTGATGTCCTGGCTCTCCTAATGAAGAAATTTGAATTTTTTTTTTTTATTTTGAAGGCGATGAAAATCCCCGTGTTTTGAGGAGCATTTCATCCCCTCTCCTCCCCCCTTTCAGTGAAAAAAACAAATTTGAAAAAATAGTCATTTTTTCTTTTGCTTCCCATTTTTAAAGTTGTAGCTGCCATAAAGACAAAGAAATCCCGTTTTGATTTTTTAAATCGCACGAGCAGATCCGGAGACATAGCCGTTTTCCCATTTTGCACGTTCCCCCTCCTATCCCTTCCGTAATTGCCCTATAGAGCTCCCCCCGTGGCCTCGACCTCTTCGTATGACCACCCACAAAAAAAATTACCCTCCTAACCCTATCCCTTATCTCTTAAACACCCCTGTCCGATCCCTTTTCCTACCCTGAACCTCAATCCCTTCAAACGGCCATATCTCCGGCCCTAATTGGCTGATTTTAAATAACCAAAAACCAGTTTACGCGCCTCGAGGAGACCTTTCTTTTTTAACCGAAACATTTTTCTGTTCGGTTCCCTGATCGCACGCAAACTGAAAAAAACCGATTTTCCATATGTTCAACTGAACCTTCCTCCCCCTCACCGCCTGCCTGGCGATTTGAAAGTGTCAGGGAAGTGGGGGAAGTCGTCCTCTATAAGATGGAAAAAATTTAAAAAAAAAACACTTGCATTTAACCCCCTTTTTTCCGCCAGTTATACTCCACTACATAATGAAAAAAAAAAACAAGTAAAAAGTAAGAACAAAAAACAAAGCGGCTGATTAAATATTTCCATTAAATCGTAAAATTTTTGTAGCCTATATTTTTTAATCCGAACAAGTTTTAAAAAATATATGAAAATATATAAGGTAATCGTAGGGATCTATCTGGACAGAATATAACCGAAATAGAACTAGAATGTTTTAGAAAATAATTGAAGATTTCCATAAAAGTTGTAAATTTCGTCAATTCTTATTTTATAAAATACGAAAACAAGTTTACAAAAGTATATTACATGGTATATTATTTAATAATATTTTATCATTTAATCGTTTTTGTATTGTTTGGAACTGGCTTCACAAATATTTACATTATATTATTTGTACGTAAAAGATTTCTCTGGAATTTATCGTGCGTTCCGGTCTCTAGATGCTTCAAAACTTAGTTGAGAGTCGAGTGGGCACTTATCAATAAAGCGAACTATTTTTCGCTCGCATAGCGGACATAACGTACGTAGCGATTTTTGTGGCCTTAGTATGTGTATGTTATTGATTAACGGATCAAGTTCCAATGCCATCCTGGAGGGCTCTGGAACTTTTAGTGTGACTGCCTTTTGATTAGTTTCCATAAATGCCAAAACACTAGAACACTAATTCTCTTTGCTTTTCCATCATCTCAAGACGGTGAAAATTGAAACTAGGAGATGATTCCAACATGGTTGGCGAAACGCGCGTCGAGTAGAGTATTGGTGTGTGCTGTTTGTGGTAAATATGTGATTGAATATAATTTTTGATTTCATTTAAAATTATCGAATCTCCAGAATGATAACTAATCCAATTTTAACCAAGGCGTCCTGTAACAACCGATAGAATTGGCAACTACGAAAGCTTGGCCGTGGTAGACACATCAAATTACATTGTGAACAACATAATATAGTCCAAGATTCCGCTGTAGGTCCCATTCAGGTATCGATTTCGTCGATAAAACCTTACATAATATGAATATTTGGACCGAAGGGAGCTCATAAATGTAAAAGTTGACGGGAAAATGTGTGCACAATTTTAGTGTGCAAGCATTTTCGGAGCATAAAAATGCAGTTTTTCCAGGTATCGATTTCGTCACCGATGTTTGCACCATGTTTTAGAGCGCAGTTTTCCCTGTAAAATGACCCTGGGTTGGCACCAGCTAAGCTTGCTGACCCCCCGCCAACCCTATCTGAAGGGGTTAAAAAAAGATCACCATTCAGGTATCGAGTTAGTCGATAAAAACAATATAATCCAGGTCAGATAGCAAAGTAGTATGATTTTTTTCGAATAATTCCTCAGTCCATTTTTTGAACGTGATAATTAGGAGAAAAATTTGATGTATATGTTTTGGAAAGAAAATCTTATTTGGAACCTGTTGAAAAAAGGGCATGAAAGTGCCGAAAACATGTTTTTTCACGTTTTCGATGCGAAAGAAAAAAATTTTGTATACAAAAAATACTACGAAATAGCTCGTAAAAAGACGAAAAGAATGGGTTTTATTAAAATCGGTCAATAACTTTTTGCACAAAAAATTAAAAACCACTAAATATGTCCATTTTTCGCCATTTAATTACAGGGACTGTAATTAAAGTAGGAAGTTGTTTAATCTTAAATTGTAGCTTTTGTTGGTACCTACCAACTCTAAAAATTTCATGCAAAAATATTAATAACTGTTAGCGGAAATAGCGAAAATGTAAAAAATGGCCTTTCCGAAAGACGGCGTGGAAATGGTCAGAAATGGTCATAGAACAATTTTCCAAAAAGGTATTTGTTCCTGATGAAATTTTCTACAACCCTATTATCTTTAAATTTTCGTAAGGTTTCGGTTAGTACCTTAAAAACGCATTTGAAAATCGAGCTATTTCTGAATTTTCGTAAAATTGTGGATGAAGGTAGTTTTTCTCTCCAATCAGTCGATGGTCGTATTTTCAAAGCTAAAGAAGATCTGCTATGCTGGCACGAGCAGCTGATACGCGAATCATTTTTCACATGAGCAAGTGCAAAGTAAATTCAAAAATTCTCATCAAGTCTTCTGATACTGATGTCCTTGAAAGTGTGCTAGCAAATCTACATAAATTCAATAATTTCGACATATGCATTGCCACTTCATGTTCCAAAAAGGTGAAGAAACTTACACTAATATTTCCGAATTCGCGAAAAGTTTAGGACCCAATTTATGTCGTGCTCTGCCAGCTTTTTATGCATCCATAAGATGTGACTACACTGCATGTTTTCATCGCAAAGGAAAAACTAAACCCTGGGTGAGAGTGAAAAAGCATTTTTTAAGACATCAAAATAACAATGTTTCCTAAAAATAATTTGTCTCGGTTTCTGCGCGCCAACCCTGGCTTATTGCTTTAATAAATTGATTAGCGTCGTCACAATATTTTTTTCATCGACTAACTCGATACCTGAATGGGGTTCCATTTTTTAACCCTTTCAGGTAGGGTTGGCGGGGGGTTCTGCAAGGTTGGCGGGTGCCAATCCAGGGTCATTTTGTAGGGAAAATTGCGCTCTAAAACATGGTGACGAAATTGATACCTGGAAAATCCGCATTTTTTATTACTAAAATGCGTACGCATTAAAATTGTACACACATTTTCCCGTCAACCTTTACATTTATGAGTTCCCTTAGATCCAAACGTTCGTATTATGTAGGTTTTATCGACGAAATCGGTACCTGAATGGGACATAGAGCGGGATCCCATACTAAAAGGCACACATAAAATGTTGTTTGAGATGCTGAAATAGAATCCGACGTCCAGGTTAGCCTAACACGTCATAGTTTCTTTCTAACTTCAAAAAATTGCTCAAAATGTCAAGATTGGATTATTTGAGTTATTTTTTGAGGTTAGAGAAAAATGGGTTAAGATTTGGGCTTCGGATTTGGTTTTAAAAAGATAAGTGGAATTTTTTTTTTACAAAAGTTATACTTATGCAAATTATTAGGTTAATGTTTTTTTAAAAAACTAATTCATATTTTTGTTGTATTTGTTGTTAATTAAAATATGTACAATAATTTAATTGATGTAGAGACAACTGTTAAATCAAATCAAATGTTATTAGAAATGATGAAGTTGCCCACAAGATGAACCGAAATACGTTTTCTTATCAAGAAAATCAAACTGTGATGTTTATTTTGACTAAGATTATTTTCTTTAAAGCGAAATAGCGAAACATTATGTTTTATTTAAATATGTAGTCTGGCTTATTTTATTATTGTATTTAAGAAAATATCTTGTTATTTTAAAAATATATTCCGGCTCATTTGATTTAAAGCAATATTGGATTGAATGTATTATTATTTGTTTTTCGTACCGACAGTATGCAAACTTTTATAGTTCTTTATATAAATGTAAATAGCGGAGGCAGAATAGACTCCCAAAGAATCTGAAAGAGCAACTAAACGGACCTTCTACACACGTTGAGAACATCGAAGTGAGTTCACTGTTAACTTTTGCACAATGAAATTCGTCGGGATTTTTTTTGCATATTTGCGTTTTTCCGCGGCGATCCGTAAATATCTCAATTTCTAGTGGTCAGATCAAAAAATGGCAAGAACTGAAAATTGCTTATGATAATAATCCAAAGAAAAACAGAGGTAATAGGCTGGGGCCGTTACGGATTTTTAATACTGAAAAAAAAAAAATTAATAGCAGGCAACGGCCGGCTGGAATATATAGTCGAGGTCATAAAAAATGAAAAAAAAACACTTTTGAACTTGAGATGAAGGGAAGTAGTAAAATGGGGTGCTATTTAAGGGATGAAGACTGTTTTTCGTGATTTGTGGCGAAACGTGATCTCCTAGAGAAAAGTGTTTCATACAAAAGTTGTAGATAATAAGAAATCTAAAACCTTTATTCTATATATTTTTCGACATAACCTCAAAGTTTGCGAGAAAATGACGAAAAACCGATTTTTCTGTTTTTATTTTTTTTCTCGCGTGAAAATTATTTAATTTAAATGAAACTTTGTGAAAGTACGTAACTATTTGCATATAATAAGCATGAATCTTTTCAATTATGGGAAATAAATATTTTTCGAGATTTTATCATTTTTCCGAAAAAACACCCCTGTTTTCGGCGAACAACTTTATTGATTTTTTTTTGGATTTTGATCTTCTACTAGTACTCATTTTTTTCGTCGAGATGTCTACTTTCAAATGGTACGTCGATGTTAGTGATTTATTGTCATTTAGCAGCTTAAAATTAATAAAAACCAAAAAAAAAATTTTTTGAATCTCGAATTTGTCGATTTTTTCATTATTTTCAATTTTTTAGCATATTTATGTTAATAATTCATAATATTTTAATGAAAAAACTTACTTTGGTATAAAATGATTAAAGTTGAATGAATTTAGTTATTGGAAACCACGCTAAAATTGAATACAAACAAAAAAAAATACTGTTACGTATTCAAACAAAAAAAAAATTACAAAATTTGAAATTTGTCAGCATACAGGTATTTGAAATGCCCGCCCAAAACGACTGGTGATTGGGGGTAGAGAGGGGTAGGACAAAGTGAGTAACGTCAAAGATTCATTTTATACATCCCATTGTTTTAAACACGAACCATCACAAGTGTAATAACGTTTCTTCATGCTTTCTCTGGGTGTGATACAACTTCAAGTTTTGCTGGAAAAGGGAAAAAAACAATAGTAAGATCTTTATTGGACAATAAAAATTTATTAAGCCTAGCCAGTGTTTATTATCAAAAAGATGCAGACCACATAACCATAGCAAAAAATGGATCTAAACTTACAGCTAGTATTTACAAAAGTAAGAAAATTTATAACTCATTAAATCAATTACGATTTGAGGTTTATCAGCAAGCTATACAAACAAATCCACTTTTAAATTGGAAAAACTCCCTCCAACTGAAGAAGCAGCTGCACAACACTCCTGCAGAGTCTATTACTACCAATTGCAAACTTGGTTGGGTAATTTTAACAACGATCAGGACAACAAGAAAGCAAAGGACTGTGGCTGGAACGAAAATGTAGGAAGACTCGTGCCGAAATACACCTCTAGTTCTGACTTGATTCCCGGAAAGTTGTTAAAAGGTGTTAGCTGTACTAAAGTGGATGCAATAATCAAAAGTGTGGCTGCCGAAAACACGGCTTAAAATGTACCAATCTATGCAATACATGCGCTGAGAACTGTTCTAATAGAGACAGAGAAGTATTTGTAGATTTAAGTGATTCTGAAGATATTGATGAAGAGCCAGCAAAGAATAATGACATCAAAATTGAAGAGCCTGAAAATGCCAATGATTTTGAAAATAATATAGAATTTGAGAGTTTGATCGATGAAGAAAACGAACCACAACAAAAAAGGCCTAAAATTGATTAGATTTTAACAATTATTTTATTGATTTTTCTTTTTATAAGCTATACACAACCAATATTAATAAAGTAAATATTTGTAAATAAAGTAAAGAATTTGTAGCCAATATAAATAAATTGTATGTTGTATTTTATCATATGTATTTAGAATAATTTAATATGCATATAAAGTTTTCGAAACTTAACTAGCTTATGAAAATTAATAAAGTACTATTGATTTCCATGTAAATGTTAAGTTTCTTGAAGTTTTCCCTACCTTTCCGTGATGAAATTCATTCAACTTTATTTATTTTATACCAAAGTAAGTTTCTTCATTAAAATATTATGAATTATTAACATAAATATGCTAAAATATTGAAAATAATGAAAAAAATCGACAAATTCGAGATTCGAAATTTTTTTTTTTTCGGTTTTTCTGAATTTTAAGCTACTAAATGACAATAAATCACTAACATCACGTACCATTTGAAAGTAGACATCTCGACGAAAAAAATGAGCACTAGTAGAACATCAAAAAAAAAAAAAAAAATCAATAAAACTCACCGAAGATAGAGGTGTTTTTTCGGAAAAATGGTAAAATCTCGAAAAATATTTATTTCCCATAATTGAAAAAAAATCATGCTTATTATATGCAAACAATTACGTACTTTCTCAAAGTTTCATTTAAATTAAATAATTTTCACGCGAGAAAAAAAATAAAAACAGAAAAATCGGTTTTTCGTCATTTTCTCGCAAACTTGAGGTTATGTCGAAAAATATATAAAATAAAAGTTTTAGATTTTTTTATTATCTACAACTTTTTTATGAAGCATTTTTCTCTAGGAGGTCACGTTTCGCCACAAATCACGAAAAACCGTTTTCATCCCTTAAATAGCACCCCATTTCACTACTTCCCTTCATCTCAAGTTCAAAAGTTTTTTTTTTCATTTTTTATGACCCCAACTATATATTCCAGCCGGCCGTTGCCTGCTATTAATTTTTTCATCTCAAAAAGGTAACGGCCCCAGCCTATAACGAGGTACAGTTATTATTTTTAAGCGAAATGAGACGCAAGTTATTCAACCCACCAAACCAAATAACATCACGAACTTATGAAAATGCCATCCCGTTTTTGTGATAGATACATAACTTCGTAAAATATTTAAAAAGACGAACAATTATGAAATTATGCCTAGTATATTTTTAATAAATTGATTTTCTGAGTTTTGTATAGTAGTGTCAGACAGTATCTGAAAAGTGAAAATGTCGATTTCGAATATTTTGATCGAGTGTAGTATTAATCGCATGAGGCTTTTAAAATTAGAAGCGGCCGTTTCCAAATAATAATAAATAAATAACACCACAGAAATTAGACAACCCCCAATTCCAGAAGCCAGGGCTTGTGCGGAAGGGGGTTACACATTGAAAAAACGCGGACCTACAACCATTTCCTCCGACAGTGCCAGTACCGGAGCCAGGATTCGAACCCGGTGGTGCGATGTCCGTGTGAAATTCATCGCGATTGCCACCTCGCGCCTTAACCCACTCGGCTATCGACCAGACCAAAGGTAGGCATATAATTTTATTACATGGCTGTATGGGGAACGAGACTGTAAAGAACACACAAAATATTTAAAACAATTTAATAGAATGTTTCTAGACTACTTTTAATAGATTGTGAAAATCTTTTGGGGTTAGGTTCAAGTGTATTAAAGAAAACTACTTTATTAATTTGCCGACGTTTCGATATTTTTAAATATCATCCTCAGGGCACTGAAAGATATAAAATCATCAAATAGTACATATACAGCCATTCAATATAAAAAACAAACATAAATATACATATTAGGAAAAATAACATATATTGAAATTAAAAAAAAATTAAAATTATATAAGCATACAAAATTATCCAACATAATAAACATTAAGATAATACTTACATTAATACTTAGTTTTCCGTGTATATCATAAAAATAAATAAATAATACTGGAACATAACAGATACGAAGGGTTTAATAAATATACAGTAATGTTACTTTCTTCTTGCCTGGATAGCAGCGAGACGAATGTTATTATTTCTTTAAACCATAAGTACAACACAGGGAAGGTACGAAAAACATTGTATGCTAAAAAAGGAGTAAGTAGTGAGAAAAAACGTACGCAAATACAGTACTTCAATAACTGAAAAATGCATTTATGGCTACATCTTTCGAGATATTTGTATCACAGATTGTTTGTTCTATTAACTAGATTAAAATAACAAGAGTTTAAATCCTCACTATCTTTCGTCGACTTTGATTTTTATATTAATCATTTCTTGAAATTTTCTTTTTTCTAAATTATTTTGTCTACCTATTGGTTTAGTCTTCTCGAAATTAAATTCATGGTCCAAATCTTTGTAATGTTCCACTAGAGACGTGATATTTATTTTGTTTTTATTCTTAACATCCCTAATATGTTCCTTTTTCCAGTATTTAAATATCTACCAGCTTAACCTACATAACTTTTATCACAATTCCTACATGGTATTTGATAGATTACATTAAACTGCAGATCTATAGGTGTTTTTGATTTTAATTTTGCGAAATTTTTTTTTAAATTGTGTTTTCACTTTTAAAAGCAATATTAATGTTCTGAGATGTTAGTGTTTTTTTTTTTAATTTCTTAGGAAAGATGTCTCACATATGGAATTTTATAATAATAAATTTGCTCAGATCTTAGTGGTCTAGCTGGTAGGTTATTATGATTAATGTGTAATATTATGTTAGTTAGCGAAATTGGGCAATTATTTGTGTTGAAATATTTTCTTATAAGTTGTAAGTTTTTTTCTTTAAATTCTGTACTAGATAATTGCGTCGCTCTCTATTTTAAGTTACTAATTATGTTTAATTTAGTTTTCATAGAGCGATACGAGTTAAAATTTAAAAATCTTTCTGATAAGGTAGGTTTGTGATACCAGTCAATGAGTCATTTATTTTTAGATATTCTTATAATCTCTGTATCTAAAAATGCTATTTTATTATTATTTTCGATCTCAATAGTAAATTTCAACTTTTTTGAAAATTTAGTAGTTCTGTCTTTGTGTCTAAAAAATATTATCACAGTTATCAGACTGCAACCAACAACTTCGATTGCATTAGCGTTCTGTTGGTAATATACAATTATTACACTTAACGCGCCAGGCTTGTAACTTGTAATTCAGCGCTCGGCGGGGCACATAACCCAGAGAGTAGCTGTTGATTGCTGACTGGTTACGTTCCTTGTAGTAAAACAAGGATTTTATAGAGGAGTTTGCGACTAAAAATATTATGTTTTAATATTTACTATTTTATTTATTTATGAATCAATTAACACACCTGACTTGCTGACATTCTAGATTTGTTCGAAATTATATTATGAGCAATTTTCAATTTCTTATATTTTGCGACCCAGCCATTAGAAATAGAGATATTTACGAAATACTGCTAAAAAAGCTAATTAACGAAAAAAATTAGAGAGATACGTTAAATAAAATAAAATCTATCCGTAAACTTGCTATCATCTCCTGAACAAGTAGTAAACACCATCCGTTTATAATAGTCCCCGAACAAAACTTATTTTGCCTCCACTAAAGACGAAATGAAAGTAAAAAACAAACAATTTAAGTGCGTATATTTTTAATAATATTGAGCAATAACTAACACCCTGTATGTATTCGATTATCATTTACAATGTTTATGTTCGTCGCAGCTAGAGAACAATTATCAGTGTATCAGGTGTAACATAGAACTAAAATAAATAGAACAATATTTTAGTTTTCTGTAGGTAACAATAGTTTTGCATTAAGAAAGCTTATATTTTTCGTATACAATATAAACGTTATTTTTTATTAGCATTAGAAAATTAGTCATTATAGGGGTAATTTACATTGAGGCTGAATTATACTGTAAATGTCCAAGCAAATAAGGGCCATTATGAACAAAATTATTGTGTTAAAAGTATGGTGTGAAATCACAAATTCGGTCGTAAGTACCGAATAAGACCAAATTCAAAAGTTAACCTGTCTAGAATAACAGGAGCAGTCAGTATCATCCTAATTATCGCATCCCTTTGTTCACCCGAATTAAAATAATTTTTAAACTTTAATGAAGGTATGTAAAATGTAAAAGTTTGTAGATTAAAATACATAAAACAAAAAATAGTTGATAGCTACAATAGATCCTAGAAAAGTAAGGTTAATCGCCAACCAAAAAAACTAAAAATGCAAATGAACAAACGCTCAGAACTTGCCCTGCCAATATTAACTGTTTTATCTCGTTTGAGTTTGTATTTAGGCTATTCTAGACACTATTAATTGGATTAATAAGCTTGGTTGCATTGACGAGTAAGTACTGCTTTTGTAGATGGCTCGGCCCAAAGTTCACGCCAGCCAAGCGCGCTTGTTTGGGGCGCTAATTCCTTGGCGGCGCCAAAAATAAGTAGGCTGTGGTTAACGCCGTTATCAGGAAATTGAACTTTTATTCAATTATATCAATTATTAGTATTATCAAGACATTCGCACTATATTGATGCAAATCTAATAAGCCGGCAAGAGGCATTACAAAAACAAAGTAATATTGCTCAACAAATGCGCTGTTCTCCGAAGTTCAGCATCTGTGATATGTGGCAAAAAGCACAGACAAGCTGAATTTTTTAATTTAAGCTAAGCAGGAAATTGTGAAGTCAAATGAAAGAAATTGTAAGAGCACGTTTTTAAAAATATTTTTTTGGGTGGTTTCTAGAGGATTACTGTAATTTAAAGTGTAAATTTTTTGCAAAAAAGAGGCAAATAGACATGATATAACCAACGGTTTTCGATATTTTAAACAAATAGGTAATGCAAAATTTGCGATTGTAAGTCGAATGTTTTTTTCCTTCTTTTTAAATATTTTTCAGTGCATACAATTATACAAAATTAATATAATTAATTTAATTAATTTGAAATATATTTATTCCACATATTTAACTTAACCAACACATGCTGGATAAGAAACAGGGGCCGCTCCAGACGGTGGGCATAGTGGGCGGCCGCCCAGGGCGCCAAAATTATAAGCGACACATTTTCGGCGTAGCAATACAAATATTTTAAGTCGCAAATCGTCAAGGCAAAAGTGAATATCACTGGAGAAGTAACTTCAAAACCTCATGAGCCGCGAAATGCGCAAAAGGCGGAGCTTGTTGCGCGGTATAAGTACATTTTGAAAACATTGACTCAGCTATCTACCATATCTCTCGTTACATAGCCAGCTAATGTTTTTAGGAAGTGCTGAAACAGAGCTTTGCTTATAGCGAAGGGAGGTGGGCGGCAAAATGCCATTTCGCCCAAAGCGGCAAAAGATAAGAAAAGCTCCTTCCACCTATATTCAGGTTATTTCGAGATTGTATTGTATATTTAAATAATAACATTGATCCAATAACACAGGAATCTCGACTACTAATCAATTTTATTTCAGCCTCATGTTAAAATTCCTTTTTATATAGTGAAAGCTCATTTTAATTCAAAAATATACTGCATTTTTGGCTAAGGAGGCCGCTGCTGGCATTGAAATAAAACATGAGATCTGTCTCACATCCAGCCAACTTATATAAAATTGGAGTACTACCATCCCCATTGTGTGAACAATGCGGTACTATCGGTGACCTTGATCACTTTTTTGAATATGCAAAAATAAGAATGCACCTTTCAACATTCTGAACCTACTGTCTCTTAACTGACAGCAAATTTACGGATCTATTAAGTATTAGTTTTTTCATGGATAAAAATCTTGTTTACAGTTTAGCCTTGCATTCCTATTTAACATTGTGTTTTTCCCAGTTTTTCCGTAGTCCACTCTTGCTGGTCTATTTCTTAACGCCCTGAAAGATCCGTGGGCGGGAATATATTCCAAGCCTGAGGTTCACCTTTTTAGAATGCCTTATTTTTTATTAGAAACTATAGGAGCTACAACAATTTTCATCCGCCTTTATTCATATCATTATCCACACTGGTGGTAATAGACGCCGCAAAGTACCGACTTTAAATTGTGTTTCACTCGAGAACTATTGCATTGCCTAAGCAAAAATAATGAAGGTTTCTGTGGGTAGAATTTCATGCCCTCAATCTTGTTCTCCAATAATTTATATTATTTTTGCAAATTTTTCGGAATTTTCGGCAAATATAATATATAGTCTTGCAAACTTTTTTAAAGTTTGATTCCACAATCAAATTACTAATTCCTAAAAAGTAAAACAAAAAATTCAGCTTGTTTGCAATTTTTGTTTGATAATAAACTACGTTGGTTGGACTGTAAACGGGTATGACGGAATGTTTCCTTCATTTCTAAAAACTCGTTTTTATTGTTAAAAATGTAAAAAAATGCGAAAATGGTGTGCGATCATTGCATATTTTAACACTCGATTTTAACCGAAAAATTGGTTTATTTTTACAAAAATCAATGATAAACTGAACATTTAGTTCAGGCACAATCACTCACTACACTTACGACACAGTAAATTATGTCCGAAAAGTAGAAATCGCTCGCAACTTAACCTAACCTATTTCCATTCCTAATGCTTCCAATCAGATGTTAGATTGGGTTCTTTAGTGAATATTTACAATCAACGTTAGATTAGGTTGTGCGGAGTGTTATTCGAGGGTGCAAATTGGATATAGGGGTGAAAATGCAACCCTTTCAGTTGTTTAAATATAACGAAAACGAAGCAAAATTCAGGTATAGTTAATACGAAATTGTTTGTAGAGAATCAAATTTCCCATCAAATAAAAAACAGTTTTTTGTGCGAAGGTATCCAAAAAACAATAAAAAAAGCAAAAATATATATATTTTTTTTACTTTTTGCCTATAACTTTTTTGAGCAGAGATAGGTATAGGCATTGCTTTGTGGAAAAAAAAGTTGATGAAATGTCCTTTAAAATGGTGGTCTCAAAAATTTTTTCGATGAAAATTGACTGAGATATAGTCGCTCAAACTTAGCCGTTTTTTTCGATTTTTATCGCGGTTACAGAAGTTTGTATTTTCTTGACTGTATAATCAAATTAATTGATGGGAGTTTTCTTGGGTTGTCGGTCATTGAAATAAAAGTTCTTATTTTATTTTCTTACGTTTCGGTTTATTACCATCATCGTCAGAGAATTTACTACAATTTCAAAAATAAATAAATAGCATAACAATTTTTTGTTTGTTTGCGTAATAAATATATGTACTTACAATTTGTTACTTAAATACCAGTTTTTAATACAGATTTTTACATTGTCTACTTCAGGTCAGTTAGTTGCATTTTCCAACACCAGATGTGTAAAGACAATGTAACAATCTGTATTAAAAATTCGTATTTAAGTAACAAATTGTAAGTACATATATTTATTACGCAAACAAACAAAAAATTGTTATGCTGTTTATTTATTTTTGAAATTGTAGTTAATTCTCTGACGATGGTGGTAAACCGAAACGTAAGAAAATAAAATTAAAACTTTTATTTAAATGACCTACAACCCAAGAAAACTCGCATCAATTAATTTCAAGGTCAAGAAAATATAAACTTCTGTAAACGCGATAACAATCGAAAAAAATGGCTGAGTTTGAGCGACTATATCTCAGTCAATATTCATCGAAAAAACTTTTTGAGACCACCATTTTAAAGGACATTTCATCGACTTTTTTTCTACAAGGCAATGCCGATATCTATCTCTGCTGAAAAAAAAGTTATAGGCAAAAAGTAAAAAAACAAATTAGATTTTTTTCCTTTTTTTATATATTTTTCGTACAAAAAACTGTTTTTAATTTTTTTAAATAAACCATTTCGATGGGAAATTTGATTCTTTACAAACAATTTCCGTTTAATTATACCTGGATTTTGTTTCGTTTTCGAGTTGTATTTAAAAAACTGAAAGGGTTGCATTTTCACCCCTATCTCCAATTTGCACCCTCTAATTTAATAGCACTCCGCACAACTTAATCTAACGTTGATTGGAAATATTCACTAAAGAACCCAATGTTACCTCTGATTGGAAGCATTAGGAATGGAAATAGGTTAGGTAGGTTAAGTTAGGTTGGGAGTGATTAATGCTTTTCGGATATAATTTACTGTGCGGTAAGTGTAGTGAGTGATTGTGTCTGAACAAATTGTTCAGTTTATCATTGATTTTTGTAGAAATAAACCAATTTTCGGTTAAAATCGGGTGTTAAAATATGCAATGATCGCACACTATTTTCACATTTTTTTACATTTTTAACAATAAAAACCTTGCTCCTCCGACGTGAAATCGCGTTTTATACTAAAATCAATGATTTTAGCAAAAAATCCAATTAAATGTTGGCCATTTTCACAAAAGTCCCTAAACTGAACTTTTACCGAATTTACTTTAAGCGTAACGTACAATTATTTAAATTTAAATTGAATGCTTTATAATTTGTATATTTTAAATTGCGGATGTTACATGTAATAATATTAAATATTATCAGAATAATTACCGTATGCGATACAATACAGTAATTTAACATAAAAACATTAGTCATAACATGCAGATTATAATATTTCTAATCAACGCAAATAATCCATAGAGATACATTATGCTTTTCTGAATTGATAATTCGCCGACATATTAGTGTCTAACACGTCGGGAATTTACTAGTAACATCATCCGCAAATTTGAAGATTTCAGAACGGCTAATATGTCGGCGATTTACGAATATGCTTCCCGGTACGCCCTGTTTTGTTTTTTTTTAGCGAAACTTAATTCATTCAAATGAATGATTAATGGCAATGTAATATATTGTTACGTGTTTACACCCTCCAGTAAACATGTTAGATAAATTGCAACAATTTTCACAAACCACTGATTTATTAATCATTTAAATTACAATAATTAATCCTTAAGAATAACACAATAATAATAACTTTAATCTAACTATACTGTATACTGAACTGAACTTCACTTCTTATATATGTCGTAGTCACATAGTGAAATATGGTTTTTCGGGAAAAGCCTAGGCATTTCATGAAATGCTGGCAGATAGTGTGAAATATGTATGCTATACGATTTGCCTAGGTTGTTCATGAAGAGCCTGGTTTAGTTAGTCAGTTAATGTTATGATCCGTGCTTTACATAATCTGCCGTGATTTAGGCCATCGGCAATTCATGAAATGACATGATTTAGTCACAGTATGAATGAGCCTAGCGATGAAGCCGGCAGATCATGTAAAGCACGAATCATAACATTAACTGACTAACCAGGCTCTTCATGAACAGCCTAGGCAAATCGTGTAATATATAGTTTTCACAACACTATCTGCCGGCATTTCATGAAATACCGATGCCCTAAATCACGGCATATCATGTTAAACTTCTCATTACACGAAAATACGAACATTTTAAGGCAGAAGCCTAGTCAAATGATATAACATGAGGTGTTTTACACTATCTGTCAGCATTTCAAGAACTGCCTAGGCTTTTCTCGAAAAGCCATATTGCACTATATGTCTACGATATAGGCTTTTCAGGAAAGCCTCGGCAGTTCATGAAATGCCGGCATCAATTCATTTCATGAAATCACGGCAGATCCTTTTAAACTTCACATTACACCAAAATACTAAAATTTTATAGCACTTCGTGACCGCGTTCTCGCCTCACACATCTTCCAGCGGCTTGTATATCAGTGTATGCGCGGAAGCTATACAACCTTAGGCGAGGGTTGTATAGGAGATATACCATCCTTCGGAGGGGATGTAAAGCTGTCGGTCCCTTGTCTATTAAATGTTAGGAAAGTAAAAGATCCCTACTCTTCTTAAGGGAAGAGGTTCGGCAAAATTCCTGGTTGAGGGTAGCTCGTCTACAGGCGTCGGTGTTAGGCCTCAGTAGCGGAAATAGGCCGACGTTAAATAAATGTATTAAAAAAAAGCACTTCATGAAAAGCCTAGTAACATGATGTAACATGAGGTATTTCGCCACACTATCTGCCGGAATTTCATGAACTGCCTAGGCTTTTCTCAAAAAGCCGTATTTCACCATGTGACTACGACATATATACAAATGGATTGTACTGGAATCTCCTTCTAAAACTTTCTCGAATATTGTGGCAATTTCTAGAGTTTTCTAGGCTAAATGGCGGTTCGTCAGTTGGCCCAGAGATGGCACCACCTTACCAGCCGTCAATTAAATAACAGGTCTTCTTTCGCTTTGACCAGAGACTAATTACATTCTCTCCGAGGACAGCACATAACGGTATTACTGCCGGGTAGCCTATCAAAAACTAACTGCGATTACCTTTAATTAAATTCATTGTGATTACGTGTTTTTTAAGTGAATTAAACGTCATTTGATAGAAAATGATGCGAAGAATGAAAAAAAATATGGTTGCTTGCTCTCAGTCAGCCGCAGGTTGCCAGGTTTAAAAAGGTATTTATCAAATCATTTACAGGCAACCATGTACTATCGTGTGCAGCAAAAATTAAACTTCAATTTAGTATAAAATTTTCTTTTAAAACACTATGACCGTAAATAATTAACAGTAACATATCTGTTTACACCTGGCAACCATTTTTTTTTTCATTCTTCGGATCATTTTCTATCTAATGACGTTTAATTCACTTAAAAAACACGCGGAGAGGCCGTCTTGTCTCGGCTAAACCCGTGTTATCCCTAGTTTTCGAGAATGCTGAGCACGATGATGATGCCGAGACCCCTCCTCATCCCCCGCCAACCCTCCAAACGGCTAAGAATCATCCCGGAAAGGGGTAAATCGCAGATAGACCGTCTTCTCTCGGCTAAACCCGTGTAACCCCCGTTTTCGAGGATGCTGAACATGATGGTGATGTCGAGACCCCTCCGACCCCCGCCAACTCCTGAGACGTCCAAAAATCCTCGAAAACACGGTAACACGGATTTAACCGAGAGAAGACGGTCTATCCGCGATTTACGCTTTTCGAGGGTGGTTCTTAGTCGTTTGGCGGGTTGACGGAGGGCCCAGGAGAGGGTCTCAGCATCATCATCGTGCTCAGCATCCTCGAAAACTAGGGGTAACGCGGGTTTAGCCGAGAGAAGACGGCCTCTCCGTGGTGTATCCATTTCGGGGGTGGTTTTTGGCCGTTTAGGGTGGTTGGCGGGGATCGAGGAGGGGTCTCGACATCACCATCATGCTCGGCATCCTCGAAAACTAGGGGTAACACGGGTTTAGCCGAGAGAAGACGGCCTCTCCGTGGTTTATCCCTTTCGGGGGTGGTTTTTGGCCGTTTGGGGGAGTTGGCGGGGATCGAGGAGGGGTCTCGATATCACCATCGTGCTCAGCATCCACGTAAACGGGGTAACACAGGTTTGCATAGTAGGAGACGGCGGATACGCGGTTTACCCCTTTCTAAAGTGGTTTTTGTCCGTTTGGGGGGTTGGGTGACCTCGGAGATAAATTTTTCCACCGCCATCGTATTCAGCATCCTCGAAAATGGGGGGAGACATAGAAAATATTCACATTCCTGTCCGACTTACAGAAAGGACTATAAGCCGCCGGATCTCAGACTATTAAGTGCCATCAGAAATATTGTTAAGCATTCAGTCTTGGTGAGGTAAAGTGATTTAGTCACTGAAGAGTAATTTTAATATAAAAAAATATATTCTTTAAAATAGATTACTTTGGATTTTTCTGGAATTAAATTGGCTGTAGCTTCTTTGGCTTCTTGCAAAATATCGGGCGGAATTTCCATATTATATCTTTCACAATTTTCCATTTTGATACTAATTACACAATGTTTATTAAACAAACCGCTGGTTACAAACAAAATGGATAACGACAGCTTTCTCGGCACATCCATTCAGAATCTACTTAGCAATAAGCTACTTGCATTTTATATTTTCGAAGAAACACTGTTGACTTTGACGTTGACAACTGACAAAAAATCGGTGACATGACATTTTAATAATTTTATTGTTTGTCACTAAAAGAGCATTAATATGAAAGTGTTGGATAAAATGTTGTATTAGACACGTGATCTATTACATATAAGGCACTTAAGAAAATTAGCCCGCGAGCCCGAAGGGCGTGACTTATACATAACCTAACTCACTAGCCTAATAAATAACTATTAATTGTCTTGGTGTGACTGTGATTTGCTTTAAACTATCCCGGTAATTCAAACGAAAAAATTGCTATATAGCAACTTAATCATCTTCTGAACAACTTGATTCTAATGACTGAACTGAACTTGTTTGCATATCATAAATAAATAGTAAGAATCTAAAATGGTTGTGAGCTAAAATTAGTTGTGAATTTTTAACAGTTAATATTGACATGTGCACCTATTTCCATCAGTGGAATTTATAGCTTGGGTTTAAAAGTGACTAACAATTAAACCTTTGGATGATATACGATTTCAAACGAGCAATTATTAAACTCTGAGGGGACAAATCGAATAGCGTGGCTACTCATTTACAAAGGTTTTTAATATAATAATTATTTTGATAATTGGTTCTTGATTTTCGCGATCTTGGGCGAATGTAGAGTAGGGAGACGAAGTCAAACGATGAATCTACCTTCTAAAAAGGTGGTTGACACTATTAATTCCTTGGGATCGAGGTTTGTTCTTTCTTTCGATAAAACGTCAGTTTGACTAATTTTGGTTCTTTAATGTGGTAATGTAACACTTCTCGAGAAAGTTCAATTACGTTTACCTCAAGGCATTCCTTCCAGCAAAACTTGATGTCTTTAACGACCTCATCAGCCACGAAGGTTTTTCAGTTACTTTATCTAATTTGCTTGGCCTATAAAAACTAATTTTTCTATACTAATAATAGGATATTATATTTAGTTAGTTAATTATTTATTGTAAAAATAAAATATTTTGCTCGATATATTATATTTTTGCAACTAACAATTTATTATGATTGTTAATCTTTTAATAAGTCAAGTATATTCTGTGATTGTAACAATCTTCTTTCAGCTAGTCTTATATTTAGGTTTCTTAAAAATTTGTCAATTATATAGATTACAATCTGATATTATTATCAAATACGTTTAGCCATTTTAGCCAATAGTACGTTCATATCATTATTTTAGAAATTCGGTTGCTTCCACTTTTGTTAATTTGAGTATTAGAACTAAGTTTAAGTTACAAATGTTATTTGATATAATAAAATTACTCTCGTCAACTAAAATGTTACCTTCATAACTTTGATCTTAAACAGTTTTTTATATAAATATTTAAGTAAACTACTGATACTTTTAAATGTTACCAAGGTGATATAATAGTCCAAGAGCACGCGTCAAAAAAGTGCAGGAGTTTTGGAAAGGCTGATATTTTCAGATTGAATTGTACGTTGGCCATAGAAAGCCACTGTAGAGTCGGCACGTCAGCTACGGGGACTTGTGGCGCTGGCGCGCTGGAAAGGTGTAAAATTTATCAGTATCCCAAAATGTTTTGCAAGCGCTCAAAATTCATTTGTAAATAGCTGATGCAATAATAAACTCAAAACATATTCGATAATCGAACGCGTGACGTGACGTAAGCATCACTGTATACGTGTTGCAAAAATAAATTCAATGTAGATGATTTGGAAAAGTTGAAATTTAGCCATATGTTATAGTCCAAGATTCCAGAGCCTCCTTTTAGCAAAGCTAAGATTTTCACAATAAATGTGTAATATGTAGGTAAAAACGTATTGCGTACACGCTAGCTTGAAAGCGGGACTCTTTTACAGTTAATAGGTATTGAAGGTAAATAAAAAATCTTACGTTCATATAGCAAAAAGTATATAAGTTCAATAAAAGTTGTTCGTGGTGTAGTGGTTGTGTTGCCCAATTCACACAGACTGCTGCACAGAAGATCCGGTATCATCTCGTAAAACTGACTGAATTTTACAATACTTGGAAGATACGCGTAAACGAGAACAAGACGGAGACTATCACACTACACCGTAAATTTACCAACATAAAAACCATCACAAAACTTAAAATAAATGGCAAGACGATTAGGGAACGGAACACGGTCAAATATCTGGGGGGGGGGGGTAACCCTAGATAAGAGGCTGTGTTTCGAACCCCATATCACACAGACCATCAGCAAGACCTACGCGACGCTAAGCAAACTGTACCCTCTTGTAAACCGACGAAGCAAACTTACGACAGACAATAAGATAACCTTGTATAAGGTTATCTTAACACCGATTATAACATATGCCTGCGCGTCGTGGAACCTCTTCTCGGACGCGCAGTGCAAAAGACTTCAGACACTCCAGAATAAATTACTCAGACTACTTATGAATGCGGACAGGTACACTCCGGTTGCTGTGTTACACGAAAATGCCAAAATTATGTTAATCAGAGACTTCATCCATGAAACGGCGCAAAAGTTTTTTGCAACCAGAACACAGCAGTCGGAAATGACACAGGACATTACAGATAGACAACGGCACAACGACCCACATCACGCACATAAGCTGTTGCATCAAAACTTACCTATCTGAGAGCGACAGTGACGATAAATTACCACACAAAACAGTTGACCACACAGAAACTGACAAAATACATAACATAGATGACTCTCCCTCCCCCTCCTTCCCCTTCCCTTCCTTGTCCACCACCCCCTTCACCTCCTGCACACAGTGCAACATATAACCCATGCCGACAGTCAAATTTTAAAATACATAAATTTCACACAGAATAAAAAACATTTCGTTTTATATATTTGACATTTTAAATAGGTTTTTCTCTTTCATTTTCCTATAAAAATAACTCTGAACAAACATTAATAAGTATAATAGTCTACTGAGGATCGTCTGCATAACCAGCTTGCTGGATAACAAAAGAAAACGCACTTTTAAATTATCAGGAGAGCAGCAATATTAATGGATTAAGGTAGAATCGGATATCTTGAATTGGCATTCCAACAGCCGGCCGGCTCGTTTCGTATTTATTTCAAATATTTGTAACGGGTCGGCGTCTTTCATTCAAATGTAAACCAAGAATGATATAAATGAAATATCCTTTTAAACTCTCTTACTCAAAAAAAGAATAAAGCTATTTTAATTGCTAATTGCCAATTCTCACGTGTGTGTTTGATGGTTCGAATCAACTCTTTACAATTTTTTTTTACTAGGTACATTTTGTACGAGATGTTTTTATTTTTTAATTAAGCATTAAAATATTATTGAATAATTATTAAATTCCATCAAGACGAATAAACAATTTAAATTTCATAATCTTTCTAATAAAGCCCTCTAATGCTCTCACTTGCACTCATCTGCATGCATAATGCCCTCACGCTCACACTCACAGCGGCCCTTTCATCGTCTCTGGAGGGATGTTAGATCCTTCGTATTGGTCTGGCCGCTTACAAATGGTCTTAAAATATTCACCCAAATAATATATATAAAATTGCGTCTGGCGAAAGTTTGGGCCCACGGAAGAGGTCTGGCAATAATAAATGTTGGTTCTTAATAATATTTTGTAAAACATATATGAAAACCAGCTATGCTACTTTAACGTAAAAGAGTAATTAAGATTTTTATCCACTCTCAGTACCTGTTATCTGAAAATCTTAGCTTTGCAAAAATGACGTAGGTTTGGAGACTCTGGGATATTATTCTATAAAGAAATATTCTTATTAGGTATTTTAGTTGCTAATCGAGCCGAAATACATCTCGTACAAAATGTAGTAAAAAAAACTATGAAGAGTTGATTCGAACCTTTACAATTGAAATTGTAATTAAGTAGTTATTGGCTCTCTGTCACGTAGAGAAGTGTAATTTTTGCGTAATTGTATTTAGCAGTGACGTAGCTGAAAATCTACCACCACCCCTCCCCGCTATATGTATATACGATGGCCGCCTCCAATTTTAAATTCCTTACCAAATGTAATTTTCAATAAAAGCCCTAATCTGTATTTTACCTGTCAGTTTGCAAGACAGTGTCTAGAGCATAAGTTTTCTTTAGGGTAATTTATGGAATTTCAATATAAGGCAAGTTCATTGTAACTTGCCTAAAAATTCTTTTGTTTGTATGATTTTTTTATCAAACCTTATCTTTTAACATATAATTAGACTACTATACAGGGTGTCTCAGAATTGAGTTCCCGGGCGGGAACCTAGGATCCCTTATACTTGCTATTTTTTGACGTTATTAATGAATTAAATTTCGTATTGTCATGACAACGCGACAGGTTTTCTGTTTCACAAGCACCTATAACCCACAGAGGAAAAACGATAATTCTTGATTTTTGGTTGATATTACACAAAATTTTAAAATTATTAATTTGTGTACTGAAGGAAACAGGTGGACGCCATGTGGAGCATTTGTTATGAATGAAAATGTAAGTTTTTTTAAAATAAACTGTACTTTTCTGTTATTACAACATTTTGATTTAGAACAGGTCTGTCCATAAAATTTAGTTTCTAATTGGAAACGATAGATTTATCGGTGTTATAAACCCCTACAAAGTTTTTTAAAAAGTAGTCATTTACTTTCGGCGTTATTTGTACTAGAAATTACCTCAACGCGTCGATGTTAGAAAACGCCCCCTTGGCGCGAGTGACGTCACATGCTCGCAATGCGATATACGCTGCGATACTCTAGGTATTGCTATATTGATGTAGTTGATTTTGCGATTGTCATGATATTTGTCATAGTCGTATTTGTCTGTGCTTTGAAAGAAAATCGAATATCATAATCGTATCTACGTTCGGAAGAGTATGTGAATCTTCTTTCTGGAAACCAACCCTCCTTCAAATTTGACAACAATAAACAAACTCTGTTTGATGTTCTAAATAGTAAAGGCATTGTTACTTCCGTGAATTCAAACTTTGTTTTAAATGAGAACGACAGTAACGACGCGGAATAAACCTAACGCAGCGTACAGATGATCTGGCGCCTGCCGAGCGTGCAAGCATCTGAGTCATATGCGTTTATCTTACTGAAATAAAGCAAGCAATTTCTGTGGCCGCTGCTGTTGTTCTGATTAACTTTTTTCAACCATAGTTCTAATATTGTTATTATTGGGTAAAAATCTTTATTTTTCACTACTTTTAATGTAAATTAATTTTTTTGTGGACAGACTATTGGAAATAAATGTTAAATAGAAATAGAGACAAAAACGATAATTTCTTGTATTTTGATTGATATTACAAAAAGTTTTAAGAGTATCTTTTTGCAGTCTTTTCAATGCTCTGTAAAAATGTTCAAGTATTCCCTAATTTTACAGGGTGATTAAAAAATTACAGCCGGCCTAATATTAATTATTATGGAAAATGAGAAACAAAAAATATTTGGTTGCTATCACGTTTACATAGAGTACTTATAGAGATACAGCTCCCGTCATAATTTGGAAATTTTATCTTCTATGTAAGTTATTGGAGAAAGAATTTTTTTCTGTCTCACTTTAAGATGATATATTTTTGGAGTAAGGCGATTGGGTTATATGGATCCAATATGAGCTCAGGAATCACAGGTTCCCGTCCGGGAACTCAATTCTGGAACACCCTGTATATGTTCGAAAAATGGTCCTCATAAGATGGTAAAAAAATGGTTCAAACAAAGCTAGGCCGAATAACAAATTAGAATAACACAAATATTAAATTTCTGTATTGAATAATTATGCACTGCCAGAGCCGGTTTCCTGACTATTCCTCATAGGTCCGGGCTTGAGGCGTGACTCTGCGGGGGGCGCTTTTGACTTTTATCTTGGTTAGTGCCTATAAGCCGATAGCAAGCATAGGGATACAAGAGCATAGCATAGATAATACAAGACATAGTCTATCATAGGCATATCAAAGAGAAAATATATTGTACTGGCAATGTTGTTCCTACTCCGGGAGGGGCGGGGCGCAAAATTGACCTGGGCCTAAGGACAATTTATATCTAAAACCGGCACTGTGCACTGCTGAAAAACGATATTAAAAAAATATATATCTCATGGGGAAGCAACCGAATCGTACCTATTTTATATGTTATTGTGGATCAAATATGTTCTTTCCTGAAAGTAACTTGCATTTAGATATTGTTTGAAATAAGTGTAAATTCATTTTGAACAAAGATGCAGAGGATACATAGTTTGTAGTATAACGTTGTTGATATACGTAAGACTAATTCCCCTGTATATTTATAGTTAGATTAAATCATTCCTGTGGTTATTTAGGATAATGATTTTATCATTGAATGGAAAATTGTTAATTGTTGATTTGTAATAATTGTGCTGTTAACATGTTGGTATCTATTTTATCATTATTATTGTATTTATAATAATAACTTCGGTAGATTCCTGAATACTTGCCAAAGGTTGGTCTTCTTTTTAAATTTATATTCTTTTGAAGATTGTAATTTTTATACCTTGTATAAAGTAGAATAAAGTAATTATATTTAAACATAAAATGTTTATCTACATGTTCCACCTTTTCTCCTATCAACATCAATTTTATAATAATAATGTGTCCCTGTTTATAAAATTTAATTAATAGCCGTTCATTCTCAACCGAGCTTAACAAATGCATATGATTAGCAACAACACACAATATTTAATATCACAGACATTTGAAACCAGTTTTTTTTTTGGGGATTTTAATTTTTTTTAATGGGGGTACTTATAAATGGTAGACTTCGGGCAAATGTATTTGGAGATTCACCTCCAAAGTAAGAGAAACTGATTTTGCAAGAATCATAAATTATTAAATATAATGATTTTCACTACTTTTGAACCTTATAGAGTTAAGTTTGAGCAATAAAAAAGTGATATATGAAATTTTGAAATTTGGTCATTATTTGCCCTTTTGAAAAAGGCTGTGCACCTAAATTGGTCAAAAAGCGAAAAAAATTATCCACATGCTTAAATTGTTTATCGTAAATAACTTTTAAACACTGCATTTACTGAGAAAGTGTTTCATATTAGTTTTTTAACAAGTAATTCAGTAGTTCAATTAATTTACCAAAATTTGTTGTTTAAAAAACATTTTTTTCGATGCAACATAGTTACTTTTTTAGAATTTCTCATTGAAAACATTATTTTAGCAGTATTTTATTTTCAGTAAACTTTAATTAGAAACATTTCCAAATCAAAAACATTAATTTATCTTGTACCTCAATGAAATTGCTACGGGATATATGAACTATTAAAGTTGGCGGTAAGAGTAGCAAGATAATATAAAAACACACTTGGGCTGCCGTGCGTAGCAGATCGAGGACGCTACCTAGCCCGGATAAGTGATGTAGCGTGCCCACGACAAAAAGTTAAGCCCAAGTTTAACATAAATTATTAGAAGTTTTTAGTTTATATAACAGAAAATCACTGAGGGTTCCATTCTTAGTGGCCGCAGACGAAATAAAGAACTTTCTATCAACATGAAATGTACTATATTACAGTATTTACAACTTATGGTTCTCTAATATGAACCTAGCGATGTTTAGTTACAAAATAAATAAGGGAAAATTCCCCTCGTGTAGCTACACTTGGTTTACAAGCTGAGGTTTTACTATAATAACTGTGGCCGTAATGGGTTACATTAGAGAACGTACTTAATTAATAATAACTGAGTAAAATCTTTGTTTAAATATATACAAGCGTAAATTAAAAGAAAAACAAATACTGCTACGCAGTCTTGATAGAGGAAACAATAACACTTATCTTCATGGTACGATACCCAGACGTCAACAAGTTGTGAAGCTGCAGCCCTACGGTGGTGACTTCTGGGGGGCAAACGATGGCCGAGGAACGTTTCAGCCTAGTCTAAGAACTTTCTAATCTAGTCCGTGGAACGTTCTAACCTAGCCCGTGAACGTTTTGGCCTAGTCCGTGAACTCTTTGATTCGTTGAGGGATACAATCCACATAAAATTCGGGTAGATTGTTGCAGCTCAATTCACAGGATCGAGTCCGTCTCTCTAGCAAAGATACTTCCAAAGGAAAGTGGTCAACCAGCCTATAAATTTTTGAAATACGTGGGTAAGTTCGGAAAAGATGACGACAATAAGGTTACTTACCCGTACACATAAATCCCATACAAAAGCGGATTAAATTTTCTCCGTCACAACAAAATACTCTGATAAACAGAAACAACCTAAAACGGAGGAAATTTTATCGTTACCGAAAATCGAAAATCCACTAAGATGACTTAAATGATTCGGTTTTAGAAAATTTTCGGCAGCGCACGCGAAGCTAACCACTTTTCACCTTCTTCCTTCTTGTTTGCACCAGCTGGAAGCACGCAACTGCTCCTAACGGAGAGAAGCCAAACCTCCAATGGCTCGCGGGTGTTGGCGATATGTGGCCCGCGAAACACAAATGTGTGTTGCGGGTCGCATGTGCATTAAGCTGGTAACAAAATAAGAATTTATTTGGGGTTATAAAAATATTTTTGGTTTTTGCTTCCCATGGGGATACTAATGAAGAGAAAAAACAGTTCGATCTTTGGAGAGTCACTCCCAAAGAAATACAATGCATATCCCAAATAGCACAAACATATACATATAGAATATTTAATTATTTTTAAATTAACCGATAAAGAATAAATTCTTCTTAAAATAGCCCTAGAGATAGTCGAAATGGGACCCGTTTTCGTCTCTTCAGTATATCCTAGGAATAGTTTTTCAAATATTGTTAGGATATTTTAAATTGTTTTAAAATTAACCCTAAAATTAATTTACAAGGAATTAATGTTTGAGATATGTACTCTCGATAAGGTTACAATAGATATCCGAAAGTTCCCACCCCATTCAGGAACGGAGAGTTCCTTTTTTGCAAAAAAACACCCCTAACGGGGACTTAACGCTGGTTTTTCACTTTTATCTTGTAAACCGTCCTTTGGAAGAAAGAAAAGTATAATATAAAAAATTTATCATATAATCCTGTATAAAAAATATTCTATTGACCTTGTAGCTTATCCTCACTTATTTCGCAGTAACAGTGCCCAAACTGAGGGGTAGTTTGGAGCACACAGGTAAAAATTGATCTTACACGAAGTTGCACAGTGAATATCTCAAAACCGGTTGCTTTAACGAGGAAAATGTCCATGAATGAATTTATGACCGGAATTTCTTCTATAAGATACATGTCTAGCGGGTTTTGACGCAAGTGATATTTACTTATTTTCCCTTTTTTTCACAAACATGCTTTGTTAATTTGACCTCGTTTCCACACCACCCTTAAGGTAGGGCTCTCGGTGGGTTTTTTAAAAAGGGATTTCTCCTGTAGGTCTATTCCACTAAAATTCTGTCCAATATTGCTCATTAAAGGATTCTTCATCAACGAACTGTTCTTCAAATTTGGAATTTAAACATCCTTGCCCATGGCAATTAGAGCACATTGTTGAGCAGCGTAATCCAACCTTGACACAGCTGCATTGTTTTCCGCACGCGCCAATATCCATTGGCTGGATGTCGGTCTCGATAACTAGGGCCGAGTAGGACTACTACTCTTTGCTCCTAGATTATCTCTGTAGACCTGGACCGGCCTTCGTGATAGGTGGGCCCGCTTACTTCTACCAGACCCAGCTCGCAAATGCGAGATGTGTCGTGGTATTTTCTGCGGACCTCCCCTGGTCCTGGCTGTTGAACCTCGCTGGCTGAGGTCTCTTCTGGCGCTCTTCTTGTCTTGATATTTTCTTTCTTCGCCAGCTTGTCACCCCCGGGGGTAGTCATCGGTCGAGTTGGGTTTAGGAAGTTTTGGCTGGGACTGACTGCCGGTACGTAGGACATCAATTGATATCCTACCCCGGATCATCGGAAAAGTAAGTATATGGGCTGTGTAGCTCGGGAGTGTGGAGACCCTAAGTGCTTATTTTAGCACTTTCGGACTCCACGGAGCAGGTGGGACAACGGGCGTTGGACGGTAGCTGTACCCTCGGCCGTTTATGCCTCGGGGCGTCGGCATGTTTTCCGCAACCCTTTTTATAGTTGCAGGACACTTGCTGAAGTGCGGAAATTGGTACTGGTACCGGTTTTGAGATATTCACTGTGAAATTTCGTGTACGATCAATTTTTATCGGTGCCCTTCAAACTACCCTTCAGTTTGGATGCTGTTATTGCGAAATAGGTAGGGATAAGCTGCAAAGTCAATAGGATATTTTTTATACATAATTTAACGACAAATGATTTATTTCCTATACTTTTTTTCTTCCAACGATCGGTTTACAAGATAAAAGTGAAAAACCAGCGTTAGGGGTGATTTTTTGCAATAAAAGGGACTTTCCGTTCCTGAATGGGGTGAGAACTTTTCGGATATCTATTTCTAACCCTATCGAGAGTACATATCTCAAATATTATTTCTTTATAAATTATTTCTTCTAAAATGTCTAATTTGCGTCTACTAAGTAGTAGAGTCCTTGTACCGCAGTTAATTCACTATATTTATTGCCATTAAATGATATAGTAAACAAAATATTAGTTGTTTAGCAAAATTTGGGATATGTCATTTTCCACGTAGATGTTTTATTAGAATAATTTATGGAAAAAGAAATATACCTAGCGCCAGGAGCGGACTGAGACCAGAATTACGCTCGAGCATTTTCATGACCATCGGTCCACTTTCACTATGGGAAGAAGTTAATGAAATCTTTAGAAAATAACAAGGCGTTTTGCCTGTGTAAAATGAACTCGCCGTCAGAACCGGACTGGCCCATTTTTAGCACTGGCCCGTCGGGCATTTGTTTGAACTCCCTTATGGCCAGTATGCACCTGCCCATCACTGCCAGAGAAGTACATCGTAGTAGATAAACAATTACTGTTGACTGAATAGAAGTGTGTATTCGCAGGGACATTAAAACACAATTAAGGCAAAGTAGATATCTTTAAGAGTACACTTAAATAGAAGAAAATTTAACAAGATCGGCGAGCCACTTGGACTTATTTTATGCCGTATTTGTCCATATTATGTAGTTTCTCAGTGATTAGGGTCTATTTGTCCTTGAATACCATGTACTGTGTGCATGGGAATCATCATTTGCTGGACGTAAATTATAACTTGTTGCGATTCAAGTACTTATATCATGTCCTATCCACGGGTGGACCCAAATTTGCTAATATAATTCGCTAATTGGTGGTAGTGCTTAGAATGCTGGATAGTATTCATTTAATGAAATAACTTTTCTATATTGCATTTTTCTTAAAAAGACATTTGAAAATGAGAGCTAAAATTAAAAAATTATTAATGTAGCAACGTAACAAAAGTTAAAGCCTAAATACTGTCGTACTATTTAAATGAATATTTGTATTTTTTAAAACATAACATTAAATATTCGACTTCTTATTTAAAAGAAATGTACAGTAAGTATGTGCTTAGATAATAGACTTACCCATTCTGTAATAGTATTTTATATAACAGGTGGCTAAAACACATTTTAGTTCCGAATTATATACAAAATTTTTCGAAACTAGAAAACAATGTAATTTTGTAAAAATACGGCCAATTGATAGAGTTACTTTGTCATAATGACTAAATTCTATTGCTATTTCCATAGAAACCAAAAGTTTTATTTTACACTAAAATAATTTTTTTTATTTTACACTTTTTTCTTTATTTTTCACTTGTCAACAATGACAGTGTTTTGATTCATTGATTCATTGTTATTTTAGGATATGGCGTTACAAAAAATATTCTACGATGATGTCTAACTTCACTATAAAAACCGTTCGCGGTATAATTCGCCTGTACGAGAGCTATTTGCCCTGGCTTCACCATAAATAATTGATAATAAGGTAATAAACATTGATCGACCAACATCGAGCGCTTACTGCGGGCGATGACAAATGTAACGTGCAACGTTGCCGGCTTGTGTCAGTTTTACATGTGTCTTAGAAATTCACTAATTTTTATTTCGGTTATTTGGCATGGTAGAAAAAAATGTTAAATAGAAAAGTTACTCCATTTTATGAGCATAACTATTCTTTAAAAGGACTAACCACCAATTGCGAAAATCCCGTGTTAAACTTTAAGTTGAATCTTTTTATGCCAAATCGACTGCTCTAAGAAAAACTATTGTATGGTGGTTGGAAGCTGAGTTTCTCCTGATACTCACCATGTGTGGTTTGAGACCTATATAAGTTATTTATGTTAACCAATATTCTTCTTCTATATGTGCAATTTATATTTTTGAAAAAAAAAAACAATATACAAGCTATATTTACTCAAACCTCCAAGTATTAGTCAATAGAATGCATAGTAAAAGTTCCAGTTACTTATTTAATACCATCTTCAAGAGTTACAGTTGAGCAAAAATCGCAGTAAGTATAAGTTTTGTATTTCGCCTATTTAAGTTGATCTAACCTAAGCAAAAATTTAAATCCTCGTTTTTGAAAATGTGTCTTTAAAATAATAAAAAGTCCTTCAAACTCCAAAAGGAAGAAATAATTCTCAAGAACATAGCTTGTTATTAGCAGTAGGCATTCAGAGTCGCATCCCTGTAAGTCGAGGGGTTCTGAGATAAAAATCAGTTTTCGAGTACTATCTTCATAGATCCAAAGCTCTATTAGGAAGCATTTACGGACGATTGTTTATATAAACTTTTTTTTTTCATATTTTTGCATGTCGAATGTGCACAAAGAGTTTGTGACCGGTATTCCCCACTCTTTGAAACCAGAAACATCTTGGAACTGTCAAACCCAACTATAGGAATTTTCAACTTTTTAAGTTGTAAGTTTGTTAAGTAACGAAATTTTGGTTTGTAAAAATCAGATTTCTGCTACGTATTGGCTTATAACAATTTCAGGTACCTATAATATTTAAAAAACATTTACTTTTTTAAATTCAGTTTTTTTGCAATTTACATAAACAACTTTTACCGCCCAATTTTTATTTAGAAATTTAATTGTGAGGCAACCCACATTTGTATTTTTTATATACGACAATGCCCTGGATATTAAACAAAAAGAGGAAAGACGTTGTTAAAAAAAACGAAGTTTCATATGGATAGTATTGACTCCTACCTATTCATTTAATTAATATTTACTTTCTAGACAATTCTATACATGGCAAAAATTTCGATAGATGTCTCCATTGGCGGCACTACAGATAGTGCACGTAAATTAAACATAAAAGTATAGAATAGAAATAATTTAATGAAGTTTTTATATTACGTATATATATATTCCCAAGGGCCTGTTTTATAAAAATAAACTTAAATTTATACAGTTGGCACTACTGTTCAATAGAAATTGCAACTTCACGTAGTTTGATTCTAACCTATTCGACATTTTGACATGACATTTCAAGTTATTTTTGTAAAAAATGGAGGGAAATAGAAGAATGATAAATTCGCTAAACTAATTTTATTAGTGAAACATTTTTAATTATACAAGAGGCAGTTGATTTGTGTATGCTTCCAAAGTTTCTGGTAACAATAAGCGTATAATATATGCATATAGGTGTGAGGAGATCAAACATAAATCTTTGCCTTTCTGGTAGATGTAATAATAAATTTTGAATTAGCTCCAATAAAATAATAACTGGCCCAATCTAAACAGCTTATGCATTTTTCTGATTACATTCTTCCTTGTAACTATAGGTCTGATTCTAAAATTTCTAGAACTTTGAGCGTATTAATAATAATTTTCTGTCATCATCAGATTGTAAATAGTCACATATTTCGAATACATCCGTCAAATATTACACCGAATTTTATTAATTCTGAGGTTATGAACATTCTGACGTCTGATAATCCAGAGTTTAAACCATCCCCATCCACCGTTTGAAGATTAACTTTACTGTGACGTAATTAATCTGGAAACTAAAGATTACTGACATTATAAAACAGTTTTTTTTGAGATCTGTAGTTTAATCTGTGCTCTGCAGTTTAATCCGATATTGTAAAACCGGCCCTTATAGTGTTAGGACAATACTCAAAAAAGTTCCCATCTAACCAGTGTCCGCAACATCCCTTATATTGGTAAAAACCTGCCCCCAGTGGTACATATTGGCGGGTATTCTTAATTTTCTCATAACCCTTTGTTCAAACGTATATGACCAAAAATGTTGCCCATTAAATTCTACACAAAAACTGTTATATCAACATTTTAGCTATTCCTTACTCATTCTCGCAAACAGCGTTCAAAGTTAGGGGTAGCGTTTATAAGGCCGTTAAAATATATAGAATTAGGTTTTAATGGTAATTACAAGTTGTAATATACCTACATAGGTAAAATTATCTAGGGCAAATTTTAAAATTTTGCTAAAATATTTATAGAGCCTATAATTGAGCATTTTATATGAGCTTGTTTTCACACAACCCATGAAGTAGAGATCTTGGTGCGTTTTTTTTTAAGTGGTGTCCCCAGTAGGTCTACTCCACTGACGCCCCGATTTTTTATTCGTTTGTTGGATCCTGTTCATTTAGCATTTTCTCATGTGGTGAACTTCGGCAATATTGTCCATGGCAGTTGGAGTACACAGTTGAACATCGTAATCCAACTCTAACACATCCACATCGCTTACCACAAGCCTTTTTACAGTTGCACGATATAACTTTTAAAATAGAAGCTGAAGCAGGCGCCTCTGTAGTAAAAATTGGTGATTAAATATTACCTATTTTTTTCCAACCCCACTGCGTTGGTTGCATATTTTTTCCAAGCCAAGATTGAATTTGGTGAAATACCCGGTAAGAGTATGGTTTTAATGCTGCAGTTGTTGCTGGCAATTTAGATAAAATGATTGGATTGACCAACCACCTTATTAAAAGAAGAAAATCTGTATCTATTTAAAGAAGTTTACGTTCGTTCAGCTTTATATAGCACAAGGATTTATAGATAAATCTTCCGGTTTAAAATCATCCAATGTTATTGAAAATATTAGAGAAACTGTTCTTTTTTCATACGCGTTTAGTGGTTGTGATACCACCTCTGTTTCTTTCGGAAAATCTCAGATAATAGGTATATTAAACAATATAAATATATAATTTGGAAGATGTTATTCATATTTTCAACGACCCCGAATCTACGAAAGATCAGATTAAAAGCGCTGGTGAGAAGTTCAAACGTATGTTATATAAAGCTGAACGAACGGAAACTTCTTTGAACAGCTACAGATTTACTTCTTTTAATAAGCTGGTTGGTCAATTCAATCATGATGTTAATTTTATCTAAATGGCCACCAACATCTGCAGCATTAAAGGTGCTCTCCCGATGCACGCGACAGCGACCAGAGACCGCGACCGGAGACAGCGAGAGATAGCGGCAAGTGTCGCGCAGGGCACCGGATTAGTGGAATTATCGGAACTCTCCCTATGTCTCGGTCTCTCGTCGTTGTCGCTCGAGTAGGTCTCTGGACTGGTGCGTTAGCGGTGCCGCGACATATTTTCCTGTCGCGTCGCGCTGCTGCAAGTTTGTTTCTCTTCGTTCATCATTCGTCATGTTGAACGCGTGTGTTCAACCCACTCACAACTGTGTGTCGCTGTGGCATGTATCGGCAGAGTAGCCTCCCTGTCGTAGGTATCTAGCTTGTCGCGTGATACATGTCTCCGGACGCGGTCTCTGGTCGCTGTTGCGTGCATCGGGAGAGCACCTTAAAACAACACTCAATCTTGGCTTGCAAAAAACAGGCAGCCAACGCATTGGGTTTGAAAAAAAAGGCAATATTTTACCACCAGTTTTTACTACAGAGGCACCTGCTCCAATTTCTATTTTAAAAGTTATATCGTGCAACTATAAAAAGAGCTGCAGTAAGCGATGTGGATGTGTTAGAGTTGGATTGCGTTGTTCAACTATGTGCTGCAACTGCCATGGATTAGGTTGCCTAAATTCACTACCTGAGGAAATGCTAAATGAACAGGATCCAACAAACGATTAAAGAATCGAAACGTCAGTGGAGTAGGCTGTACCTCATGGGTGATGTGAAAACGAGCTCAAATTATAAAATGCTCAGTTATAGTGCTCTATAAATATTTTAGCAAAATTTTAAAATGTGACCTAGATAATTTTACCTATGTAGATATATTACAACTTTTTTTTTACTTCCTTATATACGTAGTATATATATACTTCCTTATATACGTAGTATATAAGGAAGGTATCACGATCATGCAAAAATTCGAGTTTGAGTTTTTGATGGAATTACACGTTTTCAAGTCCCCTTAACCTAAAGAAGTGGCTTTTAAAAAATGTCTGTCTGCCATCTGTGGTCGCACCTAGAGCCCAAATTACTGGATCGGTTTTATTCAAATTTTACATGTCGTGTATTCAAGACGGCCACACCTCGAGGCGCAAACGCAAAATCGATCCTAGCTCAAACGAGGGGGGGAGTAAACCCCTAAAAACAGGAAAAAAGCCGCTACCCAAAGAATCATTACTTCCACATCCAGATTTTGTATCCAAGTCTTGTACACACTAAATCCCAATGTAATATTTTACTCTACTCCCTACTAATGATAGGGTGGGGATGGTAGAGGGGGTGGCTAATGCCAAAACATTTTTAGGGTCCCTTGGTTCTCTTATACACAACAACTCCCAATTTAATTTTTTACTTCCTTTAATAACAGGTGGGGGTGGTAAAGGGGGTCGCTAATGCCAAAAAAATTTGTTGAGACGTTTCGTTCTTGTATACGCACTAAATCACATTTTAATTTTTTTTACTCGCTTTCATAATAGTGTGCGGTGGCTGATGTCAAAAATTTTTTTAAGACCTTGACTTTTCGTAAATGCCCTAAATTGCAGTTTTATGGACTCTTACCTGCTTGCTTTAACTATTTACCCCATTTACCCCCGAACCCTCCAACGGAATTAGATCAAAATATAATCTAGTTCCAGATCTCGTTATAATATATAAGCGTAAGTCAATATCATAAACGGTTACAGAGTAATCGTGCGCACAAAAAAAGTTACGGACAGACAGACAGGAATTTTTTTATCGCTCAAATTTAAAATTGCATGACATTTTAAGCCTATTTCAACAAAAAAATATTTTTTTTTGCGTTACTATACTTCCACTGGACGTGGAAGCAAAAAATCAATTCAATCAGTAATGAAACTTATATTTATGAAACTGTGAAACCAAAAATATGTTTGAAACATAAACAACAACTTAGTTTGACAAATTTCAATACGATAATTATTTTTTCTTTCTTTGAAATTTTTAGAGTAAACTAGGAGTATTTCTGAAATACAGCAATGTATACGCGTCGGCCAATGTTTTAATCTACTTCTGAATATAAAAACTAACAAATTAAAACTAATGCAAAGTACAATAAAATGACTTTTTGCAGATGTGACATTCATTTATTTAAAAACTCGCAGCAACCAGCTCTAGCTGCTCTAATCGGTCAGTTATATCAATACCTTCATTCCATTTCCCTATTATTGTTAGCTACAATAAAATGCCACCAACTCCCTAGCTATTAAAGCCTCTCCAATTTACAGGCAATTAACTCGAGAATTCCTAAAATTATAGAAATTTTTTTTAGAAAGATGCGGTACCTCTAGGAGCATTGCCACTGGAGATTGCCATTTCAGACAATTATTAGCGTAATGAATAGTATATTGTTTTATATGGACTAAAAGTGACATTTTTCTCGCAGAGGATGTACTTGAGTGACGAGCGAAGCGAGTCCGCCAAGAACAGCTGAGAGACAAAAATCACTTCACATAGAACATGCTATTTTTACTTCCACTTTCAGTGTAAGTATAGTAACGCGAAAGAAATTTTTTTTGTTGAAATAGGCTTAAAATATCATGAAACGTCGAAATTTTAAATTTGAACAAAAAAAAATATGTTTGTCGGTCTGTAACTTTTTTGTGCGCAAGTTTACTCTGGAACCGTTTATGATATTGACTTGAAATTTGGTATACCTATGTATTATAATCAGACCTGGAACCAGATTATATTTTGATCTAATTTCGTTGGGGGGTTCGGGGGTAAATAGGCAAAGCAAGCAGGTAAGAGTTCATAAAATTGCAAATTAGGGCATGAACGAAAAGTCAAGGTCTGAACATTTCTTTTGGCATCAGTCACCCCCCACTATCACCCCCAATACCACCCCCACCATATTAGGAAAGGGAGTGAAAAAAATTAAAATGTGATTTAGTGTGTATGCAAAAACGAAAGGTCTCAAAAGTTTTTTTTTGCCGTTAGCTACCCCTCTACCAGCCCCATTGCCACTCCCACCCTATTATTAAAAATATTACATTGGGATTTGGTGTGCATAAGACTTGGATACAAAATCTGGATGTGGAAGTAGTGATTCCTTGAGCAGCGGTTTTTCTTGAAAAATCGATTATAAATTAAATAACTACTGTTATTTTTTCTTCAAATACCTTTAGTGTCGCTTATGAGCGGCAGTAAAAGTCTTCTACTTCCGCTCAAACTAAGTGAGAAATGACAGTTTAAGCTCACAAAATGTATCATTAAAATCATGTTCTTTTGACGTTTGAAGAAAAAGAAATGAATATTTATTAATTTATAAATTGTGTGAATATTGTCTCTTTTTAACCGATCTTACTATTTACATTATGAGTGCTAATGGCACCCGCAGCAACGTATTTCCCTTTCGAATAACGTCTTGGATTAAAATTGAAAAGTGCAATTTTCGCATTTTACATTGCGCACAAACATTAAAATTTTCGATGAAAAACCTTAATGAAACTTGTTGGGTTGATCGTCAGTTGTTTACGTCAGAGTACTATTTTTTGAATTATTATTTTTAACTAGAATATTGCAAAGTCTTAAGGAATCATTTTTGTTTTAATAAAAGAAATTGTCCAAATAGTTTCGGTTCTAATAAAAAAATATTTTTTATGATGATAGGCCCACTATTGGATTACGTTCATAAAAAAACATTGCACTAGTCTAATACCTAAGTGAGAATGTCGAGCCTTGTGGGAAACGTGAAAGTTTACCTAAAAATACATTAAAATCTAAATAATTCCTAGAGTAAGTAACAAACAAAATATTGAGATCCTATATCACCCTACGTCGGATGGCCCGTCTTCAATAAATCTTCCTGTATAGAAAATCAAACATCGTCATAAAAGTTCAACATTATTAGTAGTCACTCCTATTTCTCTGAACGCCTACTTGATGAAAATATATTTTTCATCGTGTTTGTCCACCGTTTATTAGGTTCAGATTGCCGTGTAAAGAAAAAAAGGCAAATAAATTGTTCCGAGTCCCGGTTAAAAAAACAAAGGCCGGAATTCTACGTAATTTCTACCTACGCCGCAACCCTTAATCTCAGTTTTTTATCGTATTGTATACTCCTCTAATTGTTTAACAGCGACAAAGAAAGCGTTCTGAAAGTGTATAGGGCGTTCTCAAACTAATGGCAATATTTACCAGCAATTTCTACATCTAAAAATAACAAAATTTCCAATAACATAATCCGAAAAATGATCCCTAAAAGAACTACAACCCACTAAAAGGTGTCTTGAGAATATTTTTTGTAAAATCTTTGAATGTGAAGTAAGAAGATTTTGCACAGGCATCATTATTTTTATGCGTAACAAAATAAGATAGACATCAGTAGAAATTATAGTCAGGCTTTCATGGAAGCAAGCAAGAATAATCATAACAGTTAGACGTAAAACACGTTTGCTTTCGAAAATTTTCCAACTTTATAAAGTCCATGTCCAGCTCATAAAAATATGAACATTTCGTAGTTGCTTGCCTACAAAGAACTGATAAAATGTTTGTAAGTTTTGATTGTGTATTGTTGAGACTTTTTTGGCAGGGCAGGGTAGAATAATCATGATTAACATGTTGCTCAATTACGGTATAATTCAATTTTACGTGGTAGCACTAAAACAAAGGATATTTTTATATTTTTGAAATATGTGTTTCCATACGATAACGCCCGATAGCAACTTTTACTTGTGTTGTATAGTTATACTAAAAATATTAGATAGATTTTCCATACAGAAAAGCACTCTTCATATAAAATTGAAGCAAGTCGAGACCTTCCCTAGCACAGATAGCTAAGGCCGTCCTTTGATAGTACCTTTCACTCATAATAGACAGAAAAATTTTCAAAAAGCTTAAAATTTTCAAAATAATTCATTCGTCATGATCACCCAGTCAAACTATTAAAAAAAAGTCACTCAGACATTTCAATTTGCAAAAAAACACAATTTTAGTGAAACAAATCTGGAAAAATTCACATAGCACCGATAATTCACAAATAGTCCAAATTCATCGACAATCTCTCTAACAGTCATATTCACTAAATTACAACTCAAAAGTTACTAACTACTGGCCTAAAAAATGCAGCCGCCTCGCAAATTCGAATCACATCACATGCACTTTCCACACCTCAAGTCGCAATGTTATTACTTGTTTCTACAAGTTTTTATAAGACATTTTTCTCTTAAATTCAACTTCCTATTCAAGTTTTAATTCATACATGAAAACAAAATGTGCCAACTGGGCATTCATCAAAACTTCTTTCCCTTTTGCATGTTCCGATTGATATAAAAACTTACTTCCCATTCCTTTCAATGCATACCCATAGGAATATTCTCATATGAGATCAACATAGCTTAAAATACCTTCGAGTACATTACGGGACCATTTCCAAATTTAATTATCTCCACAGTTATTATAAATAACTTCAAACCCGAATCAATTCGAACTTCATTCATACATCAAAAAGTTCCCTTTTTGTTATGGTTAAATTCATCTTATTACTTTTCGTCCCGAATGTTTGATTTTTTACAATGCATGATGCAACGTTATGCAATCGAGCCGAAATGACTTGCGAGGGACATCTTTCCAGCTCTTTCCAGACCTCTGCACGCACAATCCCAATCGAATCATATAAATAGTCGAGCCCGGCGAGCTCTGGCTAAGTCAATTTCCGGTGTACCTCAAAATTAGTTTCTGTGATATGCGACTGAAGTTACAAAAAACCCAAGTGTTTAAATCATTGCTTCATCCGACGCTTAAATTAATTAAATCGAGTGGCCGTGCTACTTCCTTGGCCGAAACCAAGTAATAAAGAGTTAATTTTTAATAATTTGGCCCAGCATATAAAACAAAAGTGAATTTTTTCCGGAACAAATATTTAATAATATTTAATCTACAATTTTTCTGTCTATTATTCGCGACGCTACTATTTTTTCTTTTTAAGTCGGAATTTCTACTGTTGATAAGTTACCTTGTATTACTTTGTTAATTTTAACTATGTTATTAATACATACGCTTACATTTTGTATTCTTATATTTAAATAAATTTCTTTCATTCGTTTTAAAACAAAGTGTTATTATTGCCAGAAGAATACATATACAGGGTGTAGCCTTTGACCCTGTCCAAGTAATAAAAACATTCAGTGCTAAATAATCTATTAAACTAAACAATCAGTAAAAACATAAAGAAAACCATATACAGGTTATAGCATTGACCCTGACCAGCAGATTCGAAGCAACTCCCTCAGACTTCAAAATCTCAAAAAATAAAATGCACTTACGGCCTCAGGAGTCTCCTCTCAAGCCTTTCACGATAAACTTCATTATTTTTTTTAACATGAGAGGCTGGTAGGTGTTCACCTTACAGTCTTCCACCTTACTGTTGGGTTATAACTCTCATAAAATTCAACACCGGGCTGTTGCAAAAAACATTTGGTAGCAAGACGATGTTCAACAGAATCTCTGCATTAAGTTTGACCTTATACATTTCCATCATAATCTAGAACTAGGATTTTTTTATGACGCCAATACTTTCTTTATAATATAGACAGTGCCGGATTAACCCCAAGGCAGTGTGGCATTACCTCGGGGCACCCACCAAATTACCTAGAAAATTTGTTTTATTAAAGATAAAAAAAATTAATGATTTTTTTTTCGAAATTTGGAATGACAAATCAAACTCCCATCCCTCAGTTAAGCACACGTTTCTTACTATATTGGCCATGCGTAATATACCAGCACAAGCCTGCTCCGTTTTATTTACATGAGTAAACGTGTAGGTATGGTTCAAGTAGGAATAAACTGAGACAGAAAAAACGTAACAAAAACTTTACGACATAATTATTATCGCCGCGGGCCGTAGCACTAAGTTGAAGTAAATAGATCCCAGTAAATAAAAAGCGCAACAAAAACTTTATATATCACCGCGGGTCATGGCGCCAAGCCTGACATCAATAACGACCCGAGACCCGATGCACTTTAAAAATCTATAAATGTAAGCGAGTCAATTTGCGAACAGCGCTTAAAAAAGAGTACCGGTATTTTAATGAGGTCGTAAAGGTTTTGTTGGGTTTCTTATGTCTCAGAATTTTCCTACTTGAACTATACCTGTCCTGTAGAGAATATCTCATTCGGCCGTTTTGTATGCTACAAATTCTAGTATAAAATTATCGAAGTATCTGTTCCCATCCTGTGCCATTAAACATTATGTAAATAAAAAGATCCTCATAGTTTACACCCCAGATTCTAGGAAGTTATGGCGGTTGATTTTCCGAAAATTACCGGTGTTGGCCAAGCCTCCACCCCAATGTTGCATACAGGCCCCCATCCGGCCCTGAGTATAGATAAGAAAGGGGAAATAAATATTGGTAAAAAGTTGCGTGATGTTTGAACACGAATATTTTCCCGGTTACTTCCCGGACTATAATGCCTATACTGAGTTCCAACCATCACTAACGTGATTGTTTAACCATTACTTATTTATATGAAATAATCAAGTTCACAGAAGTCAATAACATTTATGTATGCAATTTGCAAGTTGTAAACAAAAGACGATCAGTCAGCTGTCAGCACACTCGATTATTCATTTGTGGATATTCTCTTCGGCCATTTTGGACGCCTCACCACGGCGCCGTCATCGATCCGATTTAGTGCGCGAAATCTAGTCGTCTTTACAACATCTCCTGCTTATCGAGGGTCAAGCAAAGAGCACTAGATGTTCTTATCTAAAATTCATCAATGGATTCTGGAATAAGCTTAGGTGAGTAAATCGTATTTGTTTTCGTTTACTCTCTGGTTTTTAATTTTTACCCGTAACCGTGCTATTCTGCAGTGTATGATACTTATTTTTTAGTTTAAAATCGCGGGTGCGTGGTCGAAAATAGATAAAATATATTTTTATGACAACATTGATATTTACTTTTAAAAAATGTGCTTAGTTGCAGCGACTATGTAAGTAGACTTGCTTGAATTAATTTTCTGTTTATTTTATTATTATAACAGGCGACACATTTTTTCACTTGCCACATTTTTCATTCTTTAATTTCTTGATTTATATTTATAGTAAAAAGTAAACACAGATTAGATACTAGATTTGCTTGCGTACATTCGCTATATTATGATTTTATTTTAGTTAAATTACATGTTTCAAAATATTTAGACTTAAAACTATCAATTCCTCGCATAATTCTAAAGAGAAGTATATTATGGTAGTGAACCATTTAGAAATATTTAGCCAAAAAAATTTAATCTTTAAATTTTGTTATCTGGAACGTATATTACTTGCTTTAATTACAATATATACAGGGTGTAAAGAATAATATGGAAATTTTTTGTAAATATGTGGCTAAAATATCTCTTGTAGGAGCTACGACCTTTTGAGTATACCACCTAAATAGTAGTTTATATTTTCTTTTATGTATTTATATTTTATTACCTGGAACGTATATTACTTACTTTAATTACAATATATACAGGGTGTTAAGAATAATATGGAAATTTCATGTAAATATGTGGCTAAAATGTCTCCTGTAGGAGCTATGACCTTTTGAGTATGCCACCTAAATAGTAGTTTATATATTTTTTTATGTATTTAACTCGCTTTTGTTTGATTATGTTAAATGCAATTCATTTTCACCTACTTCCCGTGTACCTAGAGCTGCTAAATTTGACACAATAACATATTATCGATGCAATGGAATAATCAGTCAGCTAATGTATTGCTAATGTTATTTAATTTTCATTTTAAATCAGCCAATCCGAGTCAAACGGAAGATTGAGGGCTAGAATCGTTGATTGTTTAGTATTCTGTTTTAGTCGATTCCCAATTTTCCATGTACCTAAATTCTTGTAATTTGGCACGACGTATTATCGACGACAATACAATAAATCAATCATTAGTTTCACTGATTAATCAAATAATTTTTATTTTACATTGACCGAACCGAATTAGACGGAATCAGACTGTTGCTGTTATTTATACCTCTTTCTGGATACTGCCATGTTGATTTCAATGCTATAAACTTTAAAAACTCAAGTGAGCACCACTGACTAATTTTGTCAAGTTCCTTTTGAAGTTCTCTGCAGTCATCTTCAGATTTTGTACTTTTAAAGAGTTTCAGATCATTCGCATATATTAGTTTGTCACGTTCAAGAGTTTCGCATAAGTCTTAAATAGAAATAGCAAGGGTCCAGGATTACTACCCTGCGGTACTCCAGATGTCGATGGGTATGTAGATGATCTGAAACCATTGTAGAATGCAAACTGATATCTATTCTCCATATATGATCTAAAGAACATTAACAGCAGGTTATTAAAACCAGAGTTCTCTAGTTGGTTCAGTAATATTTTTTGGTCAATTCGATCGAAAACCTTAGAGAAGTCTATCTACAACGCATCTACCTGTCCTTGACCATCGATGATATTTTACACATTTTGGGTGAACAGAACTATGATCTGTTAGCCATAAGACCATGTTGATATAGTTGTTTTGATAGGCAAATAGATGTAATTATACAAGATCATATCAAATACATTCGCGAAGTTACTCAAAATAGAAATTTGTTTGTAGTTGTTTACATTAGCTAGATCTCCCGTTTTAAAAATTGGACACACCTGATAGCACACACGCACAGTCTTTGGTCACGAAGGATGGCATTAAGTCCGTACCTGATATAAATTTGTCTTTTAATTTTTTATAGCTTCTTCAATTTCTGTTAATGTTATGTGCGTTATATTAACGTTCTCAAAAATGTTCTTATTCGCATTCGTCTAATATATTATATAATTCATCATAGAATTCTTTTGTCGCTAACATTCTGAAAATTTTCCGTATTCTCTAGAGCACTATTACCGCAGTCATTAGAGTAAAAAAGGTATGAAAAATTGCAAAAGTTTTCAAATTTTGAGACAACATTGGAGAAGGCAAAAAATCACAAATCTGGTTTTGCACTCTTTTATGCCCCCCGGAACATTGTTAAATGAACAAAAAACGTGCATTTGTAATAACTTGAAAAAAATTCCGAAGTTTATGCAAACCTTGGAGAAGATTTTAATAATTATTAGACATCTTCTACCAAGTTTGCACCCTGCTATGATCGGAACATTGCAAATAGTTGTTATTTACCACGGCCACGGCCGTGCCAGATAAAAATATTGCGAAAAAAATTTTCCGGCATAAAAAAAAGTTATGCAAAACTACAAGCGGGTATCTGACCATATTCTGATGTATAAACGATCATTTGCATAACTTTCGCAATTTTGTTTCGACAAAATATATCAAAATATATAACAACTATTTGCAATGTTCCGGTCATCGTAGTAGCGTGCAAACTTGACAGAAGATGTCTAATAATTATTAAAATATTCTCCAGTTTGCATAAACTTCGGAATTTTTTCAAAAAATTGTTTTTTGTTATTTTGTTTTTTTCTCTAAATCTATCAACTTTAGAGAAAAACGTCTAAGAACATTTTTTGTTTGTTTTGGTGTGAAAAATACGAAAATATTTTTTTCGAAACGATAAAGTCCATTCTATTTTGTTTTAAGAAAACTTTGTTTAAACAATTTCTGACCACATTTCCATCTGGCAAACTGTCCTTTCTTATAAAGGATCACATTTTGAACAAGACGGCACAAAAATTTTCCATTCGAATTAATTTTCCCGGTCGATGATTGATTTCGCCTGGACTAAATGTTCCGGGGGGCGGAAAAAGGTGCAAAACTGAATTTGTCATTTTTTTACCTTCTCCAATGTTCTCTTAAAATTTAAAAACTTTTGCAATTATTGCCGAACTTTCCATTATAGAAGTCCTTAATGACTGGCCTACATGGTGAGCTGTATAGTTCGCCTTTTTAAAGTTATATGATTTTTCAGTTTTTTTTGCTGGAAGTTATTGTAGTTTGCTATAATGCTTAATGTAACAAAATGTCTTTGTATAAAAGAGATAATTATTTTGTTATGTACTAGCAGGCATATAAATATTGGGGAATTATTTTGATCTATCGTGTACATGTACGAAAACACTCTACTTGCCGTAATTCTCGACGAATCCACTTGACTTTTTTTTCAGTCTCTTCATCAATTATCAGAATAGAGCCCTATTGAAATCCATTATTGTCGACCTTGTAGTTCAATTCTTATATAAACAATTACTTAACGACTTACGGGGTGTGCACCAGTGGCGGCTCGTGATATTTTGGTAAGGTATAACTTACTAATGGATCACTGGACCTACACTAATCTTTAAGGGATAACTACCAAGACCAAACAAAAATGTTTTATGAAAAAAATATTTGTCTGGAATTTGCGAAATTTGTTTTCCAAAACTGCATTGCCCCCCTTGGAATGTAGGAAAGTACTTGTAATATATTCGCAATGTATTTTTTTTTTTCAGAACAAGGAAGAAAATTTAACGATATTGTTTTAATTTTATGGAAAAAATCTTGTTTTTGTATAAATTGTACCATTTTGATAATTTATTCACTGATTTTGATTTGAAAAATTTCAAAATAGTGTAACTTTATAAAAAAATCAATATTTTTAACAAAATTCCATGTTTTCTACTTTGTTCTGAAAAAAAAGTTGCGAATATTTTACCAGTACTTTCCTACATCCCAGGATGGGCAAGGCACTTTTTGATAACAAATTGCGCAAATTCCAATGAAATATGTTTTTTCACAAAACGTTTTCGTCCTAGAATACATTCCTTATAGTACCTTATCCAGCTCTGTCCTTTGTACCAGACTCCACAGCTTTGATAAGGGCCTTTTTGTGTAACTATCTGCCTTTGGTGCTTTTTTCTGAGTACTTGGTATCTCAGTCTCGCTAGGCCTTCACAGTGGCACAATACGTGAACTGGGATTTCCTCTTCCTCTTGACAGAATCTGCATGTTGCGTCATCTGCCAGGCCCATTAAACTCATGTGTCTATTGAGCCGGCAGTGCCCAGTTAGGAGGCCCACTATTATTCTGGTAACCTTCCTATTCTGGCTTAGTAGGTCTTCCGTGAGTTTGGCCGATCGTTCTTTAATGAAATATTTGGCCTATCTCTGTCTTGTGAGGGTTTTCCACCATTCCAGAAATTTATTTTGCAGCCATTCCTTAGTGGGCGCTCGGATGCACGCCACAGAAGGACTCCGGTCCTATTGGGGCTTTGAGTACGCCTTCTTGGGCCAATTCATGTGCCTTTTCATTTCCTCTGTGTCCTTCGTGTCCTGGTACCCATACTAGGGTCACTCTATTCTGACTTCCCGGCTCTACAAGGGCCGTCAAACAGTCCCACACTAATCTTGAATTGATTTGCATGGAACCGATTGCTTTTATTGCCGCTTGGCTGTCAGAAAAAATGGCAATCGACGGGTTGACAGTGCCTTGTCCTATTATCTCTCTTACACAACAGTGTACGGCTATCACTTCATCCTGAAATACCGTTGCGCATTTCCCTAGGCTTATGGGGATACTGGCTTTTGACCTTGTCCCGTATATCCCGGCTCTGACCTCCTATTCTGTCTTGGAGCCGTCACTGTACTAGACTGTTTGTGCTGTTATGGAGGGACCGTTTTTCCAGTCCTCCCTGTCAGGTATTCCAACCTGAAAGTTCTTATTGAAGTTATACTTTGGGACCATTACGTCCGTGGGCATAACTAGAATGGGATCTGCCTTCATTTCTGAGTATAACTTCTGTTACTCCGTCCCGTAGTGCCGGCTATTGGCATTTTGCCTTGCATTAACCTGTGATCCACTGACCGAACTTCACCTTATATGAATATGTGTAACGGTGGCAAGTCTAAGAGAACCTCAAGTGCCGCCGTAGGAGCAGTTTTTATGGCCCCCGTGGCGCACAGGCAAGTAAGCCTTTGTACGCCACTTAACAGCTTCCGACTGCATCGTCTTAGTCCACCATACCACTATTCATAAGTTATCATGGGTGTCACTACCCTGGTGTGTAACCACAGGTTCGTATTAGGATTTAGCCCCCCGTTTTTCCCACACGTTCGCCTACACCTTCCCAGGGCAATTGATGCTTTCTGTGTGACTTTTTGGATGTGGGAATTCCATGTTAATTTTTGGTCAAAGATTACTCCCAGAAAATAAAATATGCCCCACAGGTAAATGGAATTTCCACTCCGTTGAGCTTTAGGGGCGTTAGGCCTTCCAGTACTCTTCACCGTGTAAAGGTGGTTTTGTGGGAATTTATAGAAAGTCCTTCCTTATAACACATGCTCCATTAGTAAGTTATAGGTTACCAAAATTTCACGGGCCGCCTCTTGTGTGCACTTTGGGTTTTACCAACGGTTTTTAAAATTCGTAGGTTTATTTTTTTAACCTTAGACTTGTTTCCGTAATGTGAAATATTTCGCATGTAAAGGTGAATACTTTATTGCATGCCTTATTACAAGAAGGCAAAATGACATAAAAAGTCTAATATCATAAATTGAGGCAGCATTTACGCCCGTAGCGTGGGTTTTTATAAAATTTATTACTTTAGCCGCGTTATATTATTCGATAGGTTTAAAACTAAGAAGCTTATTTATGTTTGAAAGAGTATTACTTCTATAAAAATTAAATTAATATTTAATGTAGACTGCATATTTATTTCAGGGAAAAATAGTCATTTATTAAATTAAAGTATTGTAAATGTGATGGCAAGTTTTCCTCAGATATTTTATTTAAATTTAGTTCTTTCACAGCTGGCCAAAAAATGTTTGTATCTGTTTTTATTAGATTGAATTAAGGAAGTTACTTTTTCGCGGTAGCGCACAGTGGTTTGGATGGCTAATCTGGCAGGACAAAATCATTTTCTTTGACAATTATAGGTCAGAGCATTGTTTTATTAGGAGTAAAAGTGGCTTTTACTCCGAATAAGACATGTTATTTTTTCTTCAAACATTGATTACCTATAAAGTATCACTTTTACTACTAATAAAACAATATACTATTTTCCTCAAACATCAAATGACTTTTGTGACAAACTTTGTGAACTTGAACAGTCAACTCTCTGACAGTTCATCTGACTGTTAGTAAAAGTCTTTTGCAGCTGCTCACGAGTGGCACTAATAGTATATTGTTTTATATGGAGTAAAAAACATTTTTTGTGTCTAAAAAAACTTGTCATAAAGGTCAAGTTTTTTAGACGTTTGAAGAAAAAAGTATTTAAAGAAAGAATGATGGTATTCATTTAGTAGTTCGTTCTCATATGGCCAAAAATCCCGTGTCGCTTGGATGCTCTGCCAGTTTTAAAAAAACCTCCAGAACACGAAAGTACTGCCCAATATAACAAATTTTTCGAGGGTGGTATTCTGGAAAATTGTTGTAAAAAAATATGGCGGACCTTCTGCAAAAGCAGAGAAAATAAGGTAATAAAATTCTTACATGTCTAATTACAAAAAGACTTAACACATCTAAAAATGCAATTTAAGAACTGGGGCACAAACACTTTTTAAAATTTTGCAGCTGACGCAGGCGCGCCTCAATCCAAACGAGGAGTCTTCTGCGAGATCTATGAACGCCGGACTGCGCAACGCTGGCCTAAACTTTAACTTTAAAAATTTTCGATATCACAAGGTTTTGATTTTGTGAAAAATTGATGATAAGAAAACGAATTTAAAGACAAAAATGTACAAAGAGAAACGAAGAAAATACAAACGCGACAAAGGTGGATAGAGTAAGCGGAAGTTATATTTGGTGAAGTTTGGCTACAGGGGTTGTCGGAAAATCGGTAACGTCTGGTACGGTAAAGGGTGTTTAATTCGAAATGGGGCATTATGCTCTCTAATTTGTGTTATGTGTCTTGTTAGCGGACTATCGCCCAGCTTAACAGAGTAGAAGTTTTGAGAGACCTGCTGGACATAATCCGCTATCGAGGTTATGTCGTTGCAACGTACGTATAGGTCTCTGAGGGAGGTGTACCTTCCAGAATTTGATATGAGGCGCATAAATTTGTGTTCAAACACTTTTAGTTTTTTCATTGTCGTGGCCGGTATGCTGCACCACACCGGCGCCGCGTATGTGATGGACGGCCTGACCACCATTGTGTATAACAACTTTTTATTTTCTGCTACCCCTGACCATTAGCGGATACACTTCTGAACAGGGAGTAGACCGTCCGTATTGTCTCATTAACGTGGGTATTAAACGTTAGTCTTCGGTCGAGTCTTACCCCCAAGTACTTCACGCATCTCTTGGTTGGAATTTTGTTTCCCCTAATCGAAATGGGTGTTATGATCTTATTTTTGGTGAAACGATGCGTGAAGACTATCGCCTCGGACTTTTCAGCGTTCACCCGAATATTCCACTGGTCGTAATAAGCCGTGGCACGAGCCATGTGCGCCTTCAGCAGCATATTCGCTGTTTGTGCATTATGTGAATGCGCATACATGGCTGTGTCATCGGCGTACTTGGCCAGCTTTGTATCCGGGAACTCTGAGAAGTCGGAAACGTACAAGTTGTTTTTTATTTATTTTTTTTATTAGCCGTTACTCGAGTCCGAGTACAAAAATGTTACAGTCGATAAATTGTGTACAATAAAAAACAAGTAAAAGGTGTAGTCTATTGTAATTCCCATTCATCTACGGTGCACACGACTATGGCTATAGAGGCCAATTCGGGAGAGGACATGTCGACCGCAGTCAGGACAAACATAGACCTGGTTAGGTCTTGGATTCGGCCTTCTTGCAGCAACATTTCCTTGATAGCTGGCCACAACCCCTCGTCATTCGGTCCTGTCCGCTGCAAGTTGTTCCCATTGCTCGTCTGCAATACCGCAGGATTTTAGATTTTCATGGAGAGCGTCTTTGAACCTCTTTCGTTGACCGCCACGCCTTCTTCTACCGCTTAGCAATTCACCATAAAGTGTACATTTAGGAAGGCGGTTATCATGCATACGATGAACGTGACCTGCCCATCTTAGGCGTGCTCTTGAAATAAGCACCTCAATTGGAAGGCTGTTTGCTCTCCTGAGTACTTCCACGTTTGATATGTGATGGAACCAACGGATTTTCATCATACTTCTGAGGTGTCTTTGCTGAAAACGTTCTAATTCTTTCACATGACGACGGTAAGTGACCCAGCTTTCACATCCATATAGCAGTGTTGGAATGACAACTGCTCTGTAGACAGCCATATTCGTTGACAAAGCAAGGTCGTGGTTGTCAAATTCTCTCTCTCTAAGTCCCCATAGTGCTCTAGATGCAGCGTTAATTCTATTGCGAATCTCGCTGTCCATGTTTGCTTTGTCATTAACAACGTTGCCTAAGTAATTGAACTGATCCACCACTTCAAGAGAATTTCCGTTAAGTGTAATGTCTATTTGGTTCACTTGATGAGGAGTTGACATAATCTTAGTCTTTCCAATGTTGATTTTAAGTCCCAAGGAATCATAGCTCTGGGCATACACATCTAAAAGTTCTTGAAGCTCTTCCGGCGTAGAGGCTAAAAGTGCACAGTCATCCGCATACTGGAGATCACAAATGAATCGTGTGCGTGTCTTCGTGAAAGCTCTAAAGCGCCCTATGTTAAAGAGACCGCCATCAAAACGGTATCTGAGACCTATTCCTCTGACTGTCAGTTTGTTGCCAACAATAATTGTTAGAGCAGTGGTAGACAAATTAAAGAATAGGGGTGCCAGGACACATCCCTGCCTAACTCCAGTGAGGGTTTGGCAAGGTTCGGTTACCTCATTATTATACATAACCTGGGCGTTGTTGTTTGTATGTAGACTGCGACATACTTCCACAAATTTTCTAGGGATACCTAAGCGGAACATAATTTTCCAGAGCACTTCCCTGTCCACCGAGTCAAACGCCTTGGTTAAATCAATGAAGGCCATGTGAATTTCTCTTTGATGTTCGAGTGCTTTTTCTTGAAGCTGTTTAAGTGTGAAGATTAAATCCGATGTGCCTCGGTTTGGTCTAAAGCCACTCTGTGTTTCAGGCAGTAACTTTTCCATAACAGGTGTTAGCCTATTTGCCATCGCTTTAGTGAGTATCTTCCCTCCAACAGCCAGGAGAGCTATACCCCTGTAATTTCCACAGTCCGCAGCGCTCCCTTTGTTTTTGAAGAGGTTGATTAAAAGTGTATCACGAAACTCCTGCGGAGCTTGACCACTTTCCCACATGACATCAAACAGTTTTTTGAGGTAGGGTATGAGCTCTGACGACACAGCTTTAAAGATCTCAGCTGGGAGTGAGTCGGCGCCGGGAGATTTGTTATTTTTTAGCTGCCCAATGGCGGTTAAGATCTCTTCCGTTGTTAGTGGTTTATCTAAGTCTTCGAAGGTGTCATATTGAGGAATAAGATTTATAATATCTAATAAAATAGATTGGGTAAAAGCTTCTGCTTTTGATGAGTCGTTGGGGTGGTTGATAGCGTTTTGGAAGGCAATATGTTTGCGGTCAAGAAGTTCTTGTATAAAAGCTTCATTATCATTGAACCAGTCCTCCTGTTTTTTACTTGCTGCAGTGCCAAGAATTTCCTCACTTGAACTTTTTAAACTGTCTTTAATTTGTATCCAGGTAGCAGCGACATCTACAGAATTGGTTTCTTCTAGGGCACTCAAATTCTCTTGAACTTTTTGCTTTAGTTGTTCGGCGGTTTGTTGGTCACGCAATTTACTAATACAGAGACGGAGTCTACGTTTTACTTGAGTTCTTCGGTGTTTGGGTCTCATAACAATTTTCATTTTAGAGACAACAGGACGATGATCGGTCCAACATTCGCTATCAATGCGCGCCTTTGTAATTTGGACGTCCTTGAGATGCTTCCTACGTACGATAACATAGTCCAGTAGATGCCAGCGACCTGATCTGGGGTGACGCCAGGTGCCTTTAAATTTATCCTTTTGTCGGAAAATGGTGTTTGTTATAACTAGATCATGTTCGGCGCATTTAGTTAGGAGTAGTTGACCGTTAGCGTTCATGTTGCCCAAACCGTTCTTGCCTATGGTCGTTAGAGCCTCGTTAGTGAAAACAGGGTGCACCAAGTTCAAATTGAACTCATCGCGAAGGTGAGGTTAACAATTGAGTAGGAGAGGCTATAACTTGCGCTTCACTACCCCATTGTACAACTTTGGTGACAGGCACGATCCTTGCGGGACTCCCGCTCGAATGTCCCGCCGTGTTGACAGTTTGTTATTCACTCGAACCTGCAGGGATCTGCCCGTTAAGAACGAGTGAATGAGCTTAATGAAGTAGGTCGGAAAGTTGTAGTGGTGTAATTTGTAGAGTAACCCCGGGATCCAGACGGTGTCAAACGCCTTCTCAATATTGAGGAGCACCATGGCGGTGTTCTTCCCGAGGTTGTATTGTACTTTGACGTCGTTAACTACCCCAATGATCCATTGCACCGTGCTTCTGCCCCTCCTAAAGCCAAACTGGGACTCATCGTCGATGTGGAGCTCCTCCTGAACAGCATCTAGTCTGGTCAGGACGAGCTTCTCCACCAACTTGGAGATAGCCGACAGTAACGAGATGGGCCTGTAGTTGCCGACGAACTTCGCGTTCTTGTTTGGCTTGAGGATGGGAACGACCATGGCGCACTTCCATTGGCTAGGCCAGTGTTGTAACCGCAGGATCGCGTTAACGATGTACGTCAACTGCACAATACCTTTCCTCGGGAGATATTTGATCAGCTTGTACTCGACGCCGTCTTTTCCAGAGGCTTTATTGTTTGGTAAGTCTTGGACAATTTGTGCTACTTCCGAGGGCTTGGTCGTGACCTTCAGAAATTCTCGTCTTGTCATTTGTACGTCATGAGCAATGATTTCGTTAATGTGGTTTTCGATGCGGTCGTGTTCTAAGCTGTTCGGTATATCGTTATTGTGGATGTTCTCGAAATGTGTAGCTAAGTCGCTCACCTTTTGAGCGTCTGCCATCGACGTCTGTCCGTTTGCGCGCGTCAATGCGGGTATAGCCTCCCGCGTATTTTTCAAGGCCCTCGTCAGCTTCCACAGCGATTCACAGTGAAGGGTTCCTCACGCCCTTGTTGACCACTATGTCAAGGGTTGAAGGTGTTGTACCGTTGTCCGGAAAATGTGGGGGATCGTCCGGATAGTGCAAGATGACATTTCGACTATTCACATAGTCGAACAGTGTTGCCGTTCGCGTTGTTGCGATGGCAGTTCCAGTAGCAATGCCTAGCGTTAAAGTCGCCTATGAGCAGACAGCGCGGGCTTGTGTTCATCAAATTCTCCAGACAACCCGCCGTGAAGCCGTTCGCTGGTCTATTGTACGCGGCGATGATGCTCATGCCACCCTCCAGTGTCACACACATATTCTCTACAGATGTGTTCCGTACAGAATGATGCGTGTGTGCAATATCTGACTTTATGAGCACGGCTACCCCGCCGCCCCTGTTATTGCCGGCCCTATCTTTCCGATGTACGGCGTACCCCCGGAAGACTCAATTGTCAATTTTATGCCTCAACAAATAATTGATAAGAAATGGAATTTTGTTTCCTATACCATTGGCGTTCCAAGAAGAGATTTTAAGTGCTATTTAAAAAGCATTCTCTGGTATTGCTTCCAGGAAGCGGTACATGACAAGAAATTTCTCACCTGCATTTATACACCTCTAGCTCGTCGTTTAGGTTGCTGTACAGCGTCAGCAATTTGTCTAAATCAACCAGCGAAGTAAGTCGTTTTTGCTGCTGGCGCAAAAGTTCCATTTTCTCTGCCGTTGTTGAAATGGATCCGGTTTTCAGAGGGGGTGGGGTGGGCAGCAATGCAAGTCTTCGGCCTGGTTCCACCGTCGAAGATCCCTGGGTCCTGGCTACTGGATGACTGGACTGCACCTGTGGGCGAATCTGTTGGCTCCTTGCCCTCTCCCCCCAGGCGTTGGTGGTGTTTTCCTTTTATAGGTTACACACGCCGTGTTATTAGCAGGGTGGGGGCCACCACAGTTGATACATTTGGCTGGTGTATCTCTAGTTTTCGTGCAAGCATGCGTCAAGTGGTCGCCTGCACACTTTAAACAGTGGGGAGCAGCCCGGCAGTTGGAAGTGGCATGCCCCCACTGCTGGCACCTATGGCACTGAATAATCCCTTTATTATTTGTGTGCCTCTCCCACTTGACTGCAGTGTAGTCGAGAAACCTAATTTTGTTCTGCAGTTCCTTCAGTGTCACCTCATTCGTCGTAACTAACATGTAAGTAGGGCTTCTCGTTTCTTTTAGAGTATAAAATTCCTTACGTTAATCTTATGGGTGACACTCAGTTCCTCCTTTATATCCTCCACGCCACCTCGCGCCTTAACCCACTCGGCTATCGGCCAGCGAACCCAGCAAAGATTTGTCTTGGATACACATCGGATTCACGTAGGACAAAACTTTTTGATTGCTCAATAATTAAAACAATATTTATTAAAAATAACCGTGCATACGAACCTCATAGTCTTTGCACCTTTAATTTCTGCACTTATGAAACCACGATTGTTGCCAAAAAATGCTGTCATCGTGACATCTACTCCGGGTAAGTTGTCCGATTAAAACAGTCGTCAAACTCCACAAAACAGTTGGAACACTACAATTAATTAGTCTGTTTTGGATAAGTAAAAACACACTTTTACGCACTTTTATCATAGTAAACTGTGCTTTTCTAATGCCGCTTCTATTGACATGCCCGCATTTTGTGACTTGCGACGTCGCACCAATAAGAAACCCGTTTTCAGTCACGTGGTTTTGTTTACATAAAAAAATCGAATTTTAAAGAATATTTATCGAGTAAAATTTGTTTATAAGTTTTTTTTTTATTATATTCTCAACTCATATATTACATATTATGGAAAAAATAAATTTAAGCATTTTTAAAATTCATGCGTCATCCACATTGTCATTAAAGTTGGATTGAGTATATAATCATTTGATCAGTAGGTACTAATTTAAAGGGACGAGGTCACCAAATGTAATGTGGAAATATCAAGGAATATCGGCATGCTACTGTATAGTGTATATGACCAGAATTGAAACCGTATAAAAAATAAAAGCAGGCAAAAACAGCCGGCATCTCTTGCGGAGGTAAATAGAAATGCGTGTCATAAGAAAAACAATAAAGAGATGCCGACTGTTTTTGCCGGCTTTTAGTTTTTATACGGTTTCAATTGTGGTCGTATACACTATACATTTATAAATCAGGACCTGTGATAAAACTAGAAAAACTACTGCGGAGCTAGTCTTATTTAATTTCTAACTAATAGAACAAAACTATAAAAAGAGTTCATATTGTTTGAATTGTCAACATAATCTAATCAAATCTAAGTTAAATGTTGATAAGTACAATTAAAAATTCCACAAATAATACGTAATTCTGTTTTTAAGACGTTTACTTCAGAAAAAATCTCGTTTCTCTAAATCAGCTTATTTTATAAAAAAAACTGCTCATATTTTATTATCTGGAATATATTTTCACATATTTTTATCTATGAAAAACATCCTTCAAATATCTCAGCATCTGTAGACACAGATTTTGCTGAAAATTTAATAAAAAATGATAACAAATAAAAAACAATTTAGGACGTACGTTGTTCTGTTTTTACGATATTTAAGGAGAAAAATTTCATCACACACAGACATACTTACACCTATACAGGCGTAATATGTCAAATACGACCCGAATTTTTTGTATAAATGTTTAAAATTCCTGTTATTTTTGATCACTTCCCAATATCTATTATAATTATAATATCTAGATATTACAAGGTAACAAATAAATTTTATAAAACATGGTAATAAAATTGTAATTAACGTTACAAGACCTGAAACAGGTGTTTTGCAGGTCAACTCAAGCAGATTCCAGGGCGATCCGCAGGCGAGTCCTGCAAGCTTGAGGAGACCGTTTGCCATGTCATTTATTTTAATATATTTTCTAACAAATACAATGACAAACAATAATAATTAATTAAATAAACTATTTTTATGGCCGACAGTATTATACAACTTCAATTTTTGTTATTCATTAATAATATTTTCTAAGAAAAATACAACCACAAATAACAATAGTTAACTATAGGTAGAAATTTTTTTGTAACATTTACACAATTATGAATGTTAGATATTTAAAGGGAAGAGGTGTCTGATATGCTGGGAATTGTCACATTTTTTGTTGTGGTATGAACAAAATTGGTTTGACGACATTTGAAATCCATAACCTACTTTGTGAGATATATTACAAAAACCTGAACAATAGGAAAACCACATATAGCTTCCTTATTTGATGAGGTACGAAAAAAGTTAAAGGGATGAAAGTTAACGGTAAAGACAATAAGAATAATAATGTGTATAAAACAATTTGAAAAACGCAGTTGACTCTGACATACGCTCTTGGGCAAAAACGAAAAGAAAAAATCTCAAAGTAGGCCATGACCCCATTAATTCCATTTATTTTTTCTCTTTTCAACAATATAAAACATGTCACAAGAATTTTAACTGATTGTGTAATATTTAATATTTTACGAAAACCACAATTCATATAATTGAATCATAAAAATCAGTTATGCCGTGATTAGTGAAAAACAATGTATACGGTTAATAACAAATTTGATTTGATGATGACAAAGTCGAGTGTGCAATTTTTTTCCACGTCAAAGACAATTTGATTGTACTACATCTGGATTTTCTAATCCAAGGTAGGTCGCTATTTTTTTAGAGGCGTTTCCCACAGAATGCATTCCTACAACTTGGGCTGAACACTTTTTTGCTTGTTATATAATATGAAAAGCCGTCTATGGTTGGCGTGCGGTGACTGCGGTGGTCTTAGTTGTAAATATTTCTTTTGTAATTGCAAATCTCTTTTTGAATTTACAATAAATGATCTGGTGATATTCGTTTTGGTTTTGGAGATATTGACGATTAACATTGTTTCCTTATCCTTGATATTATTCAACACCATGCGAACGGGTTCCTCGCGGCGACATGCACTTACGCAACCCATAATTAAAAGCACCTAAAATAGAAATAAAATGTATTGTAACCAGTTTTTACTCTACTTTTTCTTTCTAGCGCTATGGGGAGCATTATTCAGAAAGGTTTCAAATTGTTCTCTTGTTAAAATCTTAGATTAAAGAACTTGCTAATGTCTACATTTTTCTTTGGCCAGCATCGATTTGAGCATTGACTAAAAGCTCCATAACATTGAAGAAGCCAATTTTTGGAGTTTTTGAGCAAAATAAGCCAAGAGGACTTCTTCACTTTCATATTTAACGTTTTTTTGCTCGGCAGCAATTCTTAAATACTTCGTAGGCCTTCGCGTATCGCACTTTAGATTTTTCCAACAAAGTATAATTTGTCGCTTTCCTGGATATTTCCAACATTTCTTCTGATATTTCATTTTATGCTTGTATCGCTTCAAAATCTGAATCCACATTTTCCATAATTTGTGAATTGGCTTTGGAAAATTCGTAAAAGTTGAAGTGTGTTTATCCCAACAATTAACACAAGTTCGTTTCCATAGCAACGAGAAAGCGAAGCCACCTATACCATAACTTGACAGCATTTTTTCCTTCATGGATCGGAAAAGAGATCGGTAAAAGCTTTTGCCTCCGGGAGGGGTGTATTATTTGGACGGTCGAGGCGCCTGCCCTCCTGGATACAACACTAAGTTTCGCATCAGAAATGAAATACCTTTGGGTAACCTTCGATGCCAAACTAACATGGAATCTTCACATAGATAGAAGACTAAAGAAGGCTTACATATCTTATGAGCAGTGCCGCAGGACCGTGGGGAAAACCTGGAGAATGAAATCCAAAGTGGTTATGTGGATATACACTGCCGTCATAAGACCAATGAAGCTGTGGTTTGGTGGCTTAAGAGCAAACAGACTACAGCTAAGGTCAAGCTCAGCCAAGTGCAGAGAGTCGCCTGCCTAAGCATAACCGGATCTATGCGAACAACGCCAATGAGAGCTATGGAGGTAATGCTGTGACTGCCACCACTAGATATATATCTAGGAGAAGTGGCTGACAATGGTACGCCTCAAATCCGTTGGCATACAACCGAATGTAGGCTGTGTAGAGGCCTGTGGAATGAGGCTGTCAGAAAGACGACTATTTTGCAGGCGTGCACTGATGGCGTTTCTCCCCGGTTTATCCTTGGCAGACCCTACATAATACAGACGAATAATGAAAACGAGGCTGCTGGTGTGATCAACATCTTCACAAACGGATCAAAAAAGAAGGATGGGGCAGGATGTGGAATATATTCCAGAAGTCTGCAAATCCAATATAAATGGGCTATGGATGTGCGAGCCAGCGTAGTACAAACGGAACTGGCGGGCATAACCATAGCTGCAAAAGAGATTGTCCGTAGACAAATTACAGGCAAAACTATCAGGATCTACACAGATTGTAGACAATCATTACTGGCCCTGAGAAGTTACAAAATTACCACAGGAGCAGTATGGGAATGTCACCAAGCACTTCTGGGTGTCTCCAGCATGAATAACATACTGATATGCTGGGTGAAAGGACACGCACAGTGTAGTGGCAACAAAGTAGCCGACAGACTGGCCAAGAAGGCAGCAGGCCTAAGTATATTTCGACCAGGCCCGGCCAGTCTGTTATCGATCACGGCGATAATACAAATAACTAAAGAGAACAACAACAAGGAATTCAAGAAACTGTGGGTGAAACAAACAGATGTCAGCTTGCTAGGGAACTACTAAAATATCCCAACAAGAGTACAGCAATGGACTACCTGGCAATGTCCAGAAGGAACCTACGTTTTATAACGGGACTCCAGACTGGACACTGTCCGTTATAATGAGATTTAGCGAAACACCTCTCTGTAGAGGTTGTGAACAAGACGATGAGACGGTTCAACATGTACCCTCTGACTCTTCTGCGCATCAATCAGAGAATCCATTTTGGGAGAACGTTGGCCCACTTTGGCCGATGTAAGGGAGATGCCCCTAGGCAGTATCACCACCTATTTCGCAAGATTAGGTTGGTTGGATGTCTAGGCGAGGGTCTGCCTATAGGGAGGATGTACAAGAAGCCCAATGGAGTCTAAGTGCTGTGGTTCAATAATTTTTTATTGACCACCCTCCCAACCAATTCCAGATTGGTCGGTCGAAAAAAAAGTATTTTAAATCTACTAAATCAATGAATTACCGGCAACACTACCAACTGCGTTTTTTTTAACGTGTAACCCCCTTCCGGACTGCCTTTGGCTTTTGATTTGGGAATTGTCAACTATATGTGGTGTGTTTCATATAAAATGTAATGTAATATATTATGATTAAACAACTCACATTTTTTACATTATTTTTAGTTATGAAAATCAAGGTGACTTTTTGAATCATTTAAAGCAAATATTAACTTTGGCTGTGTGCCAATTTTTGCATGAAGTGCATTATTCTAAAGAATGTATTAGACACACATTATATTACAATGACGCTGACAGGATATTCATGTTATATAGAAGAGATGAGAATGATGTTTTTTAATCTCAACTTTCACTCCCACTGAAATGACGAGAAGGAAATAGATTCTTTTGCGAAAATCATCCGTATTATTTTATTTATTTATTTGCTCCGCCTTCAAGTGAGTGTGAATAACAACAACTTTTGGTGATAATTCTTCCAATTCTGTAAGTCCTACATATAAGCCAGATTACAATATATTAGTATAATATTTTCAAGTCGAATATAAATGTTGCAACCACTGTTGTACCCCAAGGATCGAACGTTGGTCCTCTAAATATTCATCAATAATTTATGTGACGCATTCAGTTGAAGCAAATTTCTCTCTGCGGATGATCTAAAATTATTTAACCAAGCGACTACCATAAACGAGTGTGTAAGATTGCAAGAATAAATCAATGTCATTGAACATTAGTGGCAATGAACAAGTTAACAACGAATGTATCAAAATGTAAAGTTATGACCGACACGCAAGAAATTAATTCGGTCGAATGTCCATACACGTTTACCAACATTCCTTTATTAGATTGTAAGGATGTTAAAGATTTGGGTATACTGTTTGATTGAAGACTGAAAATTGAAATTTATAGGATTGAGTCAAGAGAGGACATTAAATAATATGAAGAACAAAGGCAAATCTTTTGGGCAAAAGGAGTCTTTTGTTAATTTGAGGACATTGATTATGCGTCTACCTGTTGCTCAACTGCATTCTTTAAATAAGCCAAAATTCAAAATGGCGGCTAAACTTCGCATTTTTTTCCAATAAAATGCTTGGAGTACAAGAATGTAATGGATACGGGTGAATAGAAGAGAACAGATTTATAAAACATCGACAAATGTTACCCAAATTATTGTACTACTACTAGTAGGCGTGCTGCAAAGGGACAAAATTGATTTACCACCCCCCTTTGTTAAATATGTAGATTTTGGGACACTTGGAAATAGTTCCATCAAAATTTATGTTTGTATTATAAATTTGAAATCTATAAGCAGTAGTGTCCCCAAAAATACTATTTTATTTTAACCGAGGACATAGTATCCCAGTTAACATCTTTTTTCAACGTTTAGATTTAAGGTAGATTTTAATTTCAATACAATAGGGTTGGTGAGAGGGAAATTTAGGAAACAGAAACCAATAAAAACGAAGAGGGGGGACAGGAACGAATAATAAATTTTTAAGTTTCTTGGGAAGAAAGGGCAGGGCAAAGTTATAGTAAATGGAAGGTTGGTAAAGTGTAACGCGTTTTTCTCCGCTGCAGCCGGTGACGAGGAGAATAAGTTCCGATTTTTGACACTCGAGCCCCGGAAACGAGTTTTCGGCTTCAGCTCGGACGCCAGTCCTAGTTTAAGTGATAGGACAATACCCACAAGCCGGATACGCGAGGCTGAGTAGCTCAAGTAGTGAAACGGTACTCCAGTGGGTCAATTTGGGAAATTAGACGTTCACACAAAAACAGTAAAAATCAAAATTTTCTAAAAAAATCGGTATTTTATTCAAATTAACATACTATATACAAATCTACTTGTTTACTGAATGATCAATGAAAGTCTACAGATTACTAAGTACCGAGAGGAGAGCAATGTTGCATCGAAAATACTGGTACCAGATGACTCAAGTGCCTGGGATAGCAAGCAACAAAATGGTAGCACTAAATAAGCGATAAAGCGTTAGCACAGGATAAGCGATGACACAGAGCAACCAACAAAGCGGTAAAACGGGGGCAGACTAAATATGGATACCAAGTGGGAGAAGCAAGACCACAGATGTATAAAAAGCTACAATGCAAAATTATAGAGAAGTTTGATATAGTCCTTGGCTAAAATATCAGTTTAATTACTCCTCCATGAACTTACTTTCTTTGTTCGGATCGGGCATGTCTCCTACGGTGGAGCGGTCGAAACAGAATGAAACTGGACGGTGTTCTCTGCGTAGTCGCCAGACGGATGCGCTGCTGGCCGATACCGTAGTACAGATTTTGCCAAAATTCTGCTGCTCGGAAGTTATATATGGCACTAACGGTACCTGGATTCGGATCTCGGAGTGGACACGTTTGCTGTCGCTGAGCCGCTCAGGCTGACTGCCAACATGGGATGAATTCAACTATTTTCTTCAAATGCTTAAAGGCGGGGTAAACAGTGGTAGCTGATATGCGATGCACCGACGTGAAGTCAAAAGGAAATATTTTGAAATATTTTCGACTTAGTAAAAATAATTCAATCGCATAAATTTTGGGGCTATATTTGGGATTATATTTCTCGCAGATCAGAGCCGAGAACAAGAACAAGACCCCAACGTCTGTAAAATATAAAAAATGGTTGAGCTGAATTGAGAGCTTTAGAGCTTAGTAAAGACTCTTGGGGCTTTTTCGTGCAACTTATTTTTTTAATTTGAGAAGTTTTGGGGGATTCAATCTTAAAACGTTGGATAGAGTCAAGACTACACCCTGTATAAGTCCCTGAAAGATTTTACTTAAAAGTTTTAAAAACAATCTGATTTATTTAAATGTCTGTGTCAGGGTCTAAGCTTCACCCTGTATATCAGTTCTTGAAATTATAACAATTTATTTTAAAACGAAATTAAAATATTTATTTAGTTAAATTAAAACAGAGTTCGTAAAACTTTTTTAACGTAAATATTAAATTAAGTTGCGAAATGATAACTTTTCGACAACGAAAATTCCGACTTCGGAAAAAATTCATTTATTTTGTAAAATATTTAGAAGTTCTGAAAATATTCACTTTTATTTAATGCGCGTCTAAGTAGAGAAGTTTGACTAGACACACGGCACTAGCTTTTTAAAGTTAGTAAACCGAAAGAATTACTAGTGCATCACTTTTGATAAACTACTAAAACTCGCGAACAGATATATAACACTTGGTAAGACACCGGAACTCAATTTGATCTAGCTTGGTTCGTCCTTTTATACATTCCGTAGCGTTTCGTTTCGTCGGAGATTTTTGTCTCGCACGACCGTTTTACACTCGTTTTAGGTCTGGAAAGGCCCGCGTCTATTCCGTGCAGGCTCGATTGCACAATATTGCATAACATTGCATGAGACAATGTAAAAATTGAAAAATTTGAATATAAAAAATATACGACCGTCTCTGCATTAAAATGGGGAATTGTTTGATATATGAACGAAATACGAATTGATTTGATTTTGGAAATTATTGACGAAAATTTTTTGGAGATTTATTAATTTTGAAACGACCCCGTAAAGCCGTCCTGAAGGTCCTGCACTTAGAGTTGTTATGATATGAAATTGTGCCGGTAGGTCCGCGGTGAACGAGTAGAATTAAGTTTTGATAACAATGGGGGACTGAATGGAAGTAAAAGTTTTGATAAAGATGGGTGTCGGAAGTACCGGTACTCTATAGAGCGATATGGATGAAGATTGATTGTACTTCGATATTAAAGACGTGAAATCGAATGAACTGTGGAATTGAAAGGAAAAATAATTTATAAAAAATTTGTGTGAGTAAAATAAAATATTTTGACTGCGGGTATGGAAAGTAATTTTGATGTATTTTAAGCTCATGTGGAGGCGGTATTTTTTAGGAGGACGTTAGTTTGTAACGTTTGAGCTTTAAAATAATAAAATACTAATAATTTGAATGATTAACTGTTTCTATTGATGAATTTGGATTGTTTGGGAATTATCGATGAATCGTGAATTTTTTCAGAAATTGTTCGTGAAAATGGTGGTTTTCTATTGAATTGAGTGTATAGATTAATTTGTTATCATATTCTGACTATCTGAACTGAAAGAGTGAATAATTTTGAAAATATTAAGACTTTTGAAATTTTTCTGTCCGTTATAAGTGAAAAATATTATAAAAGCCGTCGGCGTACTTGGCCAGTTTTGTATTCGTAAACTCAGGAATGTTGGACACGTATAAGTTATATCATTTTGGAGACATGGGGGACTCCCGATCGAACGTCCTACCGTATAGAGTTTGTTGTTCACTCAAACTTGTAGAGTTACATCTAACAGGAATGATCTCTAAAGGTCAAATTGCTGGAAACTGGAAATAAAACTTCCTCTGGAATGTTGTCGACGAAAACCATTCATTTATATTCATTCAACTGTACTACAAGTGTTCAATAATTCAAATTTTTTCAACTGCAGTATCGTTTATTCCCTGTTATTTTGAGGAATCGTATCTATATTTGCAGGTATTTTTTGTTATTTATTTCATCCTCTAAATACTACAGCTTGTTTCCAACTTCTCTTTATCTGTGTATTAAAAAACTTTTTTTAGAGTATCCCTATAGATAAAACTCAATTAAATTAAAGTTCTCGCTGCTAAATATATTTTAGTGTCTATATTTAAGTTCGTATAATAAATTGGTGTTTATAAATCTCTAACATATTATATAAATTCGATTATTCGTGTTTTTAACCTCGTGAAACTAGAATAAAATCTGAGGTATGCCACATTTTTTCACTATTTCTGATTCACGTGATACAAATTTACAGTGATTTGTGTAATGTAATTAATGCACCGCATTTTTAAAGCAATAAAAAAATTAAGAACCAAAGTAGGAGCACTTTTTTAAGGAATTGATACAACTGACAAAAATCAGTAAAAGTATTTACACAATACTTCTTTTCTTATTCGGCGTCTTTTGTTTATTGATTAGTAAATATTTTCACGCAAAGGAAACAAAAAATGTTTCTGTATTTTTCCCTAAAATTATAGTTTTGTCTTGGCTAAAGTGTCAATACATTCCAAATATTACTTTACTCCATCGGTAATTATTTTCTTTAAGATGACATCGTATTTGGTTAAAAATATAGCAATGTTTTTTTCTTTTTTAGCAATTGTGTGAATGATTGTATTTCGTCGCATTTTATCACGCTGCCGACCCGGTATATTTTTTACTAATTATATTTCAGATCATAGAAATAAGACCACCAATACCGATTCTAAATTAAACATACCATATGAAGATGTTTACTTTATTGCTACAATACTCCCCCATATAGTTCTCATGTAACCCAGGGTTATCGGCATCATAATAATAATAATAATCATTTATTTTCCTTTTCGACAATACAGAATATTTTGTAGGAATAGTCATATAGCCCTTACAAACTAAGAGACAAAAAATTCTGATACAGAATAGTAACATTTATCCAATAAAAATAATTTTAACCTTTTCTTAAATAAATGCACAGTCTTACTGCATTTTATTTCGTCTGGCAATCGGTTAAAGATTTTAGGTCCTATAAATCTTGGGGATTTACTAGTCATATTAAGCCTGGCACAAGGCTCATGCAGCTTATTCTTTTGCCTTGTATTAACATTATGACAATCTTTATTTAAAATAAAATTATTCCTATTCATAAAAACATATATACATATTTCGAAAATATACAGATTCGGTAAGCTTAAAATTTTAAAATCTTTAAAAATATTTTTACAGGAGTAAGCATTCGGTACGTCGACAATACATCGTAAAATGCGTTTTTGCGCAATCAATACCTTAGATGATAATGTGGAATTCCCCCAGAAACAGACACCATACCATACCTTAAACGTGTATCAATTTGAGCATAATACAAATTAATTAACTGTTCTCTACTTAAATAAGCTCAAATATTTCGGAATAAATATACTATCGATGGAATTTTGGATATCAAAGTTTCACAATGATAATTCCAGTTCAGGGATTCATCCAAGTATACTCCCAAAAAGTTAATACTTTCCTCCCGCTAGAAATAGGTGTATTATTTATGTTAATATTTAAATTGTCTTTTGCCTGTTGTGAAATCTAGTGAGATGAGTTTTCTCGGCATTGAAATGTAAAGTATTGTGGGAAAACCAACTGCTTAAAATGTTTAAAATATTATTACAATTATGTTCTAAAACATTATCCAGTGGGTTGGAAATTATTACAGATATATTAAAAGATCATATTAAAAAGGCTTACTGCTTACTTATTAGATATCCAATTTTAAATTACTGTCAGTTTGGTATTTGCAGTAAAAGTTCCACAAATCTTGTTATACAGACGGAGAGTAGCGAGTTCCATATTCAGAGACCTTGAGGATGGTAAACACGTCGCGCGTCGCCCTTACCCTATGTAACCTCTCATCATATTCTGGAGAAATTAAATCACTATAACATCAGGAACTGTCATCTTCATTTATTCCATTCTTACTTACAAGTCAATCACATGAAAATTTCCCCAGAGACTTTCTTGAAGAGCTGCACATCGATCTCTCCGTAATAGAATCTTTGCGTAAGCTCCAGCAGTGCTCACAACTTTGGAAAGGAAATTAATTTTACAAAAGAGAATATGACTTTCTGGGGTAATTCCTAAAAGGAGAGGATTAAAGATGAATTTCGTTACAGTTCCTAAAGAGAACAACAATGTTTCAAAAGGGTAATGAAAATACTGGTTGTAACTTCAAAAGGAGCAAGACATACATTTTTCTTTTTGAACATTTTCTCGGATGTATTTTTAAATGTTGGACGCGACCGCAAGGCATGAGTTTAATAGTATGTTGTTTTATATGGAGTAATACTGACATTTTTTGTGTCGAGAATGTATTGACAAGTATTTCTGCATTTGCAGGACTTTATGAACAAAATTGATAAACGACTTGAAAAGTCAAGCATTTGCAAATATTTCGTATAAAATTTTATTTCGTCGTCACTTTCATCTAAATCCACGAGATTCAGTTTTTAATCGAATAACAATTAAGAAAGGAAGAACTTGTTCTGTACACACTTGAAAATGCAGAAATGTAAGGGCAGCTGTGCTACGAAGTCCTAAACGACCTGCAAAACGACAAGCATTAATATTAGCACTCAGTATTTCGAACCGTTGTTATCGCCGCATTCTAAAAGACACACTCCCGTCCTTACAATATTCATATCGTACATAAACTTCTGCCTCAAGATTTTGGAATACGCGTTTTTGTAGACATTATTTAAAATGCACAGTACATCATTCATAAATTTATTCTGAAAGTTAAGTTATCCATGAGAAAAAAATTGAAACAATTAATTGTCAAAAGTGACAAGTTAAGGTGTAGGAAAGTTATTACACTACCTAGTCATAGTCTAAGGATATATTAAGTCGGCTCACTTCTTTCATCTCGCTGGAAATGCCGGCGTTTTTTGCAGACGGTCGTAAATTAATGTCAACGCGCTGAATTGCTGTCAAATTATAGCGATAACTAGTTTTTGCTTCTACGGGGGTCGATCATTAGATTGCTGGGTAAAACATAAATTTGTATTGGCATTTTTTATTAAACAATTAAAATTAGAAATTGTATACATCAACTTATTCGATATCTACAATTTAAATATAAGTATTTAGATAACAGTAATAAAAATACAAAAACATCTTAATTCTATTTCAATAAAATGTATAAAAGTACAATCATGTTAAAATTTTTAAAAAAATTTAATTTTGGATTTTCTTTTTTACAAGAATTATGTGATATTTCTCTATTTGCAAATTTTAGCGTATAATAAATTCCAACTCTCGTATATAAGGAGAACAAATATTTCTATGGAAAATTTGGACATGGGTGTATAAATAGTGTAACCTTAAAAAATTCCTTCATCATGCTATTTCCTACGCCATGCCTTCCTGAATACAAATACTATTAAAATTTGATATAAAAACATTTTCTAAGGATATTAGATATTCAATATATATAATTTTGGATATATAATTATGGCAACGAAACATAATTTCGTACATTATTAATATTACAATCGTTGACACAACAATAATAACCATGGGAAGCCATCACAGAGTGACGCGAGAGACGGGTGTCGGCAGGAGAGGGATTTTGATTGCATTTCACGAGTGATCGGACTTAATATATCTTTAGACTATGGTCTAGTGTTAATAGTCATGGAAAACCTAACTGTAAGAGAAAAAATAGAAATTGTACGGGCTTGTTGGCGATAATATGCGTACAAGAGAAGAGAAGCTGCGATTGGATTCAATAATAGAAGTCGAAAGATTGTACAACGCATTAATAAAACTTTCAATGAGACAGGTTATGTTTAAAAAAAAATGCTTAGAACCAGGCATAATGGACATCACGACATGAGAAATAATATTTTAATTTTAATAAATTTTGGAATATTTCAAAAGCAACCCCCGGGTTGTATTAGAACGGCTAGTTTAAACCGTAATATCCCAGAGAAAGTATTAGAAGATGCCTGAAAATAAAGAAATAAATAAAGGCTTACAGGCCAATAATTTTGGATACATTGAGAGATGAGGAAAGACGATTAGAATTTCGCCATTGGGGGAATGTCTAAATAGTCTTAATTTTTTTAGTGAAATTTTCTTTAGCGATGAAGACACATTTACCACAAATGGGGTGGTTTCAAGTCAAAATCGCCGTCACTGGTTAACTGAGAATCCATAAATGCAAATAGTTTTGGAACGCATTTGATGATTTATCAGCACAGAATCTTCTTATTTTAAAGTTTCAGTTAGATGGAACTACTGTTTTGGTAAAATGGATGAATGAACATTTACAAAAACTACGAGATAGGATAACGCAAGCTTGCGCAGAAATTACTCTAGAACAAATACGAAAGCTTACTATGAATGTACGTAAAAGGATCGTCAAGTGTATTGAAATAAATTGTGGATTGGTAGTAGTTTTTGTGACGGAATTCTAAAAAGTTTCCATTTCTTTTTATATTTGTTAAAACTAGGCATAAGAATAATAATAATACCACGTTACTGGAGTTTAATTTTATTTCATTTTTTTTCTCATGGATAACTTAATGTTTAAAACGTTATTACTTAAAAATGCAGTTCTACAATTTAAAAAGAAATGGTTAAAATCGCTCACCAAATAAATATTTTACATGTTAACTCCAAAACAAATAGGTCACACTGCATATACTCAAAATATATTTTGGAAATAAACATAACCCTCACTGCCTGATTATATCTTATAAACACTCTAGAAAATGACTTCGGATACACATAGATGTTTATAAAACTCAAAGCTCTAGCTTCCTTACCATATCTTATACACTATTGAAAACTGCTTCAAGTACACATATAAAGGGTTATATAAACTCATGAAATAAATTTTGTATCTTATATAAAAAAAACATTAAGAAGTTATCTGAATATTCGTAATTTCCAACGTTACAGCGAATAAAATCCTATAAAAACTTATTGTCATCTAAAAGATATATCTCTTCATTTCTGCTTCAAATATACATATCAGGACCTCTATTCAATAATTATAGGGAGAGTGAGCATTTATTGTGCGAAGCGAGAGCAATGAATAGGTGGTGAACGTGAAGGGATTCAGAAAGGTGACAGAATACATTTTTATTGATAAGGAATTACGTAAGGATATACGCTCGTTAGTGGTAATATATATTTTTTTAAATATGACTATAATAAACTAAAATAGTAATTGTAATATTTGCTAAGAATTATTACTATTATCATTACCTTGTTGGCGATAAGCAAATCCGCAATGTCCATTCTGATTCACAGATTTGACAATAATAATTATTGGCAACCGCAAATTATCATAAAAGTACGGTTAGGATCGCCGTTCTCCCGGGGAACTGGCGGATTCCCTCACGATTTACCAGAAGTAAGTTCACGCATTTTTCGCACGATGTGATCACTCCTGCAGTTACAGAATAGACGTTTATACATTTTCAAGTGAACTCCGCCCACTTCTCACGGGAATGTGCTTTACGCTTTTACAGAATAGAGGTTCAGGGGTTTTGAATCATATGAAATCTTATATTAATCCTATCGACAAATTATTGTAGACTACATGTAAGGCGTCAAAATTTTTGACTTCAGGGATGATTATTATGTCATCAAATTCTTCATGCCCTCATCCTCTGTTATGGGGACTCCATTGTGACAGTTTCTCTGGCAGTTGAGGCATACTGGCGAACAATTTAATGATACCTTTCTGCATCCGCATTTTCCGGAGTCACAATTTTTTTGCAACGACAAAATATAACTTGCACAATTTCATCGGGGGTAGCATTTTTGTCTGTTAGTTTTGACAGATAATATAGAAAATTACCGTCAAATCCACTTGCTTAGCACCTTATCTAAAGTAATGGAAAAGGCTTTCTCCTTGTGCAGTTATGCTCAATTAGAAAGTAAAAATGTATCGTCAGAATGTCAGCATGGATTTAGACATGGTAAATCAATAGAAACGGCATCATATCGTATGCTAAATCAGGTGTATTCGTGCCTAGACGCGGGAAAATATGTAATCACAATTTTTTCGATTTATCGAGAGCATTCGATACTATATCAATACAGATTTCTTAATTAAAAAATTAGAATTAATGGGTATAAGTAGTACTACGCTAAATTGGCTAAGATCATACTTATATGGAAGATTAATAAGGTAAAATACAATGAGGCTATATCAACGGTGCATAAGTTACCATGGGAGTGCCTCAAGGCTCTGTCTTGGGACCATTACTTTTTATGTTATACGTAAACGACCTCCCAGACTTTATACAAAATGCACACTTAAGCATGTTCGCAGATGACATAACTATTTCAGTGATGGCAGGCACACTCCAAGAATTACAAATTGAGGCCAATAAAGTTATAAATGATTTGAGTGCGTGGTGTGATAAATTGATATTAAATAAAGATAAAACTGTCATCCTAAACTTTCATATTAGAAAACCACTGTCATCGAATTTTGATATATCTAGCATTAAGTTATGTGACACAACCACTTTTCTTTGAACTTGTTTAGATCCACAGTTATCTTGGGATAATCATATTGAAAAGGTCTGTAAAAAACTTTTTTTTTTTTTTATACATTTATTTAACGTCAGCCTATTTCCGCTACTGAGGCCTAACACCGACGCCTGTAGACGAGCTACCCCCAACCAGGAATTTTGCCGAACCTCTTCCCTTAAGAAGAGTAGGGATCTTTTACTTGCCTAACATTTAATAGACAACGGACCGACGACTTTACATCCCCTCCGAAGGATGGTATATCTCCTATACAACCCTCGCCTAAGGTTGTATAGCTTCCGCGCATACACTGATATACAAGCCGCTGGAAGATGTGTGAGGCGAGAACGCGGTTTCCGTTGGAATGGTCACCAATCCAAGTACTAACTGCGCCTGTCGTTGCTTTACATCGCATACCGAAGTATGTACATAGTAAAGACGCACCTACGCTCGCCCCTGTAAAAAACTTAATAGTGCTTATTTTGCAATCTTACAGATGAAAGATAGCTTGGCTGAAGATGGTCTTGCAAGTATTTATTATGCTCTGGCACATTCACATATGTCGTTAAACATAATTAGTTGGGGCAGTGGCAAACAAAAGGATAGGGTATTTATATTGCAAAAACGATTAGTTCGTATGATCTTTAATCTAAATTACAGGGAATCATGTAGAGACACTTATAAAAACAAAATAATATTAACAGTACCATTTTGAGATGTTTAATGTATACAAAATATAATCTCAATAACTTTTCTAAAGTTGCTGATCAACATAACCACAACACAAGGCATCGTAGTCTATTAAGTATCCCTCATCATACGATGACAACATACAAACATTCTCCTAGGTATAATTGCATCACAATATTTAACGCATTACCAGAAACTATTCGTTATGTCATTTGCTCCAAGTTGTTCAAACAAAGGGTAAAAATGTTTTTACATGAAAATGCTTTCTACAGCGAGAAGGAATTTTAGCTGTGGTACGTTAATTAAGTGTACTCAATTTCAGGTAGTTAGCTGGCCTTACTCCATTTATGTTGTAAACTAAATTTTTTACTGCTTATTTTTAGCCACACTTTATTCTTATTCTTATCTAATTTGTCATTATTCTTGACTATGTATGTGTATATATGTGCATATATATGTGTGTATATATATATTTGTAATGTATAGATTATTTTAAATTTTTTTTTATTATTCATACAGCACATTGACTGAATGTGCAACTATTTTTATTGTTTAATTCTATTTTATATTTTGACTTTTTATCTTATACACATTATCTTAAGTTTTTACTACTTATAAATGTTTATTATTGACCTGCCATATATACTGAATGTATCTGAAATGGCCAATAAATATTATTATTATTATTATTGATTTTAAAAATGACCGATATCTGTAGTCATCTAAGGATACTCCTTTACGGAGCACCGTACCATCCAAAGATGCAATTATGTCCTGCTCTATCGACCTCAGATGGTGTCGATGATGGGGCTGGTAAACACCTCAGCTGCCTCTTTGGCGGATTTGTCTTTCTTGTATAATTTTGCAAATCTGACTTTACTCTTCCTGAAGGCTGTGGAGATGGTATTACAGCCTGCGAAAGCATGTAAAAACGGAATGTGCTCCAGCCCCAGCTGCTGTAGCTCTTGTGATGAGTATTTTCCTGTGCATACTTTTCCTCTTCCAGGTTTCACGAGGAATATGTCACACTGGGGAGGGGTTTTCGCCACCAAAAGGACGTCAAGTCCACATCTTCGCCTATCACAGCTACTGATAAGAAAACTGACTTTTCTATGGCTGTGGATATAATTGCCACATTTGCATCATCCTTTGCTTGGAAGGTATAATATGATTTTCTTCCAGTTTTATCATCAACAGCTTGTAAAAATGTAGGTATGATTTCAAGCAATAACCCTATCACATTGCAGCAAATAATCTTGAATTCCACCATCTCAGCCATTAATTTTATGTAGAATATATAATTTTTAAGTCAGTTCAATCCTCTTCACTTGATTTTGTTGTACTTTATTTTACAAAGAAGATTTGAGGTGTTAGGAGCAGAGTATGACGAAAATTGTGATATGAAAGAGCGTTTTCCGGATATCGGTTTTCAGAAGCGGGTGACTCAATAACGGTTGAAGATAGAAACTTTTAGTCGAAATTAAAAAATGTAGGAAATTTTATCAGCTTTCAAAACGGTGAGAATAATCCTTCAATAGTTTTCGAGTTATTAGTGAGAAACCAAAAAAAGTTAAAGTTTAGTTCCTTCCGGAAGCCCTCACCCGCAAAGCTCACCTCCTAGGGTCGGGGACTTTTAGAGTGTTTACCTTCTAACTACCCCAAATCCAGCCCTGAAGCCAAAAATTTTGCCGTCCTTCATGTAGTCTACACCCCCATATTAAAAAATTCGTTAACTGAACTATATAGATATTTATGAGTTATTTTGATTATTTTCAACAGGGATGACTACTTCTCCACATGTACACAGAGTGGTCGAAAATTTAATTTACACTCACAATATACCTCCTACAACCTCTCAAAATTGCGCAATTTGCAAGTTGATGCATTTTTAGAAACATAGCTACTGGATTAAATTAGTATTAGCAATTTATGAATAATTATATTCGTCACATAAACTTAACATGTGAAATGTAAATGCATGAACATCAAATGTTAATAATTGCATAGTAAAAAATGGCAATTATCTTTATGAATCTCGAATTATCATAATTGTGTGATAAAAAAGGCAATTGACTTTAACAAAATGCTTCAGGCATTTATATTTCCATAAACTATTTAAGCGAAAACATTTGAAATGCAGTCACGTAATATCTGGCAAGTTGAATATTTTTCCTTTCCGATACAAAGGTCTGATTTATTCACATGAAATACAAAAAACTCTCATTCCTTTGTAATAATTCTCTATACAGTACTATCTTCCAGTTATTTAATTTAATGTTCGTTACTAAATTAGTTGTTAATTAAATAGACTTTTAGATTCTGATAGTGCTATTTTTAATTAAATACTATATTATACTTATGCAATAGTTAATTGTATTATTTTAATTTAGCTAAGAGCTTATTCGCATTTCATTTCGTACCTTGCATTAAGTTAATCATGCCTTAAATAAGTAGGGTCACAGAGTGCTTGTTGCTTCCTTATAGCCGTTTCTTTTTAGCTACGTTTTACCGTTTTATCCTCAGTTCTTATTGATCTGTTTATATTATATCAGGGCGAATGACGACATTAAAGCTTCTTTAGTGGAAAAATGAAGTAGAACTATTATTTTTCTAATAAAGATGTATTTATGTAAATTGTTATAAACTATTCTATTCATATCCGAACTGTGTTGATGTCTACAGTACCGTGTTTGTGCTCTCTTAAAATTAAATTTTCCAGTGATCAAACATAAATTTAATCTACATTTTTGATATCAAACTGTTCCCTGATTATTTAACTTTTTCACAATTTGATCAATTGTGCAATATAGCAAATCGACAATTTGAATTAATTTCCTTCAGTCACTGCATCCAAAGGTTAAAAACATCATTTCAAGGGGTAAAAAACACCTCATACGTTATTTATAAGCCAGCTACCTTTCTAATTTGAAATGCCTAATAATATGAGCTGTAAAAAATGTAGTGGGACTTTTGATATAGATAAATACCCCCTTGCTTCATGTGATAATTGTAAGTCAAGGCTATGCCAACAATGCTCAAAATTAACTTCAACTAAACTAAGGGCTGTTGCTCTCGAGACGAGAACAGTATCATACCGGTGTACTGATTGTAAATCTACTCTTGTATCCATTACTAACTCTATATCAACTGTTGCAACAAGAAACGAAATCTCCAATATTCAAGTGGACACCTTGGATAAGGAATTTAGTGCACTGAAAAACTCCTTAGCTGAAATTCGTGCTGCCTTACCTAATCCTCTAGACTCACCTAAAACTTCAACACTCCTAGACGGTCCTAAATTGCTTCTAACTATTGAATCCACACAGAGTGGTTTTCTAGCCGAAAGTAGATCCAAATCTTATCGGAATACAAGCGTAAACTCAAAACCTTCTGAAGCACTTAACTCTCAAGTCAAGCCCTGTAACACCACGCAAACTGCCATTAGAGGAATACAAAAGCCAGGAAACTCTAAAATTACTATCACTATTATTCCACAAAAAACCTCTATATTTGTTGGCAAGGTGTCAAAGGATGTCGCCGCAAATGACATGCAAGATCATCTACGGGCCAACTTCAAAAATGAAACATTTGTCATTAAAGAATTTCCTGCAAGATCCGGAGAGTACATTAGCTTTTGTATAGATGCCGAGAAGAGCCTCAAAAATCAGCTCCTAAATCTAGAGCTGTGGCCTGAAGACTTAGTCATCCAGAAATTTGTCTTTTTTCGACCAAGACCTCACTTTCATAAGCGCAAATAATGATAGTTCTTTCATTGCACCAAGTGCTAAAAAAAATGTACCTCAACTTTTTAAACATAAGTAAAATATCTCCCATTTAAATATACAGTGCCTTCGTAATAAAACCCTTGAGCTTGCGGCCTATCTTAATGATACAGCTTCTTTTCACTTTCTCTGTTCAAATGAACATTGGCTGAATGAGCATGAAATTAATTCTATCAATGTTACAGGCTACGCTCTTGTTTCTTCTTTTTGTAGGTCCAATAGAATACATGGAGGAGTAAGTACTTTGCCCTAAATTATCTAGAATGCTCACCGTTAACCTTTAATATTAAGAGCTTGTCTTGTGAAATGCACTGTGAGTTGGCGGGTTTAAAATTCGATGATTATCAAATTATTACAGTGTACAGATCAGCTTAGGCGACTTTAATATTTTCACTGAAAAATTAAACCACCTTCTTGAAAAACTCTCACTTACAGGTAAAAAAATCATACCTTCAGAATGAGGTGATAACATTCCTACAAAATTCAAGTCGCACAAAATTTCTGCCTCAAGATTTTGGAACATGCGTTAATTTTTACAAACGTTTCAAACGGCTATTTGCTGAAAACCCGAATACTGTTGATTGCTTGCTGATGTCAGAAGTTCATTTTCATATTTCCGGGTAGACCGAACTTTGGCTACTGGGCGACGAAAAATTCTCTGCAATTGCAAGAAGTACCGCTTCATAGCGAAAAGTTTACTGTGTGGTGTGTAGTATCCGCCTTTGGAATTTTTGGGCTCTTCTTCTTTGAGGAAAATAATAATAATAATAATAATATTTATTTTCAATCGACATGAATCACATGTATAGAAAATTGTCAATAAAAAGATATGTATACGTATAAGATATATAAAGTTATGTATATAAATAAAATTTATCAGTAGACTGATACTTGATACGATGCACCATCAAGTGCCAGTTCAACTGTTTGAGTGCGATTACTCTAGTAATAATGTATCCAAGAGTTTGGCACTCCTCTAATACCATATGCAAACATTTTATTAAGCAACATTTCATGATTAACTGTATCGAATGCTCTAGACATGTCAAAAAATAGGCATTCCCACTTTTTTGTTTATCCATATTATTCAGTAAATAAATGTACAGAGAAGTAATTGCATCTTGAGTAAAATGTCCTTCTCTAAAACCATATTGACTAAAGGATAATATATTATGCAGATTCAAAAAAGATTTAAGTTGACTCACATACGCTACTTCAAGAAGTTTGGAGAAGACAGATAGTAATGTTATTGTCCTATAATTTTAAATTAGTTCTTTATCATTTTTTTTTTTTGTGAATTGGTACCAATAGTCATACCAATATTGCTTTTTCAGAGTAGAGGGAAATGTACCTTCAGTAAATGAAATACTAATTAGTTTACAAATTGGATCTGCAATAGATTCTACAATGTGACAAAGCAAAGAACATGGGATTTCATCAAAACCCGCGGAATCCTTTTTTGAGACCAATTTGATCATACTAATTACATTACTTTTCATGAGAGGTGCTAATTCTGTATGGACAATTGATGTTGAGATTTAAGTTAGGATCGATATTCATATTATCCGTGAGTTATTTGACAGATTACACAAAATATCTATTAAATTCCTGGGCAGCGTCTTTTGTAGAATTTGTTTCAACTCCATTTTCATTGATAAATTTGTCAGGGAAACGCTTACTTTCACGTATGTTATTATTATCATTTATAATTTTCCAGGCAGTTGCATTTTTATTGAATGATTCTTCCATCTTTATTGAGTAATACTTTTCTTTAGCATTAACGATGTTTTTTTTTAAATTATTTTTCATAATGCTCTTTAATTTCTGGGTTGTCTATAGTTAATTTAAACATTTCTCTGATTTTACCTTCATTAATTATTTCTTCACTAACCCAAGATTTTTTTTGCTTTTACTATAAGCATGACCACTTTTTTGTTTGATTTTATATAATGGTAAAGCAACATCTACAATTTCATCAAATCTGTTTAAAAATTCTTAAAAGCTAAACCTACATTTTCAGAGAAATCGATATACTCCCATTTCTCGATCGATATGAGATGTTGAAAATAAGATATAATATATTTATTTTTATAATATCTTTTATAGTAGATAATTCATTACTCACCACGTTACATTCATAGCCAAAACAAATCATTTGCATATAGTAATCAGAGAGATCACACTTAATCACCTCTGGAGCAAAACTAGCATCATCATATCGATTATAGATTTAGTTTGTCTTCCTGAACCCTGGTATAGTCATATATACATTGTTTCAAACCAAACATGGTAAAAATGTTCAAGAGGTCAGCAACGTTCTTTTTTTTTGTACTATCTACTATATTAGCATCTAAGTTAATGTTAAAGTCACCACAGATAAACATAGGATGAATAGTGTTTATTTTGTTAAAAGTTTTCTAAATTTTGAAAGAAAATTTACATTGACATTTTATCATATTTGGGTACCCTGTAGATACAAATCACATCGACATCTGGTTTTCCTTCTATAAAGATGGTATACCTAAAATTTGAAGAGGCTTTTGGGACCGCAATTTTTTTAATTTTAAAATTATAACACTCTAACACAAGTATACCTACGACACCACCTATATCCTCACTTTTGCTAGAGTAGTCTGTCAATTTGCACTTGTCAAATTTAATAATTTTAAGTTCGTCTTCTTTTAAGCGACACTCAGTTAAGCGTACGATGTCTGGATTGCCAGTAGCTTCTAAAAAAGCAGTTAGCTCGTCAATTTTACTTCGCAGACTTTCGAATATTTAAATGGCAAACTGTTAGCGTTTTCTTGTCATTATTAAACTACCATCTGGGTTATTTTTTATTCCATGAATTAACGGTTACTGTTACTTCACAACGTTATCAACAGGTGTTGTGTAATTTTGAACAGCTTCGTAATGCTGATGTGGTTATTCGAAGAATATGGTTTCAGCAGGACGGAGCCACTTCCCACACTGCTAGTCATTCTATGACAATTGTGCGAAGAATATTTCTTGGTCATGCCATTTCGAAATTTGGGGACATCAACTGGCACGGCCACCGGATCTCTCAGCTTATGATTTCCCATGGGGCTGCTTAAAGTCAAAAGAGTTTTCTAATCAACTACAAACTTGGAACAACTAAATTATAATATTCGGACAGATATTAACGCAATCCCATTTGAAATGTTGAAGCGAGTTCTGAAAAACTAGGCTTCAAGAGTGTCAGCAGAGTCTCAAAATTCCAATATCTTTGCACACTGAGCTACGCAAGGACAACAATTTTACTATAAAACGTGAAATATGTCAGTACTAGAAAATTGTAATACGTGTAGTGATTTGACAATGTCCGTTTGTCGAATGAATATCCACTATTTAACATTGAAAATAGCTTAAATGTTTCGTATAAAAAAAACCAATTTAATTCCAATACGAGACAACTTTTAACCCAAATAAATAACAGTTCATAATAGCGATTGACAAATCTTTGAGTTTGAGAATCGCTGAATTTATAAATAAATAAATAACAAATAAACACCACAGAAATTAGACAAGACAGTGCCAATGCCAGAATTCGAACCCGGTGGTGCGATGCCCGTGTGATTAATCACGATTGCCATCTCGCGCCTTAACCCACTCGACTATCGATATATTATTTATCTCTGTCTATTGAGTGTATATTTTATATTTCCGCCTCTTTTCAGATAAGAGAGAAGAGAAGCTTGGTAAATATACGTGAACAATGTATTTAGGCTATTGCTTTAACTTAAGCCAAGTTAATGTTTACTAAACTTTATTATCATAACAAGAACATGCCAATTATTATGCTACGTTTCTTAGGGGGTTAGCGAAACTATTATCTCTTCAATGTTTATCAAATTCTTTAGCCCCATTGTTGTCTCAGTGTCACGTTTTGGCACATTGTATGTTATGATTATAAATATTAATTTAGAAACACATACTTTTATATTTTATTCTCGTAGCGTGGGCAGTACATCAATATTTTCCAGTGTCAATGCCATCATTCTTACTAGCTCAATCGAACTAAAATCATTAAACCTGCTTTTCTAACACTTAGATTATTATATAAATTTCCTTGATTAACTTGCGATGTTCTCTACCGGGTATTTATTTGAAATATTAGTAACAATGCTTTATATCTTTGGAAGTAAAATATATTCATAAAAGTTGATGTTCTCAAGTCGGAGGTTGATAAATGTATTTATTAACTGTTTTAACTACGTAAAATTACATTTCAAATCAAGACATGTCGGTGTACATCATACAGAGTGGGATTCAAACTACATGATGTATGAAGCAAAAATTGAAAATCATTTCTGTGTCGAGAATGTACTTGAAGGATGAGCAAAGCGAGTGTGGCAAAAACAACCGATCACACAATATTTGGCACCCAATAGAAAATAGACTCTGGGCAGGGTCGGAAACTCGTGCTTTTCCGGGTACGTGAAGAATTGCTTGAGTATATCCGGTACTTAAATCCGGCGATCCTTCTTAAATAAATAAAATATAAATGCTAAACTGCTCAAACTTAACTTAAAAGGAAAAATGTCCCGATTTAGATACCAGTTTTAAACACCCAGCCTGGGATCGTGAAAGTTGCTATGCCCATAAAATAGCAATCACAAAATTAAAATGTGATTTGGGGTTATCAATTGCAATATTCTACTGAAATCCCGAGCTGTTCTGAAATCTAGAAAACCCGGAAATCCTCATCCGTCAATTGTCATATGCTGCAAATTTTGTAGAGAAAACTCTGTTCTAAATAGAAGTTGAACATGTCACTTGTGACGCTCTCTTCTAGTTCAGTACGAGAGAGAACTCTCACTTTGACACTCGAACTTTCTTATTTAGTTACTCGGGCGCCAGTTCAAGTTTAGAGTAATTGAACAACAGTACCTAAGTCTGTAAGCGGGACTGAGCAGCTCAGTGAAGAAACGGTTAATTCCAGTGGGTCAATAAGGGAAATTAGACTTCCACAAACACAGCAGTAAAATGCAGAAGTTCCAAAAATAACAAAGTATTACCGTTTTCCTACTACTTATAATTCTAAGTTAAATATTAAAAAAACTACGCACAAGTTTATATAGGCGACAGGGGGATTTTAACAAGCGATAAAAGAGTATCAGCGGTAAATGCAGTGTAAGCCGAATATGACGTTGTAATGAGCGAGAAAATTAGCAAATGAATTATAAAACGGTTAACAAGCGGACACTGCACGGATATCGGAAAAAGTGAGAAGCAAACACAATTAATTATGGTTATGATACAACGCGGAAGCTTGGCTAGTGAAATGAAAATAACGAGTACCTAACTATTTTTAGAAGTGATTTGTGCCGCGAAGGCTCTAATCCCAGGTTCAACGAAATAAAATATGCGTAAACGAAATACAGTAAATTAATCAGTACTAGCGCCTAGTGAAGCACAGTATCAAATCAAAAATATCAATCAGTAAAACATGAAATAAAATTGCACTAGCCAAGTGTATAAAAATATCTTACTCTTTCCTATTTCGGCGGTGGACACTGGTAAACTGGTGTTCGACTGATCGATCCAAACTATTGAACAACAACTGAGAACTTCAGGAGAATTGGATGTGGTCATACGTGGAAATCGGGCACTCAACCACTACGCCACGGACGGCTGTTAATGAACCCACATATTTTTTGCTATATGAACGTAAGAGTAATTTTTTTTATTTACCTTCAGTACACTTACCTTTAAAAGGGCCCCGCTTTCAAGTTACCAAGTACGCAATACGTTATTACCTACATATTACACATTTTTTGTGAAAATCTCAGCTTTGCTAAAATGACGTCGGTCTGGCGGCTCCGGGATATTGGACTATAAGTAACTAAGGCGTAAACTCAAAACCGAGTGTGAAAAATCATTCTAATATTATATATCCAACATTGAAAACAGTATTGTACTTGATCCTTCTAACTTTTGGAAATTTATCAATAAAAAGAGCTCACATGCTGGTATATCTAACAATTTTACTATGGATGGTATAAATCTCTCCGCCCCTGAAGAAATATGCAATGCCTTTGCAATTTTTTTCTAGCAATCTTATAGCATGTCTTCCAACAATAACCAGCACTTTGTTCTAGATTGTTATAATCATTGTCATAAACTTTATGTTCCCTCTGTATCTGAAAATGACGTTATAACTTTTCTTAAAGAAGTTTAGGCGTAATATTAGGAGCGGGCCTGATGAAATTCACGCTTTCTTACTACGTGACTGTGCCTCAATATTTGCAGAACCTCTTTCTAAACTGTGCAATTTATCCTTAAAATCCAATACTTTTCCCTCTCAGTTGAAATTATCTGAGATAGCTCCAGTTTTCAAGAAAGGTGACCGGTCCGATAGCTGCAACTATCGTTCAATTATCATTATTTGTAAGTTTGCAAAAATTTTGAAATGTTATTATTTGATTGCGCTTTTTTCGTTGCAAAAACTTGATCACAGATGCGCAACACGGTTTTTTTAAAGGCAGAATTCTTAACTAATGCCATCGATGAGGAATTCCAGGCAGACGTAATTTATACCGATTTTTCAAAGGAGTTTGACAGAATTAACTACGGTATGCTATTGAATAAACTGACGAATTTCGCTTTCTCTATAGACTTTTTGAAGTTTTTAAAATCCTACTTCTCAGATAGGATCCAATATATAGTATATCGCGGATGTAATTCTATTCAAATATTTGCTATGTCGGCGTCGGATGTACCGCAGAGTTCAATTTTAGGACCACTTTTCTTTGTTTTATTCATTAATGATATTGTTGTCAGCCTGACAGTACATTCGTCTTCTTTATACTGACGATTTACAATTTTTTTGCAAGGTTGCAAGTATCGATGACTGTCTTGTACTTACTCACTAGAACATAGGCACACAAAAGCTTACCTGATTTTTTTATTTCTATCAAAAAAACTGTACAACTTGTATGTCTCCGATTTCTCGGAGTTCCCGAATACCGCTGGCCAAATACGCCGACGACACAGCTATGTACGCGCATTTTCACAACGTTCAAGCAGCCAACATGCTTCTGAAAGTGCACTAGTCCATGCCACGTCGTATTACGACCGGTTTAAGATTCGGGTAAGGGCCGAGAAGTCGGAAGCGGTAGTCTTCACGCACTGGTTCACCGAGAACAGAATTTTGACACCTATTTCGGTCAGGGGGCACCCAATTCCAATAAAACGGTGCGTGAATTATTTAGTGGTCAGACTAGACCAGAGACTTACGTTTAATACACACATAAACGAAATTGTACGGATGGACTACTCCCTGTCCAGAAGCCTGTATCCGCTGATGGTCAGAGTTAACAGACAAAACAAAAAGACTGTTGTACACGATATAGTGGTCAGGCCATCCATCACGTACGCGGCGCCGGTGTGGTGCAGCATACCGGCCACGACAATGAACAAACTAAAAGTGCATGAGCACAAATTTATGAGCCCCATTTCAAACTTTGGAAGGCACACCTCCCTCAGAGATCTTTACATACGTTGCAAGGACATAACCCCAATAGCGGGCTACGGCCAGAAAATCTGCCAAAAATTTTTCTCTTTCAAACTGGGCGATAGTCTGCTTACGGCAAACATTATCCAAATTACACAGCATAATGCACCAATTCGGATAAAACACACCCTACCGTACCAGACGTTACCAATCTTCCGGCAACCGCTATAGCCAAACCTTCACCTACTATAACTTCTGCTTACCCTATCCACCTTTACTGATATTTCATACCTTTCGTACCATTAAATCTTTCCTATCCTCCTCTTCCTTTCTGTTTGTACATTTTGTGTCGTGTTCTTCATGTCTATTTGTGCGTTTTTGTCTTTGTTTTTGTTATCGTTCTCTTTTTGTGCATTTTTTCACTCAAAATTAGCTTCACTACAGAATATCTAAGAAACTCCAAATTTCGATAAACAGTTTAGGCAGCCTTGCGCAGCCCTGCAGTAACTCATTTTATGAAGCTTCCCTGTTTTAGATTTGGGTACCTGTGTCAGCAGCAAAATTAGTTCAGTGTAGTGCTACAATTTCGAGTTTGTTTAGTTTTTAGTTTAGTAAATTTTATTTTTAAAATGTTTTTAATTATATTGTTCTTTTTGATTTATTTCTAACAGGACAGTCAGGACTTCTCTCCCCATTTTCTTTTAGCCAAACCGGAGCCGCCCCGCCTGGTCATGCAACCCGCCACCGTGAACAGCGCGCCGTGGATGCATGGTCGCAAGATAGTCTCCGGGGAGGCAATATTATGTATTAATTTTAATAAAATTTGTTTTGATTTGATTTGCCCCGCAAATGTCCACTCGTTACACAAAACAAAGCCTTTCGTAACTGGTTACATAAAGTAGCTATTATTACGCACTTGCAATGTTTTCTACTTTCAATTAAATAATTATAGAGTATCTTTTCGATATATTTATCTTACAATTTTATGTGGTTTGTTGTTTGTTGTTTCGACCCTGCCCAGGAAATGCTTCTGTTACATGTTTGTCTTGTACACACGTTTACAAGGGACTTTATTTAAGCTAATCGCTGATCGATATTCAATAGCACTTTGATGAAAAGTTATCCTTTTGTAAGTTGACACGACATGACGCGACACGATTATTGCTGTGAATTCTGAAAGAGTTATATCACATTGGCATGACAATACTAGCTCGAAAATTAATGTAAAATTAAACCGAACCAATAATGTCCAAAGCGGAATGAGGGAAAATAATTATATCGATTTTGCTTATTTGAAGGAAACTAGAATAATAATGATAAATACTTCGAGATAAATAGATATTTATGATGTAAGTGTTAAAATTGAAATTTTATTTTGTAAGTGGAGAAGATAGTAAAACGAGTGTAGCGAGTTGACCAACTGCAGGAACAATATAAAATCACTTTTGACACATATATCGTACAAGTTTTCTTTATACAGTAGGTAATGAAATACTTGAGACCGGGCCTCGCGCCCTTGGCCCCCCTGTCAAAAAATAGGGCCCCCGCTCAACATAACCTCAGTAATATCCCCGTGCTGTCAAAAATCTCCAACACAACCTCACTTGTGCCCACGTGCTGTCAAAATGTCTGTGGCTCCCGTAGCCATCTTCACGACTCTAGGTCTTTGCCCCCGGACCCTAACAAAAATAAAATTGTATAACTCCAGAACGATTGGAAATATAATATTAATAATAATCGTCCTTATTGATACATAAAAAATAACTTCCGGTTTCAACTGCCGGTCGTCCGAAACACGCGATGTGGGGTATCAAATGAATCGTCTCGACGTCTAAAATAGAGATTTTACTGTATTTTCGTTCTAAGCATAAAAATGACTGAAGCTTAATAATTTGAATTTCAAGTAAAAAATCATATCCCCGGGTTCGAGACACATCGGAATCTGCTACATAGTAGAGGAAATGAATGCAAAAATAGGTAGAAGTTCTTAATCATTAGTACTTCAATGAAAAGACTTGAAACCTTTTGCATTATGTTACGTTTCGGCAACGGATGAAATATATACCTTTGAAAATTAGCGCACTCACCCCGGGGGACTTGCAGCCACCAATTCAAAAACGAAATCGGCTAAAATTCATTTCAGGGGGATTGTTGGGGTCGCTGATTACAAATCCTAAGTGAAAATTGGGAAATTCAAAATTTCGGACCTAAAATGTCGGACTTTAAGAGTTAATTCCTGATTTACGCCGTTTCTATTGATTTTACTGGAAAATATGTAAAGTAAAAAAGTGCTTAGAGTGTCATTTTGCATAAGAATACACTATTTTAGTCACCGCATTATTTAACTCTTTCGTTTCTCCCCCGTGGAGAACCTCCTTATTAGAGGATAAGATATAAGAGATAATTTTCGTGCCGGTGCTTGCTTCACAAATCTTTGTTTTAGTTCGTAATCCTCGAAGAGCTTTTCAAATTCTTCTCACCAACAATCCGATAGTCCAGGCGATAAATTAGGACACATTAGTGACCAAACGCCATCAGATTTAACCCTACGCATGAACAAATCAGGAATCCAGAATGCATAAAATAAATCTCTAGCCCGTAATTCGTTTTTGCCAATGTGTTTCTTCAAGGTTAAAAATTCGAAAATATCAGCATGCCAAGGCTCGAGATATATAGTGAAATCTCCATGATGTATACTGCCACCCGCTTGAAGCAAAAACTCTGCGGTTTCATTAAAAACTCTTAACATGGGAATTAAACCATTGGATATGCCATTAGTGCCTGCGATGTACGTTTTTTTTAGCTCTGATATTGTGGACATTTACACCAATACCTCCAGTAAAGCTTGAAATACGGGAGCAGTTTTCTAAACGTGTAAATACCATCGATGCTATCGTCCGGCATCATCATAAGTCAATTCAATTCAATTCAACAAAGATTTATTAAAATTAAAGCATACAAACAGTTGCCTAACCAGAGCCTGCCCCGGGATCGACCATGCAACCACCGCGCTCACGCGGTCGCGAATTGCAGGCCGGCCGGGACAGATCAATCCCTGTGATTTAGAAGGCAGCAAAAAAATATTTAAAGTTGAAAGATTGGAATTGTCTATTCTAATCAAGAATTAAGTGAATAATAAGGAAAGATGAAGCCAGCTGAGACTTAGGATACCCTGCTGGAAACAGAGTTGCGCTTGTATGTGTAAAATACTTTTCAGAGAGAAAGTTATAAGTTTCAATAACTGCCTCTATATCTTCTTCATGTATTGTGACGGCTACTCTCATAAGCGCATGTGCTGAGGGCGCTCAACAATTTTATTGTTAATTCTAAGCAAATATGAACTTTCTAAGGTTGAACTACTATAATATTGAACTAATAAAGTTGAAATAACACGAAAAATAATAAAGTAGTGTAATGTTATGTAAAATAGCATTGTATGTAACCTTCAATACATATATTTTTTTTATAAAATCATTATATTCCCAATTTTCGTTATAAAAATCCGCTATTTTGGTTCCGCCATTATTTATTTTGAAATTGAAACTTTTGATTCGTAATCATCAACCATAAAAAATCCTCACTTCATAATGAACATCACTTCAGACAATTGGTTGTATAATTACTTCCATGTCCAGTGGAAATACCTATAGTAACGTAAAAAAAAATATTTTTTTTCTTGAAATAGGCTTAAAATGTCATGACACGATTTTAAATTTGAGCAAAAAAAATTCCTGTCTTTCTGTCGGTCGGTCTGTCTGTCTGTAACTTTTTTGTGCGCACGTTTACTCTGGAATCGTTTAATTTCGTTGAAGGGTTCGGGGGTAAATGGGGTAAATAAGGGTAAATAGGCAAAGCAAGCAGGTAAGAGTCCATACAATTGCAATTTAGGGCATGTACGAAAAGTCAAGGTCTTAATTTTTTTTTGCATCAGCCACCCCTTCAGCTATCACCCCCAATATTATGAACATGAGGAAAAATATTAAAATTTGATTTAGTGTGTATACAAGGACGAAACGTCCCAAAGAATTTTTTTGGTGTTAGCTACCTCCTCTACCATCCCCATTGCCACCCCCACCCTATTACTAAAGGAGTAAAAAATTAAATTGGGATTTAGTGTGTATACGAGAACCAAGGGACTCTAATTTCTACCACCCCCATTGCCACGCCCACTCTATTATTAAAGGGAGTAAAAATTAAATTTGGAATTACTGTGTGTACGAGAGCCAAGGGCCTCTAACATTTATTTTGGCATTAGTTACCCCCCTCTACTACCCCCAGTGCCACCCCCACCCTATGTTTAAGGGAATATAAAATTAAATTGGGATTTAGTGTATACCAGAACCAAGGGCTTCTAATTTTATATTAGCCACCCCCTCTACCACCCCCACTCTATTATTAAAGGGAATAAAATATTACATTGGGATTTAGCGTGTATAAGACTTGGATACAAAACCTGGATGTGGAAGTAGTGATTCCTTGGGCAGCGGTATTTATATATTTGTTTATTTAAGGTTCAAAATTAATTTGTTTATTAACAAATTTCTTGTTTTTGCATGATTCTAAAAAAATTTTTACTCTTACCATTTTTTCGTAAAAATCCATATAAAGGTCGGAAACGTCGTTTTTTTAGGTATTTACTTTTACAAAATAAGGTTTTTTACGATTGAATAAACTAAGGGTAAGTGGTCGAGTATATACAAATCTTTTCTCTTATGGAAAATCACATCCTAAACACTTTTTTACTCTGGGCATTTTTCATTGAAATCAATAAAAACAGCACAAATCGCGTTGTTTTTATATGAATCCTTAAAAACGAACAAAGTGATTCAAGACGATAAAACGGAAGGGTTAATTGATGGTAGTTCCAAAATTTGTATTTTGATACAAACTGGTATTGTAATCATTTCTTTTCCTCTTGTGTATAGGGTAAAAATCAATACAAACGGAGATATTCGGATTTTGAAAATGTAATTTGTTGACTACCATGATTACCTAGGAGGACAGAACGAAAGGGTTAAGGACTAATATTTTTAAAATTACGTATTCTTATGCAAAAATGTATTCTAAACATTTTTTTAATCATCAAATTTTTCTTAAACCATAATAGAAACCGTAAATATCTTTTGTTCTAAAAAAACGTTTATGAGGAAACATTTAACCCTTCTACAAAATTAACCAAAAATGAAATAAAACGTTGAAAATTCCCTGTATTCAACAACAATACAGAAATTCCATAACCTCTACAGACCTACAAAATGATTTTCATCTCTTTGGTAGCCAGAAAACATTTTTTTCACAACCAAATTGTGCGCTTTTCCGCCCTTTAAACACGATTTAAACTATTTTTAATGGTGTATTACTGATAATTTGGTAGAAATAGACACTAGTAGTAATATTGCCGTATTTTCCCCCATCAGTTTGTAGTAAAAATTTAGAAAAAATCGTATTTTTTTGTGGGTCACTCTATGTTTACTATAGTTCACCCCCAGTAAAGGGTTGAAACGATTTTTTAGTTTTTAGGTTTTTTTTATCAAATTATATTATATATATATTATCAAATGTTGTGTGGGTACAACTAATTAAATGTTCTTCAGAAGGAGTTATTTATTAAACAAAACTTAACAAAAAGTAGTTACGAATCTTAAGTTTAAATATACGACGTGAATTGTTTGAGAACAGAAATAAGACTGACCTGTTTTGCCTGTATTTCGGCGGTCTCTCGCATACTTCTCGAGGGATGGGTAAATGAGCGTAATTTCCAAATTACGGTTTTACGGTAGGCTATTGTAGTTGGCCATTTCTGCCTCCAGCCTGTCGGCATTTTTTGCCTTAAAGGTATAACCTTTGTTAGTTTTATGATTATGGTATATCCGTGGTTAATTGTGGGAAAGTACGCTACATCAAACTATAATAAAAAAATGTAGAAAAAAAGTTATTATCGCAATTTTTGCAAAAAAAAAGGGTCAGGCATAGGAGGTCTTCCACGGTGGAGAAGCGAAAGGGTTAAATAATGTGGTTACCAAAATGATGTATTCTTATGTAAAATGGCATTCTAAACACTTTTTTACTCTACATATTTTTCAGTAATATCACTAGAAACGTCGTAAATCAGGAATTAATTCTTAAAGCGCGCCATTTTGCACTCCCTCCCCCCCGGGGAGGTGAGTGCACTAATTTTCAAAGGTATACATTTCATATGTTGCCGAAACTTAACAAAATGCACAAGATTTCAAGACTTTACATTAAAGTAATAACGATTAAGACCGAAATGCATTAATTTTCTCTATTAACAACTTATGTCCAACTACCTGAATTTGGTAATAAACTAGATACATTGAAATTGTATTGTTTGAAATTTACTGACAGTTGGTAAATTTTTGTTTTTTACTACCTGAATTTGATAACAAAATAGGCCATCAAAGTCGTTGCTTGGAGGGAACACAAATAACCCAGAACCTCAATTTAGTTAGGCAATCCAACTACCTGTCAAATATGGCCGCGCAGGGCAGACAAGCAAGTGTCATTGACCAATTGTAACGCTTATGGCCGCCAAAGCAGACCGAATGTTTGCGAGCATTGACCTATCAGAATTCGACCATTCTTTCCTGTGCGTTTGTTTGCGCTCTGCCGTCATTTGTACCAATACAAATCCAAATCCAAATTGCTTGGAATTAAAGTTAAGGTATATGTTATTTGTTTTCTCTCCATGAAACAGGACATCTGCACGTGATAAATTGAAATTGTATAAGAATATAAAATAAAAGTGTATAAAAAACCATAAAACACACCGCATATAGTAGACAACCCCCAAATCCAAAGCCAAAAGCTGCCCGGAAGAGACTTACACACTAGAAGAAAGGCAAACAACGTCCATTACCCACCAACATTGCCAATGGCGCTTTAATTAAAATTTGTGCTGGCGTTTAAAATGTTTGTCGATGAAGAAATTAATATTCCAATTGAAAGTAATGATTTGTTTGATCTTAGTAATAATGAAGAGGGTGCAGAAAAGCCACATTTATAGAATATTGCGTATACTAATTTTGTCTACTGGAGTAAATTGAGGGAGGTAGAACGCAATTTCGGTCAAGTGTCCTTTTGGCGTCTTTAAAAGATGAAGCAAAGATGAAAATCTTCAACTTGATGCTCTAAATTGTTTATGGTAAAATCAAGTTTGCTCGTTAAAAATGGTCTTGATATAATCAAGTATTACAAGGTAATATCATTTTTAAAGTGGAAAATGAAGGATCTCGTCCTAAAAAGTTAAAAATTCTTACATTTGAACAAGTCGAGAAGTTTATAAACGAGGCTCTAGATGAATTGGTGGTTAAAGTTGCAACTATTTTTGAACTATTTCGAGCCTGCCGGCGGGAAGAGCTCTGCAACGTATTAGTGGAGAACATTGAAGAAATGAACAAATTTCTGCTCATACAAATTCTAAATACTAAAACGAAAATTCATCCCAGTTCTTGTATTCTCGAGAGCTACGTTAAGTACTCGTAAGTACGTTGTCGTTTCTGCGCTCTTCTTGCAATATTTGAATAATAAATGTACTGATATTCTTTTCTTTTGTTTGGATTTTCTACCACATGTATTATCCTCTTCAGAAACAAATCACCGAATCTACAAAATAATAGAATTATTGGAAAAAAACCTCTGCGCTTGTGACGTTTACGTCAAAGGAACAGTCAGATGTTATGTTTTACAATTAATATAAATTGGAATAAACACAGAAATAATGTATTTTGCTGACGTTTCGGAAAGTAGTCTCTTTCCGTTTTCAAAGCTTTTTTTGAAGAACACTTATTTGTTCTGTATGTCAAATACACAGCTTAAAGATTCTGTTTATGTTATTTCCATAGATACTTACTACTTACACATAACTGATTATATTTTCTTTTAGATGATGTTGAGTTTGTTAAGTTTTTCTTTTAACATTGGTAGCCAGGTTGTACAAATATCTACAGAATAATATTCGATACACATTTATCTTCATTTAATAAGATTATTGCTCATTCTTTAATTATTCTTTTTTATTATCTGCCTCTTTTGTTACAATTTTTGCCGAGTCCCAGTTTATTATATGTCCGTTTTCCCAAGCATGTTCACAAATCTTTGATTTCTGAATTTCATTCTTTCTAATGTAATTCTTGTGCTCATCCAACCTCACACTGAAAGGTCTGGATAACTCACCCACATAACATTTATCACATTCGCACGGGATATTGTAAATACAGTTTTTTGAATTCTGTTCTCTGTTTATCGGTTTTGTTTTTGTTAAAATAGATCTCAAAGTGTTCTCCGTTTGAAATACCGTCCTAACATCAAATTTGTCCCCTATACGGCCTAGCTTCTCCGATAGTCCGTATACATAAGGAATTGTTGCTGTATAATGATGTTCAGGTTTTTGTCGTATCTGATTGTCCCTATTTTCAACATTTATGAAAACTCTATCAACAAAGCCTTCAAGGTATTAATTTTGTACTAGAACCTCTTTGATAAATTTGTTCTCGTTATTTAATATTTCATTATTAGATGAAATTATTTTGGCCCTATCGTATAAACATTTTACAACACCCCTTTTAACATTTATTGACTGATTTGAGTTAAACTTTAGATATCTATTAGTATGTGTTGGTTTTCTATAAACGCTTATTTCAATTGTTTTACCCTTTTAATTAAAACATCTAAAAACGGTAGTTCATTCCTACTTTCTACTTCTAATGTGAATTTAATGAAAGGTTCCTTACTATTTATATTTTCTAACTAACTATCTCGTAAATCAACACCATGAGGCCAAATTGCAAAGATGTCGTCAACATATCTCCACCAGACAACCGGTTTGTTTATTTGTTTTCAATTTTGATGTTGGCGACATCTTTGCAATTTGGCCTCATGGTGTTTGATTTGCTAGATAGTTTATTAGAAAAAGAAAAGGAAAGAATATTCGTAGAATGCCACAAATAACTTTCAGACAATATTTAAATAAATGTACTGTCCAACCAATGAATATAAATACGTTTGGAAAAATTTTAACTGTCATCGCTGAATTTATCGGACTACCAGATCTAAAGCAAAGCAGAATCAGGAGCAAATCTTATAGAAATAAAAAGCACGGCAGCATGTCGACGACGGTAGCTAAGGATTACATCGACGAATTCATTGGCCATAAAAATTCTTAATTTTTTAGTATTTTCACTCGTCAGAATTTTTTTCACTAGCAAACCGTAAAAAGGAAAATTGTCAATATCAAATAAAAAACGATAATAAATTATTCATTCAACAGAAGTCGAACAGTAATTCAAACAAAATAATGTTATTTATATATTTACATATATTTTTATGTACATTGTACAATTACCGAATGTAGTCCCTTCCAACTAGCCCACCTTCATGAAAATATTCAAAATATTTTTCACTGAAAATTACCAGGTTTTTAGTTATTTTTACTTGCTTTTTTTAACTCGCAATGTTTTTTCAGTTTTCACGTTTGTCTTCAAATCTTGCATCCATTATTTAACATACTTCCCGATATAATCAATTGATGAAATTTTGCCCGGTTAGTATTAGTTCCGGTGACATAATGGAATGCCGTTAGATATATACCTCGGAACTCAGCTTCAATGAATGAATTTATGTAAATTGGTTCTATACGTTGTAAATAATTAAAGTGTATGACTAACAAGTAGAAAATAAAAAAAAATTTATTCTTTTATTAAACTTGCTTTTCTGTAAAAAGTCGTAGTAAAAAGTAAAAAATAATAATGTACCACTGCAAGAAAAGCAAGGCGTGCACACTTTGTATGATTGTATGAAAGGGGTGGAATCGTTGTATACGTATTGCCTTCTCACTCATGCGTATACAAAGATGATACATATACTTGGTGCACACGCCCTGCTTTTCTTGCAGTCGTACATTATTATTTTTTACTTTTTAGTACGAATTTTTACAGGAAAGCAAGTTGTAATAGTATATTATTCACCAAGCGGTAATGTAGGTAATAACTCGCGTAGATGAAGTTTGCAGTACGAGCCGCAGGCGAGTGCTGTAATTCATCAAGTGAGTTATTACCGTTATCTTAAGTTGAATACTATACTTTATAGTCCCTTCAAATTAGGAAAAATTAAATAAAATGTTCCCACAGTTATGAGACCCGTAAAAAGTTAAGTATTCGGATTGCCTTAAAATGATTTTCACTCCCGCAGTTCCAAAAACGTCAAAGGTTTCAGCAACCACAAGAAGTGTGCGAACCAATAACCCCAGAAGAGGTTCGTAGGGCTCTTGAGGTCTCTAAGAACTTTGCTGCTCCAGATCCCGATGGGATAAATAACTTTTAGTGGAAAAAGTTATCGAGCACCCACCACCATTTGGCCAGAATTTTTAATTCCTGGTTGAATGGGGAGCAGCAAATTCCTTCTTGGGTTGTTGAGGGGCGGACAGTGCTGATCCCCAAAAACGGAGATTTGTCCAACCCAAAGAACTACAGACCGATAACCTGTCTAAACGCATGTTACAAGGTGTTTACACGCATTTTGTACATACGGGTGCTCCACGCAGTTGAACCGGTTTACGAACGGATATATGAGCAACGAGGGTCGAAGAGAGGTGTCGCTGGCTGCAAGAAGAACCTGCTGATCGACAGATGTGTCACGCAGGACTCCATGCAGTATACGCGGAACCTCTATCTATATGGCTTGGATCGACTACCGCAGGGCATTTGACATGACATCGCATGAGCTCATTGTTCACTTGCTCCGATGTCTTGTGGTGCCCGGTCCCATAGTGAGATGTATTGAAGAACTGATGCCGCTCAGGAGGGCTCGCTTTACCATAACATCGGGTAACGATAGAGTCCAAACAGAGTCGGTAACATTCAGAAGAGGAGTCTTTCAGGGAGATTCCCTCAGCCCCCTTCTGTTTTGCATCTCACTACTGCCATTATCCATCTTGCTCCGGAAACCCCGTGGCTACAACTGCGGTACCCCCGGCGACAGAAGGCATAAGGTCACCCATCTATTTTATATGGATGGCCTTAAAACTTTATTCCTCTGGAGAGAGGGATCTCCAACAATCCATCAGGGTGGTACAGGAGTACACAGGCTGTCGGTATGCAGTTCGGGTTGGACAAATGCGAACTGATCCATCTCAAGAGAGAACGATGCGGTGACTACGGAGAGGACGCGCAGCTCGTGGACGGAAGCATCTTACACCATCTAGATGCCGGAGAGTCGTACACTTACTTGGGTGTCGAACAACGCTCCACCCAAGAAGTGAGTGTAGTGAAAAACGCTCTCCGCGGCAAGTATCAGCACCTACTCCGACAGATCTAGTCTTCAGAGCTGTCGGGGAAGAACAAGGTGTCTGCTACAAATATGTTTGCCGTTCCGATCCTCAACTCTTTCGGAGTAGTGAAATGGACTAGAGAAGAGCTGCGTCAACTCGATGTAGTAACCCGCAAGAAGATGCATCTCAATAGGAGCTTGCATCCTAAATCGTCCGTTCCACGGTTATATCTCCCACGACATCGGGGAGGCCGTGGACTCTTGAGCTTGGATAGTCTCCATAGCAGGATGGTTCTAGATGGAGCATGTAAGGTCATCAGGAGTTCGGATCCCCTCCTCTGTATGGTCCGAGACCATGAAAATGCAGAGGTAGGAGCTTTTCTCGTTAAGGCAGCACGCAGAGCAGCCGATGAACTTCGTCTCCTCTTCGACGTCGAGCGGGTAAACCCCGACTCTGTCACCGAGTTGGAACTCGTTCGACTAAAAGCCCACATTAGAGCTGCAGAACACAACATCCTTCTGCAGCTCCATAAGGATAAGCCATGGCATGGAGTCTTCTATAAAAATATAGAAGACCTCGGCTTATCCGAAAGGCTGACCTTCGCCTTTTTAAGGTCAGATGGGCTGAAGTCCGCGACCGAGGGATTCATAATGGCTTGCCAGGATGGTGTATTTAACACCCTCATCTTCGACGTCGTGTCATGGGTATGGAGGTCCTGCCGCAGGACACCGGAGACTATAATGCACTTACTGTCGGCTTGCCCGACATACGCAGTCTCCGCCTATATTCACAGACACAACGCAGCATTACGAGTGCTTTACCATCATCTAAGGCACTCGTATGGGATACACGAAACACCAGTGCTGCCTTATGCTCCGGGGGATATTCAGTCCGTTGTGGGGAATGAGAAGTGTCTAATTTATTGGAACTACTCGTTTCCCACCTTCATGCAAATACAAGCCAACAAGCCTGACATAGTACTCCTCGACGACCAACTCAAGACAATATATGTCGTGGAATTCTCAACCCCCGCTGAGAGCAACATTGTCTTGAAAGAGGAGGAAAAACGGACAAAATATCGAGATTTGCTCTTCGAACTCCGCAGGCTTTATCCAGGCCATTCTGTTAAAATAGTGGTACTGATTATAGGAGCCCTCGTTGGAATGAGACAGACGCTGCTTTTAGAACTAAAGATCATACCGGCATGCCGAGATTCGGCAGAGGTCTTAGCCGGCAGAATGCAGAAGGCTGTCATCCTTGGTTCATTGCATCTACTCAGGGAGAGTCGGAGCCATAGAGTAGGGTGACTGGTTTTTTGTAAAAAAAATAAAATACTAATAATCATTACATTGAAAATATTAGATTAATTACAAAATCTTGCTCTTTTCGATAAATAGAATCCATTTTCGCTAGAACTAGATACAGCATTATCGTTTACATTATCTATCTCTTCATCATTATCATTCTCATAATTTTCCATTGAAAGAAAATCTGGCCCAATCTCTACAAGTTCAACCTCTTCATCAAGATAATCTGCATTTCTAATATCGTCATCTACATCAATCTTCTCAGAATTAGCACAATTATCTCCTTTACTTACTTTACAAAATTTATTACACTTCAATCCCAATTTTCTACAAGCACATCTCTTAGTACAAAAAAGTTTACAACCACAATTGAGAAGTTCATCTGGAATCAATGGGACATCGGGAAATTCAGGGATTAAATTATCATCTTTTTTCCAACCGAATACACAAGGTTCGAGTGAATTTCCTAACCATGACCATGACCCTTTCTGCATGTTTCTTTAAAGCCCCATCAGTTGGAGGAAGCGACTTTATTGACAAATTCTTAAACTTTATAAATTATACTTTATTTATTTATTTTTTTCATTAAATATATACTCATTCTACACATGAATAGAATGTACTTTTTTGCCAAAATTTAATTATAATTTTGGCCCAAATCTAAAAAAAGCGCAAAAGTATATACATATTTCTTTCGCCCCCTCTAGCGACAAACTATGCGGAATTAGAAAAAAAGTAGAGACGAAATTTGTAGGAAATTTTATGCTCTACAACTTTGCTCTCTTAATATTTTTCAGCAAAATGCATAGTTTTTTCTGAAAGTAGACAAAAAGGCGAAAAATATATGTATAAATTTCTCAAAATCAATCCGTTTTTGGAACTGCGGGGGTGAAAATTATGTTCAGACAACCCAAATACTTAACTTTTTACGGATCTCATAACTGTGGGAAAATTTTCCATAAAATAGCGATTTTTTACTAATTTGAAGGGACTATTATTATCTACGATTATAACAAATATTAAATTGCAAAGGGGGTGAAAACCACCTCTTTGAGGCAAAAAACGGTCGTAATTGATTTTTTCACGCTGTTCGAAGGAAATGTAACTAAAGAAAGGTCGAGGAGGATGAAGGAGGCAAAATTCAACCGCCCACCTCTTATCTTCAGTCATGGAGGCGAAAACTACCCGCGGCAGGGATTACGGCCACCCTCAATTTTTCTGCCGGTTTTCCAAAAGGATTTCAACTGGGAGGTTTTCACCCCCCTTGACTGGAAATAAGGAGTGGATGAATGAATTTTATTTCCCTCATCTATTTTGACCACCTCCCAATCGAATTCCTTTTGGAAAACCTGCAGAAAAATTGAGGGTGCCCGTGATCCCTACAGCGGGTAGTTTTCACCCCCTTGACTGAAAATAAGAGGTGGATGGTTGATTTTACCTCCCTCATCCTCCTCGATCTTTTTTTAGTTACATTCCATCCGAACAGCGTAAAAAATCAGTTACGATAGTTTTTTGCTTCAAAGGGGTGGGTTTCACCCCTATTGATCAACGCCGTCTGTGGATGAAGGCATGTGTTTTTCACCCTTGGACGTATCGCAATCAATTCTCCGCCCCCAAAAAAGGATGGAAAAATGTCTTTTAGTCCTGGGGTAGTTTTCACCCCCTTGACTGGAAATAAGGGATGGGTGGATGATTTCACCTCCCTCATCCTCCTCGATTTTTTTTAGTTATAGTCCCTCTAAGCAGCGCGCAAACATCAGTTACGAAAGTTTTTTGCTAAAAAGGGGTGGTTTTCATCCCCCTTAACCAACCCTCTCGGACGCCCCGTATCAAAAATCATTTTTACAGGAAAAATTCCGCACAAAAACTTCGCCTCCACTTGCTACATCTTTTGGGGGTGGTTTTTGGCCAATAGGGGATGAAGAAAGGTTTTTTCACCCTCGGACCTATCGCAATCGATTCTCCACCCCAAAACACGGGAGGAGAAATGTCTTTTAGTCCTGATCAAGAAGTGTCCAATTTTCCGTTTATTTGCCTGGACAGAAGGTAAAGGAGATTGGCACTGTACCCTATCAGTGAATTCTGAAGTCGTTGATACCTATAGTGAGGTATTATAACTCACTCTATTTGTTTATGGATACTATTACTTGTTCAAAATCAGTTCATTAATGAATATATAATCTAATATGAGTAGATAAAAAATGTTTTAAATTCTTTCACTTTATCCATTTAATTACTTCTTCCCTGCGTAGGTGATTACTCTCATCGGTTATAAAAACATGCATATCAATGAACGCTTGTGCCAAGTCTAGTTCATTAAGTTATTCCAAACACAAATGTAATTTTACTTGTTTTATATACTAGTTAGTTTTGTTCTCTAAGGATGCATTAGCAAATCAGCATATAGCCTAAGTTATAAAGTGAAGTCCATAAGTAACGGATAAAAAAAAGTTACAGACCGACCGACAGACAGAAATTTCAGCCTATTTCAACGAAAAAAAAAAAAATGCGTTACTATACTTCCACTGGACGCGGAAGTAAAATTGACGTGTTTTAGGATTTTACTCATAAATTGTTAATTACATTGATAATAAGTTTATCCGTTACTTATAGACCTCACTGTATGTGTAAGATATAATATTGCCTTTTAGAAGTATTTGCTCCACAGTAATGCATTTCATTCAGTATTATTTTAGTAAACATAACGCACCACATGAATTTAGACGAACCCTAAATTCAAAGCGAGAGCTGTCCGGAATTATGTTACATTTGCAAAAAAAACCCAAATAACGTGAACGACTATTCCTTCCGAGATTACCATCTGTCAGAGTTCAGAATTCAAACCCAAGAGAGAACCAAAGTGACAAGTCACGTTTTACGCTCTCGGAAAATTGTGCCACCCTGCTCGGTATTAATCGCTTTACTCTTCCGAAGTACTGGAACCAGCACACAAATAATAATTTGCTTAGTTCCCGTGACAAATTACAGAAAGTTTGGTTGGGTTGGCAAATATAATATCATATTGAACTTCAAGGGCGTTAATCAAATGAAAAAAAAATGACTATTATGACTAATATACCAAGGGCAAGATTTCATATTCATCACATTATATTTATACTGTACAGGATGTTAAATCTGGCCACTGAATTGTCAAAATGCCAGTGTAAAAGAGATATTTTTCAATACCTGAATCCCTCCTATTAAAATTTTAATAAGAGAAACCCAAAAAGAAGAATTTTTCAAAGAAATATCAACTTTAAAAAATTTGTAAATAGTAGGTACTGGTACCGTTTTTTAAATAGCTGTCTTCAGGTAGCAATCTACAACATATGTTTTTTGTAAATCTCTCAAAACGGTAGACAAAACTTAAAAAAATTGAAATAAATTTTAATATTTGTTTTACTATGTAATGTATGTCAAATCATTCACGCTTGTATTCATTCGCTAGCCTATACACACGTCCATACACGCACACTGATTCTCAGACGTTTTTAAACTGTAGAACAACTAAGCTGCATCGCTATCTCCGCCGATAATGATTGGAAATGTGTCTTTGCTCATTCGAAATAACAAGAAAAATTCATAATTTAAATATCTAGTAATGAATTCATCATGATAAATTTATCTAATGTGATGTTCTCTTTCATACAGTAATAAAATGTTTTGTACTGCTCTACTGTATTGTCTCTTTAAAAATATTATTAATAAGGGAAACACTAATTCCTGATCCATATCCAGGAGAGAACACACAATTTCGTAACTTGCTGAGCTCATATTTCTTGGTAAAAAAGAGAGAAGGTTTGATAAAATTTAAAAACTGTCATTTTAGGTTATGCTTAAAAGACTCCCGTTTTTGCGGCGGAATTTATGATGACGTCACGCTTCAAGGCGCTTAAAGACATTAGTGTAAGCCGCGAAATCGCAAAAATTTAACTTTAGTTGCAACACCCGCAAGAAATTTGAATCGATCATTTGAAGCAGATGGTATTCCAACCATTATCGCGAAAGAGGTGTGAAGATTAGTTTTCTTCTGCTTAAAAAATTCTGACAATAAATGTATGGGTGGACGCAACATAAATGGTGAAATGTAAACCTGATTGATAACCTTCTCCTGGTACATTTTGGGGAAAAGTTTATCGTTTTGCGAATGCCAGCAGTGAAATAGGTTTTCCAGATAATAGTTCACTAGATTTTATAGCATTAAGTGGCCATCTGCTGTTATAATTCATTTGATCGAACTAGGATAATGTAATATAATTATATAAGATGTTATTCACGGTATATTTGAGTTTAAGCTATTAAAAAGAACAGAACAATATTCTATTCTATTAGCAGTATGATGTCTGACTGTAATAAAATTAATTGGAATTTTCTTAATACTAGTTTAATGTTCTCTAATATTTGTGCGATAATTTGTTTGGGTATAGTAAATACTACGAAGAGACAACACTAATTATTAAATAATATGAAGTAAAGTAGATAAAATTCGCATCTTTATGTATATTTGATGAAATAACTACTTTTGTCTTCAAACGTCAGAAAATCATGACATTACTTACTCATTTCATGATATTAAAGTTTGACATTTCAGACGGCTGTACGTAGTAGTAATAAAAGTACTTTTTCTTCCGCTCGAGCGGACTTTTACTTCCGTTGCTAATGGCAACGCACAGCTATAGTATATTGTTTTATTAGGAGTAAAACTGGCTTTTACTCCGAATAAGACATGTTATAAGTTGTTCAAACATCGATTAGCAATAAAAAAAAAGATAAAAAATTTAGCTTAGCTTTATTTAGAAGTTGAAAAACACTTTTTACAGATTTTGGTCAGAGTCCAATTCTACACCCTGTATATAAATTCTCTGGAACTTCTTGAGCACTGTTTATACTTTAAGTTGGGAATAGATAACTATTCGACAACCAGAAATTTGTCTATAGAACGAAATAAAAAATCACTGTGTAAAACTATTCGCGACGGCGATGGCGTCAGAGTGCGTTTTACTTGACTCAAACAAGGAAGCAGTAACAATAACCCAGTTACAGGGAAGTTCACTCGTGGCGACGAGGAAATGAATCAGGTACAGAAAACGCCCTGGGCAGGTTGGCACGAAGACCAAAAGTTCATCTAGAAGGTTTACCAGAATTCACTCGGGACGAAGAGGTGGTGAATAACAGGTACAAAAAATGCACTAGGCAAGGGCACTAAATGTATACCAAAATATCTCTTGAATACACAGAATTTACCAAACAACACACTCGCGAAGATATATAACACTTAATAGACCGCTGAAGTCTGACTTGCTGGAGTGTCAAATTCTCAACCTTATATAGGTCCGATATCGTTTCGTTTAGACGGGGACAGTGCCTCGCCGGAACGTTTTCCCCATTTTTGCTTTCGTTTGTCATGCCCCGTCCATTCTTTGGGCTAGGAAGCGATTTTCATATAGAACAAAATTTTTTTGAAACTAAAACTTATATGGAAAAGTGGACATCGACAAGAGACATCTTTTGAAGAAAGATTCAGGACTGTATCTGAAATGGCTATTGAATTATTTAGGATTAACTGCCAGGCTAAGAACGGACGGATAATAATAATAATAATAATAATTTATTTGTCAAAAAAAAATTTACACCGTGGTGTTTTGACATGTCATGTATAGTACAGTATATTAAATATAAGATATATAAGCATATAAAAAATACACAGGTATATAACAAACCGAATAAAACAAAAATATAAACATTTACATATATACACATATATAGTCAACATCTAAACAAACAACATATAATATATAATAATACAGGTGTATAGTACAGTATATTAAATATGAGGGATATAAGAAAATAAAAAATACGCAGGTAAATAACAAACTGAATAAACAAAAATATATACATTTACATATATACACATATATAGTCAACATCTAAACAACATATAATATATAATAATACAGGTTTACATGTACTTAAAATCTGATGAAGTGTAGTAAGCATTTTCCAAAAGATGTAGTTTTAATTTTGTTTTGAATTGGTTAATGTGCAGTTCTTTAATATGACCCGGAAGTGAATTAAACAAATCAATTCCGAAGTTGAGTCGCTTTGTATAAGCCAATCTCTGACGTGGGGTTTGTATTTTATCCCGATTTCGGGTGTTATATTGATGAGATTCACCATTTTTCGCATATTCACTTAGATGTACTTTTATAAAAATGAGGTGGCAGTAGATTATCTCTGATGGTAAAGTCATTATTTGGAATTTAACAAACCATGGTTTACAACTTTCAAGCTGATTCACGCCCGCCAAAGCTCTTATGGCCCTTTTTTGAACTATAAAGACGTCTAGAATGTGGTTTGATGTACCCCAGTTAATTAAACCATATGTCATAACATTATGAAATAGTGCATGATATGCAACAAGAGCAGCATCTAGATTCACCCTGTTTTTAATTTGTCTAATGGCATATATTTTTTTGGACAGTTTCGTTGTTAAATCATTTATGTGTGATTCCCAAGTCAACCTGCCATCCAAGCACAGGCCTAAGAATTTTACGGTCTCCGGAGTATTACTCTTCGTAGAAAAAAGTAATTTGTTTGTTTTGTCCGTGTTTAAGCATAACTTGTTTGCATTAAACCAGTCAGAGGCTTTATTTATAATGCTTTTTTCTGAGTCATTAATATTTATGTGGTCCGGTAAGGTATCACGAAGGCCGCCACTTCTATATGAAAGGAGAGCTTTTGCAGTTAACTCGCGGGCCTGGAGTTTACGCGAGAGCTTTTGCGTATAGACATTCGGTCTGCCTTCATTGAAGATGAAATTAGTTTTGATAAAAAAGTCAACATTTGGAAACGGCGAGTTTATGATTTAATTATTGGAATTAGATAATCTGAAATTATGTGAAACTAATTTAGACAATGAATAATATGAATGAAAATTTATAGAAATAGAAACAAAATGTTGTGAATATGGATTTGGAAAACAATTTTGATGTGACTGAAGTTCATGTGGGGGCGGTATTTCTTAGGACAGTAATTTGTAATGATTTGATTGTAAAATTATTATTTCGAAAGTTTGAAAGCTATTATGGTAGGTTTAGTTTATTTGGGAATTATCAAGTGTTTGTGGATTTTTTCAGATTTGATTAGAAAAATTGTAGTTTTTGACAAATTTAAATATCTGAATGACTTTTTTATTTTGTTGTGACATTATGGACTGAAAATGAGGTTTATTTTGCAAATTATGAAACTTTTAAAATTTATTTCTTCGCTTATGACTGAAAGGTATTATAACACTTGTAACAGGCACCCATCTACTAACCGCGCCTGACGTTGCTTTGCATCGCATGTCGAAATATATATATAGTAAAGGCGCATCTAGGCTCGCCCCTAGCAACCAAAATAAAATCTTGAATGAACCAAATGCAGTTTACTATTTTATAGTTTTTATCAATTAATTGCCAAATCACTGCAAGGATATCTTATTTGATATATAGGTCAGGTCAGATAGTTTTTTTTTTAATTCCTCAGTGCATTTTGTGAACGTGATAGTTAGAAGAAAAATAGTAAGAATTAGATGTATATGTTTTGGAAAGCAAGTTTTATTTAGAACTTGTTGAAAAAAAGGGCATGAATGTGCCGAAAACAGGTTTTTTCACGTTTTCGATGTGTAAGAAATTTTTTTTATATACAAAAATACTACGAAATAGCTCGTAAAAAGACGAAAAAATTAGTTTTTGACGATTAAAATCAGTCAATAATATTTTGCACAAAAAACTAAAAACCTCTAAATATGGCCATTTTTTGTCATTTAATTACAGGGACTGTAATTGTCGTAGGAAGTAATTTCGGAGTTTAAATTGTAGCTTTTGTTGGTACCTATCTACTCTAAAAATTTCATGCAAAAATATTAATAACTTTTAGCGTAAATAGAGAAAATGTAAAAAAGGTGTTTCCGAAAGACGGCGTGGAAATGGTCAAAAATGGTCATAGAACGATTTGTCAGAAAGCTCTCCTGATGAAATTCTCTACTAAATTTGTGTAAGGTTTCGTTTAGTACCTTAAAAACGCATTTGAGAATCTGGCTGTTTCTGAATTTTGGACATTCGGGCGTTCGAGTGGAGAGGGAGTGACGCGTGGACGAAATTCGATGTTTTTTTTAAAGTGGGGTATCTCGCTAAAATATTAATAATATGAACATTCTTTCGAGGTGTACCTAATTAGCCAATGGTTCGTGGCAATTTGTAAGGTTACATCTTCGCACAGCATAATTAGCCATTTATTTTTTTTTAATCAACAGACTGACACTGTCTCGGTGTTTAGGAGATATCATTAACATTTCACGTCATTGCTATCCACGCAAGAAGATAATAATTTTACTGTATGTTTATTAAACCCTGTGTATCTGTGATGTTCCAGTACATTATTTATTTATTTTTATACTACACACGGAAAACTAAATATTAATTGCCCTGAGGATGATATTAAAAAATATCGAAACGTCGGCAAATCAATAAAGTAGTTTTCTTTAATACACTTGGACCTAACCCCAAAAGATTTTCGCAATCTATTATAAGTGGTCTATAAACTTTCTATTAAATTAAGAAGAATTAATGTTTTAATTTATCATAACAAAAAAATAGCAGATGTAAGTGTAGGTATTATGCAATGAATATATTAATCACCAGCATATTGCTATGGTTAACACATTTCTCTATGATTCCATCATCATTATCATGCTTATCTACTATAATAACGAAAAAATTGCCATAATAAAAGCCAGGAAGTTAAATTGATGACTTAGCAATTATTTATCATCCTACTAATTAACAGTAAACTGGTCATAACCTATTTATTTGCATTTGTCTGCAGCTGTGAAGACCAATCCAAAGCTACAAATATGGCAAACATAGCTTTGCCTGTCAAGCAGCATTTTTTTAGATGTAAAAATCCATACTGCAATAAAAAATCGTAACTATTTCTTGTAGCTTTTATTGAGCTGCTGCTGTAATAGCTGTGTGAGTCATATTACAGCCGATTCAATGAAATAATAATTGCATCGAATTGATCTTTCAGTTCTGTCACAGTAACGTTATAGTAGAAAAATATTTGAAATAAATGGCTTTGAGATTTTAGGGCCCAATTATAAAGGCATGCGACCAATGAAATCGTTCCTCGAAATGAAAACAGTAAACATGCCATTACCCACCAAATCTCTGAATGCAATTTTTCTGAATAATTCCTTCTTAATCTGAGTGTTCTACTCTAGTCTGTGGATGCAGTTAGAGGTAACATGCCAATTAGAATATATTTGCCACCTTCTGCTTTGAAAATGACAATTTTCAACAAATTCTGAAATTTTATGAATACTTTCTCTGCCTGCATGGAAAATGTAAAAAATATTTTTATGAACCAGACTTCATCACCTTTCAGTTATTTATATTAGGTTCCATATTTGGTCCTTTCACGATACAGAAAAAACAGTGATATACAAACTATAACTAGAGACCGCACGTTGCTTCTTGCGTAGGTAGAGAAATCTGAAATCTAACTATTGAATGTCAATGAGTTATTAAGGCGACACAGTTAATATTAACTGTATTGATAATTGCATAACTTTATTTACTGGCCTCGCCGCCGCTGTATAGACATTTATTTACATTTCTGCTTCTATTCATGATAGCACAATATGTCACGGCTCACATTTATTCTGAAGAAACCAGTTAAGTTGTTCTCGAGTTGTGCTCAAACAACTTTTATATACTAGTATAGTATAGATGAAGTAGCATACTTCAGGACAATTTACCCTAATTTTTCTTCAAAATCTAATACCTCTTCGTTCTATATCTGAGACGTTAAAACTTCATTATAGTCTAAATATTTATCATGGGTTTCCGATACATATTATTTAATATAAATCTCAACATAATAAATACGAATGGGAAAAAAAACACACCTAATTTGAATTTCTTTACATTATTCCATAGTTCCATAAAATGTGAAATTTTTAGCTAATTATGTTCCAATAAATTAAACATATTCCGTAAAAAGATATTTGGAATTTAATTAAAGTCAATAAGATCTGGAAATCCACTACCCACCTTATGTAGATCACTTTATACCTTGCAAGTGGAGTGATTTACGTAAGAAATTACTCTAAGTTGTAAGCTGTTTTTATTAACATAGATTTTAATTTTTAGAATCAACACCGAAAATTGTTCCGTGACTCCACAATACACCATACATCAAAGCTCAAACTCTAGCAACAATGAATGGACGCTCAAAAGACAAGGTAACAGGGATGTTCAGAAAATTGTTCAAGTCCTCAAGTAAGGAGGGCGAGGGACCAAGTAAACCAAGCACTTCAGGTAGCGGATCACCTGCACGACGACTACTGCGAGGCTGCAGAGATAGTGTCTCACCTGCTACTTCCCCAGCTAGCCCAGGCTTCAGCTCCAAAGGAAAGAGGGAAGATGGCCCCCAAAATAAAACAGTTCGGGCTCGAAGGTTGATGAAAGAACTACGAGACTTACAACGCCTTCAAAACTCCAAGACCGATCCAGTTTTTACCGTGGATCTAGTCGACGACAATCTCTTCGAATGGCACGTAAAACTTTATAAAGTGGATAGTGAGAGTGATTTAGGCAACGATATGAAAGACTTAGGGGTATCCCATATACTTCTGCACCTAATTTTTCCCGAAAATTTTCCCTTCACTCCTCCATTCATGCGAGTTATTTCACCAAGAATCGAAAAGGGTTTTGTGATGGAAGGGGGTGCCATCTGCATGGAACTATTAACCCCTAGAGGCTGGGCAAGTGCTTATACTGTAGAGGCGGTTATTATGCAATTCGCTGCTAGTGTTGTGAAGGGCCAGGGACGGATACAAAGAAAGAACAAGGGCCAGAAAGTGTTCAGTAGACGTACAGCAGAGGAAAGTTTTAGATCTCTTGTTAAGACTCACGACAAATATGGCTGGGTTACCCCTAGTTTAGCTGACGGTTAGGAATTATTTGGATCAGTTTTTTATAACAAATCCGTTCCGTTCTTGTGTCAAATCTGGGTGGTCAGATAGGTCCGCGTTATGTAAGTGTTAATCTACGGAAGTATGTTTTTGCGAAATACTTATATAGGTACTAAATAGAACAATTTTGCATGTGGTTATCATGTACATAGTCTTTATGATACTGTTGCATTGATTTTAAATATGTTAATCAAACCAGGAAACCATTATTAAGGTCCTAGAAGATTATTTAGCAAATCAGACAAAAATTTTAAACCAGTAGTTTATAATTTTCAGACCAGATTTTCTTAATTACACACATTGGAAATAGCGACAACATGTCTATTGCTCATATAAGAAATTTTGAAAATGTTTTTCTCAAAATTAGATGTATGTCAGTTTTGTTTATGAGGCATTAATGCTTTTTTATTTGTTTGGAACGTTTTTTAGTAAATCTCTCAAAATTTGATAAAATAAGGAGAGCGGCCTCCTTAGTTTATGGAGTGAAATACAAACCAATTTCTTACATAAATCAAACTAAGGTAACCTAAGTTTATATGTCTATGGTGCCTCATGTTCGAAACTGTTTATTTCCTAAAATAAAAATGAATTCTGTAACATGTTTTTGGCAGAAAAAAATTCAAATGTTCTTTTCAGTTAATGCGAGAAATAAGTAGGTTTTGTTATCCTTTCATAAACCGTGCAACAAGTTTTCAATTCATGTCTTTGTTTCTTCAAAATAATCTTGCATACTTAAATATAATTATATTCTTTGCCTGATACTAGTAGTTAATAATTTAATTTTTCTACCGTAAAAGATATATTTTCTTCAAAACTCGCAGAGAAACATAGAACGAACCCAGCTTCTCCTTGCAAATGTAGAAATTGTACTACTAACCGTAAAAGTCGTAGATTTGTAAAAGAACTGCTTTTCCTGTCACTCGTAGACAAATTATGGTCATGAAAATATTTGATGCAATTTCTGAACTTCCAATAGCGCTGTAAGAGCCATTTTTATATTAAAATCTATTATTTTTCTGCTTTAATAGTAGAAGTTTTTAAATAAACAATATAATGCTAAAGAGCTAGTAATATATAATTTCTCACACTGGGTACTACAGATGTAAACTGAAACAAACTTAACTCTATTTGGAATGTTTGTATATATGTGTGTATGTATGTTTCGTTCAATGAAATATAGGATCTCTAGTCAATGGCACGTTCTCTATTTGTACTAGTGGCTCACATGGTATTGCTAATACCATCTTCCCAAGATGTTCATGGCATTTCTTCTTTTATTGCTGGGTGTATGTGTATAATCTTTTGGCAAACTTCCTTCCTCTTCCTCTATTTATATCACATAACCATACCACATCAACTACAATTATTCCATAGATCCTTGTTATTGCTTATTAGGGGAGGATGAGATTGCGGTCGCATGCACTCAGGCCTCGCTTGTGCTATATCTTCAGGTAGTGGCATTACCGTAGGGCCCCTCATTCCTCAAGCTACTCAATGCTTGTGACGAACTTGGGGAGAAATCCAGTAAGTTGTCACCTATGATGACCATACTGGACCAAAAGTCCCCAACAAGGATCCTCCTTTTATCAAGAGAACAGGACAGTTTGCCTAGTTCGGAACATTCCAAGCCATGCTACTGTATCTGCAGCTGCTTAAGGCTGTTCTACCAGTCCACATAGCATCTAAGTGTGTAGTTTCTTATTTGGGTATTGTAAATCGAGTCTGGGAGTGCCAAAGTAAGTTCTAGCCATGCATGGTGCCCACAGGGTCTTTGTGAGCTAAGGTATTCACCTTGTTATTGCTCTGATTGCTATCGTGTTCTTTTACCCAACAGTTTTGGATGCTGCTGTTCCCCACATTAATTGGAATGGCTTTCAATTTAAGCTTGTTTGTTATCCATTCGTTGAAAGTGCTGGGAACACCATGCATTAGGAGAGAGGTGTCTATGCCCTCAAGTATGTCTTGTCAAACGCATCTTTGATATCAATAAACGCCCCCAGGGTGAACATTTTCATATCCATTGATTTTTTGATCCAATATACTACAGAATATAGGGCCGATTCTGTGGATCTGCCTGGATATAAGCGTGTTAATTTTGATTCAGTGAGTGTAATCCTTAGCAATGTTTCCCTAATTTCTTGATTGCATAGTTTTTCTAAACCTTTCAGCTGAAGTAGGGTTATAAAGACGCCGTCAGAACCTGAAGATTTAAAGGGAAAAAAGATGTTTGTTTATTGTCCAGTCTTTGTTCTTAGCAGAAGTTCAGATGTTTCAGATAAGTTGGTTGTAAATGATCCATCCTCTCAAGTTCTGGTTGTTGTTGAGGATTTTTGAAGAGTATCTTTCTAAGCTGAGCTGCTGAGGAGCTAGATTCCACTCCATTACAATAAGATCTTCATGACGCTCCATTTTCATGAATACTCTTTTTGTATAGCCTGTGACTGTCTTTGTATACCTCCCAGTCCTGTGTTGTTTTAATTTTTTTCACCCAGTGGGCCCTATGACGGTATTGATTATGCTGGTTTGCATGTGACTTGATAGATTAACAACAGTTAAACATTTGAATAGATTTCATTTTATCAGTTGCTTGAGTGGAGAGTATACTTCCAAATTATTTATAAATGTGGCATCCCGTAATATTATCTTGTTGAATTTGTAGGTTGCTGTGATTTTTTTCTACCCTTAAATATTAGTTATTGTTGAGGTGCCCTTAACCATATATTATTCTAGTTGATCTTCCATTGCTATGTGGCATGCGGGATGGCATCATGCTGATTACCTGTTGGGTGGATGCTTCATCAAAGCTCGTTGCCGTTAGCTCCTTCTTGGTCTACCATCTGGTTTTCCCTAATCAATTAAAAAAAATGTTTTCTTAACCGCCCCTCAAGTTACTGAAGTAACCCCCTGGAAGGTCTCAAAGATTTTGTGTTACAGTTTATTGTGGAGTCCGAATCACTCTTGGGGCAATTTTTTATAATGAAAAATTATATATATTATTGGCTCTTTTTAGTTAATGTGACCAAAAAATGATACGATTTGGGAGACTACAATAGAGAAACATTTTATAAAACATATTTCTTGGAGAACCATGCCCCATTTAAGCCTCGAAGAGGGTTGTAAAGTACATCGATGTTGAGTAGAATGAAGGGAAATTTACGTGTGGCCCCTGGGGACGACATATGGAAAATTCGATTTTCCTTAACAGAAATAAAAGGCCCATATTTTCACGCAAGCCGTGTTCACTAAATGATTCATTAATAGAACCTGGCTTCGGAAAACCAAAGGCTTGAGTGTTGCAGGTGGCTAAAGGGTGGAAATAAGGGCGTAATCTTGTAAGGAAAAATCGAGATATTGACCTATTTTTCCACACAAGCCCATCGAAAGTATGAATATTTTGGGGTCTGTTAAGGAATATCGAATTTTCCATATGTTATCCCCAAGGGCCGCTCGTAAATTTCTCTTCATTCTACTCAACATCGATGTACTTTTCAACCCTCTTCGAGGCTTGTATGTGAAATGGGGCACCTAAATCTGTCACTATCTGACGGTCTAAGAGTGTCTGTCCCCACAACCATATACTTATTAGAACAATACTCCTATCTTTCTATACCTCCTATGCAATAAAATTAGCCCAATATTTAATGATAATTTGACATGCTTATCGTCAAATTGTTTGCATTTTCCTCCGCATTATGTTCCCAGTTCTCATTATTATCATCATTATTATTTAGACAAGGTTCCTAATGACCTAGAATACGTGAAAAAGACAGGAAATATAAGTAAAGTTATTTAAAAAAGTTGAAGAAATGGCAGGAAAATTGGAAAATATATTCTAATACTAGTAACTTTTTGAATTTCATGCCAATCGGATTATGAATTGGATTAGAAAATGTTATATAATTTTCAGCATTGCAACTAATGACAATTTCAACTTCATTAGACCTGTTAACAACTTGAAATTTGCCAGTGACAGGTCTCTAGTAAGTTTTAAAACTATATACAGACAGAATATTTCCAATCTAAATTGTTTGCATCTCATCGCAAGCACACAGGACTCAATGATATCTTGTAGGGCTGATCAAATCGATTTCTGTCCCGAAGTTTAGCCTCGCGTGCCTTGTGCAAATATACATTTCCCATGTATCAGACACTTTTCCTAACACTTCCTGTTGTAATAAGGTTAAACAGAGCCTGTTTGCACACAAGGTATTTGCCAAAATGGATGATATTGTAGATTGGGACTGAAGAATATATATATATCATTATTTTACTCTGTGATGTTAATACCAGGAGTTTTTTTCAGACATTACTCATTCCCTCTTTATGTAATGTTATGTAGATTGGGTTTTTCTATCATGAATTACATTCCACCTTTACCAACTAGTTTATGATATTTCGCTAATATATTGTGGGTTCCTGCTAGTTTGTGCCAAGTAAGGATTTATTTATGTTGATCACATCTATTAAGTTCTTATAGTGATATAATCAATTTGGTGCCAAAATCTATGTGCCACATGACAGTCAAGCGTAAAGGTATTGTCAGAGTAATCTTGACACAGCGGTAAGCTAAGTCTTGGCCTAATTTGACTGCAAAGGAATTATAGGAAGCTAGCACTATTGATTCTAATAAGTATATGACATAATTAATGTAATGTTAGTCACTGACTAGGAATGTTTTAACAATACCGTTTTGATCACAACAGATATAACATTCATTAATGGTGTAATGCTAACAATTACACAATTCCTCATTATCTTGACCTTGTGTAGTAGAAAAATTAATACCTCTTATCCATTATGGGATAACACACCTAGTACCTGAGTATAATGGAATTAATTCAGACTGATATCATACGTCAGACCAAAATATATAAAAAATATAAAATATTATGCTATCATGATACTATGAAAATAGGTGTGCCCAACAACCATTCCTTATGACACTGTCATCTGCTGCAGCTGAGACTTAAACTCAGACTAGCCATGTTTTCTCTCACACAACCTTGTCTAATCCATTGCTACCAACTCGAAACGTCAGTAAACATCCATACCCTCGCAAGGATTTAAACTCGGGACTCCTTGGTCACAAGCCTAAAGCGTAAGCATTAAGTGACTAAGCCAGTTAGATTTTAGTTTTGTTTATTATTCAATAAATTTGTCTAAAGAAGTAAATGAAGCAACTATAAATTGAATATAGATACTCTGCTGCTGAGAAGTAGAAGCACACAAGTTTTTTTCTTAATTTGCGGAAGCAACTCCGTTTACACACTAAAAGAATATATGGAATTATTCTCTGCCAGATACGGGAAATGAAAATAATAAATTAATTAAAAAGTTTTATAAAGCACCTTTTTCGTTTTTACCCCAGTTTCTTCAGCGGATTCTGGTTAATAAGCTGCAGTTTAACGAATTAGTTGTTAGTTGTCGAATATCTTCAGGACTGATGTGGGTATATTTTATACAAAAAATTTTAGAAGAAACTATTTAGACATTCATCTAAATAACAAAACCAATAGACCTTAATTAAAATTTGTTATTGTTTCTATAATATTATCTTGAAAAGCAAAAACAAACTGGCAATTTGCTAATGCTTTAGAGGGAGGATTTCTTTAATTGACTTATTTATAAACATTCTATAAATCTTCATAATCAGGTAATATTAATAACTATACATAATGTAAAATTATATAAAATTTTGTAAGTTAAATATAGTTCAGTATGTAACTTTTCCATGTAAACCAAAAACGATGTAGATAAATTTCAAGAAAATGTCAGCTAATGCCATATTTTGCTTTCTTATATCGTTTTTTAATTTTGATATAAGATAGCTACTTAACTATCAATTATTTTTTAGATATATATGAGGAAACGTCAACAAATTGGCAACAATTTAATAATATATTTTTTTGTATTTACAAACAAAAATAACATGTTCTGCCTTTGAGAAACCTAAAAAGAAATACTTTCTGATTATTTCTATAGCTTATACACTCACATGCAAAAAAAACGCAACAAGTTAATATTTGGTAAAATTTGAGGTCTTATAATTTTTTTATTTTTAGTTCAATTTTGATAAATTTTTAGCAAACTGTAGATGAAATGACTAATTTCAACTTGCATATCCAGTCTTTTGTTAAATGCTGGTGTATTAGTCATTATACAGGGTTAATTAAAAGTTCGTTTTATAACCCTAATTTTAAAACACCCTGTGGAATAATTTCGTAGTCAAATTCTTTCAAAATACCAATTTTTGTTAAGAGCTGTTTCTTTTCTACACTTTGTTTTTTGGTTCATGTCTTTAGGTGCACTGGTTCATTTTTAAGAGCGAAATGAACTTGTCAACAACAGTTTACTTTATGGCGAGACGGCTTTGCTCGTTGTTGCTCTAACGTCAGTTTGACAGCTTAGTTTATGAGTCTAGTAATGAAATGGCAATATATTGTTTAGTTATTACAACTTACATAAAAAGAAAGAAAAATAAGAAAATTTATTTATACAAACAATTCAACTTCAAAATCAAAACAATTCAACTGTAACTTAATTAACCTAAAGAAACGTACTTTTTACAACAAATTTAACTTAATATTTTGTATTATCACCTCTAGCCCTTATAACTGCCGGCATACGTTGGTTCATACTGTCAATAAGGTTACGAATAGTATCTTGAGGTATATTTTGCCATTCCTCCTGAAGGGCTAAACGAAGCTCATTTACCGTAGCCGGAGCTACTTCGCGATCTCTGATCCGCCTACCAAGCATGTCCCACACATGCTCTATGGGGTTAAGATCGGCGAACATGCTGGCCAGTTCATTTTGTTAATACCAACTTCCGCGAGGTATTGTGTAACACGCAATGCTGAATGTGGCCGCGCATTATCCTGCATTAGGATAAAGCCATCGCCGATAAATCCACTAAAAGGTACAACGTAATTGCTTAATATCTCCTCAATATATCGGTGGGCCGTCAAGGGTCCATCGATGACCACCAAATCGGTGCAGGACTCCCGGGTTATTCCTGCCCACACCATTACCGAACCTCCTCCATAGCTTAGACGGGGACTGAACGTGCACTTTGCAAATCTTTCTCCGACCCTTCTCCATACCCTTTTCCGTCCATCTGGAAAATGCAAGCAGAATCTGGATTCGTCAGTAAAAAGAACATTGTTCCATTGCCCTAAGTTCCAAGGTGAATGTTCAGTGGCAAATTGCAGTCTAGCTACTCAGTGACGAGGAAGCATTTTAGGTCCAGTTGCTGGTCTGCAAGCTTTCAAACCAAACTCCTTCAATCTTCGGCGAACTGTCCACACACTAACATTAGTACCTCGGACCTCTTGGAGTTGATTTCTTGTCTGCACTGATGTTAAATGACGATCCTGCAGAGTGTTAATGTGAAGAAATCTGTCATCCATAGCAGTAGTTTTTTGTTTTCTGCCACAACCTGCCAGTTTGTCTAAAACGTTCGACTACTCTTTTGATGGTAGAGCGATGAACATGAAGGGTTCTTGCAACATATTCATAATTACGTCCTTGTTCAACAAGAGCAACAGCTTTTGCGCAATTTTCCGCACTTAAAACCATAGTAGCAGTATAACAGGTCTTGCGTAACAAAAATTACTGTCAATATGACATTAGTGCAACAACGAGCAAAGCCGGCTCGTCAAAAAATAACATTTCTCAAAGTAAACTGTTGGTGGCAAGTTCATTTCGGTTTTAAAAATGAACCAGTGCACCTAAAGACATGAACCAAAAAACGAAATGTAGGAAAGGAATGATTCTTAACAAAAATTGGTATTTTGTAAGAATTTGGCAACGAAATTATTCGACAGGGTGTTTTAAAGTTAGGGTTATACAACGAACTTTTAATTAACCCTGTATAATGACTAATACACCAGCATTTAACAAAAGACTGGATATGCAAGTTGAAATTAGTCATTTCATCTACAGTTTGCTAAAAATTTATCAAAATTGAACTAAAAATAAAAAATTATAAGACCTCAAATTTTACCAAATATTAACTTGTTGCGTTTTTTTTGCATGTGAGTGTAGTTTACATCTATGATTATTAATTTTTTCCCATTTTTCGCATATATATTTAATAGTGGCTCCATCTGTGAATTTAGGTGTGAAGGGTTTAGGAAAACATCTCATTTAATAATCATGTCTGTAGCAAACACTCAAATGGTCGAATCTAGGAGCGGCCAATTAATTTTTATAATAAGAAGAAAACATTCCTATTCCCACCTCTTCATACTATGAAAAATGGCTCTCGGTTTCTGAATTTTTGACATGTTGTGGACTTTGACGTGTAGAACAATGGTCTGGATATGACCTCCATAAATGACCACTTTTGAGATAATGGCTTGTCAAAATTTGACAATTTCCATCATTTTTGACAGTCAAAAATGTTTTACTTTCAAATCAGTTTTTAGGCCAAAAATGCAATAGTTTCAATAACTTTTAGCTTAGAAATGGCATCAGGAGTTTGCAATGCATGAATGATATATACGTGTCAATATTCTTAGGTTTACATATTAGTTTGTAGATTCCACACTCACCAGTAAAGAAAGCCGGCCACCCGAATAGTCGCACATTTGTTATTCATACTTTTTTGTAATGTTCTAAAGAGATTCATCAAAAATATTTCATTCCTTTTCAATTTCGAAAAAATAATTTTTTTGCAGCTTATATTACACAGAGAGAAACAAAGTTATGTTTGGCTATCTAATTTCTAAACACTCTGTGGAATATTTAGGGAACTTGATTAGATTCTCTTGTACAAAGCCCAATCCATTCTCAAAAATATGTTTCTTGACTAATCCAATGTCTATATATTTTTGTAGAAGATACAGTTTCAAGTAAAATTTTACAACTTTTGCCGTTTTTCAACTTAAAAATTATTTTTTAAATTTTTATGGACTTTATTATTCCAAATACGCGGTTTATCAGTTTGTTGACCTTGCTTATTGAAAAATTTCAAACTTAGCATGTGTTAGATTTCTACCAAAAGACATTTCACAATAATTGCCAAACAATCTTCAATCTGTCAACATGGTACTAAGAACTGAGATCGTGTGTAAATTTGTTACCTTAATCGAGGATGGTCAAAGCCAGCGTTACAAGTCTAATGCATTGGGAATACCTCAAACAACCATCCAAGATGCTTGAAATCATTATCGAAACAGGCAATTGTACCAGGTGACTAGGATCAGGTAGAAGAAGAGCGACAACAGCAGTTGATGACCGCCTTATTTGTCCCAACAAGTTAAAAAATCGAAAATCTACTGCTCCTTGTCTTCAACATCGCTTAGAAATGGTGCGTAGGATTATTATAAGTGAAAGAATTGTCACAAGAAGGCTTGCGGAATTTGGGATTTATTCATGTGGACTGGCTACTGCTACGTCATTGACAAGGCCATCTTAGATTTGTACGAGAACATGCAAATTGGAATCTGTAACAGTGGGGTAAAGTTGTATTCATTGATGGGTCCAATCTTTTCCTGCACTGAACTTTCGTTTGTAGAAAACAACTCTAAGCACTCACCATTATCTGCAAAATTTTCTGTAGTTCCATATTCTCTTCTTTAAATTGCAGATGAATTCATTTTAATGCACAACGGCGCAAAGCCGCATGCTGTAAATGTTGTGAACCGGTATTTGAATGATGTTGGTATACAATAATTAGATTGGCCTTTATTTAGCACTAACCTCAACCCCATCGAACATTTTTGAGATAGACTTAATAGACGTATTCATTGCCGTCCAGTAGTACCAGAAACACTGGCTGAGCTGTGTTTTGTTTTGCAGGATGAATATGATGCAATCTCTCAGGATCGAATTTTGAAACATGCATTCGATGCCAGGTAGAATGTGTGCTGTTATTTCAGCTAGAAGTGGACATACACATTACTGAATTAATTACTTATCAAGATTGGCATATGTGCATTATTGATCGAATCATATATTTGTTGCTAAGCATGGTTTATTAAAATTTAATTTTCTACATATCGTTTTATTTCATTTGAATTGGAAAAATTTACTTGAAACTGTGTATCTTCTACAAAAATACAGACATTGGGATTAATCAAAAAACAAATTTTCGAGAATGGATTGGGCTTTGTAATATTTTGGTTTGGTAATAAAATAATGTATGTGAGAGAAAGCGATATATTAATATTAATGCCAACAGTTCAGCAAGTATGTTAGAATTGTGCCTGTTAAAGAGAAAAATGGTAACAACTCAAGTTAAGTCTGTTGCATTTCATCATATTATTTGGCCATTTCTCTTCTATGTTACGTAGGCAACAATTCAATATTTCTAGCTGCCAAATTTGTGAACATTTCTTATTCTGCCGCAAAGCATGTAAAGTAACCGCTTTCAGATTTTAGTCCATTCGTTTTGATGTTCAAATGATCGTATTTCTAATACAAAATACGAGGCTATTGTGTGTCACATATTCTCAATATAAATGAGCAGTGGCAGCGTAATTTCTGATAAATACATTGCCACATGACTTTATTTATTTTATTTCAAACTTATGGCATTGGGCAGAATAGAATAGCTAATTTTGTAAGCAAAAGTTACAAACCAAAAACAGCAGCACCTAAAAATATAAATCGACGAGATAGAGGCAGTGAAAGTGATAGTACACAGCCATATACATAGTTTACAAAACATCTCTTGAAGCATGAAGAGTAAACTTTATGGCACTTATAATACCAGTGTTAACATATGGCCCGGAAGCATAGTCTCTCGTTAAGAACTGCAAAATCCTCCTGGTCTGATTTGAAAGAAACATTTTTGTGAAAAATTTATGAAGCGGTGTTTAAAAACGAATTGTGGAGAAGAAGATACAACTTAAAGCTGTATAGATTAAGGACCACGATGTTATAAAAATAATAAAACTTGGATATCTGAGATGAGTAGGCCATGTTATGGGAATAGGAAAGAGTTAACTGGTCAGGAAAACAATGCTCTGCAACCAGTAGGACAGTGTAGAAGAAGACCACCAATAAGGTTTGTGGCCAATGTAGATACCGACCTGCAGAATATAGAAATAAGAGCGTGGTGAAGACATGCGTTGAATAGAACAGCTATAAGGAAGGTCTAGGAGGAGGCTAAGACCCACAATGGGCTGTTAGGCCAGATAGAAAGGGGTAGATGGTGTTAGAGCAACTACTGCATTTATTATTAGTCGAATAACACAGTATTGCCTGTCGAAGGAATATTTTTTAACTCGTATCTTGTGCCCTACTTAAAATTTTATGAATTTTGTACTTTTACTTTGCCTTGAAAGCATTACCTACGAGGTACGAGACTGCCCATGAAAGAAATATTTTTCAAACGCCACATAGCATCTTACAGTTACAATTTTAAGGATTTTGACTTTTTGTCCTATATTTGGAATCGTTATTTACCCGTGTCATATATTTTAGCTCTTAGCTGACAAATGCGACCATGATTTGTTTTTTACTGATAGTACCATTCACAAATGGTGCGAACGAATTTAAATCAAATTCATAAATATGTATTCCTCGATACATAGACATGAAAATATATGTAAATGTTTGTAGGTCACTGCATGCATAAAATTTGTTTAACGTCTCCTCTTATATGCAATCAACAGATTTGCTATTGTATCATATTAAGTAAATTGTACATACATAATGCAGTATTTTAGAAAACTAATTGTATTGTCTTTTTAAAAAGATATGAATCCCGAATTTGTTCTAAGAAAATCTCAAACATTTAGCTCAAATAATTTTTAACCTGTGCTCAAAAATACTCAAATTTTAAAGTTATTTATATGATATTACATCATTTTTATTTCTATAGGATATGAATCAGTTTTTAAGTTGCAAGCTGTATACGACAAAGAATATTTTTGTTTTTACATAAATGTGGCCTGATTTGCAGCATTCTGTATTCATATATGTAGTAGCAATTAGATATACTTATTATATGAGGCCATATAAGTGGAAATTCATTTTAGTATGATTTTAATATCATCTCAAGATATAAAATTGAAAGGCGCAACTTATTTAGGATAATAACTGAATTTCTGCTACCCATTTAGTACATAATTAGAAACCTTTAGTTATTGGTAAGGATATAGTTTTTTCAAAAAGAAAAAAATTATATTTCAGACGTTATACATTTTCATGATGTTCAAATTTTAAAAGAATGCTCATAAAATATATTTTATATATAAAATTTTAGTAGATTTTAGCTTTTAGCTTTAATATAACGATAATTACGTGTCCATAGACAGCAGTATTAATTTTAGTAATAGTTTGTATGTGTGATTTGTTATTATATGAGTATTTAGTTTTATATAAATATATTTTGTCTTCCAATATATTTTATACCTATTATTTTAAATTATTCAAATAGATATACGAGTATAAGGTTTGTTATTTAAATATATGTGATAAATGTTAACAAAATAAATGTTTTAATTACTATTTCTGCATTTTCGTTATCTATCTATAGCTAGCTATAACATGTAGATTAATTTACATGAATGTGTGAGTAGCAAAATACAATAGACATAGTAGCATCAGAACTGCATTAGATGTAACTGATACAATTAATAAGAATGTAAGGATACATGTTTTATTTTAGTTTAATTGGTATGCCTTTTCGCATGTCCGGAATTATTTCGGAGGAGGATACGAGTATGGTACTTGTGGTAGTGATTACTGAAGATGAGTGGGAATCGCAATTGACAATAGTGTTTGCTGTTTGCACGAGAAGAATGACAGCTTGCTGTAGAGGACTGGATTGCGGTCACGGTCACAGTAGACGATTGCGTCGTTTTTATTTTGCATGTGCATGCCAAATCTGGCGAAACTTTTGCTCACAGGCTCGGTTCCAAATCAGCATGATCAGGAAAAGTATTCGCCTTATCGTTTGCTATATGGACATGTTCGGTCGTGGCAGACACAGGGAGCCTGTCTGCAATGGGTTCTTCTGCACCTTCCAAATCAGAAGTTGCAGTTCCTAAAACCGCGCCTTTGACGGCGAATGGTATCACATCGTTGATGTGATGTGACGGACTACTTGACCAGCTTGTAGACGATGGAAGAATTTGGGGTTGCAACAGCAGATCAAGCTGGCTAGACTCGTGATGCTGAGTAACACTTTCCATTTCTAATAATGATCCTCCTGACTTTGTCGGACGAATGCTTCGTCAGTCCGAGGCGGGTGTAGAAGTAGCTAATCTGCTCTGGCTACGTGTCTGCATAATCGCCCTTTGAACGTTTGATACCGGCTGATATCAAGCAGTCACACGGTGTACCTCTCAGTCCACTGTGATGTTTCTTGAAAGTAAGTGACCTCGATAGAGGACCACAGCACAAGCATGTTTACTGTGAATCTTAGTTTAAGCTGGGTATGAAATAATGTGTTCCTCACACGAGAACCACAAAACAGGTGGTGATGAAGTGAGTTTAATTATTAACTGAAAATTATAAAAGTCTGTTAGTAGTGTTTATAAACTTTCTTAACAAAAAAAAAAAAAAAAAATATATATATATATATATATATATATATATATATATATATATATAAATTAGTAATACAGCACAAAACTGAGAACCTGGAATGAAATGGGACGCTCTGTGTAAGCAGTTACTTAGAAAAGCTGTTACGCACTATGTAATCTGATATATGTCTGAGAAGGTTAATTCTGTCCCAGTAATATGACATAATTTTGATATAACATACTATATATTTTAATGAGTGTTCAACAATACTTAGACATTTACTGTATCATTTGGGAACCTAAGAGCTAGTGGCAATAAGTTTTGGAGTTTGCGTAAACACTCTCTCCATTGCATTTTATTTATTTATTTACATATATTTTTCTATTACAATTACGAAAGTAGAAGTAGACAGTAAGATATATGGATTGAAAATAATAATAATGTATCAAACAATTAGGCACTATAAGTCATTCCAAACATAGAGATGCATGACACCTTACCTACATCAAAGCATATAGACTGCTCCAAAATATCTCTTACTAACTCTTCAGCCGACTATTTGTTAATAAGTGCGGGGGAGGGGCTAATAGGGGTCATAGGCTGGGACAATCAAAGCAGACATATTTCTTATTAAAAAATTGAAATTTGGCATTGGATTTTTAAAGGACTTTTACTGTCCTTCTGATACATGTATTCAGATGACCTGAAAATTCCAACAATACCCTTAGCAAAAATTTTGGTGGTTAGGTTTGGCCCCCATGTCCAACATTCGGAAATTCAGACAAAACCGTTCCCCGTACCATGACGGTACGAGGAGTTTTTTGGTCAAAAATCGAAATATTGTTTTTGTGAAGCTGAGATGGTATTGACAGAAATTTTTTGTTTTGCCATAAAGATGAATATGCAAAAATGTGGCTTGCAAAAGCAAGTTGTTTTTTGCAGAAAATGTAATATTAATTAATAATAAATAAACGCCACAGAAATTAAACAACCCCCAATTCCAGAAGTCAGAAGCTTGTGCGGAAGGGGGTTATGCATTGATAAACGCGGACATACAACCATTTCCTCTGACAGTGCCAGTGCCAGGATTCGAACCCGGTGGCACGATACCCGTGTCATTAATCGCAATTGCCACCTTGTGCCTTAACCAACGCGGCTATCGGCCAGACCAATTAGAACCAATGGTCTAAATAAGATTTTTTGTTTCAAAAATATTTGAATGGCTGTTACCTTGAACTTTTTTTTTATTGGCTTTGGGTCAGAGAGCATACAGCCAATCACAAATTGTTAATATTAATAAGCATTTAAGCTAAACCTAAAACAAAATGAGTAGAGTGAAAAAGAGCAATCAATGATGGGAAAGAGAGGGAAACACGCTTCTCGTCCAGGGGTCTGCCAGAAGTTTGACATCACAAAAAAATGTCCATGGTAAGACAGGTAAACACATAAGGTTGAAACAAGGGGAAACAAAGCTAACCTATAGTTCGATATTAATATCTATCAAGAAAACCATTATAAATTCATAGATTTTCTTGGTATCTATAGCAAGTAAATTGACTTTGTTGAACGGAGCCATAATATTGCAGTACGAGGAGATATTTTTAATAAGTGTGTCTGTAGTGGTTTTATGCTTATCGCAAGAGAAGAAATGGTGATCAAGATCGCCTATAACTCCTCATAGTTCACAAAGTTGTGATGTAACTACACCATTTTTATACAAGTGGGTGGAAAAGCAGGCATGACCAAATCTTGGCGTAATAATAGTAGTAATGTATTTTCGTGGTACGTTTAAACTATCATTCCAGAACTGTAACGGGATAGTTGATTGTGTTTTGCAGTATTTTGTTGAGTTATTTAAAAAGTATTGTTCCCAGGTGTGAATCCATTTATTTTTTGATTGAACTTTATACAGATTAGAGCAATCAATTAGACATATTTATGGTCTAATGGAGTCCCATTAATTGCGGCGTCTTTAGCCAAAATATCAACGTGTTCATTATGTACGTTATGGGCTTTAACTCAGACAACTGTGACGAATTTAAGATTGCGTAATATTGTAAACAGCATCTTTTATTTTCAAAATATATGGGTTTGTTTTGTATGAAAAAGAGCCAGTATATTGAACAGCTGAAAGAACCGAAAGGGATGAGTCAGATAGAATTATTATTTTCTTAGAAATAATTGTGCCTTTGATATAGCTTACAGCTTTGTAAATGGCTATTATTGCCTCCGAGGTAAGAATAGAGCAGTTTATGTCAAATTTGAACTTAATTTCTTTGTGTTAAAAAGAAATGAAGAAGGCACACCCGTTACCGTCTTTTGATTCTGAGGCACCACTGTAAATAATTGTTGGCTCAATAAACTGGTCAAGGACATTAAGAAATATTTTCTCACTAAAAATGGAATTTTCGTTGTAGACGGGGATGATAACACTAGGTTTGACACACAATGACCAGTAATTGATAGCATTTACCCCAATTTCTTAGGATAGTATCAGTATCTAACTGTTCATTAATGTCACAGAATTAAATGCACATAGGCGGACAGGGCTTTTTAATCAAATATCTGTTAGTTAGATCGAAAGTATCGAGGACAGAAATTTTTTGAAATAAAAGAGGGTTGTAAAGATTAAGTTTGGGTAGGAATGTATTGCTTAAAATACTCCCTTCATATTAGAAGCGGGGGCTCAAGTACTTGAGCATGGAGGGCTTCATTTGGCGTGGATTTCATTGTGCCTAGGCATATTCTCAGAGCTTTTCTCTGTATGATAACTAAATTATTCAACAGGCTTTTGCTAGCTGAACCATATAATATACAACCATAATCCAGTATATTGATCTAACATAAGCTTTATAAAAAGAAAGAGTTGTTTTAACGTTAGATCCCCACCAGGTTTTGGTGGCAAATTTTAGAAAGTTAATACCCTTTATACATTTGCTTTTAATAGATTTTATGAAAGGTTTCCAGGTGAGTTTTTTTATCGAGTATGACCCTACCTAAAACTTCAATTACTTAATAGCAATTTTGCATGTTGTGATTCTACCACATTAACCACTGCAATTACCCCTATATTAGCCCTGTGTTTTAATTAAAAAATTTCAAAATAACCAAATTCATAACAGCAATTAATGGGGTATAACCATAACATGGAAAATAGTTTTGGTTTATAACACGCTCTATAACATTTCCTAGGGCCGAGTCATTCGATTCCTAGTAAACTTTATGTGAATACTAATATTTTTAGATGCTCTAACCCATGTATATATCTCAAATTGAACAATAGCATCCACCCTCTACCAGTAATAACATAGTACTACCTAGCTATAAGCGCTGGCATATCTACAGCAGATATAACTTACCTGTGTACACTTCAAGTGAGTTACTCAGTTATTTCTCATGTAAATCCGCTCCGATGTGCATACTTATCTACCAGAACCTATATATCACACACTGCTTTGTGCCTTACTCTTTCTTGTCAGACTTATGCAGACGTGCATCCAATGCTTCAAAATACTCCTCACGTCATTGTTGCCATCATTAACTTTTTTTTATTTTTATTGATTTATTTAACATTGACGCATTTCCACAACTGAGGCCAATTACAAAGACTAGGAGATATGCAACCCCCAACATGGAAATTTTGCCAAACCTCCTTTGTTGAAAAGTAGGTATATTTTACTTGTCTTACAGCTAATAAACAAAGGACCCACTACTTTACTTCCCCTCCGCAATCATGTAACCTAAGCAACATTTCACTGACTACCGACTACTTTTTTACTAATTCCAACGTCAAAATTAGTGCAAATAGTGGTCGGATGTTAACTTAGATCTTCTAGTCATGAATTGACCTCGGAGCAGCATTCATTGGATCTCGAAAACCTACTACTTTAGTTTGAAACACCTACCAATGTTGGTTGGACGTCAGAAAATGACTTATTTATGTTTGGCGTGTTTTTAAGCAATCTTCCAATGATGATTAGATGTTAGTAACTGACTAAATAGAACTGGTTAACTGTATAGATAATCTTTCAACGTTGGTTAGATGTTGGTAACCGACCTAACAGATTTAGTCCTTTTTACTCATCTACCAACGTCGATTAAACGTTGGCGACTGCCTAAATAAGTCTTTCAGTGTTCAACCAACATCGGTAAGACCTTGGTAAGACGTTAGTGCGATGCATTTTTACATTCTTAAATTTGTATACGTATGTACCGACATCGCCATATTTATTGACTATTGAAATCAAGAATAGGTGACTATGTTGGATAAATGTTTGCAAAGATTTTAGAAACACTAAATTTATATAGTTTAAAAAATAAAATATGCCAAGAAGCACTTATTTATTCCATAAATTATATATATGCGATATTTTTCAAAGTATTTTTTTACAACTTTTTTTTATTTCTTTTAATAGAAGTATTATCTTAATACTTTTAAGATGAACGTAACTCTTAAAGGGTAACTATTTTTTTAGACCTAGCCGACATACATTTATCAATAAAATTTGTTTTGTTTGAATTTTAGTCTTCCCTTCACAGGAAATTTCAAGTTAACATTAACGTATTATTCTAAATGCAACCATATTTTATGATATATCCATGTTCTAAACAAATGATGGTAGGTTAGGTAGACAAAGTTGATTGGTTTTACTAAAGTCCGACTCTCTTGCCAGATTGAGATCTTAATATTACCAACGTATGAAAAAATAAAAATTGCAACAATGATAAGTCAGTCTCCGACATTGTAGCAACCCATATTTTATTGGCCAATTTGGTATAGATATGAGTTGGCACTACATTTTTCATACGTCGCACACTGACTTCTAGTTGGAAATCCCAACATTGGCTCGATGTTAGAATGTTACTTAGGGAGATTGCATACCTTATGTCTTTAAGCTGATATATACTAACCATTAAAAGGTGGGGTGAAGTCCATGTGTTTCTCTAGAGGTCATTTTTTCAAATGCTAACTGTGACTATACTGTAGCCTAATTTTTCATATCATTGAAGTAAGAGCATTGCCAAGACAGATTTGCACTTGCTCATCATCATCCTTTGATGAAGGAAATATTATATTAGACTTAAACCTAGAAATGTGGTACGTCAAATAGAAATGGAAAATTGCATTGTGTCTGTTTAACAGAGAGTCAAAATATTTTTGTAATGATTTAAGGCACGATTCAGTTATAATTATTATGACGAATGAAGTAATTTTGGTTAATTTAGCTTAATTACAGTTCACCAGCTACGGTAGATTCCTTATTAGAATCACAGTTATAAGTTTCTTAAATGTTATGGCAAAGCAGTTTTAGAACAACCAGGAACTCGATAAGTATTTTAACAATTCTCGTGGTTATTCTAATGTATCACTTATAAGATATGTCATTTGTATTTAGTATTGACAACTGAGTCACCACTTGGATATGTAATATTGTGGTTGGTTGTAGTAGGCTTGGCGCTAACATACACAGCACTAATTTCTCACAGAAATCAACAGAGTCAGAGCATTTAATACCCTTTGACAGATCAAAACAAAACTTCAGGAAGATACTTACTGCCTAATAGTAAGTTACAGTTTCCCGCACTCTCTGCTGATATAGTGTGTTGCACATGACGATGATTGAAATTTGTCACCGACATGTTATATAATTATTTTAGCAAACTGGAGTCGTCTTTTAATGTTACGCCTATGATCAATCCAGTAGTTTAATGTTGTTTAAGCTTTTTCCTGCATATTTTTTTATAATTCTGTTTTAGTTTCTTACCGCTTGCCGTTAAAGTAGATTAGCTTTACTTCTGATTCCAACGTATTAAATGATTTGCCTCTACCACCCTCAACACTCACTAATTTACTTGTAAATAACGCTAGCTGTTTTATAAATTTAGCTCTTTTTGTTGCTTTTAACTCATGAGTTATTGTTTTCAAATCATCGATCCTCTGGTTTTTATTTCCTTCACTGTTGCTATCTGAGTCTCTAATATCCCTCTGGATATTCAAATAAAATGGTGTGCCCCTCAGGTGTGTGTTCTTATACATTATAACGTGTATGGGGAGCACCACTTCATTCTAATATTTGGGAGTTAATACCCACTCTGTTACCAAATAAGGATCTTTGCAAGGATAGCACTAATTAAGTATTCTTCATTCATAGTATAAAGAATGTAAATATGTGTTTTAAGTGGGTTGAGATAAAATACTAGATACAATTCCTGCAGGCTTAACGAATATGAATATGCATATTTACAGGGTTTTTTTTGTGGGAGCCGTCTATGTTTCCGGACACTGCAGCCTCTTGGGCTTATTGTGCTAATTTCTCAATTTCTTTATGACACCCATTCCAATATTCTAGTCCCTTGCACCAATTTGTACATGCTCAGAATTAGTTAAGTGTCATATTCTTCTGACATAATCTTGGTTGTCCACGTAGAGTCTGTCTCCTCCATAGCCTCACATTCAGGCAGGATATGAAAAGATGTTCTTCAGTCTTTCTTTGGGATGGTCCATTGATAAAAGTCTTCACATGTTGGTGACCAGTCATTTTTTCCCAGTACTCTTTGTATTGGTTTTTGACCCATTCCCTTATTTGGCCCTGTATAGTGATTTCAGGGCTGGTTCTGGGCCAATATAGGGAGCTGATGATTTGTTTCTTGCTAGCTCGGCAGCTTTTTCATTACCTTCGATTCCAGAATGTCCTCTGGAACCCACAACAGAGTTATCTTGTTGTGGTCTGCCAGTGCTCTTATTTATTCTCGGCATTCCCATACTAGTTTAGGTGTCACTTTCGGATTTGATAGTGCCCTTAGGGATGCTTGATTGTCTGTTAATATGCTAATCTACCTGCTTCTATAGCTCCTCAGATTATTTTCTCTTCATCATCATCAATCAACTCATTATCGTCCACTGCAGGACATAGGTCTCCCATAAATTTTGCCACTTCTCTCTATCTTGAGCCACTTGCATCCAGTTGGTTTCGATACGTTTTAGATTGTCCATCCATCTTATCGGTGGTCGGCCTCTACTTCTTATTGCCTCGTGTTTTGGTCTCCATTCCAGGATTTTTCTCGTGCATCTACCGTCCGTTAGTCTGGCAACATGACCAAACCAGCCCAATTCCACTTCAAAGTCACGATTTTTATTACTGCGTCTGTTAGACCTGTTCTTCTTCTCAGTTCTTTGTTTCTTGTTCTTATCTCTTAGGATAAATTTTAACATTGACCTTTCCATAGCATACTGAGCGACTCTGATCTTGTTTATGACTTTTTTGTCAAGGTTTCTGCTCCATACGTCATAACAGGAAGTATACACTGCTCATGTACCCTTCGTTTTAGACATATAGGAATATCAGAATTGAACACATCTCACAGATTGCCCAATGCGGCCCATGTTAAGCCTATTCTTCCAAATATTTCGCATGTCTGATTATATTCCTGTTTGTTTCTTATGAAGCGACTTGTTCGATTGCATTTGTCCCTATGTAGATATATTTTCACTCAGAACTAAGTTGGTCATGACCTGTGTTTTGGATATATTAATTTGAAGTCCTACTTTCTTTGACTTTTGATGGAGACGTTGTAGCATTTTTACAGCATGGTCTACACGGTCTGCTATCAGTATTATATCGTCAGCGAATCTCAGATGGTTTAAGTATTCGCCGTTGACATTACATTGACACCCATGTCGTCCCACTCGACTTGTTTAAACATACATTCTAGCAGATTAGTAAATAACCTTGGCGTTACGGTGTCACCCTGCCAAACTCCCCTCTGAATCTCAAATCTATCAGTCTCACGCATCCCATGGCAATATCACTGAATTTTTCCATTGAGGGGTATTGTTCCTTTAAGCAAACATGCATTAAATAGTTTCTTCTTTATGAGTATTTAGTTGTTTTCCTCCTGCTTTTATTGATTCTATTACCACTTGCTCGTCACAAGGTGATTTGTTATTTTTCATTTCTGAAATAGCTGACTCTATCTCACCTACAGATACATCTGGAATGTCCTCAGATCATTCATTTTGAACTTTTGGTATATGCTGGTTTTGGTCAACTATATGTTGTTTGTAAAGTTCTGCATTTAAGTCTTTTGCGATTTCAAGAATGTTGTTTCGATTTGATTTAATATTACCGTCTATCCTACAGTTTGTATATGTTTTTCTTTCCTGAAGCTAGTGTTCTTCTCAGAACTCAAACTTTTATTTTCTTCTATCACTCTAGTTATATTGTCTGTATTATATTTTTGTATATCATTCTTCATGGCTTTAGAAATTTCTTCGTCTGTATAATCGGTTGTTGGAGCATATATCTGGATAATTTTAATACTATGTCAGTCATTTAGTTTCAATATCAAATACATGACCCTTGAACTAATGCTTTCGATTTTTAATATAGCGTTTTTAGGTCTTTCATGTACTAAGATAACTACACTTCCATCTGTCACATCGTCTTCTCTCTTGTAATGAAACACGTGGCCTGACGTAAGGATTAGTTGATTTTCTCCTTTTCTCCATACTACACTAATTCCCAATACATCCCAGCTTATGTGGCTCAGTTCATCTTCCAGTTCTTGTGTTTTTTCATTGGTGGACAGAGAGTTCTTACATTATATGTGATGATTTGTATTTTTCGTTTTCCATAGTAGCTGAATCTATCCCGGTGATTCTTAGCACCATCTGCCTTTTTCTTGCACAATGCAATATCGCATATATCTCTGAATGAAGAACAAAAATATATCATCAAAGTGAAATGCTAAACTGTGAGTTTCTTATATCACTTTATATGCCAGTTCCAGTGCCTTGTTCAGTCCTTGACCCGTCTGTAAACCAGGTAAGTTCCCCAGGCCTCTTGCTGTAGACGTCCTCTTTCCATTCACTTCGATCCAATTTTTACCTTGAAGTTTCTGTAGTATGCTATGATGAAACGAAACTGCATATTATATTATGCAAGGGCGTAGATAAGGGCTAGAAGATAAAAAGTCATGCGAGAGTTAGAGTGGCTTATTTGCAGATACTTATAATTATTTAGTTTTAATGGTTTAATAATCCCTAATTAAGTGTTACTTATTTTATTCAATACGAATGATACAATATAATATTTCTGTCACATTAAAAACATTACTATGACATTTTTTTCATTTTCCATATTACCCCTCCTGTAAGAAAATTTATTTACGCCCTTGATTATGCGCAAGGAAACTTGAAAAAAGGGTCTTCACAGGTATGTTTGTTTTCACAGCGAAAACTGACCTATCTGATAAAAATATGTAAGGGATCTTGGAAAAAGGTGGGTATTTCCGTTTTTGCTGCAAAGCACAAAACCACTAATTTTATTTTACATATTATTCGAATAGGAACTAGTCTAGGGCAATTTTGTTGTAGGAGGCAAAATATGCTTAGGAATCATGTGGTCCGTTCTTATATCAGATATGCTAACTTCCACTCGATTTCTGATTCGGTTATGCCCCAATCTCCTGCATAAATGCTATTTGGCTTTTTTTGCAGTCTGAAAGTATCCTATTCTGGCCTCCTCCATCATTACAAATTGAAGAAGAGGGAGGTCTAGAAGGACCTCCATTGCTGTTGTCAGTGTTATTTCATAGTTCCCGTTATCCCTAAACAAGCAAATCTTTGTACCTCGCTTAGTTCAGCAACAGTGGTGCACTGTAGCATCTTTGTCCACCATACCGAAGATGTGTATGTGATCATGGGTCTGAACACCATGATGTAGTTCGCTACTACAGTAATGATTAATGATTTGTTTGCTCTTCCCTCTTTTAGGTTTATGCAAAGCATACAAATAATATGCTGTTGTTTTTATACAATTAGATTTATTACCATTGATAATGACCATACCTCAGGTAGTCATTTGATGACAAGTATTAGAAGCGAAATCAGTTTGTGTATGAACACACCAATATTTTCATATGCACAAATGACATACCTACTTATATAATAAAATTGGGAAGGATGTTTTTGTAATATCCAAAATTAGGTAAATGTTGAATGTATACTAAAATAAAAGCATGTTATTAATACTAATATTAATTCCACAGACATAGAAACTGAAGTGTATTTGAAATACTGAAAGTTTCTCAAAGAAGCCATCACTTTAGGATCATAAAATATTTTTGCCTATAAAAGGTTCACTATATGAGAACTAGGATTAAATCACTGATTATTATTAATGACTCTTTGAAATTTCTGTTTTACGAGGTCCGCAAGTGCTTCCCTAACTAGAAAATTAATTATTTGTTATTTAGCATTTGAAGCTTTTTATTGGATAATTCATATTTTAACATTGTAACAATTTGTGTCTAATTTGTTTTTATTACATATTAATATAAAACAATCATGATATTCCTTAAATCGCAAGATATACATTACCACCGATAATAGGAGCAGAGGCAGCATTTATTGCTATTAAGGCATCATCCATAGACATTTTAATGTGATCTTACTAAAAATTCTATTGTTTTAAGAAATAAGATTTGCAAAGAATGACAGAGAGAGGTTGTTTTTCTCAAGATTGGCACTGGGAATAAACAATAATACTAAAAACCTGCCCTGAGTAACTCAAATAGTCAGAAATAAAAAAGAGGATGTTTGTGTGAGGCACTCTATAATTTGTAGTTGAAAACATGACAGCGCCGCATAAAACTAAAATATAGTTTTTTATTTCTTCACTTTCAGTTAATTACTCGAGTTCATAAATGTATTATATATTACAAGGAATTATAGTAACATATACAAAGTAACATGAAAGTGTTAATAATTAACGGCAACGAAAGGGCAGGGGAAGGAGCAAAGACTACTTCCCTTGATCCGGAGTCGGCTTTTTGTCTAACTCAATATCAGAGCTACGAGACTGGGCCGTGGCTCAGTTCAACAACTATAGAGCTCAAGCTCCAGGAATGATAAAGTCAAAGCTCTTGTAGGGAGGCTCTCAACTGTCTATAAAACACTGTAAAATGGCTGCTTGGGCTCGATAGAGAGCGAACGAGATGGATAGTATTAACAGGACGCTATACTATATGTTTACTTTCATAGTACTTACTTATATAGTGCTTACCTATCCAGTAGCCTCTCTGCCATTTTGAGTAGGAAAGGGGATAATATGCTTGGGGATGTTATCCTCTCTTTTAGTAAAACTTACTTCACCTGCATTGTGCTATTCTTAGCCAGGGTTTTATGGCTTCAATTAAGAGGCTACAGTGCCTTCATTGATCTCATTATAGAACTAGGTCCATGAGTCACTCTTTGCCTTGCAGACTTTTTTGTTGCAATGCGTTTTTTTTTTTGTAGGTATTCCAATCCAAGTTGAATTTAGCTTTATTAAATAGCCTTCTGACTTCAACCCTGAATCCTTCTAGCTTTCCTTTATTTTTGCCAGACAGATTAGCACCAGATTTATGCCTTCCCATATTGATTGACATAATTTGTGCAGGATTCTCACTGCGTTTTCAATATTTGCGCCTGGGCTATTATATTGTCGACCCTAGCTATTTCATCAGATTGTAATTTTTATGTGGCCGTTTCCACTTCTGATGTCAATAGGGTAGGTACACACTTATTGTTTGATTGCCTGTCGTCCTCTAGGATGATATCTAAAATTACTGGAATGGTTACTCTCAAAGATTTTTGCTGTCGCAGTTTCTAGAGTAGAGGTGGGGAAGCACTCAGTTGATCTTGTTTTAGATATGATTTATGAGCAATCGTACCCTTACCATTAGGAATAGAGATCCTTTCTGTTGTTGTATAATTTGCATGTTACCCCTATTATTTACAGATAGTTTATTAGATGTTTTATCTTTCTGATAAAATTTGAATTGCTCGCTTCAACCTATTACATTTTTCTAAGTCTAAATAATTTAAACTCAAATAAGTATTTAAGAAGTTTCCTTGACTTGTGTGTACTTTTGTAATTAGGGTATGGGATGATAACGCTAATAACCAGATTAATTTCACATTTATACGTTGCTTTGAACTTCCATTGCTTCCCATTTGAAGTAATTTTTAGAGAATTCCACAAGACATTTATATCTTTATATATTATATATATTTTTTAAGAGTGTGGTATATATCAGGTATATGATGGGAATTAAAATATGTTTGCATTTGCCCTCGACATGTTTTCATCTTCAGTGTGATGTGCAATTGAGCGATTGCTGATTAAAACCCTATTCAGCAGGAAATTGAAGTTTTGCACCGTCTTTATTGACTATATTTACTCATTTACTATAATAATATAGTTAATCTGCTTGCGAAATCTATATAGGCACATGCAGACCAAGGTAAGGGGTTCCTTGGATGCGGAACCCACAATATTAAGTATCATATAACTTTCCCAACTAAATACTGTATTAATTCCGATCAAAAGTGTTTAATCCTGTCATAAAATTGTAATGTACAAAATATTGGAAAACTAAACATAAGAACCGAAAATTATTGAGATTAGTTTTAATTTCAAATTTAAATTATTTTCCCGCTATAAATTAGTTATTTGCTTCTGTTGGTAGATGTAATACGAGCTGCTTTCGTTCGTCTTGAACAAAGTGATTGTGATTAGTAAGCAACCAATAGATATCAAGAATTTGTAAAATATCTCAACTCAATTGGCTGTTTAGTGATTGTGTTCAGTTTGTTCAAGACGAACGAAAGTACTTACGGTGCTGTCCACTTTACCGGCAAAGGGTGAGACTGTCGTATTTGACAGTACCGTTTGACCGGAATAAAATTACCTGGAAAATTAGATACAAGAACTCAGTACAAAGCAAAAAAATATTGCTTCTATAGTAATCGTTTCTAAATTTATTCAAATTCAATATATCCTTAAAATGTTGATCAAAGTTAAGGTAAGTTTTTAGGTTAAGTTGTGAATTACTGAAAATGCATTGATTAATTTGGCATTATTTTAGACCCTAACTGGAAAAGAAATTGAAATAGACATAGAACCTACAGATAAAGTCGAAAGAATTAAGGAGAGGGTAGAAGAAAAAGAAGGAATTCCCCCACAACAGCAAAGGTTAATTTTTTCTGGGAAACAAATGTAGGTTTTCAACAGTGCAGTGCTTTTAGAAAACACTTTGGTAAATGCACTCATGATATTTTAAAACCTTATTTGTTTTAGGAACGATGAGAAAACGGCGCAAGACTACAAGGTCCAAGGAGGTTCCGTGTTGCATTTAGTTTTGGCATTACGTGGTGGTACAAACATTTAATTTATATCAAATTAAGTTTTGTTTAGGTATCTTTAAATTATAACCAACATTGTAATATGTAAGTAAAAATATGTAATTTTACCAATAAATTTTTTATTTTCATTACATATGTAGATTTCTAACTATCCAGATGAGTTTTTAGAATTGTTCTGTGATGCTTTGTGTATGAAAGAGCTCTTGTTTTATGTTAACTTTGTTGGAATAAAAGATGAAACAAAACAAATTAGTGGATTTATTGTGTGAGTTAAATAACCAGAACGCTCTGGGTAAGTTTGGTTTTATTACATTTTCGATTTGTTTATATATTTTGTAAAAGTTTGAAGCTAACCTAAAACGCATTTCCATAAAGTATAAATTTGCCTACAGTCCTATTGAAGAATTAGTTCGGCAATTATATAATAGGTGGCGATTGTAGCGAGTCCCTATACAGTGCAGTCTGGCCACACGAGGTCGAGGCACTGATTGAAATGTGGATACAAAATGGCGGCGCCAATACGATACGTTGTAAATACACGCGCACTCTGATAAACAAAAACATATTGTTTGTCTGAGCACGCGCACACTGAAACCATCGCCATTTGGGTGAAGCGAGGGCCGAGCATGAGTCGAGTCTTCGACCGCCGAGTCCACTTTATAGGGACTATGATCTACAGCCATCTATTGCCTCATAGTGAAACTAGATGATTACAGTTCGTTTCTTTATTTCAGAAGGAAATCTGCCAAATGATTTTTATGAGAATAAATACATAGAAATCTGCAATCAATTGGATTGTTCTCTCGAGGACATTCACAATGTTTTAAAGAAAACTACTGAATTATATTTTTCTTCAGAGTTAACTGCAGAGTGGAAATATATTTATCTAAGTTTTTATATTTTACATCTAATAAATATTCAACTGGAAACTGACAATGAGATTCTAAGCGTTCAGCAAAGTAAACATATAAAGAACTGTATAAAAAACATTGTTGTCGTAGGAATTTTAAGTAAACTACAGCCAAATTTACCGCTCTATACCAAAACAAATAAGTCTACTTCGGCGGATATATATTTAAATTATAATATACTTAAATGTACCACTTTTGCACTATGCGAATTTCTAAAATATCTAAATTTGAGGGTATTAATTCTGCCTGATAGCTTAAAAGCGATTCTTGTCGCAATTTATCAAATAGGATATTGCCCCTTAAAAAAGCCTGCAATAGAAACAGCAAAAAAAGATACTGTTGTGACAGAAGAAATTTATAAAAAGTTAATTTGCGAAAAAGAGATATTTTTGAAATTATTAGAAAATTTGAAAAAATCTATTCATCCAGGTATTTTTGTAAGAGAAACCATGGTAATATTCCATTCCAATGCGCCAACTTGGTTTAAAAGATCAGTTTCACAATCATTGACCAGTATTATTCGTTCAGAAAATGGTGTCCAAAATATAGCACTTGCCTTGTTAGATGGCGCGAACAATGATAGTGGTCAAACCTGGATGATATTAGAAGTGTTTTCAAAATTAATTTTAAGCTGTAAAAATTTCCCCGACTTTCAAGATAATATATCCAAACAAGTGATGCAGTTATTGGATAGCGTGACGGAGGATTCACTGGTTTTTGAAAGGATTTTCGTTCACTGTACCAAAAGTATTTATAACGCAGATCAAGAACTCGCCAAAAGTGTTTTTTTAAGGAAGATTATTAGTTATTTCTTATACTTTACCTACAAGGATCACAAATTCGGAGATGGTGAAATACTAACAGACAAAATAAAGCAACATATAAGGTTAATTCACGGATGTTTTGCAGAAAATAGTGTGGAAAGTCCAGGTTTGCCCTTAGAATTTTTAAAACCTATAATGAATGTTATTTTTCGATTATACGTCCTTACATCAAACACTTCATTTATCTCTACAAATACCGATTTGAAGAACATACTAACATCCTACATAAATTTGAATGCAAACGAATTGTTTGTATTGTTTGATTGCTTTTTGTTTGGTATTAACACAAAGGAACTACTGCCGGTTCGGAACGATATTATTCTGAAAATTGAAGAGGACAATCTTGTTGTAAATTATTCTAAACAGGCTATTAGTTACTCGATCGCTGAAAATTCAGAATGTCTTTTGGAACTTTTAAAAAACAAGACAAATATCATGGTGAAATTGTTTGGATTTCTATTAAATTGTTTAACTAACAGAAATAAATATTTCAAGAAAGCTAACGAGGAGCTGCTGAGTTTAGAAAAGGATTTTATGAACGAATATTTTGAAAAAAATATTGTAATTTATAAATTATTATCAGATCTAGCAGAAGATAAAAATATACAAAAGCATATAACAGAAAACCCGGGAGATATCGTTAAATATATTCGCAGCGTTTTACATAAAACTGTCGAAACCTCCACACATAAAACTAAGGATTTTGAGTCGGAAGGATTTCAGTCAGTTTTCACCGTAATAATGATTTTACAAGAACTCGTATCAAATTGTTCTAAGGGAAAGTTGGAAAATTACAAAATTTTAATAGAACCATTAGGTGTAATATTGAAAGAAACTTCAAACGAGGAGATTAGAGATTTGATAAAGAAAATATTAGAGGTATTAGAAAAAGGCAAAATAAAAAGCACGAGAATGGTAGTTGAAGAAGTTAAAACTAAGTTAGATAAAGCCATAGAAGACATTTGTGATCCATTACTTCCCATTAGAGGGCACGGATTGATGGAACTGACGAAACTGGTGGAGAAAAAGGACAAACATGTCTTGGATCGCAAACAATATGTGCTAAATATTTTTCAGGTGAGTGACCGAATTGTTAATTTTTAAAAGGTGGGCATATTCAAAAGAGAGAGATCCGATAAAGAAATACTTATTATTTCTCGCCATAACTTTTTTTTTAAATCCCAGATAGCACTAGGACATACCAAAGACGTCTTAGGAACGTCTGCATGGAACATTCGAGACGTCTTAAAAACGTCTTTAAGACGTCGTATTTTAGTCCATTTTAGGCCTAAAAAAGGCATTTATATGACATTACTGAGACGTTGTTAAGACATTTTATTCTGGTCCATTCTAGTCCCAAAAAAGACCTTCACGGGATATTACCGAGATATTCACAAGTAGGTGAAAAAATGTCGTCTTTATTAACAGCGATGTAGTCAGGTAAGTCTAATTTGGCATGTGAATGAGTTGATAATATATGCATGCGATTACACGTGTGGCATACTCTTTAATAGCTAAAACTTATTGTCGCATATTATGTCTACTGAATTGCGATAACTTTGTGTGCAACACATACGAAATCGTACGCATATTATCAACCCATCCACACATCAAAATATACTTTACCTAATTATATACAGCTTGGCTACCAATAAGACGAATGCAGCATTGTGCGATGAATCAGCCTTTCCTCTGTTTATTGTACACTGCCTGCCTGTCTGCCATATTGGTGTCAATTTGCATACAACCAGTTACCACAGAGATTAGAAAGGTTGAATTAGAGGCAAATTCTATAGCCAAGAGTACCGCTTCGACTCAAAAGTTTACACAATTTCCACTTTTTTTAGTCCTTTATATTCAGCAAACTTTTAATTAAATCAAGTATGGAATAACAATACAGTTGGTACTGGGAATCAGGAAATAAAACAAAATTTTGTTCTTCTAAATTTTAATTTTGTGCCAGAAAATGCATCATATAATCGAAATAACTTACCTTACTTATTAAGTCAGGACAATATTGGCCAACTATAAATAAAACCCCAGCATAAAACACTGTAAAACAAAGGAGTTTTGAAATATCGCAGAAAATACGTTGAAATGAAATGAAATGATCAACTCATTCAACTCAGCTGTCAGACATAAGGCCAACCCGAAAACATGACGAAGTCAAACGAATGCGGTGTCGTGCCGGAATGACATGTATCGCTCGAAAAGCGCGGTAAATTCAAAACTTAGAAGTTATTAATTTGCAATTTTTTTAGAATTTCCAAGTTCTACATCTACGACGAAATTCTTATTTCACGCAAAGAATTATTGATTTGGATATGTGAATGTATTATTTTTCAAAACACAATATAAAAAGCTAGGAGGCCTAATATGGACATACTAAAGACGTACATTTTTTGATGTCCGAAAGACGTCCCACTCTGGACGTCTTGAGGACGTCCATATTAGGTCCTAAGACGTTCAGACCAAATTAAAACCAAAATTGGACGTCTCTGAGACGTCGTGTGCTATCTGGGACATATATTAGTAAAAGAAGTATAGGACTACCTAAGTAGTACTATGACAGGTGTAGTGATATGAATTTTCACTCAATAATTTCGTCTGTTTGCAAAATAGTTAGATTTAATTTTAAAAATCATGTCAATCTTTATTTCCTACATTTAAGAGGCTTCTATTCCGATACGACTTTCGCTGTAGTTTGCTTAAAAATCGTCTGATTTTGATGCGGTTTGCACCCGTTTTCTTAGAAAAAAATGTAGTTTTACGGAATCTTAAAATCATATTTTTGGCTAAGAATAAATAACATTGTAAGAGAGAGAGAAATAAAAAATGAAGGACATTCCGCAAAACAATGAATTATTTTAGTAATTTTGATATGTTTTTTGTTCAAAATAATGTAATAATAAGGTATTAATTAGAAAAGAACAAAATCCATTTTAAATCATACGTATATGTCGCCCTCTAGTCAAACTAATCAGTACAAGTACTTGTGCACATGCTATCAGGAGCGCGCTTGGTTTGCAAAAGAAAGGGTTGAGAAATTGTTATTGGTACTTATCATTTACGAAACTGAATTTGTACTTTTATACCTGCTTGTTTTGACAAAATATTTTATTCGCTTATGTTCTATCAGTCGTTAGTGGCGCAAGTAATAATTGTTTTTATTGTGTACTGAATAAGGAGTTTTTTTACTTTATTTATTTATTATAAGGCACGCTTATTAATGAATTTGTGAGTGTTATTTATTATTTATTCGTAGTATAGTGTAGAGATTTTTATAATGAGAAGATTATTAAGTACTATTAGCCCAGTTATCAGAGACTAATTTTGATGAAAAGTTAGAATTAATTGTTACCTCGGTAATTTTTTCATGAAAGGCTAGTTTTTTGCTAATAGAAAGTGGCTCAAAAAAGCTTACCAAAATCAACCCCCGCGAACCCTTATAATTAACCCTCTGAAACGGAAAAACTCAGTTCTTTGCTAATATCTCGAAAAATAATGAAAAAAAGAAAAAACGGGTAACAGCACGTGAAAGAGTGGGAAATTTTACAAAAAAATAGTATAACAGTTTTTTTAAATACATTTTTCCCTTAGCATGAGAAATTATTACAGTTCGCTCAATACTTCAAGCGCGTCGCACAGGGAAATGAAGCATTTCTCGACCGCCGCTACATAATAAAGACAATTTGTATCCATTAAAAACGAAAAAAAAATCCTTATAAATTGCACGTGAAAGTTAAGCTCTATCACTTTTTTCCACTCTATATTAAAATATAAATATTAAATAAAATACTATTTAAGGTGGGCATATCCAAGAGGGAGAGGTCCGATAAGGAAATATTTCTTATTTTTGGCCATAACTTTTTTAATATGCCCACCTTAAAAAAATCCTTGCAGATATAGCTTGTTTATACCTTAAACTTCAACCTAAGATTCCTCTTAAATCTAACTATTTCGCATATGTTTGAAATTATTGAATGAAAATTCATAACACTACTCTTGTTATAGTTTTACTTAGGTAGTCTTATAGTTTGTTTGCAATATGTGTTTTAGAATAAGTGGTTATGGTCAAAAACAGAAAATATTTCCCTATCGGATCTCTTTCTCTTGGATAGGTGGTACGGATGCGCCTCACAAGATATGACTCAACTAAAACTTTTTTTATCCGGATGGCAATATGTCGTCATTGACAACTTTGTAAAAAATTTAAGGGTAGCCTATATCCTGAAATTGCCGTGGGACATCACATGAGCAGCCAACTGAGACTGTTCGGGATGTTCTCAAGCCATTCTGATTTGTTTGTTTATAATATAACCATAGGGTATAAATAAGACATTTTGGGGACTGCTACTGGGGATGTGCACAAGATGTTCCAGGACTGTTTTTTTAGGTTACAAATGGGATTTTAATGGATATACAGTGCGCTCCACTTGAGAGTAACAATAAAATTTGAGCCTTATGGCCTACTTAAAGCAAAAAACTATCCATTACTATCTATTAAAATAATATTTTCGGACATATTTTTTAGCAATATTTTAATATTGGTTTGGCTACGTATTTAAACTTCTTTGATAATTCTGATCTTTTATTAGTAAAATTTTCCAATGAAAAGTCTATAATTTGTTTATTTTTAAAATTTATTTTGTTATCGCAGACAGCTTTGTACTTGATGAGACCGAATGGTTTTTTGCTATAAGTGCTATCTTTAAGGCAAAACTAAAAAAGTTATAATGGCGTTACACTCTCAAATAGGATCCTCTGAACTTATTTCAATAAGACGCAGGATAATAGAAGCAAAAATATATTTCTGTAAAAAGGAAAACTACCTATGTAAAAATTAAAATTCTTCGACTCTTCTATACTTCCAACAACCTGATTTTCATTTATTCCATCTGAAACAATAAAAAAAAAAAAAATTGCCTCAATTAAGATTTAAACAGCATTTTTGTTTTTCTTTCGAGTGCGTTAGAAAAGTCATCACCTTTGTATTTTCAGCAAAATCTTAAAAATGAGGATTCCTTCATTTACCTAAGTGCCATCGCAGGGCTAACAGCAATGACTGATGTATTCCCAGATACCGTCTTAAATATATTATGTGAAGAATATTCCGATTTTTCTAGAAAGAATAATGATGATGGCCACGAAGTGCGCATGAAACTTGGAGAATCTTTGGTTCGAGTTACAAAGGTTTTAGGTAAGTAAATACTATATAGAAGTTATTGTCTTAAAGGAGTAAAAGTGATATTTTTTGTGACTAGGATGTACTTGCTGACATACAAAAAATTAGTGTTCCACATATACATGCTATTTTTTTCAAATACTTGTAGTGCCTCTCGTGAGCGGCAATAAAAGATTTTTAATGATAATAGAATAGAGAGAAAGAAATATGTGAACTTTAATTAACATGTGTGGGAATTTTTGGTTCGTGTACTACCGACTGCGCCAATTATGTGTGGGAATTTCTTGTAGGTTCTCACTTTCGCAATGATTAAACAACTCGAGCAAGTTTTCACTACTTTTATTAATGAGTATCTTACAAGATGTCTACAATGAAGATTGGAATCCAACTGAGTTTTGTAAAAATACGAATCGTATTTATACTGTTTCTTATCTAGAATAAGTCATTTTGTTTTTTTATGTCGTGGTCGTAAAAAAATGTGTAAGATATATTATGCCTAAATAGTTATAAATAATTAAAAAAAGAAACAACGTGATGCCTTAGATGTGTCTAACTGATAGTATATATAGTGTTTGCCTCGACTGGTTATGGTAATTTATTTTTTTAAATATGATTTAATATTGTATGTAACATTTTGAAGATCTTAACAATTGGCCCAATGTACAAGAGTACCTTGGGCTCTAATATGGTTATTGGATTTTAAGAACTACATCACTTATATTATTGAAAATTATAAAGAAAAATCAAGGCACAAGTAAAGTAGGATAAATTTTATTTAGGTAGTCATTGTAGTGACTGCTCGCTACGCTCGGCTAGGAACTCAGCCAAGGCAGTCAATCTATTTTGCTGCTGAGTTGAACATATAATTTTTTCGTCGATTTTTTAAATATATTCTAAAATAATGAAATTATTACAATTCCAATCTCTCTGTTTTTGTTGTAATAAATTCAATAAAAATTCATTAAAAATCACAGTTGTTACTAGTTGGTTACCATGGAAACTAAGTGTCACTTTCCTGTCTAGGCAGGGAAAATGAGCACTTTCCTGCCTAGGCAGGGAAAGTGACACTTTGCTGATTGATATTAGTCAGCAAAGCTAGTATTTGCTGTTAATCGGCGAAAAACAACTTTTCCTTATGGTAAAGTTTATAACTTATTCGACAAAGAATGCCACAAGGCTTCTCGAACTTGAAAAGTCCGAATTAAGGCTAATCACAGGCCTTCTAACTGGCCACTGCCCCTTGAGATATCATCAAGAATATGGGCAAGGCAGTAGACAACAAATGCAGATATTGCAATACTGCAACTGAAACTGCGGAACATATACTTTGTGAATGCAAGGTGTTAGTCCGCATTAGGCTAAAATTCCTAGAACAGGCGAAATTAACGCCCGAAGACATAGGGAAATTAGCCCCCAGGAAAATCACAAGCTTTGTAAAAAGTCTTGGAATCCTGGGCACCACCTAGATGTATGGTAAATCACAAAAAATCTTTTAGGTCGAAGTGGAGTAAGACTGTTCGAAACCAAACGACCCCATAAAACAATCTACAATCTACAATCTATGGTACTTTTTCATATTTTGATAAATAAGGGCATTTTAGACCATTTTGAAATTTCTAATGACATTTTGATGGTGTCATAGTTGTGACAAGACAAATATTTTTAGCAATTTTGTGGTTATTGATCAAGCTGAAACTAATTCGAAACCCGAAAACATAAAGAGTGGTTCATGTAGTGCAATTTTTTTTTCGAACACTGTATATTTCTATCATGTTTGAGTTCTATACCTTGAAAACTCTAGAAACTATGGCTTGTCTAATAATGTATATGTAGAATCTGTACCCCAAAGGGCATGTTCGTTTGTTTCAGTACAGGGGCCATATTTTCGAGCTTGACTGAGGCGATGTCGCGCACGAAAGTGTAAGATTGTTGCATGAAAATATACGTTGTGGTTTGTTTTATTTCGTGCCACATAACCTCTATTCTCAAGTTAGAATTTTAGGTTTTTGCCGTGGTTTGTTTAGTATTTAGGGACTTTAAAAGTTCACTTATTTGAACAAATTTTGATGAGTGAAAATGGACAATGGCAGCGTTAGATGACTTATAGTATATTTCATAACGAGCACGGAAAGTGGTAAATAACGCACACGCGGGAAAGTTGCGTACGAGGCGTTAGCCGAGTGTAGGTAATCCCGCGAGTGCGTTAGACACTTCATGCGAGTTTTGTACGTACACTATTTTTCCCACGACCATAAAAAGTCATTACTATCTCAAACAATTTTTATTCATTCATTTTTTTGTCATTTACAAAGGGAGGTATTTCGAGCTGCTTCGGTGATATTTGGTGGGGTGCACTCCAAAAGTGAATCACTTTCGCTATCTTCATTCATTATTGAATTTTAAAAGTTCGCTTGAAAAACGCCACGAAAGCTAACGAATTGTCAATATTTTAGAACTGTCACAAATCAAACGATCCTATTAAATAGTGAAGTGAAAATTTTAAATCTATGACAAACACGTTTGTTATAATAACAAACAACAAATGATATTGTCAACTTTCGTGGATACTTGATTGTACGGAAACTGTCACTTTCTTATATGATCGTGGGAAAATACATTAAATTTAGTTGCTATCGACACCTTGGAACAGGCAGAAGTTTTGGCAGAAAGCGATCATGGAAGACAATTCCATGCCTATAATACTCCATTTAAAGATTTAAAGGATGACAAATTTGTCAAATTGCATAGTTTGACCAGAGGGGTTAGTCCATTGAAGGAGTCTGACGAACTACCGCTTCATACTAGACAATGTCCCCCCACGTTTTCAAGGGTGCTAAATCGATTCCCGGTGTCAAACCAATTTTTCCACCTCGGCAACCTCCTCAAATTGGTCAAAAACCTCCCCCAAAGTCCCTTTTATTTATTTTTCCCAGTTTTCGACTAATTGTTGTTTCCTCGAGTAGAACGGAAGGTCCTTCGAGGGATTTGCCCTCAGCCACCCCTATCACAGGCCTCCAACCCTTGTAGGGGGTGGAAAATTGATATTTGTTTTTGTGAGAATAAAATTAATATTTTGTAAGAGGCGTTTTTTTGAGGAAGGTGGTAGGTGACAAGGATTGTGTAACCACCCCCAGGGGTTATTTTCACCCTTCAAGGGGGTGGAAATTTTTTTCCATCTATTATTGAAAAATAGTATGTTTATTGACAGGGGCGTGTCTATTGTTGTCGAAGCCAAAAAAGGCCAGCAAAAATAATTTTAAATTCATTAAAAAAGTCACAATTTATATTTTTTAACATATTCATACACTAACATCACAGCGCGGAATAAATACGACGCAATAAACGCTCCAAGACTATATCAACGCTTAGGATCCCGTCCGCCTCGGCATGACTGGGCGGGGACGACACGACGCAGCAGGCGGCCCCAATCGCTCATTCGGCGCGCGACGTTCAGAACGCCAGCCGACCTAACGCTCAGAGCTCCGTCCGCCCCGATGTCTACAGGATCGCGGCGAGGTTTCAGCAGCAGTCAGTCGAGCCTACGCATCCATCGCTACAACTACTACGTCATCAAGCAGTCTACAGAACTTCAGCTATTTCTTCAAGAATTCCATCCGACGAACCGAGACCTAGCACGGCGTCTCAGATACTAGTCCCTGCACTTTATCTGAACCCTGTTAGCGTTAGGAGAAGGACCATATCCGTCGACGCGACGCGACTTTCAACCGTTATACGTTACTATTTATTTGTGTTAGCTCAGTAAAAGTTAGGGGTAAAATTCAAATTAAATTAAATTGTGCAACGAACGTCGCCAGAGTTCTGCTTAACGTTACAATTTATTGGATCTCCGACTTTTATTTCTTCGAATAGTTACATACCAGGCAAAAGCGCCTATATATATGCACAAAGTGGGGTACCTTGTTCCAAAAGCGGTTCAAGTGTATGACAGCTTACAAAGTTGCAACAAGGGGGGTAGCAGCAATACCCTCCGACAATCAGAAAATCGTCAAAACCATCACAAACTTCAGAAATCGGCCCTGAGAACTCGTCCACCTATCACAGATCTACGAAACACCACTGTCGAGGCTGCTGGCGCCCTTCAACTTCAAAAATTTGCAGTCTCTGACAAAAAAAATTTTTCATTTTTCACACATCAACCCTTATTTTCGTAGACACTATCAAGACATCCGTTCGCGTGCGACGCTAACAGTTGGAATTGTGGAAGTCACCGTTTGATACAATCATGATAAAAATGGGTGAAAACATCCTCCGGGGCCGGTTACACAACCCTGGTCACCTACCACTTTCCTCAAAGAAACGCCTCTTGCAAAATATTTTTTTTTTCCCCAGAAAAAAAATTATTTTCTACTCTTTCGAAGGGTGAAATCATCCCCCAGGGGTGGTTACACAACCCTGGTTCCCCACCACTTTCCTCAAAGAAACACTTCCTATAAAATCTAAATTTTATTCTCACAAAAACAAATATCAGTTTTCCACCCCCTACAAGGGTTGGTAGCCTGGGGCAGGGGTGGCCGAGGTCAAATCCCCCGAGGGACCTTCCGTTTTACTCGGGGGAACAACAATTAATGGAGAAACTGGAGAAAATAAACGGGTTCACGGAATTTTAGGGGTGGTTTTTGACCAATTTGAGGGGGTTGCCAAGGTGGAAAAATTGTTTTGACCCAGGGAATCGATTCAGCACCCTCAAAAATCGTGGGGGGGGGGCATTGTCTAGTCCGAGGCGCAACCATTCGGTAATTTCTGGTGCATTGTAATATTTAGTCTTGTAATTCAGTCAACACATATAACACTTGATTATATAGTGACATTAGTGTTTCCTAGGGGTTACAAATCCATTTGCTTGCACGTTTGCCATACGACATTTTCACGTGTGCGAAAAACAAATCTCGGATGGTGTTCGAAAATACCCGCTCAGAACTACAAGCGAAATTATTTCGCATGCGAATATCGATTGAGCTCGAAAATATACCCCATTATTTATATTTTTTCGCATTTTGACTGATAATAAGTTACTTTACTAAATTCAAAATCGTTTAATAAAGTGGCACTTTACCACATCGAACTATCACTTTACTATAAATGTCGTGTTAATAAAAACGGAAAATTGTTTATTTAAATATTGGAAACATTGTTATATCATTTGTTATATATATTAAAAGTACAATTGTTTAAATTTGACCAAACGATATTTATTCTATTCCACTTGTTCTTCTTCAAAACCATTATGATTTTCTATCTGTATTCTTGAACGATAAAACAGAAGCGGGTAAATAGAGCATCTCGTGCCGTGTCACGTCATTCGTAAATGACAAGGGCAAGGGAAATTATCTATCATAAGCAACTATGCTACATCAAATAATATCAACATATTATTATTTAACTTAACGAACTAACCTAAAGAAATACTCGTATTACGTATTTTAGTTGTTAACAAAATGTAGTAAAAAAATACTGTAACAAAAGGATTCAAATCCTCATCACGATACGGCTGCTCTATTTACCCGCTTTTTGATAAACAAAGCCGTGTTACTTACTAGGTTACGGAAATCCTACACAAGTACTACCTACTATGAATTTTTTTAAATTTCAAACTTTGTAATGCTTCCATATCGATCACTATTTGCTATAATTACTTACTAACACAAAATGCGAAAAAATAGTATAAACAAATCTCGTAAGAAAAGCAGTTTTACTAAACTCATATAGTTTTTAAGTTACTCGCTCGCTTTTACTCAAACACTATACTCGTTTAGTAAAACTTTGCTTTTCTAAACTTGTTGTTTAATGTACTATTATGTTATAAATCAAGTTTAACGTTAATGAGGGAAATGACAGTATTTTTTCATACTCATTTTATTTGTATTTGAATGTGACAAATGATACAAAATATTCTTTGTTCATTTATTGAACGGTCCTTAGTTTTGTGTTGAGTTCAAATACATTTTACACAAATACATAAATTAGTTCTAAATATAGAAAAATAATAGATAAATATAGTCTGTTAAGTGTCAGCTGGTATTTTTTCGGTACCCATCTGCCATGAGAAAAAGTTTTACAGCTCATTTAGTGCTTGATTAATTTACTTTTTTAATGCTCCTCTTTGCGGTTTCAGTTTTTTCATAATTAGCCAGATGTGTGAAAATAAATGAGTTGTAAGTCTGGTTATTAAGCGATAAAAGCAAGTACAGTTGAGCTTTTGCAAAAAGCTATATGTGGGAACGTAAATACCAGCCACTTATAACAGATTTAATACAGTTAACGAAGGTAAATGTGCATTGTGGCTCTTCAATCATTATTATAAAGTGTTCTGTCAAAACATTTATGTAAGTCATAAATTGCTCGTTACCACCGTTACAACACTATATTCGGAATGGTTCTGCGAGAATTGATGTTGCAAATTATATTTCCATTTGAAAATACCAGAATTATTCTTTCTCGTTAACGATGCTGAATCAATGAACTCGAGTTTTAAGTATCTTGAAGTACAGTTTTAGATGTATAAATGGTCCATTGTATGTTATTAATGCAGCTGCTACCCAAGAGATAATCTATAAATGTATTATATTTATAAAACATTAAAAGGGGTTTATTTTTAGTTCTGGGCTTATTCACCCACAAAGATTGATTCTTTAATAGCCGGAATACACGCAGTTTTTGTTTATGGCATAGGATTATGGAAAATTCGTGGAAATTGGTAATGAATACACAAAGCAAATAAATAATCAGTAGTCCAGTCGCTGTAGACTTTGACCTCCATTAATTCCCAAAGTGGTTGAATACTTACATACAGTTTACAAAGTTTGCACGGTAATAACGAAGTTATTTCAAAATGTGCATTTAAAAAATATTATTTTCCAAATTTCTTTGTAAAATTAGCGTAAAATGCCAATTTTTCCAAAAGCAACCAATCTCGCGTAGAATGCTATTAAAAAATGTTTCTTTTACACTATGTACAGGTTTTCTCGAATCGCGTAGGTCGGTACAATATTTTACAAACCTTGATGTGGTAAAGTTTTTAGGGGTCTACATGCATACAAAATTGAATTGGGGTCACCACATTCAACACGTAGCCAAAGAAATTTCAAAAACATATTTGTTATTAGAAAACTAGTTAATTTGTTACATACAGATGTGTCACAATGGACTCTCTTTGATAGTATCACATATGTCTTATGCTCTGATAAGCTGGGGCCACGCACCTAGTGCAAAGAGAATTTTTGGTTTACAACGAAGGGTAATAAGAATAATAACCAATATGGGCTGTAGAGAGGATGCCATTATACATATACAGAATGTTTCTTGAGTGACTGGCCATACGCTAGTAAGGGGTACAGAACCCTAATAGCCAGGGAGATAGCGACAGATTTTTCACGTTAATATCTATAAAGCTAAAGCTAGATTTTTCCAATGATAGTTTAGACAGTATCACTGATGAAAGTGCAAACTACCAAACTTTTAGTGTTACAAAAATGAGTAAAAAATTATACAACATGTTGCAAAAGTTGCATAAATGTATTGTATCTACAAGATTGAATTTTTACATATTCACAGATGACATAAAAACATATCGGAAAATAATATTCTATATCAGGTCTACCAGCCACGCAAAGTGTGGAAAAAAAGAACATTTTTTACTTATATCTACAAGGTTGAAATTTTTTTCTGGAATAGTTTATCGAATAAGATATCTAAAAAATACAGTTTACCGATCGTCTCATGTTGCTAAAGCCCCGGTAGACGTAATGGAATGCAAGCGTGTGACCGCGGCCGCTGCGCTCCGGGCCATTGCAGTTCGCGGACAAATCTTGCATTTTCCGCCACGGAATATTAATCTACAAAACTGATTTTTTATCTGCAAGCAGTTTATTCACTATTTCGATTAAAAATCGCATTCTACCTCCACTGAAAGATGGCTAAATCTTTGGTAGACGTTACCAAAGTCAGATCTCTACATTTACGACGCATTTTTTTACTTACACCAAATGAAAGAAATACCAATAACTTATGCAAACATATCAAAAAAATAGTTTGTGATAATCGATTTTGAACTTATCCCACTCCTTCGGTCAACGATCACGAGCATGATTTGAGGAGAACCCATCGAGGTCGAAAAATTGAAATTAGAGGTCCATCGACACGCTCTGACTTTTCAGCTCAATCGAAAAATATGACTTTCAAAGGAGACTTGGTGTGCTACGTGGACATGTACTATTAAAGTTGTTGGATAATGGCTGCAAGATAATACTAAAAACACTTGGGCTGCTGTGCGTAGCGGATCGCAGACACTACCTAGCCTGAATAAGTGATGTAACGACAAAATTTCACTAGCCTAGAAATCTCAGGGCGTTAAGCCCAAGTTTGACATAAACTATTAGACATTTGTTGCTTATTTAACATAAAACACTGAGGGTTCCATTCGTAGTGGTCGCAGACGAAATAATGACTCTTTCAACATGAAATGTACAATATTTACACTTTTGGTTCTCTAATATGAACTTGGTGATATTCAATTATGTGCCTATATTCTGTTCTATATGTTACAACATAAAATAAAGGTAAAAACCCCTTGTGTAGCTACCCTCCTTTTACAAGGGTTAACTAAAATAAATTTGGCTGCAATTAGGTTACATTAGAGAAATTATTTAATCAATATGAGCGAATAAAATCTTGGTTTTAAATATATACGAATGTAAGTTAAAAGGAAATAAATATTATTATGCAGAACCACTGAAGGTGGTTTCCTGGCAAAGGACACAATAACACTTTTTACCAAATTGGTACGATGTCCAGATATCAACAATGTTGAAACTGCAACCCTACGGTGGTGACATCGGGGAGAGATGATGGCAGTGGGTTTATAACCTCCCTAAACCGAGGAACGTTTTAGCCTAGTCTGTGGAGCTTTCTAACCTAGACCATGGAAGTTCTAACTCAGTCCGTGGAACCTAAGAAATATCCATTTAATTTGTAAGTCGGAAATGCACGGAAAACGTGCCTAATGAGAGCAATTGATAACAGATATAATCCACAAAAGAAATATAATTTACCTCTTTGTTATTTAAAGGATACAATCCACCAAAATTCGTGTATAACGGTGCAGCTCAATTGACAGCGAAGGTCGAAAAAGTTGGCGATGATAGGTTACTTACGTGTGCGCACATAAATCCCGCAGATGCGGATTAAACTCTCTCCGTAGCAATGAAATATTCTGACGAACGGCAACAACTTAACACGCAGGAAATTTGACCGTTGCCGATAAACCGAATCCATAAAGATAGCTCAAATAACAAGCTTTTTAGAATTTATCACACCAGAAGAGCACGTCTCACCTCTGGACAAGAAGGAAGTCACGTCACCGTTCCCAGCAGCTGGAAGGCAAGCGACCGACCTCTACCGGACAAAAGCCGAGATTTGGCTTTTCTCGGTTCACGGCTGTTGACGACATGTAGCCCGCAAAACACGAAAGGTGTATTGCGGGTCGCATATGCATTAGGCATGTAACAGGTGGTATATCTTTTGACAAGCTGGGAGCGCAATGAGATGGCACCGATTTTTGAAAATAAAATTGTTTACGTGAACTAATATGAAATATGAATGTTACAGATATCAATAAGTTGTCAACGAAAATATTGTAATAACAATTGAACATAATCAATCGTGCTCAAACCACAAGGAAGCCGACACCAAAATAATCTATCATGTCTGCAATTTCTAACAGCTTCAGGCACTATTTAACGTTCTCATGCGATGCTCAAACACGGATATATTGATGATAATGTTAAATAATATGAAATTTGTGGATCCTGAAATAAAGGTGTGGATGTAAGTTGGCGTTGGCACTTCATTAAAGTGTATAAACGTTGGTAAATTGTACGAGACATTGGGATCAAATATATGTGACGCTCTATCTGCCTTCCATGTTCTAACTGTTTGTGATTCCAATTCGGAATTTTTCCGAAAGGGAAAAACGGCCCTACGCGCTGTTTGCAAAATCTGAAAAATATATTGTTGCATTCACTAGTTTGAGTAAATATCAGTCATTGGGTGACAGAATTTGATACATTGTTTGCCAGATGTAATGGCCAAAAAGATCTAATAAAATAAATTAAGTAAGGGTATTCATGTTTTTAAAAGTTGACAAAAACTTGAAGGAGGAAAAATAATTTTTCGAAAACGTTAAGTGTTTTGATTCTCCTTCTTTGCCGCCTTGTGAACCAGAGCTTCGGAAACACCTCTTCAGATCATTTCACAAGTCTAGACCAATGCTCATTTGAAGAACCCGACAACTTTATCCTCTCTTGATTGCGGTTGGAAACTTGGAGCGAATAAATATGTTTTCAATTGGTTTAGTGGAGATCAAGTACAACACTTGAAGAATATTGTAGCGTTGACTCACAGAAGGGCTACAAGAAACTCCAACGTGTAGTGCCGCATACTCTGACAGTCCAATTAATATTTCGGAAGAAAATGATGGTGTTCCGTACGAAAGTGATTGCGAGGATGAAATCGGCTATGGGAGTGAATATGGAGATTCAGATATGAGTAGCGAAGAATTCGACAGTTCATTTGATTATAAGAATACTATTTGTGCCCTAATTCAATTATGATAATTAAATTTATTTTATTAAAATGTTCTGTAATTAATTTATATAAAAAATATCACATGGTACTATTATATATCGATAATGGGTGCAAGTAAGGAAAGTTATTTTCGATTTACTAAAAATAAGCTTGCTTTATCTCTCACGTTTTTATCGATAACGTTTCTATACCATCTGAAATTTTTATACATGCTTTTTACTATTGAAAATTGAATAAAAAGAAAGAATTGAAGTGATGGGAACTGTGACATTTTTATGCACTCGGGAAAGAAATTCAGAACGTTACAAATCGTTTAACTTTTTTTATGCCCTGTAATTTCAGCAACGCCTACCCAAAAATGTAGCCACCTTTCAGTTAAGGTAGAATGTGATTTTTAATCGAAATAGTGCAGACATTGCTTGCAGACAAAACATCAGCTCTGTGGAATAATATTCCGCGGCGGAAAAGGCAAAACTTGTCCGCGAACTGCAATGGCCCGGAGCGTAGTGGCCACAGTCATGCGCTTGCATTACATTGCGTCTGCCGAGGCTTTAGCAACATGAGACGATCAGTAGACTGTATTTTTTTGGATGTCTTATTGGATAGACTATTCCAGAAAAAAATTTCAGCCTTGTAGATATAGGTCAAAAATGTTCATTTTTTTCACACTTTGCGTGGGTGGTAGAACTGACATGACAACGCTTCCGACGCGGTCGAATATTATTTTTCGGTATGTTTTTATGTAAAATTTCAATCTTGTAGATATAATACATTTATGCAACTTTTTGCAACGTCTTGTTTAATTTTTTACTTATTTCTGCAACACTTATAGATTGGTAGAATTGCAATTGCACGTCCATCATAGATACTATCTACTTTCTTGGGAAAAATCTAGCTTTATAGAAATGATTTCACGAAAACTGTCGCTACCTCCCTGGCTATAAGACGATTTCAAAATGACCTGTATTATTATATTCCTAATGCCCTCGTTTCTTGTATACAGCGTGTTTTCTACTTTTTGCCAAAATGTAGATCGGCCATATTCTTTTAATGGCTGTAGCGACTTGAACCAAATCTAAATGATATGTTTGTAATAGGAGTCTACATAATTCAGTACTGAAAACAAAAAAGAATCGGTTGACCTTTATACATTTTTGTTGTTGTTGTGGCAAATTCCAACAATCAGACAGTAAAATTAAATCTTTCCCCACAAAATTAAAGTCCCCCCCATGTAGCTACTGATGTTTTTCTGGCCGAAAGTCACCCAACCATTTTTTAAATGAATTTATTGTGAAATTCAGCTGTTAATTCTCAAGGCGTTAAAAGTGTGCAGAAAAACTAACTACATGGTTTCGGTACACTATCAGAGTATTTTTAAAATCGGTATTGTACATTGCCAAAATCCGTATACAGGGTGATATTTTTAGGTAACAGCCAAAATTAAAAAAAATGAATATTAATTAAACAATAATGTAAAAATCAGCCCGTTAGTGTAAAAAAAACTGGGAGCTGCGGTTATCTTACAAAAACGATGGGTTGGACCGGCGAGTTCTCTATCCCCTAACATGTAAAAATAACGGAGTCTCAATTTTTATTACTAACGGGCTGATTTTTACACTATTGTTAAATTAATACTTTTAAATCGAATGGTCAAATTCCTACAAATTTCCTGGCCGATTTTCCAGTCCTACGTCATGAAAGTGTCAGTTCCATGATCAACATGTTTTGCGGCTGCATAGAATTTTGTATATTTCTACTGAGAATTTTCGCAGAGAAAAAAGTTGGAAGACTCGTCAAATCGAAACCACACTAAAATTCAGCCTGGTAATAATCACTTTAAAAAAGGGGCGCGGTCTTCATCAATAAATAATTAAACAATATAGAGTAGGTATGAAGAAGTTCAGTTTCTTCTTCTAAGGCCTGTTAAAGTTCCTCTTTCATCTCGAGAAAACTAATTAGTCGAAATGGCTCGAAGAGCGTGGATATGACAGAGACCATAACAAGACTGTGTTGTTCAGTGGTGAGCTCAATCTCTGTTTGTGATTCGAATTAAGGAAATGTGAAGACAATCGGATAAGAAATTTCGTTGGGAGGCAATATAGAGATGTAGGTTTCGGGGGAAAATATTACAATATATTACTGCACCATACCAGACGCTATTACCAGATTTTCTTACTATAGTACAAATGCGAGAAACAATGACACGACAAAGAACAAACAAACAACTATTTTGTCCAATATTTCACTCAGTACAATTTCCAACTTGCCCTGGAGCCATTACCTCTACTTTTATTTAAGTATATGATCAAAGGATTACATCATTGTGAAAAAAAAAATGAATATCATACCCCTAAATATAGGTTGTTACTTAAGTACAGTAAAATATTTTATTTTTATTTATATTGTCATTATTATTGTAACTATTTAAACTAAATTTGGCGTGCAGTACACTTAGATAGGATGCCTTAATAAGTCATTATACTATACTCTGCAATTAACCAGTGGCGGAAATACGTGTATTGAGTTCCATAATTTTGTAAAAAAGGAGTAGAACCCTGGAATTTTAAAGGCTATCACATCTTATGGTAAGTCATTTAATTGTAGACAAAAGTTACCTCTTTGGTATTTTTGATATCTCTCATCATTCTTTTACGGAAAATATTTTTCTTTAAATTTATTCATCCCTCATTGCGAAATATTAGCTTTATTATATTAAGCAGGTTTCTTACTTTTTTTTGTCTTGGTGCATATTTTCTTACATATTCATATATACCTGGTGACACAGGAGACATGTAACACTCTGTAAGTTTACTATTTAAGAAGTTAAAATTTTGAATTTTGGAGAGTTGTATATTACATAATTGTCTTTGTTTTGAGCCTACCCCAAACATTTTCCTCAACTTCCGGTTTAAGCGAAAGTGACCCAAACTTTGTTATTTTAAATAGTACCTTGTATATATTTTTTACTTATCTGATTCGTCTTTAACTTCTCTTTCTAACCATGTATCCCAATATGATATTTGTTTTTAAAATGACAGTTAATACATATTTAAAATGATACATATAGTCCTATCCGTACGATGCGTACCGTCCGTGGGATGCCGATCAGTAGAGGCTTACCTTAACCAGTGGCCGGTAGCATATGTCGCTGTACAAAACTATGAATCGAGGCCCATTATCACTGCACTCGTGACCATCTAAACATTTTCAATGCCAAAAATTCTAATTTAAAAACATTATTAGTAAAATTAAAGAAAGAGTTTTAAACAATTAAGGAATAAATACAACATAAATTGTTAGGTAAAAAGGAAATAATAAAATGGAATTGAAAAATTAAAATAATAGAGCTCACAGCTGAAAAGTAAATTATGAACTTCAAAGATCAAGAATACTGATCAAGAAGAAAGTCTGCGGAGAACCGTTGAGTTTATAGCATATTTTCTTTTAGTACAGTAGTAAATTCTCATTTGTGCAGTTATAAATTGAACTGACCGATAGAGAATATCATATTGGAACTAAGGTTGCAAATGAAACAGAAAATACACTGGAGTCAGATTAGGATTTCAACGTTAATTGTTTAGTCAGCACAGTTTTCCTCGTTTTAACATTATCAGAAGATCAAGTTAAATTCAGTTTTGTTATTTCGGCGAAACTGGGATTATCATTTCTTCAAAAAATTAAATTATTTAAGGTACGTGTTCCATTGGTTTAGTTGATTGTTGAGGGAACCAAGCGACATTATTTTCAAAACAGCTGTTACTGCATAAACTTGCTAAACTTTAAAATTGCTCCCCTGAACAATTTTAGATTTGGCGTTTTGAACCCTCTGGTTCTCAGCTCACGATACAAAAATTGCTATTTAGGTAGTGCAACTTTATGTACAGTCTGTAGTTTGCAGGAAACTTATTTAAAGACTGTGCTTTTTTTTCTATGGTGAATTGTACTTTAAATTTTAAGTATTTATAATACTGTGTTCTAAGTAGCATTTTAACCCCGGACTATAGATACTATATGAAAAAGAAACACCGTTTAGTAATAAAATATTCTTTGATGCTTTTAAGCTCACTCGAACGGCATTCTAGAAGAGAAAGACCTGAATTATTTTTATTTTGAATGTGTTTCTCTTTAGTGTTAATTTAATAAAATAAGGTAATACTTTATCAAAGTACCGGTTTTGCATTTCTGACAAGTGTAGCGATAATGATGGTAAAGCAAGCCATTAAAAGTGTAGCTAATGCAACAAACCCGTCATTAAACCTCTCAGATATACAGCGTCTTGTCAGATCAGTCACACGTTATTAACTTTACAATGCGCCATATCCGCTAATAAGACTATAAAAAATGTTTCTGATATAACTACTGATACAGGATGTACACAAGAAAATATATCGTTTTTTTCTGCTGGTGTATTCTAGGTAAAAAATTGATTCTGTCGAAGATGAAAGTTAACCATAGTTAATTTTAAATCATTCCACATTTACAAGCACATGAACTATATATATATTAATATTTATTATCTATTAAACAATATTGATGTCGTAGTCATATGGTGAAATACGGCGTTTCGGGAAAAGCCTAGGCAGTTCATGAAATGCCGGCAGATAATGTGAAACACCTCATGCTACATCATATGACTAGGCTTTTCATGAAGTGCCTTAAAATTTTAGTATTTTGGTGTAACGAGAAGTTTAACAGGATCTGCCGTGATTTAGGCCATCGGCATTTCATGAAATGACGTGATGCCGGCTTTTCCCGAAAAGCCTATGTCGTAGACACATAGTGCAATATGGCTTTTCGGGAAAAGCCTAGGCAGTTCTTGAAATGCCGGCAGATAGCGTAAAACACCTCATGTTATATCATTTGACTAGGCTTTTCATGAAAGTGCCTTAAAATGTTAGTGCCTTAAAATGTATGCTACACGATTCGCCTAGGTTGTTCGTGAAAAGCCTGGTTAGGCAGTTAATGTTATGATTCTTGCTTTACATGATATGCCGGCTTCATCGCCAGGCCCGTTCACGATATGACTAAATCATGTCATTTCATGAAATTACATATACACTGTTCATGTTTTTATTTTTTATGAATCTCAGTATTTGCTTATATGTCATAGTCACGTGGTAAAATACGGCTTTTCGGGAAAAGGCAGTTCATGAAATGCCAGCAGATACTTTGAAATCACGATTCGTTTAGGCTGTTCATGAAGAACCTGGTTTATTTAGTCAGTTAATGTTATGATTCGTGCTGTACATGATCTGCCGTGATTTAGGCCATCAGTATTTCATGAAATGACATGATTTAGTCATATCGTGAATGAGTCTAGCGATGAAGCCTGCAGATCATATAAAGCACGAACACACATTAACTAACTAACCAGGCTTTTCATACACATACAGATACATACAGATTTCACACTATCTGCCGGCATTTCATAAATACCGATACCCTAAATCACGGTAGATCATGTTAAACTTCTCATTACACGAAAATACTATTTAATACTAATAACATTTTAAGGCACTTCATGAAAAGCTTAGCCAAATTATATAACATGAGGTATTTTACTCTATCTGCCGGCATTTCAAGAACTGCCTAGGCTTTTTCCGAAAAGCCATATTCCACTATGTGTCTACAACATAGGATTTTCGGGAAAAACCTAGCCAGTTCATGAAATGAGGGCATCACGTCATTTTATGAAATGCAGATGGCCTAAATCACGACAGATACTGTTAAACTTCTCATTACACCAAAATACTAAAATTTAAAGACACTTCATGAGAAGCCTAGTAACATGGTGTAACATGGGGTATTTCATACTATCTGTCGGCATTTCATGAACTGCCTAGGTTTTTCCCGAAAAGCCATATTTCACCATGTGACTACGACATTGACACTATCTTATCTCATTAGATACACCGGAGATGTGCAGCTCTGTGATTAATATTAGAGGTAACCATTTCTTTTGTTACTTTTTTTATTTATAAAATATTATTATCAGGAATAAAACATGATGTTTTAAAATTTTCCTTTTTTAACTTAAATGGAAATAAAAATGATTAGAAAATATCGGTTCACCAAACAAATGGTTTTACGCTCGTCGCTTAGATCATTGTAGTAGCCTGTTTGCCAGTCTATATCTTGGTATAATTTGTGGGAGCATAACAATACTTGAAGGGATTGTCAATTAGGTTTGGTTAATCACTAAAGGGATACGTATCTGTCTCTAAAGTTGAGGGTTTCAATCTGAGAGCTATTCCAAAATGGTGCATTAACAAATTCTTAAATTTGCTATATCTTCCACACTCATTATTTGATACGAATAATTTAAAAAAATAAATAAATAAGGGAGATATACAATAAAAATTAAAATATGATAATTATTTTCGACAAAGTGGTTCCTACTTTCTTGATTTTCGATTATTTAAAATAAATTCTTTAATTAAATATGTAGCCTAACGTCTATTCTACAATCCGTTTTTTAACTTTTAAAATTTTTATTATTAAACGAGATTTAGCCAACTATTTGTTACAAAGGTATTTTTCAGGTTATAGAACGAATATCTGCGTGCGAGTCGAAACTTTTGTTTCTGTCAACATGTTTCTAACAAATACTTGTCCATTTCTGATTTAAGTAAATAGATTTTGAAACCGTCCTAAAACTGCACCTTCTACATTTCTTGTATGATAAATGGATTGGGCCGTTACTTGATGGAAATCCGTAATGAAAGAATAATGAGAAATTTCACTAGTTCTTTTACTTATATTTTCTTTATTTGTTAACATAACAATTGTTTCGTCACACATTGGCTTCTTTAGATGGTGAGTAACAACTCTACTAATTTTACAAAGCACAAAATTGGGCTTAATAAAAAATAAAATTTAAGACTATTAAAATGTTGTTATATGCACACCCGCGCCCCCTTCCGAAGAGAAATTTAATCCCTAGCAGAGTAAAAGGAATTCTGCCTAATTAGCTGCCATAAAACGGTAGTTCGCCAGTTAGCCCAGAGATGGCGCCGTTATTACAGATAGCTAGAGAACGGTGAATCATCCGGAATGACAGATCAGAAGGAAAGAAAAGTCGTCTGGTACAGTCTGGAATGAAATAGATGAATCGAGAATAAACGCCGCGGATATATAAGAAGCGGGTTCAACGCATGAGTCAGCTAGTTATATATTAGATGAGGAAGTGATCAGATAAATAATAGTGAACAAACTAGTACAGGTGAAATTCATTACTAATTGAATTTACGGTAGTAAAGTTATAGTTAGTCTTTAATTATAAGGACTGAATATTGTAATTTAGTAATTAATAAATCACTAGTTTTATTTTTTACTAAATTCAAGAATAAATTTTTAAAAATTTGGGATTTTTTCAGGTAATTGACCAGAAAAATTTATAGTAAGGGCTTTACATGTTGTCAGTAGAAACTTCATTTCAAAGACGCATAGTGATGTATGTCAATCAAAATAGGCAACATGTGGCGCACTTATCATAATTTTTTGTGTTCAATTACCGGAAGAACCTCTGATTTTTTAAGTTTGTTTTTTAACTTTGTTGCTCAATAAATCGAATACAAATAGCCATAGGGTGCAACAACACTTCAGTTTTCCGAACAAAAATATATGAATATTTTAAACTCAAAAAAAACACGAGCTGCTACAGCGAAAAAAGATTTTTGGGGTGCCGTCGGCTGCTCAACTTCAATCGGTGGGGTCGTGGTCGGTTTCGGAGTATTAGTTACTTACAGTATGGTAAAAGAATTTTCGGCTATATAAATAAAACATTTAAGTCCTCTTTAATGTTTCTGCTTTTTGTGGGCGCCAGCTTCTCTAGCCGACAAACAAATTTTAAAAGAAAATTATAAAGAGATAGTTTGCCAGATAAGAAAGTTGTAAAACAGAACCAATCCAGAGTGTGAAATCTCCTCCAAATAAAAACAACAAGTTAGAACAATAACAAATTTATTCCAATTTACCCGTATATACAAATGTTACGAACAATTAAAATTAAAATAGTAGTTCAGGTGAAGCCTGAAGTCTATGTATTTAAAAAATGAGGTTACTTTAATTAATTTCGAATTAACTGTTTACAAGCTGAGTACAAGTTAGATGGTAAAATTTATTGAAATGTGACAAAGTGAATACTTTAAATTTTAATGAGAATGACAAACATATAAGTATAAAAAACTACCAGGAAATCTGTCAGAGGGGTTGCATTGCCGCCTCTGTTTCCGCTGACATATACCTCTGAAAATATCAGAAGAGGGTTTAGCTTACAAAGTCCAGGGGATGTATTTTCGGTATCCGAGTGGCTTAGTATCGTATCAGCTGACAAGATCCTGACCGTAGATTCCTGATGGAAATTTCGAGGTCCGTGGGTACATGTGAACAAATACAGAATACAAGGCAGTTTTATGCAACATAACAGTGGTATTAACCAGTATTTTAAGAATCTCTGATAGGTTTCCGGGCCTTTACAAAAATTAATACTAGCAGAAAGCTAAGTATTAAAAAAATAAATATCCCTGAAGGAGGATTAAGATAAATGGTTTATTAATAAAAAAAAAGGCGCAGAAAAATATCCTCAGCATTAGGAGGAAAACAGGGAAGAGATTCTCGAAATACAGATACCTTTTCAAATTTCTAAATATGAATATATAAACAAGAATGAGTCGAAAATTAAAAGTGAATTTAAATACAAAATTTCTAGTATTAAACTTTCAGAAAATATTTGTTTCAAACAGTGAGGAAGTCTGACTTAAACCAAATAGAAAAACAAATAATCTATAACATATTATTCCCCAAATTTACAATGTTTCTCTTGGAAACAAAAAAAATAACATTAGCTATAAAAAATTAACAAAAATCTGCCCTTGTGGTAGATATATATATATATATATATATATTGTTATTATACATGATTTGCAGGAAACAACTACTCAGCGGGCAAATACCCCGACCTGCATTGAATTACACCATACAAATCATGAAAAATTGGTAGCCAATGTCATTTGTCAACTCCCTGACCAGACATAGACCGGTTTCGAACTTATTAGTTCTCCTCAGTATGCCATAGGTCATGGAGCAGACAAATGACAGTGGCCAACCTGCTTGTCTTATACAGACTAATGTAAATGGTGTAGTGGTGAGAGGTAAGTGAATCCTCTCATGTGGTCTAATGCTACTATACACCAGACATCACAGATGTCTCCATGGTGTATAGCGACTTGCCATTTTGCAAGTACCGAGAGCGGCGACCTTCAGCCCTTGGTGGACTTAACCTATATACTGTTATTATACATGATTTGCAGGAAACAACTACTCAGCGGGCAAATACCCCGACCTGCATTGAATTACACCTTACAAATCATGAAAGATTGGTAGCCAATGTCATTTGTCAACTCCCTGACCAGACATAGACCGGTTTCGAACTTATTAGTTCTCCTCAATTCAATTCAATTCAAAAGAACTTTATTAAAATTTAATTGGAACAGTGGACTGCCTTCCCAGCACCCATCCCGGGACCGATCCTGCGACCACCGCGTTGACGCGGTGGTGCATCGCAAGGTCGGGCCGAGGCGGGGCTGGTTCGGCGTAAGTAAAAAATGTATATAAAAATAAACCTAACTCCTTTTACAAAAACAAGTAAATTAAAAAGGTGATTTTGTACAAAAATGCTTAAAAAGTAAAGCTTAACATAAAAAGGGTTAAAACGATCACTGGCTTTCGCCGTTCGCGCACATTCACTATTTTTAAAATTTTGTTGCTGTCGCTGGCACCGTAACTTGTACGACGTGCCATCCGCGAATCACTCCAGCGACGGGCTGCGCAAGGCTGGCCTAAACTGTGATTCTAAATTTTGAATTGTTTTTGTATAAAAAAAATTTGGAAACTGTTACAAGATTAATGAAGGAAGAATGAATTTACAGACAAAAATGTACAAACAGAAACGAAGGAACAAAAAACGCGAAAACAAAAATACACAAAAACAAAAGAAGAGGGGGACAGGAAAGAATTGAAAGTCGATGAAAGGTATGAAATATCAGTGAAAGGTGGATAGTAGCAGGGAAGGTGTAGTAGGTGAAAGTTTGGCTAGAGTGGCTGCCGGAAGATCGGTAACGTCTGGTAAGGTAAGGGGTGTTTAATCCGAAATGGGGCATTATGCTGTCTAATTTGTGTAATGTATTAGTTCTCCTCAGTATGCCATAGGTCATGGAGCAGACAAATGACAGTGGCCAACCTGCTAGTCTTATACAGACTAATGTAAATGGTGTAGTGGTGAGAGGTAAGTGAATCCTCTCATGTGGTCTAATGCTACTATACACCAGACATCACAGATGTCTCCATGGTGTATAGCGACTTGCCATTTTGCAAGTACCGAGAGCGGCGATCTTCAGCCCTTGGTGGACTTAACCTATATACTGTTATTATACATGATTTCCAGGAAACAACTACTCAGTGGGCAAATACCCCGACCTGCATTGAATTACACCTTACAAATCATGAAAAATTGGTAGCCAATGTCATTTGTCAACTCCCTGACCAGACATAGACCGGTTTCGAACTTATTAGTTCTCCTCAGTATGCCATAGGTATGTATATATATATATATATATATATAATTTGTTTGGCTACCAATAAACAATATTTACTAATACGCCCCCTGTGGGATAAATAGGTATTGAAATAAAGGGGTTAACAACCCTTATTGAGTACCATTTTCAAAATAGGTCAACGTTGAAATAAATGGAGACAACCCTTAGTTCCCGCAGCGTTGAAAAATATAGGTAAAAAATAGGTAGAAAAACGATAAATCGTTACGTAAAACGATAAAGGCAAAAGTAAATAATTATTTTAGATAATAATCATTGTTAACAGAGAAAAACTAAAGGTAAATAATTTCGAGTGTAGTATAACGGTCAAATATTCAATTTTTTTTTAGATATTGTCCTAACGACTTAAGATAAATCGAAATGGCGGCAGCAAGGTATCGCAAGTGTATAACATGAATTTAAAAGGGTATGTAGAAGGCAGTAGAGAAAGCCATTTACGGTACTATATTCAGCCACTTGTTAAGTAAAATTGTGCCCAGGTATAACAGATTATATTAGATTTGGCCTAACCCAATTAGAACATCGTGTCCCCATGTGAACTTAAAATTTTCCATACGGGAAGGTCATGGCCACCTATGATGGCGGAATGACTATACGCTTCACAAGTTAAAAGCCTTGTATACCGCAAAATAACAATTATAAGATAAGGAAAATGTACATACCAATCTAAATCCACATTCACATTACAATTTAAATACCACCTTTTATTTAACAAGGAAACCACACTCAAAATTATACTAGCGAAGATACCACGTGTGTACGCTACGGAATCTAAAGGCCATCTCTCCGATTCCCTAATGGAGCTCGCGCAACAGGTATGAACGGAGCGTTCGTCGGGCATTTTTCAAGCGTTGGAGTCGAGTAGATTCACTCCGAGCAGACCAAATGTACAATAGGGGGCCACCGCTTTTCACACTGTAGTTTATTTCACGTTTAAGACACTGCCAAATTCATTTATATGCTGACAATACACAGCTTTATTACTCATTTAATGCTTCTGGGGTTGATGGTGCATGTTTATGCATCAATGAGGATTTAAAATTATTAAAAATTACATTCATATAATTGTAGATCAAGAAAACTTTGAATTAGTTGAATATTCAAAAAATCTGGGTGTTATTATTGGCAGTGAGCTTTGGTTTGAAAAACACATAAATAAACTTGTACAGAAAGCATATAATTCTATTAAATTAGTTTATGGGAATAGGCATTATTTACATCAAAAAGTGAAAATAATGTTATGTGAAAGCCTGGTGTTGTCTATATTAGATTTTGTCGACTGTCTATATGGTCCTAATTTAACTACTCTATAGAAGAATAAGATTCAAAAAATTCAAAATTCATGACTTGGGCTAATTTACGGTATTCTTAGACGTGAGAGAATGTCATGCAAGTTAAAGGACGCGGGTTGGTAGAATATGGAGAGTCGCAGATTATTTCGTTCGGCATGTTTATATCATAAAATTTTAGTTTTAACCAACGATATTTTAAGGTGTCCCGAATATTTATACAATAAAATAAAATTCAGGACCGATGTAAATAATCTCAATTTGTTTCAAAGGCCTTTTAACTCCACCTATCCACCAAGCAGAACAGTTTAAACGTTGTCTTAGGTATCAGATCTGCAAAATTTATAACCCTCTACCTGAAAACTTGAAAGAAATGAAATTAAATTGTTTCAAAAGAAATTTAAAAATATTAATTTATAATCGATATAATTAATAAATAGTATAAGCCCCCTAGTTTAGTTTAAAATTTAGTTTAATAAAGTTAATGTTTTATTTTTGTTATTAACTATAGCAAAATTATTTTTGTTATTTACATTAAGTACAATTATTTTCTGTTTATTCTCACTGAATGTAGTGCGCGGATTAAGTTAAGTGGAAGAGCAGCTAATCTTTAAGAATGTCTTTTTGTTTTTATTGTCAATATTGTAAGTTGCTGAACTTTTTTTTTATACATTTATTTAACGTCGGCCTATTTCCGCTACTGAGGCCTAACACCGACGCCTGTAGACGAGCTACCCACAACCAGGAATTTTGCCGAACCTCTTACCTTAAGAAGAGTAGGAATCTTTTACTTGCCTAACATTTAATAGACAAGGGACCGACGGCTTTACATCCCCTCCGAAGGATGGTATACCTCCTATATAACCCTCGTCTAAGGTTGTATAGCTTCCGCGCATACACTGATATACAAGCCGCTAGAAGATGTGTGAGGCGAGGACGCGGTTTCCGTTGGAATGGTCACCCATCCAAGTACTAACTGCGCCTGTCGTTGCTTTACATCGCATACCGAAGTATGTACATAATAAAGACGCACCTACGCTCGCCCCCCTAAGTCGCTGAACTTTGCCTATTGTTTCATTAAAATATGTATATAAGAGGAAATTGTAAGTGAATCTTTTTAAGTGGAAAATAAAGACGCTATTATTATTATTATTATATTTGCAAAAAGGATACATTTTAATTTCTTGAAAAAACATTTTTGTTGGAATTCAAAAATCAAAATTTTTTAAATTTAAAAATAACAAAAAATTTGGTTGTATCGTATTAACAGGAAATATTTTGATTTTCTATACCCTGAATATGGCGATTATCCAAACTCGATAGGAACATGTTTCTGTACAAATAAAATGTCGCTTAAAAATAAAAGAATTCAACTTTTTAAAAAGCCACATTGCCAATTAGATATTAGGCTACATGTTTTATGATTTTTTTAAAATCAGAAACAAAGTACATTGTGGTCAATTTGTTGAAAAAAATGAATTATATCTTTACTATTTAGTATATATTACACTTATTTTTAACTTGTTGTGAAAATATGGATGTTTTTCTCATGCAATAAGAAATCCTGATTTAAACTAAAAAATAATAATTTGAATAAGCTACTTGGTTTGGAAGATATGGCGAATTTGCCGACTCGCCATTTATATGTATTATGTAAATAACTTAAGTTTTGTAATCCACCCTGTAGGCATTACATAAAACATTGAACAGAGATGTTCCGCTGTTGTTTTTTTTTTTTATAAACTCGTATTTGATTACTTTCATTCGTAAGGATGGAACCGTTACACTACTGGACTCGAGCGCCATCAAAACTGTAAATATTGCGATATAGGAGAATGCGAGGCAATTTGTTAAAACGAAATGAAATATCTGACAAACTGTGGTTATAAAATGGCTAAGAAATGCAATAAAGGGAGACGTAAATTATGTTTCAAGAAATAACGTGATGTACAATTTTATTATGAAATGTCCATGTGGTTTTCAGAAAATTCGAGTTTCTCATATGCATGCAAACTTAGATAGCTTTAACTTACAGGGTTGGCTAGAAACTATTGCAGTCTAACAATGATATATTGGGCGACATTGGATACATTGGGTATTGGCTCGCCCTTATAGCTAGAATCATTCGCAAAATGCATTTTTTGACATGGGAAGTAATTTTATACTATTTCCGATTTCTCCGGAAATAATCCTAACTTTTGATTTTTAAAGAGAACACCCTGTATATTATTGCATTTTTGGATTCAAGATGAATACTTGAATAGGTGTGACGAGGTTCATAGATTTCTAATCATTTTTTTATAAGCAATTATAAATTTTCATCCAGACTGCTATGAAATAAAAATAACGTACATTGTCATTTTAGTTTCTACGAGAAAAATAATGCATATTTACTATTGTAAACTCTTGTAAATTGCATATGGTTTTTGAATGTATCCAATCTGGTCGATAGCCGAGTGGGTTAAGGCGCGAGGTGGCAATCGCAATTAATCACACGGACATCGCACCACCGGGTTCGAATCCTGGCTCCGGCACTGTCGGAGGAAATGGTTGTATGTCCGAGATTTTTCAATGTGTAACCCCTTTCCGCACAAGCCCTGGCTTCTGGAATTGGGGGTTGTCTAATTTCTGTGGTGTTTATTTATTTATTTATTTATTTATTATTCGTATAAACAACCGTCGTCCTAGCATGTATGTAAAACAGTCGTGGAGGTAGCAAGTTTAATAAATTCGTATTAATAATTTTTCATCGCAATTTAATTAATAAATGCAAATATATGTTCCATTATTTATCGTATATGTCTTTTTAATCATTGAAATAATGTAAATATTTTTCAGTAGTTCATATTATATCTCTCCGAAGAAAAAGTTCCTTTACGACTGACGTCTCTGGGGTTGTTAAAGGGGTAAATTCTTTTATTGAACATGTAAACCACATATTACACCCCCAATTTAGTAACTTGCAAAGTTTTCAACGAAATCGGCTAAAATTCATATCATGGGGGTTTTTGGGATCGCTGATTACGAATTGGAAAATTCAAAATGGCGGACCTAAAATGGCGGACTTTAAAAATGAGTTCCTGATTTACGCCGTTTCTATCGATTTTACTGAAAAATATGTAGAGTAAAAAAGTGTTTAGAATGTCATTTTGCGTGAGGGTATCGGATGCCCATATTGTTTAACCCTATCGCTTCTCTCCGTGGAAAACGTCCTATGACTAACCCCTTTATGTTGCAAAAATTGCGATAAAAACTTTCTTTTAAAATTTTTAATTACAGTTTGATAATATTGAACTGATAACACGTTGAAATAAGAAAAAAAAATTAACCCTAATTGTTTCAACCCTTTACTGGCAGTGAACATAGAGTGACCTCCCAAAAAATACGATTTTTCCCAAATTTTTACTACAAGCTGACGGGGGAAAATATGGAAATATTACTAATAGTTTTTATCATATTATCAGTAATAATGGATATACACCATTTGTGATGATATTAAAAGCTCAACAGATTCATTCTGTATTCGACATATACTCCAGTCCCACAATTAAAGATGTTGAATGGAATTACGAGGTGAAACTCAAGGTCGACCATTTCATATAACAGATCGGAACCAAGTTGTTAATGATTTTCATCATGAGTTGAAATCCATAAATTTCAAACAAGCTTTTGTAGATTTCCTAATGGATAAAAGGAGGAGAGAAGATTCAAGTATAATAGGGGAAGAGACCGTTTACATCCATCATGACATATGCTGCCAATTTTCGGTTGTTGGCGATGAAATACAACGAAATATGGACATGTTGTGGTAAGATGCAATGATACAGATATCCTCATTATCTTATTGGTCAACATGGAGTTCTTGCAGAATGACACCGTAAAGGTTTGGATGGATATCGGCACTGGGATATCAAGGCAGTACATTGATGTATCTTCTTTATATCATAATTCAAATGTGCTTCTAGAGGGCAGAATATTAAAACTTTATCAGTCCATTACTCCTCTCCTAACCCGTTCTCTTCACGCTTTTCATGAATTTACTGTTTGTGATCAAAATCCAGCTTTCCTATCGCAAAGAGATAGTCAGACCTTTCAATGTGTTAGAAAAAATCTACAAAATATCAAAAAGCTTTTGCAGCATTAGGCAAAAGCTCAGATAACGAAGTACATTATCATGCTCTGGAAGAATTTGTTTGGGCTTTTTATAAAGAAAGAAAATAAAAGGACGTCAATCTTGCCAGGTTGAAGATCTTTACACGTACTTACGACACAAGAAATGTAACAAACACTTCTCGTTGATATAAAAAATTATAACGAATGTAGTCTACCCCTGTGTAAAGCCGAGCTTCAACAACATTTACTGGGAACAACGTACATCGCGAAAATCTGGCGTGGAGCTCATCCTTAGAACCCCAGTTATCTCGAAGCAACAAATTTCGGTTGGATTCAAGAAGATGGCATGGGCATTTAAATTCGAGGGTGACCAAGTTCCCCTCTGCACAGATGTTATTGTCACTGATACAGAACGAACCTGAACGTTCACGAAGTAAAAATCGCATGACTGAATTTTCAATATTACCAATTTTTATACTAATTGATTTGGATTTTTGGTATTTATTTCAGACAAGGATACGGAGAAAGATGAGGAGAAAGGAAATCGAGTTACAAGGCGATACCGATGGTGACGGCGATTCGAATGAAGATACTGATGGCAATAATTTAAACACGGTTTAAACGATTTTTTAACGGTGCAGTAGAAAAAATCCTATTTTTGGAAGGTCATTCTGTGTTCACCCCCAGTAAAGGGTTGAAACGATTAGGGTTATTTCTTTTGGTTATTTCAATTATTTCAACATTATTCCAATATTGTCAAAGTGTACTAAAAAAATTTAAAAGAAAGTTTTTATCGCAGTTTTTGTAACAAAAAGGTTCCGGCATAGGAGGTTTTCCAGAAACGAAAAAGTTAAATGATGTGGTTACCAAAATGGTATACTCTAATGCAAAATGGCATTCTAAACACTTTTTTACTCTACATATCTTTCAGTAAAATCAATAGAAACGGCGTAAATCATGAATTCATTCTTAAAGTTCGACATTTTGAATTTTCCAAGTTTCACGTCGGATTCGTAATCAGCGAGCCCAATAACATTCATGATATGAATTTTAGCCGATTTCGATGAAAACTTTGCAAATTACTGAATTGAGGCTGTAAAATTGGATTTACATGTTTAATAAAAAAATTTACTCCTTTAGAAACCCCAGAGACATCAGTCGTAAAGGAACTTTTTCTTCAGAGAGATATAAACTACTGAAAAATCTTCATGCCGCGATAATATCTTGGTCACGGGCTCCCCTACTCTTAATAGAACGTGATCAAATCAAAAGTGTCAACATTTTTATATAGTTTCAAAAGCTCCAAAATAAAAGATCCTTGAGGATACCCAATATTACAAATCATGGAAATTATAAATCTCCGGATTATCCGGAGGATAACCATAGGATAATGTTTAGTCATATCAGATTTCGAAAAAATTGTTACTTTAGCACGTCCATGTGCTATACTGCAAGCGGAGCTTATGTCCAAATCAATCAATAAGACTTTATTTCTTGTTTTAATATAAAAAAGTACCTCCCCGGAACCCACACCGGGTCCGACCGTGCAACCACCGCGCTAATGTGGTGGCAGATTGCATGGCCGGGCGGAGTGGGACTGGTTCGGCTAAAAAAAATTAAAACAACTAAACCTAGACTCCTTCCGTCGCAGACGGATTATAAAAGGTGTTAAAATTCGGAACATGTTTAAAGAGCAAACTTAACAAAACTGAATAAAAACTACATACTAAATTAAAACACTTGCGCACTGATCACTTTTAATTTCGTATCTGACGCTAGCACCTCAATTTGAACGAGGCGCCTTCCGCGAGATAAGTTAATGCTGGGCTGCGTATGGCTGGCCTAAACTTTGATTTTAAAAAATTTGGGTTGTATATGTTTTGATTTTCTAAAAAATTGTGAAGCGAAATGAATTTAGAGACAAAAATGTACAAAAAGAAAACAAGAAAAAATAAACGCGACAAAAAGGTTACAAACAGAAAGGAAAAGAGGGACAGGAAAGATTTAAATGTCATTAAAGGTGGATAGGGTAAGCGGAAGTTAGAGTTGTTGAAGTTTGGCTACAGGGGTTGCCAGAAAATCGGCAACGTCTGGTACGGTAAAGGGTGTTTAATCCGAATGGGGCATTATGCTGTCTAATTTGTGTTATGTGTCTTGTTAGCGGACTATCGCCCAGCTTGAAGGAGTAGAAATTTTGGGAGATCCGCTATCGGGGTTATGTCGTTGCAACGTGCGTATAGGTCTCTGAGGAAGGTGTACCTTCCACAATTAGAAATGAGGCGCATAAATTAGTGCTCGAGCACTTTTAGTTTTTTCATTGTCGTGACCGGTATGCTGCACCACACCGGCGCTGCGTATCTGATGGACGGCCTGATCACCATTGTCTATAACAATTTTTTATTTTGTCTGTTGAGTCTGCTAAAACGTCAGTCGTTGGTCCAATCTAACCCCCAAGTACTTCACGCATCTTTTAGTTGGAACTTTGTTTCCCCTGATCGAAATGGGTGTTATGATTTTATTCTCTGTAAACCGACGCGTGAAGACTATCGCCTCAGATTTCTCAGCGTTCACCCGAATCTTCCACTGGTCGTAATAAGCCATGGCACGAGCCATGTGCGCCTTCAGCAGCATATTCGCTGCTTGGGCTTTGCGTGAATGCGCATACATGGCTGTGTCAACGGTGTACGTGGCCAGCTTCGTATTCGGGAACTCTGGAAAATCGGAGACGTACAGGTTGTACAACTTTGGTGACAGGCACGATCCTTGCGGGACTCCCGCGCGAATGTCCCGCCGTGTTGAAAGTTTGTTATTCACTCGAACCTGCAGGGACCTCCCCGTTAGGAACGAGTGAATGAGCTTAATGAAGTAGGTCGGAAAGTTGTAGTGGCGTAGTTGGAGCCTATGTCCCGTACAGTTGAGTGAAAGCTCGATAAATCCAAATTTAAACGACAACAATCTAAGGTCATAAAATTGGCTTAACTACAACGTCAGCCAAAAAGCAAACGTCATGTTTGACTCCAGAATTATCTAAAACATGAACTGTTGCAGTAGATAACAAGACCGTATTGTGTAAAATAGAAGAATTAGTACCGTTAAGCAAACAACACTTGAATGTGGATTTGTTGGTATTGAAGCGACTGATAGAGTTCCCAAATTACTATTTCCTAAACTATTTAGAATTGAATTCTCCACTTTTCCTTTAGGTCCATTTTTACTACAACACAACAATTTGAAACACAATAAAGTATGATGTCTTAACCGACAAACTTTTACACATATATAGAATAATTTGCAAATTTATGAGTTGACAAACCATTTTATAAGCTTGTAACATTCCTCAGGAGGAAATCCCAAGAACTTTGGACAATTAATACTCAAATGCGACTTAGATTTGCAAATTATACACATTAATCTGTCATTGCCTTGAACAATAAACGAATGAGACACCCTAGAGTTGTTTTTGCGGTTGCCATAACTGGAGATGTTGTTTGATTGGTACATGCTCTCGGACAGATTTTACTTGTTCCTTGACAAAATTGATGATTTAGTCATATGAAAGCATGTGATTTCCTTCGGGTATTTTCAGATAGTCTTTGAACTAAGTATGCCTAACCTCACACACCTTCCAGCGGCTTGTATATCAATGTACACGCGGAAGCTATACAACCTTAGGCGAGGGTTGTATAGGGGATATACCATCCTTCGGAGGGGATGTAAAGCCGTCGGTCCCTTGTCTATTAAATGTTAGGCAAGTAAAAGATTTCTACTCTTCTTAAGGGAAGAAGTTCGGCAAAATTCCTGGTTGTGGGTAGCTCGTCTACAGGCGTCGGTGTTAGGTCTCAATAGCGGAAATAGGCCGACGTTAAATAAATGTACAAGAAAAAAGAAGTATGCCTAAATAACGTTTTAAATCGGACAAAATATTTTACTCTTGAAACCAGTTCATTATAGGCCTCTTTTAGATGCACTAGTTTTTGTATATCGACACTTTCCTATACACTTCCACGCTTTCTGCCTCCTATGTGTGAACACAGGAGCACGTACCCCCCAAAGTTAATTCAGTTCCCCAAGGCTAATTCAGCTAGCTAGTTAATTTCTATTTATTCTTATCCATTTTATCAATATAATAAACCCCAAAACTAATTTCCGACGTTATCGCTACGTTACAACTTAAGCTTGCCAATATCTACTTCCCAAAGTGCACCACATCGGTTGTGTACAGAGACCGCGTCATGTTTCTGCATGTGGTAGATTTGGCTAGATTTTGTTTACGACGTTGCTATGACAACGACACGCGCCTTATGATATAAAGCGGACACAGTTCACTTGTGTAACTTCACTGTTATATGCTTAATAAGTTGATATTTATGTTTGCCTGCTTTCGCGAGTTCTGTGTTTTGTTATTTGTTTATTTCGTTTCATTTAGGCATACATTAGACTTTTAAAAATAAATTCAGTGTGTTATATTTTAAGTAACTGACCACTGAGCTACGAAGATAAAATTAATATAACCGAGCTAAATAAGCTGTTCTGTTTTGTTTACCTTTTAAGCAACAATTTGCAGTCTTCACCGTGGATTCAGGAAGGAGTACACGATTTACAACATTTACAGGAAACATGCGAAAAGTGCAACCCATTTATATAATTTATTATACTATGAAGTTTTAGGTAAAAGGTAAAAGTGACGTTCGTAAACAGTTAGATAGTGCTTATCTCGAAAATGTACGGCCAAGAAAGGCTTAATGCACTTTTGATGTTATCAGTTGAAAAAAATATGATTCAGTTAATTCCTGACTTTGACAATAAAGTGATAGACATTTTCGCAACTAGTAAGGAACGTAGAATGGATTTTATATATAAATATAATGTTTTGTTTGTGTGTGTATGTATATGTACTAAATTTTAAAATGGGAGGACACCTTTCCAATTTTTGGTTTATTTTTTATGCAGCACACGATTTTGAGAACAAAAAATATGGTGAATGGTTTTCTGCTAAGATAATTTTAATATACCATTTCATGTCATGTGTGCTCCCCTATAAAATTAACCACAGCCGCCACTGATTAACTCAGCGATGGATATATCATCTCATTACGATTCGGTAATTGTTGGTAAAGGCGTTGATCTTTTAATCCGTATGACAGGATTATCCGCACGTTATTCAAACATGAATTTTATGAAGTCAAGCAAAGGAAAAACGGGCGAAGGAATTTATTCTTAAAACTCTTTTAAATATCCAAAAGAAGTTGCGTTTAACATATTACTCCTCCACGCATTCAGTGGATGTGACACAACTTCTGCACTTTTTAGGCAAGGCAAAGCAAAATTCGTTGAATTATTACAAAAGTCTGTAGGATTACAAAAATACGTGGAAAATACCCCAATTCTCACCCTGATGTTATAGATACAGCAGGCCAAAAAGTTATTTTAGCCCTTTACGGACTAGAACCCGAACAGCATTCTTTGAATGAATTCAGTTACAAATGCTTTATTAAGTTAGTGGCAAAAAGTATATATAATCTTGTATCGTTACCTCCAACAGAGTCTGCTGCACGCCTGCACTCTTTCAGAAGATACTGTCAAATACAGCAGTAGAACGGCAATACTCATAGTCCTCAAGATTGGTGTTGGATGAAAAAAAAATTGCCTGTTTCCTACTACTACCAAAAACGAAGCTGCTCCACAAGAACTTTTGAAAGCAATAAGGTGCAAGTGTACAAAAGGCTGCAAAGCCGCTTGTAGAAAAGCTGAACTAAGATGTTCCGTTATCTGTTCCGGATGTCAAGGACAAACATGTCCAAATGTCGAAATGTAGACGACTTAGATCAAGCCGTAGATAACAAAGATAAGGTATTAGCTTTTTTGGAATGGGATAAACACGAGGAGGCTCGATTAACAAAATGAATACTAACTGCCGAAATAACTATATGAATAAAATCCGCGTCCTCGGCTCACATCTTTCAGCGGCTTGTATATCAGTGTATGCGCGGAGGCTATGCAATGTTAGGTGAGAATTGTTTAGTGGATATACCATACTTTGGAGGGGATGTACAGTCGTCGGTCCTTTGTTTATTAAATGTTAAGCAAGTAAAAGATCCCTCTGAAAGAGAAGAGTTTTACAAAATTCCTGGTTGGGTGTAGCTCGTCTACAGGCGTCGGTGTTAGGCCTCAGTAGCGGAAATATGCCGTTAAATAAATGTTTAAAAAAATTCTATAATCTTGACTATGAAAATCAACGCCCTGCCCTATTCTGTCGAAAACAAAAATTCATGCGTGTGGAGAAACGTAATCCGTGCTTGGACTGGACCAAAAATGTAAGTGAGTTGGATGACTAAAAGGTTAATGAACCGAAATAAAATGGACTGTAAATTTTATATTAAAAAAAAAAAAATTGAAAACACATCAATCTCACTCATCTCCATAAATCTCCTGTTCTGAAGGGAGTGCGTTAATGTATTGTGTAGAATAGATGATATAAGGAGATTTGGTTCTTTCTAATTTTATCCAAAATATGTATTTCCAAAATCACAATGAATTTAAAATGTCTTGCATTAAATGCAAAATGAGACAGTTCTATGGAAATAGATGTCTACGGAGCAGCGCAAACAACTATTGTGAAGGCCGTTGTGAAGGCCTTTTGGGTATCGGCTCCGTGTGTCCAGTACATTCAATTTTATACCAAATACATTGATACCCATATGCTTGGATTTTAAGGACATTTATTTAAAAAGATAGTAAAGACAGTTTATAATCACAAGACAAATACAAGTTTATAATCAGACTCTTTGTTTGTCGTCCACAATTTTTAAGTTGCATCTTACGATAATTTTTTTAATGGTCTGTGAAAAAACCCTGCCTTAATTCACATCTTTCAGTAATTAATTACTGCTTATTTCTTCTATTCTTTACAATCATTTTGTTACTCGCACTCTTTAACAATTTACTTATTTTAACAGTTATTCTTTTCGCAGTGTGAATAATATATTTTACAGTTTTTTCTACAATAAAATAAATAACAATTATCTATGAGAAAAGTGCAGTTATGAAGATTAACTAACGATACCATAATGGACTACAATAAAATAAGTATAGTTAACTTTTGTTATTATAATTTTATTTGTCATTATCTTGCAGAAATCTCCTTATTACGTGCGATTTGTGTTAATTGTTATCATAGAAGGGCATGCTCTTGTCTTATTATATTTATGTGCAATACCTGATGAGTCTCTTTAGAAAAAATGCTGACAGATGCTAGTTTAGTCGGTAGTAAAGTGGTCGTAATTACAAACTACTCTGAAGAAGTGCTTTAAATTCACGAGCCCTAAGCACTTTTTAAACATTTAAATAATAGGGTATATATTGAGGCTAGAACTTCAATGAATTCAAGTGTTACTTACAAAAAAAAAAAAAAAAGATAAAGGCTATCCGAAACAACCTACAGTGACAATATAGGAAAAGTGAGTAACATTTAGTTGAATATACAATAATTTTCTTTTTATTTTAGCGAAAATGCCAATAAGAATAATAAAACAGATTAGCTATTCATCGAAAAACTTTCGCTCATTTCCTCAAATTTAAGCTTTTATATCTTTAGTAACAAAACTATACACACACATACAATGTTTGAGAATGAATAGAAAAAAGAAAACTTTTATTTAAAAAAAAACGCTTTTAGTAATAATAGTTTCTTTGTGGCGCTATGGGTCTACTCCAATCAGCCAAATACAAAATGTTACTGGTTAGGCCAATACTTAAAATAATTATACTTGGAAAAATCAATATTTATATATATGTTTATTTATTCTATGAATCTATAAAGCTTTTGATGAAAAGTTAGAATTAACTGTTACCTCGCTAATTGTTTCATGAAAGGCTAGTTTTTTTTGCTAGTAGAAAGTGACTCAAAACAGTTTACCAAAATTTACCCCCGCGAACCCTTATAAAGAACCCTCTGAAACGAACAAATTCAATTTTTTGCTAATATCTCGAAAAATAACGAAAAAAACTGATAGCGCCACATGAGAGGATGTGATTTCCTTATTTAACTGTAAATTGTTTAATCTACACTATTTACTGAATTTGTCAACGTCAGTTTTTAATGTCACACAATCATTTACATCATTTATTCACTGTACAACTTCATATTGTCAGCATATAAAAGACAACTAACATCCAATTCGATTGTAATGTTACTAATGAAAATGTTGAAGAATAATGAGGCTGACACAGAACCCTGAAGTACACCCAAAGTATAAAGATGAAAATTCCTCAAGCTGTTGACCGCTGTATTCATTATATCTATTTGAAAAAAAACTTCATTTATTGAATATTATGTTTCTAATAATAAAATATTTTATTTTCAGGTGAAATGGCTCCAAAATATAAGCCTCTGTTGTTAAATACATTTTTGCTAGGTGCAAAGGACGATGATCCCTTGATTCGGGCTTCCAGTTTATCTAATTTAGGAGAAATTTGTCGTGTTCTTGGATATAAATTGGGTACAATAGTTAATGAAGTAAGTCAATATAGTGTACAAAGTTGTCTTGGAGCCAGATTAAAATATACAGAATTTTCAAACACAAATGATCAAATGGAGTAGGGTGATGGCAGGGGCCAGTTCCATTCAATATAACCATACATACAGACAGGGTGTCTCAATAGTCTAATATCGGCTAAGTGGTTTAGTGTCAAAAGGCGCACATTTTAAAAATATTTTGAAATATACAGGGTGACTCGCTACAGCGGAGCATCTTTTAACATTGGTAGCCAGGTTGTACAAATGTTAAAAGAAGAACTTAACAAACTCAACACTATCTAAAAGAAAATATCATCAGTTCTGTGTAAGTAGTAGTATCTACGGAAATAACACAAACAGAATCTTAAAGCTGTGTATTTGACATACACAGCAAATAAGAGTTCTCCGGAAAAAGCTTTGAAAACGGAAAGAGACTACTTTCCGAAACGTCAGCAAAATACATTATTTCTGTGTTTATTCAGATTTATATTATTTGTAAAACATAACCTCTGATTGTTCCTTTGACGTAAACGTTGTTATGGCCCTGTTGCGTATGCGACCCGCATTGTTCATGTGTGTTTTGCGGGCCGTATATCGTTAACAGCCGCTAGTGGGTGGTCGCGCGTCTCCCAGCTGGTAAGAGCGGTCACGTGACTTCCGTCTGTTGTCAAAAGAGGGAGAGACATTTTGATGGCATTTTACACGGTTGTTGATTCCTGAAAACTTATGTTATTCAAGGCATCCTTATGGATTTTGGAATTATCAACACCAATAAAATTTCCTCAATTTGTTGTTGTTCTGTTGAGCGGAATATTTTGTTATTGGGGGCGAATTAAGTTAACCTCATTTTTGCCATCTTACCGATCTCTATTCACGTATTTCACAAATTTACAGGCTTTCCTTTGGACGTATCTCGCTGGTTTGGAAGATCGACTCGACCCCATTCTTTCAGCTGTAGCCTTCTCTAGGAGTTTTGGTGGGTTGTTTTCCCTCAGTAAGAGGTAAATTATAGTTCTTTTGTGGGTTATGTCAGATTTAAATTGCTCTCATTAGGCACGCTTCACGTGCATTTCCGACCGTGCAAATTTAATCGGTATATCTTTAGGGTTCCACGGACGGGGCTTCCACACACAGCAAGAAGTTCCACGGACGAGGCTAGAACGCCCACACACACACAGAGAGGTAGAAAGTTCCAGGGCTGGAGAGGCTGTAATTAACCCCATCGTCTGGTCAATTCCTTTACCGGGAACAACCTTAAGTGGTTCTGCGTGGTTATATATATTCTTACTTACTTTTGTATTTTAACTTGTGTATATTTAAATATTTTACACATTTAATAGTACTTAAGGAGGTTCTTTAATCAGACCCGTTGTGGCCAGATTTTTTTAATTCATCGTCACGTTGTAAACTCAGTGTAGCTTCACGAGGCATCTTTATTTATACTGTAACCTATTAATCAGAAAATTAGCCACACATTTTAAACATAGCCAGGTTTCATGCAAGATAACCAATAAATATTTGTAAATTCTGCAATATAATGCGTTTCATGTTTAAAGAAGGTGTCATTATTTCGTCTGCGACCACTACGTACGGAACCCTCAGTGATTTGTGTAAGTAAGTAAACTAATTTATAATAGTTTATGTTAACTTAGGCTTAACGCCCTGAGATAGTCTGAGCTAGTGAAATTTTATCGTGGGCACGTTACATCGCTTAGGGCTAGGAATTGTGTCTGCGATCTGCAGCGCTATTCTTGACATCCTTCGCAGTTGCGCGTATACGTGTTAATGCGAGTGATGTATTTGCGAACACTTTCAACAGATGGTATTCTCGACTGCACTTCGCATATGTACACGAACGAAATTAATCGCACGTTAAATAGCACTTGGCAACATCTCAGTTTCAAATAATATCTAATTTCACTCTGTTAAGGATGACAGGACAGCTTTGTCGACTGACATTGCTTGATTGTTAGTTTGTTGTAGGTTATATTTGTATTCACAAAGAAAAATATTTGTTTGTTTAATGGGGATTCCACGCAGAACTGTTAATGCTTCTACTGAACAAAAACGGTTAATACTGGGGTTTATAAAGAAAAATTCAAAACTCGCGTCTGGTAAATTTTCTAATGAATTTACTCAAAAAGATGGCCAACGTAGAAAACTGGAGGAGGGCCTTATGAAATAAACACATTTTCCATATTTTCAGTGTTCGCAATATATTGTAAATCGCCCATTATCAACAAATTACAACACAAGAGACTTTTTGATTTATATCATATCACGAACATAATAAATTTAAAGATTTTGAAGTAAAAAGTTAGGTTATATCATCGTTCGCACATTTACCGATTGTCAAAATCCACTCGCTGTTTAATGCGAATACTCGAATGTCTTGCGAATGATCAAGAATATCTAGTATGAATTTTCATTCGCATTATGGTGGTATGCGAGTAACTTTTAAAAATGCGAACAGTCAAGAATAGCGCTACTGGTACGCACAGCAGCCCAAGTGAGTTTCTTTTCTGTAATATCTTGTAAGCCTTACTAGCCAACGTATTTATTTATTTTATGCACTTGTAGAACGTAGAAACGTCACAGGCGCAGAGGCTTTTTTCCAATAATTCTATTATTCTGCAGATTCGGTGATTTGTTTTTGACGAGGATAATACATGTGGTAGAGAACTCAAATAAAAGGAAAGAATATTCGTAGAATGCCGCAAATATCTTTCAGACAATATTCACGTTGAAATGTCTTGAATTAGCGCTAGTATAACATACACCCTGTATAATTATAATCAATATTTGGTGATTGTGTCATTGTAGTACATCCCTTACATAATTCCAAAATAAATCTTTTTAATTAATAGTAATACACACACTGAGTTAATTTGTTAAAACTTGTTCCGACCAATATTTTAATATTTCTTCTAATAACTCTGCAACGCTACGTCAAAAACAAAAAATCTGAAGGTCGTTGGAAAGGTAATTTTACGCTGACTTCATAAATGTAAAAATATATAGGATGTTCCATTAAAAAAAATTACCTCGAAGATGCTCCGCTGTAGCGAGTCACCATGTATATTTCAAAATATTTTTAAATTGTGCGCCTTTTAACACTATACAACTTCCATAAAAAGATTTTCTAAAGTCTTCTAATAAGGCCTTTATTGAACTTTGATGCACTATTGGGACACCCTGTATGTTTATCCAGCTGCTGGTAGTTGATTTCAGTTTTGCATTTTTTTGCGAAATCAACTAGTCCACAAAGAGATTATTCTAAACAGATTTGATTTGTTTCGCTGTTTTTCTTTGATACGTGGTCAACCTTCTCGAGTACATTTTTTTATGTCAGCGCCACTTAAAATGAAGTGTTTTCAAAAATATTTTTTTATTTGCCAGAAGATAAAACTGAGTTCATGAAAATGCTTTTATTGGAAAGATGCACCCACATGAAAATAATATTCTGTCCATGTCCCGTCTGAAAGACTTCAACTTTTAAATTTAACTTCTGGTGCGTTTGTCACACCTTCGGAGACAGAGATGTGTAGTTGCCACTCTCAAGGGCGGTTTTCAGCGCCAGAGACGTTAATAGAAGAGAACACAAGATTTATACTTACTGTCAAATGCTACCAGCCACTTTCCCTGAATTTGCTGCTCTTGGACACTTTACTAAGAATTTTTTTATTCACGCCTCATGCGATTTTTATGCTTATATTTATAGCCACTTAGTGTCTTCCTTTACTCACTTGACCCTACAGACTTGGGGGGAACTAGGAAGTATTTCCCCGTATTTTGGTAGACGTATCACACTTACAACGGAACACATTGAATGTTAAATTCATTAATTCCTCATGTACTCAGTACACATTACAGTATGTAAGAATTAATGATGTGAGAACGGCTTTATTGTAGTTCTTTAAAAGAGTAACGAAGATTTGAGTTCGTTGCAGTTCTGAAAGAGAAGAACGAAGACTCAAAAAGGAAAAGTCACTTTTTGTTACACTTTCAAGTACATTCTCGAAGATATTTTGAACTATCGCACGCCATCACTCACAATGCCACTGTCTCAGCCAGATTTAATTGCAATTCCTAAAAATGATATCTTAAAAAACCTGAAAAGTGCGATTTTTGGGCAAGAAATGACAAAAAAGTGTGATTTCTTGCAAGGAGATATTTTGAAAACTATTGGAACTAGAATATATATATATTTTTGTTTTCTTCAAAATATTTTAGCTTCTCATTCCCTTTCTAATTTTAAGGTAGCACACAATGGAACTAAATAATACATGATTCAAATTTTTGCACACTTTCCAAAAAAATTCCAAAAGTGTCTACCTGATTAGGAATTTACAAACTCAGGGTCTTTTTTGAACACCTAAGTGAAGTGTTTAATAAAAGAATTTCAGTTCTGACCTATATCTTTACATCTCCGCGACGGAACGATGTGGTGATTAGGCTAATAATAATAAAAAATAAATTTCTTCTAACATAAGCATTTCATTAAATAGTAACCTTTTCTCATACACCATACACTATACACTATTAACCTTTCGAACGTTTAGCCTTTCTCATGAATAAATTTAAAATATAGTCAAGCAATTTAAACACTGAACATCGGCATAGTGTGCTATCGCTCAGACATAAAATGTCTCCAAGCACATAGCGGACTTGAGTACAGCTGTGAATTCTAATTATTGTAACATTATTTGATTTATTCCCCAGGTTTTAGTTTGTGTTCACGCCATCATTGCTACAGATAAGTCGTTGGAGGCACGTCGGGCGGCCGTTACCGTTATAAGACAGTTGTTCGCTGGCCTTGATAATGAAATGATCGCATTCCTCAAAGATGACATCTTGCCGATTTATAGGACGCTCAAGGAAATTTACAATGGCGATAATGATGATGTTATGAGGCTGCAAGCTCAGTTGGCATTGGAGGAACTTAATGAAAATATGAAAAACTTTGTGTTTCCTAAACCGCAGTTGAATATGGAGAAAAAGATTGTAATGTTAAATTAAACGAATATGTAATTTATTGCGATTGGTTTTATTTTTCCTTTTATTTTGCCATTGCATATAATACTGTTATAATGTTCCAGCCTTGGTACAAAAGAGGCAGATGCAAAAAAGATAAATTAATGAATCAGGAATAATATTAATATTGTCTAAAGTAAAAATATCAACAGTGCTGTGTGAGTAGCAAATTTCGATGGATATCAAGAAACCCGGTCGGGTTTCGTAGCTGATTTTCTATCTCTGTCGTGCGAAAGCGAAGGAATTCATATACAGCAAGATATTGTTTTCTGCGCTATCTGGATATTTCTTTTCTTTTATATAAAAAAAACAGAATCATTTAATAAGAGAACTAAACTTTAATTAATGAGTTACATGAATAATGTATATTACAGAATAAAATCCAGGAGATAATTACAATAAAATTTGATAGCAGTAAATGAAGCCTCAAACGCACAAATAGAACTGAAATAATTGAATGTTGAATAGCAGTGAAAATGTAATAACTCTCGGTAAATTAAATGCTGCTCTATTTAATATTTTTTAAATAAATATTGAAAAGATGTGGCAAAAGACATAAAAGCAAACAGTACAATAACTACAATACATGAACCAGATATAAAAAATTCACTGTATTCAAGTCCTAAAACAGAAAATGAAATTATTATTATTATACAGTTTCTTCAAAAAACTAGGTCCAGACGGATTATATCTTCAGAATTTATCAAAATTATCTTTCTAAACGAATATGTCATACAAATAAATAAATAAACACATTCATTATCTTACAAGTAACAAGAATACAATCCAAGACAAAATTTTAAATAATTAAGTAATACAATAAAATACAATAATACAATAGTACATTAAATTATTGAATTATATGAAAATAATTAAACTGACATTAAATTAACGAATATGGCAGATTGCGTCAAATTGACCCAGTACATATCAATGAAATAAGTTAAATGAAATTGATATTGTCTGTGATAATTTGGGTTATAGCCTAATAAAATGGGAAAATTTTGACGAAATAATTCAGAACGGGCCGAAATTTTGGGAACAGGCTTATTTTATGGTACTTTTTGACATATCAAAAGTCCCCAAAATAGGAAAAAAAATCTGTTTTTCGCAAAAACTCGGAAAGTATCAATTTTACTGTAAAATATGTACACGTGAAAATTATAGGTAATAAAAATCCGCACAATTTCGTTTTTTTTTTAACTTCGTACGACCTATTGGAGCCGACATAGATTTTTTGAAATTTTGACAGTTTTGCGACGCAACGAAATGCACGCATTCTTCGGTAAAATTTCAAAAATGGTCGTTCGGATCGCAGAATGTTTCAAATGAAAGTTGTAGGGAATTCGATTACCAACAATTTCCTTTTATTTTTCGTTTCCATTCGATCAATATTGGCAGAAATATGAATTTTTAAACATCTGTATAGCGCACTGTCAGAACACTTGCTTCATGATGAAATCGATAAAAACATAAAACGCTAAATCGTACACATATAGTGTATCTAATGAAAGTTAAAGAGAATCAAATTTTGAATATGTTGGTGTATGTACAAAATCGTTTTGATTTCATCCAAATCGACAAATTTCATCACATTTTATTGGTTTTTATTGATTTAAACTGTTATAATGTATATCACAGATCATGCCATCACTATTCACAATATTGCATATTGTACAAACATACAGGCGACCGACCGTAGTAATATATTAATTGCAGTCACAGGTAAGTAAAAAGTGGCTAAAACTCTTGTAGATTATTTCGAAATTCGAAACAATATTTCAATAAATTTTATACAAAACCTGCTGCAAATAATATTGCTCTTAGATGTTGTGATTGAAAACTTAAAGAATTTAACAAGTGCTGAGGGTAGCTTCTATTGGGATACATTCCTATGATTTTGTATTGTAAAAATTTGAGAAATTACACCTATAAGTACACTTTCCACAGCCAATTATTAAACATTATAAAATGGACATCAAATCAAAGAACCATACTCTAATTTTGATCTGGGATACGAAATATTATTTTATGCTATGGGGCCATGAAAGTTAAGGCTATTCCAAATTATAAAACATAACTTTTTTAATGCAGAAGTTATGTTACTACGATTATTAAAGGATAGTTTTGAGTCAAACATTGTACCAAGATCTTTTATAGATTCACAACAGATTAAATCTGTAGACATTAATTGATTGTTAAAATCAGTGTACTGTTTTTTGTAGTATAAAAGTTAAGACAACTACTTAAACTTTTGAATGTTTCTTCGTTGGCGATCACATCAAGTTACGATTTTTTCAGTTGATTTTGTGTAGATAGTCACTAACATCTTTTACAGCACGGTAAATTTTGAGATCTTCAGCAAATAACACTTTTTTACAGTCGATCATCTCTACCAAGTCATTGATGAAGAGTAGGAATAGTAAAGGGCCAAGATTTAACCTTTGGAGCACTCCTAAAGTAGGAATGTACTTTTTATAATCAAATCCGTTATAGGATACAAAATTAAATTCTGTTAGTTAATAGGACCTAATAACTGCTATGAGGCATTTCACAAATCTAAAGTTGTTTAAGCTTTATTAATATCATTCTGTGATGCGATGCGATAGAAAGCTTTTGCAAAGTCTGTAACGTCAATCGGTCCTTGATTATTGAGAGAAAATTTTACGTTCTAAGTTCGTTATAGTCGAGTGGCCTTCCATAAAATAATGTTGGTGTGGTGAGATTGAATATTTAGATGTAATACCATGTCTCAAAAAATTTTCCAAAATTACAAAGAATAGAAATAGGCCTATAATTAGTTATTTGAGAAGGATCGCGGGATTTAACTATGGGATTTAGTAATTTTCTACGTATCAGGAAAACAGAGGTTGTAAGGGTTAAATTAAAGATAAATAATAGTGGTGTTATCAAAATATATCTACAATTTTTCACTAACAAATCTGGAATTTGATCATGACTTAACGTCATCAGATAGCCACGTTTCAGTCAAGCAAATGAATGAGTACTCACTATTATTAACTGCGGCATAAAACTCGTCTACCTTAGCACCTAATCTCAGTACATTTTGAAAATAAGGGATATCTGATAAGTTTAATCCATCGGGCTTAGCTAGTTTAAAGAGTTTAGGTATGCCGTTGATGTTCTTGATTTTAAGCTTCGCTTCACCACTTCTTGATATGCATCCTCCTTAACTCTCTTACTCCTTATAGTATTCTATTTGTTTCGGGATACTATCAAACGAAATGGAGATATTTCCAAACTCCGAGTCCTTCAGTTGCTTTGAATTACGAATAATTGTATTGACGGACTGTTCATTATCAAAATTAATTCGAATTAGTCTGGGCCTCTCACTATCGGGTGAATATTTCCCAAGTCGTATAGGTTTGATGTTTGATGTCCTGGGAGACCACGTTATTAGACTGGAATTCAACACATTTTTTGCACAATTTTTACTATGATTTAAGTTAATATAGGTCATATAAGTTCACGCATACTTTAGTTTGGAATGGGTCGATGATTACAACAAAATACAAGACAGAACATAAAAAGTTATTAATTTAATGAATTATCGGTCAATTTTCCTTATTAATGATTTCTTAAAAATCTTTAAAAAGTGCCTAAAACCAAGGTTAAACTTTTCCTTTTAACAAGTAGTATCAAACAAACAGTCTGGGTTTAGACAAAATACGAGTGCGGAAATATAGCTATGTAGTGGTAGGAAATATACGGCTTAAATAATAACCAAAAGTGTCTTGCTGTATTTTTAAATTTGGTCAAAGCATTTGGATACAGTTGATCAGGAAATGCTAATAAAAGGTTGGAGAAAGTAGCTATCAGGGGTTCTGCATTGGATACCTATATTTAAAATAATTGCGGAACCAACAGTCAAAAAGTAAAAATTACTGAAATATTGGGTGGTTCTTTAAAAATTACAATTGGTGTCTAGCAGAGCACAGTAGTAAGCACTATATTGTCTTTAATATATATTAATGATAATCAATAATTATAAATCCAGTACCTTATGCTGATAATGCAGCAGAACATGGACCAAAGTATATCCCAATGTAAAAATTTGTTTAAAGTAAATGTAAGTCTTCTTAGTATCAGTATACTACTAAAAAAAATGTTTAACATTTGTAATATCAGTTGTGAAATGATCCCACCCCGAGTCTATTACTTAATTACAAAATCCTGGCCACGGCCCCAATGACCTCTATCCTCCCAATTACTTACTAACAAAAATCCTTTATGAACTGTCCCACCCCCACTTTTACTTACTCACAAAAATCCTTAATCGTGAAGCAATCAAGAACATATTAAATCCCACCCACTAAATATTTATATCAATTTTATGTTAAGATAAATAAACAAATTGACCATTTACGTGATCGTCTAGTTTTACAAAGTTAGGACACAATTACGTTGTGTTAGCAGTAACCCTTTATATTTACCCCAAGTTCTTTTATGCAAAGTTTGGTATTACTTGTTTCTATCTGATACTATTTACTTTAGAAAATTAATCACTTTTTAATTTAAGTACCTTGCAAGTTTGAACACACTGTTTATGAATTGAGAAACCTCGTTAATCATTTATATTATTTAGTTGTGGTTTTATTACTCAATATTGAACTGTGGATTTATGTGTAAGGTTTGTTTTGGCGTTTAGTCGGTTGAAGTTAACCTATTATCACATATTTAGTTTATTACTTGTATTACCAGGAAGGTAAGTTGAAAGAACTGACAAAAATCGTTTTTATACATATATTCAGATCTTGGTGACAAATCGTCAGACTCGGAGGGAATGAAATAGTACACTCAAGGTACGTTCAATGCTCCTCGAAGTATGCTCATAAAAAATCAATTTTTGGCTTAACGACGTTCGTAATTACATGCCACGTGGCGGTATGAACCAACGTAAAACCTTACGACTGATGCGAGGATAACACACTGTTAGGTTCTGATTTGAGAGACACAATGGCGGGTACCACATTTACGGTGGCAGCCACTACAATCGCTGTCGAAGAGATATCGTAGAGTGTTTGAAATACATAACCAACTGTAGGAAAATGCATTTAACCCTTGAGAATAATAAAAGTGATTGTAACGGATATCACGGCAAATCTGATTTCGTGTCATAATCCGTATAATTGGAATAAGATGACCCATAGTTGTAAAGTCTTAACGCCCGACGAAATAAACAATATCCGTACAAAAACCCCCGTGCCTTAACGGTACTTACATTGCGTTGACCGCAAATAAGTAGAGTAAGCCACCCTCGCGCAAGGCTCTTGTTGAATGTGATGGCCATAAACCTTTAGAATATTGTTAGATAGTTAGGGTGACTGGCGTCGTTGTCCCGTTGACCTAATAACACAATTCAAAGAGTATGTATTACCAACAGGAGAGTAAAATTACACCCCCGCTGAGAAAGCGGAACAATATTATCTGTTAACTGTAGCAACACAATGTGTGATCTGAACGAACTTGACTCTAACTTGAAAAAAAACTATTTGTCTGTTTATTGAATAAAGCAAAATGAAATGAACATAACTTTTGAAACTGTAAACTAATTAAAATCAATTGAATTACGATGCAACTTAAGTGAATCTTAAAACAAAAGAACGTTGTTCCCAAACCAGTAAATAAACGTAAGATTTCCCTAGATCTGATTGCCTGTCCCCTAAATAAAGAAACTTAATTAAAAACTTTAGATACCAACGCGGCCGAACGGCCAATGAACGTTAGGCTCAGTATATATAAGTCTACAAATTCTCCCCCGGATTTCTTATATCGTTGCCAGATAAATTTAGAAGAGCCAGTAATAATGATGAAATTTAGTTACTGATTTGAAAAATGGGTAAGGTCGCGGGACGGACATTTGAGCCTCACCTGGACAAATTGCAATCTCTTTCTCGGTAGCTACGTCGTTATCTTGAGGAACTTCGTCAGAGTTTTGCACCTCGCTGGGAATTAGGTTACACTTCATGGCTGGGAGTCTGCTGCTATTTCTTCATAGTACAAGGCCTCGACACGGAGAGTGTCAGTAATAATTAAATCGGATTTAATTTTCTTGTACCCAAATACAAAGCCTCGATACGGAAAGTACCGGTAATAATTAGATCGGATTTAATTCTCTTGTACGTCCTGGTAGGGTCTCTGGTGGCTGGACTTGGTTTCTCCTAGTTGGTAGCTTCCCTGGGTAGGTCAAAGGAAAATGACTCTATTCCGCGGTTTCCTCATCGCTTTTATATACACGCCACCCTACGCAAAGCGTATATGGCGCGAACGAGAGAGAGTGGCGCTTGGAGATGCCTAGTGGGGCTACTTGAAAATGGCATTTATTAAGTTTTAGTTACGGGCTTCAATGACCAATAAGGTTCATTATGGCTCTTAACTTCTGCAACATCTCTTTAGAAACGCAACAAGCTAGTATGGCCTAACGCTGCGTTAAAGACTTTTAAACTTATTCATTCTGTACAAAATAAAATTATTCGACATGAAAACTGAAATATTATGCAAATGCGTATTTAAAATTGATAATGGGTTTTTGAACTTAATTCCTTATGACTATGTCGTAAGAAAAAAATGATTATTGATAAATTAAATAAGAGTAATTGAATTTTGATAAAAAATTAAGACAATAATTTGAAAACGGCTGGCCTATACGGGGCGTTTTAGTACGGGTAATTAATCCGAAATATTTATGCGAAACGTAACAATTAATTTCCTCAATTTATAAATCAGGATATACAGTCCTGTATAAAGACCCCCTACTAGGACACATCTGTGTATGATAGATTCAGATAAAAGTGTAGTGTTCAACTTAGTTTAATAAGATATTATTTTTTTAAAAAGAGGTTCCTCCTTATTTTACAACTAAACTTCGTATTTAAGCTTTTCTTCATAATTGAAAAAATTTTCATTTAAAATGCAAAAAGGGTAGTTTGCTTAAAGCCAATTTTGTAACGGTCCATTTTTTATCGTGTAGCAAAATATTAGGAAATCTCATATATAAATCGGTACAAAGAAAGCCTATAGCCGTGTGATCTATTTGTATTGAACTCCAAGGCTATGATTGGTGCATTTTTGGATCCGAGACCCTGATTGGTTTAGATATTTAACGTCGTTTTGAGGCGTAGAATGTGCCGAGCGGATTCCCGTTGATGTCATGGGCTCCGCCGGCAGCAGTAAGGCGGACCTGCGATTAAAAATAGTTAAAAGTAAAGATTAAAAGTGTTGTATCACCGTCAAGTAATGTGTAAAGTTGTGTTAACGTGATAATTGTAGATTCGTTTGATGTTAAAGTTTGGCGATATTATCTTTATAGGTTCCGGTTTAGATAGAAGTTTTATTTAGTTAGTGAAAGACGCCATGTATTTACGGTGTAAACGGCAAAGGCGCCATATTACAAACTTTCGATATTAAGTTCTGTTAATGTACTGTATTAGTCCGGATACTGTACTGCATTATCAAAATGTAAACTTCTTAGTGAAATAAAGACTTTCTGGTGCATTGACTCTTGTTTAATGCTTGAACCTTTAGTGAATTAGGGGTTCAATTGTACATTTTCTAACAATACGCCCTCTAAGTAGGTATTTGACAGATTTTCGTCAGTGCCAAATTATTGCCTCAAATGTCAAAGTACAATGTAAACTGTAAGTACGTTTTTGTTAAGTTCCCTAAATGGTCTTCGGCTTTTTACCAAAAAATAAAATCCGTGGCGCCCAACTTTCCTTTCGAGATTTTGACTTTAAGAATTATAATTGTGTGTTAATGTCGGAATATCTAACAGAGCTTTTATTTTAGGTGTACCCCGGATTTTGTTCATGTTACTATGAAAATTTCAGATTTTGTTCACATTTGTAAATTACCTTTTGTTGCTGTAAAATTCCATGTATTATTTCAGTTACTTTTCTGTGACTTGATTGCGTATTCGAATACCGTATAATTTAAAGAACTCTTGATTTGCTTTTAACATTGATATATTCCATGGCCTCAGGGTCATATATATTATTGTTGTAATATAATATTAATTGTCTCATTAATCCAGTTTTCCATCACACCTGCTGTTGAGCTATCTAGGGCCGTTTTAGTAGAAATATACGTAAAGAAATTTAAAGTAAAATTAAAATTTGTTTCAATTTCATATTTTGTAATTCTTAGAATACCCCGTATAATTTACCTTCAGTTTGTCAATTGTTTAAGGATTACAAAGGCAAATAAAACATTTTATAAAGAATGACTTTTTTCTCGCCAAATCAAAAATTAAAATGTTTACAAGAATGCGGTACTTCATCCGGGAACACACTTTATACGGGGTAACTTGTTGGAATTCTTTTTAACTCTTTTTCGTTTAAAATAGTAACTACGATGCAAATTTAACTTAGATGCAATAAACAGGCAATGTGGATCGGACTACTGAACCTTGATCTTCCGTGTAACTTCCTTATTTTCCACAATAAACGTTATATTTATTTATTCATTTTCATTCTGAAAATGGAGGAAATCAGTAAGGAATAAATAAGAGACAAAAGTAACTAAATTAATTTTATTGAAACCTACAAAATCACCTAATTTTCTACAAAATATCACTAAATTGTCGAAAAATAAATAAAATAACACCAATTGCATACTATACCCAGTGTTTCACAACGACAAAAATTTGTTTAAACTTCACCGCAAATAAGGTTACAGTAAAAGTTTAAGCAAACACCTAGTATATCACAGCGATACGCAATTGTCTTAAGTTAAGCGACCCTATTAATAAATACCTAAAAATCACACATTAATGCGAAAAGTGTACATACTTGTGTCCTAATTAAGTTATTAGTAATCTAATTTTACTTACATTTAAGAAAAATACTTATTTATATCAATAAATTTATCACAAAAATATATTTTATGTAGAGGAATGTATTGGTTATTATAACGCCGAAGGATTGTCACTACCGATGTGTCTCACTGGTACTACCTAAAAGTCAATAATATTCTACGTACATGAAATCCTCAAAAATATACAAATGGTCATCCCATTAGTTTCCAAATAGTCACAAAGCAACACAAGATATATTTTGAAAAGAAAATGGTATTCTATTTTACTTTTGATCTTAACCTCTTATTAATCGAGGTAGCCTACGCTAAATAAATATGCAAGTAGTTATCACACATATTTTAGTATCTTACTTACTAATGCGTTTATTTTGCCTTGACTCGCAAGCTATTTCTACCTCAGTCACTGTGCTACAACTACTTGTCGACAATTCTGACGCTATAGATATATTGTCAAATTCGTCGATAATCTTTTTACCAGCAATTTTTAATGCTATGGCTACAATTCCTATGACACCTGCAATTGTAAGCATTGTAATAACGAAAATAGGCACAACGTTGTTTTTGTACGACACTTGAGCTTTTGAATCGCCTAGATCTTCTTTAACTGAAACAAAAAATAGACCTACGTTATTTTTACAAACAACAATGGTGATGGATTGTGAGTGTATGTTTATATAAACTGCTCAAAAATTCAAATGGAACAACCCTAAAATTAGGGCAATTCCGAAAATTAACAAGTATGCCCTGCCAAATATGGCTCATAGAAACTTAATTATATATATATATATATATATATATATATATATATATATATATATATATATACATGGATCTATAAGATTCGAATTTTGGATAGTGAAACTGTAATTCTCATTGAACTTTACCGGTTAATAACAGAATTTGCTTATTATCTTTAATTAGTTCAAAATGATTCTTAAGAGCCTGTATAAGTTAACTGTTGGACGGGAAACTGCAAATTCGCATATATGCTTAATTACGTAAAAATAACAGAAAATGCAGATAAATTATTATATAGTATACTGGAATGTTCCTATTCGCAAGCCATTTGAATATATGAGATTTCATGTTATTTCACTAAAAATAGGGAATAGTAATGTATGCGGAATAAACCATGCAATAAGCTGGTATTTATAAGACTGAATTGAATGTATCCTCAAAATAGTATGTATGAGGACCTATCTGAAAATTAAAACCTAAATGATGTGTATCTATGCAATTGTATAAGTTACCTTTATGAGCATATATAAGATACTGTAAGAATGTATGTGAAACCACAATAGAACATATGAGGCTTGATGTGATTCCAAAATAGTATATATGAGGATCTATCTGTAACACTGAATGGCGCTAAAATCTCATCTTGTGTCCTTTATTAGTGTATTTCTCCTATGTCGTTATTGACTCACATTACCCAAGCAAATAGCTAGAGTTCCTAAGCTAAAGTACATTTGTACAAACGTATTGCAAGGAGAGCCATCTACTACAACTTATTGCAGTTAGCCTAGGTTCAGCAAGATGATGATTTGTATTTATGCAATTGTATAAGTTCCCTTTATGAGTATATACAATGTATCCATGGCAATGCGCTATTATAGGTGTAAATGACAACTTTTTTAGATTACAAACACAATATTATTTGTATTCTGCTCTTGCTTCACCCAAAAACTATTTTTAACATGTTACTTTTAAAAAATTTATAGAGGGCGCTGGTAACAGCTTAAAAATAAAAATCGCATCAGGTAAAGTCCCTTTTCTGTGCGAAATATTGAAAAATTTTATTAGAAAACCTTGCTCAGAATTAAAAAATACGACGTTGTACCAAATTACAAAATTAAATACATTTTTTTTATTTATGAAATTTTAATTTTTTAAAATATTATAAATCTAATAATAACTTAAATCTATTTATTTTACCCATGTTTCTCCATTTTCAACACACATGTCAACATTGTTCTTAAATTCTTTGTAGCTATTTTGAATGGCTTGCAGGTTAATTGAATCTATATCATTTGTAATTCTCTCTTTCAATACATTTACATAAATGACGGGAATAAACAATTTGCTTTGTAACAGTATAAATTTGTCCTAAAAATATTTTATATAAAATGGCTCAATTTGTGGCTGATATGATGTATATAGTTTGGTTTTGATCAACACGGAAGACTCTTGTCGGTGGCTGAACCTAACATAATATTGTCGGTTAGTCTAGGTGGTTTTAGATTGTATATATGTTGTTTTGTTGTAATGTGTTGTTCATATACCTTGAAGTTGAACGGTTGTACATTAGAGTTTGATTTCTAACACTTTGTATACTACGCAACACCTCGATGAAGTTGCTCAGTAGGGCATATATATTTAAATTTGTCAATATATAAAAGGAACTCCGCCCGTCTCCTCTGTTGCCTAGTCGGAGGATACCCGCTGACATCACGGCAGCTGGTTTAATATGTAACTCAATTTCGAGTAGCCGTAAAGGTAAGTTGTACGTTACAGCTTCAGATGACCCCATAAATAAAAATCTCAAAAATAGTCAAATCAGGCGATCTGGGTGGATACGGAAACGATTCAAATCGTCCAATTCACTTTTCTGGAAAATTATTATTCAGCCAAATCCTTAACTATTTGTGTGCTGTGGGGTGAACAACCATCTTGCTGAAAATACAAACGTACTCTTTCGTCCAGTGGTAAGGCATATAAATATTCATAAAAAATGTTTCCAGTAGATTTAAATATTTATGCTGATTTAATTCTCCATCAATGAAGTATGGACCGATTATACCATTGTAGGATATTGTACACCAAATATTTAACTCTTTTAGAATATTCACTACCGGCAACAATTCTAACATTTCGGTTTGTATCTCTTCAGTAGCTGCCACAACACCATTGGTGATGAAAGTTGCTTCATCAGAGAAAATGATATATCGATGAAAAAAACTGGTTTTCTGCAATATTTCCCTCATTAACATATAAAAATATAAGCGCTTGTCTCCATCACCGTACTCAAGATTATGTCGAAATCTTGGTTTGAATGCAAAACCTTGTTTTCCTTAAATATTTTACAAATTAACGATTTACTCATCCCTGTTTCACTAGCGCGCTTTCTTAAAGATAATATTGGATTATCTCTAACAGAATCCATCTCTAGTAATGTTGCTGCATCATCTTCATTGTACTGTTTCTTTTGCCTAGTCTTTGAACTTTGAAATCACATTTTTCATTCTAGATTCTTGTAAAGTTGACATTTTTAATACAAACAATAAATTATTCTGACACAAAGACGGATCGCTTTTATTTTTGTTTCCATGGCATATTCATTCTTCTTAAAACATTAAAATTTTATAAATAAAAAAAAATGCATTTAGTTCTATAATTTGATACTACGTCATATTTTTAATTCTGAGCAAGTTTTTCTAATAAAATGTTTCAATATTCTGCACAGAAAAGGCACTTTACCTGATGCGATTTTTATATTTAAGCTGTTACTAGTGCCCTCTATAAATTTTTTAAAGTCCAACATACTAAAAATATTTTTTGGGTGAAGCAAGAGTAGAATAGAAGAAATTGGGTTTGTAATGCAAAAAAAGTTGTCATTTACACCTATAATACCGCTTTGCCATGGACACATTGTATAAGATGCTGTAAGAATGTACGTGAAACTACAATATGAGACTTGATGCGGTTCCAAAGTGATATGTACATGCTAGGATCTATCTGGGAATTAAAACCTAAATAATCCCTCCTAAACCTTCGAGTATTTTTTCCAAATAAAATCTCAGAGGAACACTGTGACTGTACACTTAATATCGGTCGTACAAAAAAAAATATTTTTATGAAAATTGTGCCGATTTATATAACCTACAAAATGGTTTAAAGACATTTGAAATCCATGGCCTACTTTAAGAGTTATGACGGAAAATATCGAAAATGCGGAAAACGTCTAGGCCAAATATCTCCGTTATTTGAAGAGATACGAGAAAAATTCTAAGGCGAAAATTTTTTGCAAAACAGAGTGTTTCAACGAGGTTTTGTCTAATTATTTTCAAAACCGCTGTATTTTGAGATTTACTCTTCAGGCTTCAGGCGCCATTAAATAGAGTATTTTCCTCCCTTTTCAACGATATATCACATGCCATATTCATTCATTGGTACTACGTTAGTAATTATAAAAACATTTTTTTAAAACCAATAATTTTTTTTTAACAAGCATCATACTTGCCGTGGAGAAGTATGGTTAACGATAAAATAATTCAATAAGTTGCTCAAGTCTTTGCTATAATAAAACATTAACACGATTAAGAAGAATAAAGTAAATTCAGGTAACAAAAACAAAATAATAATCAAGAAAGCAACATGAAGCAATTATGGAAAGAGTATTCGCAGTTATGCAAATGTATAAAGGTCCTCCATAAAAGCATAACTCCTTGCCCAGAAAGTTAGAATGTCTTTACCAATTAATTTAAATATAATATCCATTTGTTTGTATTTCATGATTTCACTATTTTTCAATTATTTTAAAATAGTTGGCTATTAACAGACTTGACGATTAAATTTTTTGACAGATCATCTCAGTTAATACTTAAACTCTCACTCAATCACACTCGTTTAAGAATTTAGAATGTTCAAAAGTGATTTTCTCTCACATTGATTGTTATAATATGTTCGTTACATATTGCCAATGCAATTTTAACTCTGGATTAGCTCAAGTAGAATATAGAAACAGATTTCCACAAGCACTACAGCCGAATAAAACTCTGTTCAGAAAATTGGCTTCGAAACTGAGAAATAATAGTTCATTTTTAAAGAAGAAGACGAGGTTGAACAGTGTTACTGATAATGTAAATAAGGTAAACCGAGTTATTAATTATGTAAGAAATAAAAATACAGAAAATTTGGAAACATCATTAAGAGAAAATCAAATTGCTTGTCATATAAATAAAACAAGTGCTAGAAAATTTTTAAAGATAAATGGTTACCGGTGTTATAAAGCCAAAAAAGTTCACAATTTACAAGTGGGGGACAAACCAAGGAGGTGGCTGTTGGAAAAGAAGCGTGTCGATTCATTAATATGTAGTAAAATACTTTGGTCCGACGAGGCAAATTTTTCCAATAATGGATTCTTTAATCGCAATATTCATTACAAATGGACTTCTGAAAATACACACTGGCATAGTCCGACTGGGTTTTAAAATCGTTTTTCAATAAATGTGTGGATAGGTATTTTAGGCACCAATTTAATAGGTCCTTATTTCTATGATGGTCACCTCAGTGGTCAAACTTTTTGAGAAATGAATTTAATGAATTCTTAGATGACCTACCTTTAGAGAATCGACACAACTTTCAATATTTTCAACAAGATGGAGTTTCTCCCCATAATTCCCAGATTTGCCTAGATTATTTAGACGAAATTTTGTCTCAACATTGGATAGGAACCAATGGATTTATTCGATGGCCCCCTCGTTCTCCAGATATAACCCCAATGGATTTTTTACTATGGGGGTATATTAAAGATAAGGTGTTTTCGATGACACCGCAAAATGTAGAGGACCTAAAAGCTCGAATTCAACAGACATGTATTACACTTACCCCCGAAATGCTGAGTAATGTTTTAAATGCAGTGCCTCGCCGCGCTCGATTGTGCATAACAAATCGCGGTGGACACTTTGAACACTTGATATGATATCTTAAAAATTATTTTGAGGATTAGATAAATATTAATGTTCTGTGTGCCATGTTCTTTTTATTATTAATTTGTTTTTGTTACTTGAATTTACTTTATTCTTCTTAATTGTGTTAATGTTTTATTATAGCAAAGACTTAACAACTTATTGAACTAATTTATCGTTTTATTTAATCATACTTCTCCACGGCAAGTATAATGCTTGTTAAAAAAAAATTATTGGTTTAAAAAAAATATTTTTATAACTACTAACGTAGTACCAATGAATAAATATGGCATGTGATAGGTATATAGTTGAAAGGGGAGGAAAATACTCTATTTGATGGTGCCATTTCCCGCCCGTTTCAAAATAATTTTTTTAACAGCCTCAAGAGTAACTATCAAAATACAGCGGTTTTGAAAAAAATTAGATAAAACCTCCTTGAGACACTCTGTTTTGCAAAAAAATTTCACCTCAGAATTTTTCTCGTATCTCTTCAAATAACAGAGATATTTAGCCTAGACGTTTTCCGCATTTTCGATATTTTCCGCCATAACTCTTAAAGTAGGCCATGGATCTCAAATGTGTTTAAACCACTTTGCAGGTTATATAAATCGGCACAATTTTCGTAAAAGTAATTTTTTGTGTACGACCGATATTAAGTGAGATATTCTCGAGGGCCCTGATAAAATGGACAGCCTGTAAATTGAGTCATAAGAACTCATATAATTATTCCCTGCAGATTAAAAACACTTGCGATAAAACCTAATTTTGTTATATATTAACACTCAAAAAGCACCTTTTATGTGTTGTTTATGAGCAATTCATCGAATACGATAAAATTAAAACTATATTGTTGTCAATTGAATATTCGATGAAATATTCACTTAATTAGTCTCATAAAAACTCTTAAAACATCAAGTACATCTTTTCTGATGAAACATTTATAAGATATAATAAATATTAGAACCGCATTGTCCTATAAGAACTCATAATTAATAATTAATAATTGCTAACGTATTTCTTATCGGTTAAAAACTTTAATTACTGAATCTGTATTATCCTATAAGGACTCCTAGATCCTGTAGTATTTTTCCCAAATAAAAGCTCAAGGGATATGATAAAAACTTTTATTGCATTGGCTTGTAAGGACTCACATATCCTCAATTATTTTAATTATTTTTCTTGTAGGATAAAAACTCTTGGGATATGATAAAAACTGAAGCTCTGTTTTCTAATAAAAACTGGTAAATCTTCAAGCACTTTTTATCTTTCGAACAACTCATGGAATACGATAAAAATTAGACCTGTTTTATCTTACAAAAACACGAAATTTAACAAGAATTTCATGTCTAATGACAACTAAAGGATTTAATATAATATTAATACTGATATTCTATACTCTTCAAAACTCATATATCCCTCACAAACCTGTAGACTGTTGAACAATTGATAGGATATGGTATAAGTTAGAACTGCAGTTTCCTCTAAATGCTGATAAATTCTTAAGTATTTTTTTTTAATAAATACTCATAGATAACTAGAATTTGATCTACGTTGTCTTAATAAAGCTCATTTATCCCCCAAAATTTCTTTTCTAATGAACGTTAATAGAATACGATAAACATTATAACCTTCACCAAACTCATAGAAAACAAAAAGAATTACTGTACTGTATTGCCTCATTAAAACTAGATATTTTCAATTAGCCGTAGAAACTCATAAAAAATCATGAAATATTGTAGAAAGTGTATACGGCAGATGTCACACATTTATACATTACAGATTAAGCTTGTTCCTTAAAGAGACTTACAAATTGTTTATATTTTTTCATGAGTCTTAATCAAGCATTTTTGGTAGAGTGACCTCAGTCCAACCAAGTCCATCCAGCTTAGATGCAACAAGCTCGGCGATGTTTTTCCGGAAGTGACAGTAATGCCTGCCGCACATTGCTAAATCAACCCAAAATATCTAATCAAACTCTCTGTAGAAGCCAAACAGCTTAGTGCAAATAAAAATGACTCGTAACTATTTTATTCATGGACACAACAAACCAAGTCGCAGAGAAATCTGCAGACAGAAAAGGTTAATATGATACGATAAATTTGGTGTTGCGAGAAATTTACACCTAATTAAACTAAAAACACAACATACTTAAAAATGAATACAGATCAGTAATTCCAAAGCAGTTTCGGCAAAATAAAGAAGATTTTACCTTAAAATGGTATTGAAATGAGAATAAAAAAATTGTACCAATATTGGTGCTGGTGCTTTTATGCATAAAATTCTCTGAGATCTAGTAGAGATAAAATTTTATTAAGGTTGAATTGTGAGGATTTTAATATACAGGGTGATTCACATAAAACTCCCCGGGCAGTTTCCATATTAACGAAAAGAGGTATTCAATTTCTATAATGGCCAGTCGTTACATATTTTTGGTGGCTTTATTTTGTGGTTCAAATGTTGTCAATGACAGTGGTGTCCGCGACGTCGCGACGCCGGAAAGCAAATTTTCGATGCCTGGAACTTTGAAAGTATAATATTATTAAAATTTGTTTAATTCTAAGTACTTTTTGCAGGATATATTTTTCTATTGAAACCAGTGGTTTTCTAGATAAATCGAAAAAAAATATTTAGTCAAATATTTGGTAACTAGCAAAAAAATAAAAGGTAGTCACTACATACAATAGGTACTTAGTTTAAAGTGATTCGCAATCTTTCAAATAGTTGTGCAAAGATGGCGTTGAAGTGCAAAATTATTTTAGATAACTGGAACATTGAAACATAGCATACAGGATAAGGAGCCAATTTTTTTTTTAACCATTTAAGCTTAACGTCGGCCTATTTCCACTACCAAGGCCAATCACCGACGCCAGGGGATAAGCTCATCAGTGTCTGTTTAAGCACTGAGACCCTAACCTGGAAATTTTGCCGAACCCTCACAATTTGTCGTGGGGTAGGGACCTTTAACTTGCTCACATCGTAGATACACGGGACCCACAGTTTTACATCTCTTTCGAAAGATGTTGACGCGAGCAGAGCCGCCCATCCACTGTATCACATCGACTTGTTGTGAACCGGTTTTGACCCGGGGCCGTCTGCGTGGAAGGACGCGCCACTGTCCATCACGACACCAAGCCTACTGGGAACCAAATAATATATATATATATATATATATATATATATATATATATATATATATATAATTTTGTAATGGCACATTTTTTAAAAAGGCCAATGTCTTTCAAATTATCTAATAGTTCCTATTTCTAAATTTTTCAAAGTATAATTTTCATTAACCCCTGTATTGTTTTATTAGTTATATTAACTAGTGGTCTTAAGTCTAATCTAATAATATAAAGTCAAATGTGTTGTGTGGTAATTTATTTTGACGTTTGTTGACACAATCAATTTTTAAGTTTTTGAATGAGTTTGTTATTACAAGATAATTCAGAAATGGTTGTGTACACCAACGAAGACAAATTAAACATGACTTTGATCTACGGAGATTGTAGGAAAAATTCCTATGAAGCCGAAAGGTTATTCCATTTGCGTTTTCCCAATTTGCCTGAACCAGATCACAAGACCGTTAATTCTTTAACCAATAATTTGAAAATTACGGAAATTTTAAAAAGTTAAAGCATAGTAAACAGTTAACGGCTACAAATGATGCAAATACTACTTTAGTGATTAGCAATATTGTAAATAATTCAAATATGTCTTTACGGGAATTATCGTCTGAAATAAATATTTTCTACTCCTCCTGTCAAAGAATTTTAAGGAAATATAAGCACCATTCATATAAAGTACATTATGTTCATCATTTAAAACCTGGTGATTTTCAGCGTCGCCTAAATTTTATTGCCGAATTGTGCTGCTTCGATAGTAATGGGATTGTGAATATAGAGAACGCTCGGTACTGGTCTCAAAATAATCCGAGGTTGATACGAAGAACCAGAGGTCAAACAATTTTGAAAGTAAATGTATGGTGTGGAATATTGAACGGATACATAGTTGGACCTAATCTATTTATTTCCTGCAAGAGAAGCTGCCAAATTATTAAGAAACATTCCTCATGATGGACACCTAATCTGGTCTCATCAAGACGGGACACCGGCACATAATTCAAGAATATCAGTTAGACACTCTCAACGAACATATCCTGGACGATGGATAGGAACTAATAGAGTAATCGGAATGCCAGCACGATCACCTGACTTAACTCTATTAGATATCTTCTTATGGGGACATCTAAAAATTTTGTTTACACTGAACCAATCATGATATGGCAGATCTATACAACAAAACATATGCGAGTGTTGCCACAGTAGACAGAAATACCTTATTGGAAATAGCTGAGGAAGAAATAATTAAACATTAACATGTGTATAAATGAAGAAGGAAACAATTTTAAACATTTACTTTAAAAATGAATACATACATATGTACATATTTTATTTATAGGTCAAAACAAGTTATTTAAAAAACTTATTTGACTTTATATAATTTCGATTTATCTCGAAAACCACTGATTTTAATAGAAAAGTGTATACTACAAAAAGTACTTAGAATTAAACAAACTTTAATAATATTATACTTTCAAAGTTCTAGTCATCGAAAATTTTCTTTCCAGCGTCACGACGTCGCGGACCCCACTGTCATTGACAACATTTGAACGACAAAATAAAGCCAACAAAAATATGTAACGACTGGCCTTTACAGAAATTGCATACCTTTTCTCGTTCTTACGGAAACTGCCTGGGGAGTTTTATGTGAATCACCGTGTAAATAAATATATACTTATGATACTTATATCGAAATTATACACATCTTTCATGAAATAGTAATTTAACAATTTATTAAAGTAACAAATAATCTAATATGCTTACATTCTACAACAGCAACAAAAGAAGTTGGCATTAGTAAAAATAGCAGTACAGTTAGATACCTACTTTTTCTACTTTTGGCAATTCAGTGTTAACAGATTGGATTTAAATAAGCAATTAATTATTTATGTCATTTAAAATTTAAACCAGATTTTTATTTCTCTCCGTCGGAAGAATGAAATTAATTTATATTCTTGGACGAGCACGATCTTATGTAATACGACTCTTATTATTATTACTTATAGATAATTATACGATGTAATTTTGTAAAACACTTAAACAAAGAGTATTAATTCCGATCATACGAAAGGCGTATAATTTAGTTCTAGACATGCAACGGACTGCACTCAGCCGTTCAACCTAGTTTGTGCACATACTATCCAAGATGAAGATAGTAAAATGATATGCAAACCCAGCAGGAAACAGGTTAATGTATTACTGAAGGGAGATTAGACATGCACATGTTAACAAAGCCGTTCTTCCACTTTCTTGTGAAAATATAAACCAAGGAACGCTATTTTGTGTGCACACAATTACATGTTTTGCTTTAAACAATTAACTTTACGTCATCCGCAGCAACATTAGCGGAACATTTTTTAAAACAATACAAATTTGAACAATGGTATTTATACTGCGATTTCTAAACCGAAGAAAAAACTGCATTTTTAATAAATACCATTTACGTGGATTTAAAGATACAGAAGTAAAATAAATTGTGGAAGTAAAATTCATATGTATGTGTAAATGACTATTTGTTTATGTGTATATCATATGTGAATAATATAAGTATTTATTTATTTACAATGCTTAATAAATTATAAAGTTATACAGGGTGGACCATTAACAATAGGCCATAGTTCAGGGGTAGATTCTTTGGGCCAAAATATGAGGATATAACCAAATACGCTTTAGTAAAATGTTGCTGTGGAAAAAGATACAGTTTGTCAAAGTTCAAATTATTTTTTCGTTTTTTGCAATAACTCAACAGCCTCTTCTCTGATCTTCGCCAAATTTTCCAGAGGAATTTTTTTATTCTAAGAAACAATAATTAATGTATTACATCACGTTAGATCATAGAGGGCGCCGCAGGACCTGTATCTGATGACGAATTTTTTTCATATTTTTTTTTTGACGAAACGTGGTACTTCTGAACAGAAAATCTGATGAGGGCGTCACTTCCACGTATAAAAGGTACACTTGGTACTCCAACTCCAACAATTTTCGAGGAAAGTGCCGTTAAACATTTCAATAATTTTTTGAAAGACACATTCAAATTTAATGAAAAAAAGTGTATTTATTGAAAAGTGTGCTTTGGTTACGTTTTAGTTCTGTCATTGACGTCATTTAATCATTTTATTTTGTTCTTGTGTTCCTCGAGCTTATTTCTTCAAATTCTTTATTTACAATGCCTAGACATAATAATTTTTCTAATAGGGAAATGAGGGATGTGATATGTGTTTACGCACAAAATAATTTTAGCGTCGTGCTGCAGCGAGGAGATACTCATTACAATATCCAAATAGAATACAGCCGGACCATAAGATTTTCAAAGATCTGTTTCGCCGTTTAGGAGAAACGGGGTTATTTCGCCATAAAAACGATGTAGGATCGAAACAAATTACTTCAGATATTTTAAATTTTAGTTCGTGTGGATGAAGATCCTCAAGTCAGTTCAAGTCGTTTAGCAGCGGCAATAGGGGTGAGTAAACAATATGTCCTAAGAGTCTTACGTAAAGAATGCTTCTACCCATATCACCTCACTCCTGTACAAAACTTACTTCGAAGGGATCTTCCAAAATGGCTACAATTCTGTCAATTTGTTCTGAATAAACATAATAGGGATGGAAATTTTGTTAAGAACACTTTATTTACCGACGAAGCAACTTTTACTCGCCGAGGTGATTTTTACTGGAGAACTAACCATTACTGGGAAGTAGAAAATCCTCATGCCGTTAAAGAAAGATATTTTCAGCAAGAATTTAAGATTAACGTTTGGTGTGGTATCATCAGCGATCAATTATTGGGACCATTTGTCCTTCCTCCAAATTTAAATGGATAGTCTTATGTGTTTCTTCTTCAAAATACTTTCGCTGATATATTATATGCTTTCATGCTAGACATACGGAACAGAATGTGATTCATGCAAGATTGAGCTCCCCTCATTTATCCATTGAAGTCAGGAATTATCTTAATGAGACTATCCCACATAGATGGATCGGTCAAGGAAGTGAGTTTGCTTGGCCACCAAGGAGTCCTGATTATAATCCTTTGGATTATTATGTGTGGGGACATATGAAGGCCATAGTCTATGCAAATACTATCAACTCAAGAGAAGAACTGTGGAATAAAATACAAAACGCAGCGAATTTTATTAGAGGACAGGAAAATGTATTATTCAATATAAGAAAATCTTTTATGAATAGAATTAGAAAACATTTACTCTACTACTCTCTAATTGTGGTCTTTGCATGGAGTGAAAGTTTATAATGTCATTAAGTCAACTTTTACGTGTTTTTTGGTCTTCTGATGAGATTAGATCCTTATTTTAGACAATCTTTTCATTTATGTATTTGTCTCAATACCATGAAAATAATCCATTGGTTCATCAGAAAGTGAGAAAGAGTTTACGCTGTTATTACGATTTTATTTGCCCTTACGTTTTGTACTTTTATCAATAAATACACTTTGTTTCATTAAATTTGAATTTGTCTTTCAAGAAATTATTGAAATATTTAGCGGCACTTTCCTCGAAAACGGCTGGAGATCAAGTTCTACCAAGTGTACCTTTTATACGTGGAAATGATGCCCTCATCAGATTTTCTGGTCAGAAGTACTATAACGTTTCGTCAAAAAAAAAAGTGAAAAAAATTCATCATCAGATAAGGGTCCTGGGGAGCCCTCTATGATCTAACTTGATGTAATACATAAATTATTGTTTCTTAGAATAAAAAAGTTCCTCTAGCAAATTTGGTTATATCTTCATATTTTGGCCCAGAAAATCTACCCCTGAATAATGGCCTATTATTAATGGTCCACCCTGTATAAACACAGGGGGAGGAACAGCCAAGTGGAATAAAATCAGTATCTCAATTATTGTGCACATTTATAAAAAATCTTGAGACACGTCGATTTTAAATTCTGAAATGACATTTTGCAACGTACAAATTTGACCCCTAAATTCAACCCCCTTCGTGTAGGAGTTGCAACCTCTAAATTTTTAAACGGGATGTAGGGGCTTGTGATACTTCATTTGAAAGTTCTTTTCATTCTCTATTCAAAAATGCTATGGTTTTAATATTTATTGCAAAAATTTGACAGTCACTAAGGGTGCTCTCCCGATGGAAGCAACAGCGACCTGAGACCGAGACATGTACCACATGGCAAGCAGAGACCAACGACAGGGAGGGCTACTTTAGAGCACCTTTAGTAGCCCTCCTTGTCGTTGGTCTCTGCTTGTCACGTGGTACATGTCTCAGTCTCCAGTCGCTGACGCATGCATCGGGACAGCATCTTTACAGCGTTTCGTTCTTCCAAGCTAACAAAAACAATTTCAGTGTTCTTTTTCAATATTATCATATAAAAAGAATTTGAATACGACGTAGCGATTGACAGCAATAAATAGTTGTCAAAAAATATATATATTTTTTATTATTTTAGTGCCTTATTTATATTAACGTCCTGCCGGAGTTTAGCTACAGCTAACAAATGTGATGAACACGCAGAAGCCTCTTATATTTAGCATTCTAGCCCCAATTGGGCGTTATAGACACGCATAAAATAAGAGCTATGAGCTCAGTAGAGACCCCTGAGGCTTCTCGTGTACTTAGTTTGTAGTTGAAAGATGTTTGGGGGGTTGCACTTGAAAAAATTGGAACAGTATAAATTGCTTCACCCTGTATAAGTCCTTGTTGGTTGCTTTCGCTGTTTTCCAATTGATAATTCAGCTAGCACCTTGCTTTTTTCTGATTTATTATTGTTGGCAGGGTCACTGTATATGAAGCGTTTGATGCTTTGAATTGACTTCGTTGAATTCAAAAAGTTGAATACACTTTGAATTAAATTTGACTCAGGTGATTTCTCAACATCCTGTATATACTTCTCAAAGTATGACACTTTTGAATGCAAGAATAGTGTTGAAGCACTTTTGTTTAATTTTAATTTTTTTTATTAAGATGTCCAGATATTTTGGTGTACCCTGTATGTAGTTGTTGTAGATTAAAACACTGTTTTAAAACGAATTATAATATTATTATTATAACGAACACAAGTTTAATTAAAATTAAATTATTATTCTTTTACAGTTACTAACTTTTCGACAATTAACAAATTCCGGCTTGGGAGATTTGATTCGATTTAAAATTAGTTTAAAAAATAATCTTAAAATTAGGTGCGCGGTGGCAGATTAGATTATTTAGAATGTCTGAAAAAATTCACTTAAAAATTGAAGTATTTTTTACTTGGTTGGGCCAAGGAAGCGCAGCGCGGATATCTGGGGGTTTTCGAGATCGCTAATTATGAATATTTATTCAAAATCCAGACATTCAAAATAGCGGCGCCAATATGGCTGACGAATTTCATCATTTGGGTCCAAATCGACCAAAATATCGGGGGGTTTTCGGGATCGCGGATTACGAATTTCTAGTAAAAAATTTAATTCAGATTAGCGACTTCATGATGGCGGACGACTTTACCCTTTAAGATCCGACTCAACTTAAAATCCATATCTGGGTGCTTTCTAAGTCGCGGATTATGAATTTTTAGTCAAAATGGCGGCGCCAGTATGGCTGAAGACTTTTATCATTTAGATCCAAATCGATCAAAATCAATATCTAGGTATTTTTGAGGTCACGGATTACGATTTTCTAGTCAAAAATTTAGTTCAAGACCGTTTGCGATCCGACTCGTTTCAAAATCGATATCTGGGGATTACAGCATATCAAAAGACTAAAAAGTAAAAAATAATATTATATTAAAAAATATTTAAAAAAAAAAGCTTATATCTAAATGCTCTAAAAAGTAGAAAATAAACTTTTAAGTAAAGCAGACCCATCATTTTGTACATTATATAATTTGTTTATGATATAAAAGCTTGTCGCGACCAATCTCCTTTACACAGGAAAATCTCGCGACAAGCTTTCATATCATAGAAAAAATTATATAATGTAACAAAATGATGGGTGTGATTTACTTCAAAGTTTATTTTCTACTTTTTAGAGTATATAAATAAAAGCTTTTTTTTAAAATATATTTTTAAATGAAATCCGAATCGGTTTTACATTGGAAGATATTTCATAAATTGTCCGAATTTATTGTACTAATTTTCGTCTCACCTTCGTAACGCTGTTCTGCAGGCGAGCGCTTATCATGTGGCTGCGGTCATACTAAGTGCTGTTGTTGGCGCGATTTGAACGAATGGAAATAAATTTTGATAACATAAATTATTTGTGCTGCGGAATGTAGATTTTATACAAATTATTTGTGCAGATACATGAATGTTGAAGGAGCGGAAGTAAATATTGATGAAGAGGTGTAGAATGTCTTGTGGAAAAATATATGATAGTCTATTATTTAAGGCGCAATACCGAATAGACACTTGGATTGAACGGAGAATGGCATGTAGAAATTTTATTTATTTTTATAAATGAACTAAATTTTTATACGGAGGTATGCGAAGTGTCTTATGAGTGGTTTGATAATATACAGGGGCTATAATTTTAAAGTTATTATTTTAAGAAGCTCGAGCTGTGAAATGGGCAAATTTAATGTTTTGGATGTTTCGACGCTGTTACTGGTATCTTTAGGAATTATCGGGTTGTAGTGAATTTTTTCGGAAATTATTTTGAAAAATTGCAGTTTTTTTTCTAGTTTGACAAAGCATGCTGAAAGGTAGATTTATTTGGCAAATTTTGATATTTTCTCGACTTAATAAGTATATAGTATAACAAGTTGCTGGTCACCCATCCAACGCTGCTTAACTTCGTTGATCGAGGTCTCGGCGCTTAAACCGATGACCGTACCTCACTTTACAATAGTCAGTCAGTGTTTTGCTTATTGTTTGACTTTTGCTAACTGCAATTTTTAAACATGGGTTATTTAAACGAAATGCATAAAATAATAATTTTATAGATGGTTGGTTGCGGAGATAGCATGCGATAACAGAAAAAAGTTGCTCGCCTATTTCAAGAAGAATTTCCCGATTTGCCGCCCATATCGCGAAAATGGACATGTACGGCAGATAAAAAAATAAATTTCCAATGCAATGAGTAACGATGCCAAATTAGATATACTGCTTGAGTTTGAAGAAATCCCACATAATTCAAGTCGACTAGCAGCTTTAGCATTGAATGTTTCCCATTCCTCAATTATTCGCGTTTTAAAAGAAAATAAAGTGCATCCCTATAAACGGACTACAACTAGGAGCTTAGTCTTTTGTGAACAAATGATGCAAAGGTTAGATAACCATGTTATCCAAATGGAAAATGTTTTGTTTTCGAATAAGTCCACTTTTACTCTTCATAGCCATATTAATCCTCAAAAGTGTCGCTACTGAGCTAATGCAAATCCTCACTGGATGAGAAAATTGCATACGCAAAATCCTAAAAAGGTTAATGTTTGGACGGTGATAATTGGAAACCATGTCATTGGTCCTTTTTTCATTGATGGCAGTTTGACTGGTGATAATTATTTAGCTCTGCTCAAAAATAAATCGGTGGATTGGGAGGCGGGGATCGCTAGAATGACCAGCACGTTTTCCGGATCTTACACGCTTAGATTTCTTTCTAAGGGGTATGTGAAAAGCATAGTATACAAAACTAAGCCACGCGATATACCTAACTTAAAGGCTAATGTACACATTCGCATGAATGGCGAGTCGAATCACGAGTGGCGGATCAAATGTGTAGTCGGTTCACTCATCACTCACCTCGTTCCTCGCCTTGCCGTTCGTAGCGCTCGCGCCAGAAGCGGTTTTTTGGGAACGAGTCAAAGGCTTGCAGATATCCACGTCGTCGTCCATTCGCCTCGGCTTGAACTGAAACTCACCGCATGTGAAAACGGTAATTTACGTTGTTGGGAAGAACTTGCGATTGCCTCTCGTGAATGCTTGTGATTGACGAGGCGAAACACGAGCGCGTGTGTGTAAATGCAGTATAAGAAGAAGAATCACGAACTCATTCTGAACATTTTCTACACTGAAATTAAGCTTTTTTTAGTTTACTGTTGTGAATTACGCCAAGCACATGAACTATTTTTTTACCATTAAGTTTTCCAGTAAATATTAAAATCATATCATTTTTTAATAGGGAATGAAAAGATCTTTCAAATAACGTATCACAGGCTCCTATTTTCCATTTAATAATTTAAGGATTTCAATTGCCACTCGAAGGGGGTTGAATTTAGGTATGAAATTTGTACGTTGCAGGATGTCATTTAAGAATCCAAAATCGACGTGTCTCGGGATTTTGTATAAATATTCCGCACTGTATAATGTTATCAGTATTTCAAATTTGATAGAGTACATTATCTATAAAGGAAGCAACAAATGGTTTGTACAATGATTTAATGGAAAACATGTTTTTCTCATTTCATTAAGCAACTCCGTATATTTCCTATATTTCTAGCATAACATTATATCTTGGACTTCAAATTACATAGAATTATTCTAATTTAGACATTACAAACATATTTAATAACGTTTTTATAGTATCAGTGAACATTTCAAATAACCAAACTAATAACATATTGGAGAAAAAATTCATAGGCTAATTTTTGCTATATGCACATTTATGTTTTTTTATGTTAAACTGGTAACCATTCCGATGATATTATGTGTGATTTTAATGACTGATTACTTATCACATCATTAGTCCTGAAGAAGACAATAAAAATTGTTGAAACGTCGACTTTAAGAGGAAATAAGGTTTGCCTTTTCTTTTTACCTAAAGATCTACTTAACATTCCTTTTGTGGATACGAAACTTATGTACTACCTATTATTAAATATTAAAATGCCATAAGTATGCTACAACTGCATGGAGGCGCGGCCGAGCAGATCGCGGCTAAATATTTGATCTATAAGACAACCAACTCTGGAATCTGGAACTATTAGAAATGAATAGACTATGGAGAAGTTTTTTTTTATATTACATAAGATCCTAAAAATGGTCTTCAATCTAAAACTCTAGGTTTAGTAAATCTAAATCTACGGAAACATGTTAGACTCCCCATTTCATCGAAATAGCTATATCTATCCTAAATTCTCTTAGGAAATCCTTCCAGTAAATTCAATATTTCCAACTCATCGACAAACGTTTCTATTTGAAGTTTGAGGATACAACAGTTATGAAACGGTCACAAAAACTGCTACTGACGTTGGTTCCATGACAGTAAAAAATTAAAAATGCATTCTTACGCCATATGAGTGGTGCAAACCTTTTCTTAAACGTGTATGAAAATTAAATATAGCTCCCGAACTCCAACCAGTTTTTAGAGAGAAAGCATTTAACTGTACTTCGAACAGTCCTAAAATCATTAAGAAAGTAACCTATCTTAATAATTTTCGGCCGTGGATACGTCTTCAAAAATCGAATATATAACGTACGCGCTACGATCTATGATAGTTGGGCATAGCCAATGAAGTGGACGGATACCGCATACGTTACATGCCGATAATATAGAACATCTGCTAACATTTTATAACTTTGCTTTCGACGTTTAAAAAATAATAAACTAGGATCGTCGATCATAAATTAAAATGCGTGGGAAGAATAAGAAGGAAGATATATCCCTTTCACATGTTACGTTCTGATATACTTATAGTTATTAATTGTATAAGGGGATTAACAAACCTTTAATCTACGAGAAACAATGTGCTTGTTAATTCCCGAATGTAATTCAACGTTTTATCCACGACCACGGCCAAATTAGGAGTGTGAAAGCCGTATGAGAGCAGGTGAAAAATTCTGAAGTTTATTTTGATTAAGGATCTTTTGATTTTGAGCAAAAAAATAGAAGGTCTTTGAATCGTTTCCATGACAAGAGTTTGTTTATTAGCTGACAAAAGCGAAAAAATTGCAAAATCGACAGAAAAAATGAGTGATTAATCCCGGTCAAAATGACAAGAAGATCGTTCTTGATATAAATATTAATGTTAATATTAATAATAATTCTACATAAAATTCTATAAAATCGCAACGTGATATTATTAATTCTATCCACTAGTGTATTAAAGGGCCATTAATCTATAGAAAACAGACGTATTAAACTTTTCCAATATAGTGGTCGTGGTGGTGGATAAAAGAAACATTCGTATTACCTATTTTAGTTCGAGAAATTATGCATCATAGGCAACTATACTACATCAAATAACATTAACCCAACTTAACCTAACCTACAGAAATATTCCTATTACGTATTTTAATTGCTAATCGAGCCGAAATTCGTCTCGTACAGAATGTGATAAGAAAAAAAACTGTAAAAAGTTTATTCGAACCCTCGACCCCACGCGTGAGAAGCGAACAATACAATTCAACATAGCTTTATTTATGTTAGATACAACAATTGCTTAGCCAGAGCCTGTTCCGGGACCGATTATGCAACCATCGCGCTGACGTAGTGGCGGATTGCAGGATATGGCGGAACAGGTCTGGGTCGATGAAAAACAATGCAAAAAGCTAACCTAAATACCTTTTGCAAGAACAAATAAAAATAGGTAATATAATTTTCAAAAAATATCCAAAGAACAGATTTAACAAAACTTAAAATTGCATAATGTTTAAAACTTTCGCACATGAACACTTTTTAATTTTGTATCTGACGCAGTCACCTTAACTTGAACAAGGTGCCTTCCGCCAGATACGTCAATGCTGGACTGCGCAGGGCTGGCCTAAACTTTGATTTTAAAAATTTTGGTTTCGAAAAGGTTTTGATTTGCAAAGATTTTAATGGTGAGAAATAAATTTGGGGACAAAGAAGTACAAAAAGAAACAAAAAAAAAACAAGCGCGACAAAAAGATTACAAACAGGGAACAGAAAAGTTTTAAAAATCGCTAGAAGGTATGAAATATTAGTGAAAGATGGATAGGGCAAGTGGAATTCATAGTTGGTAAAGCTTGGCTACAGAGGTTGTCGGAAAATCGATAACGTCTGGTACGGTAAGGGGTGTTTGATCCGAAGTGGGGCATTATGCAGTCTAATTATGTGTCTTGTTAGTACACTATCTCCCAGCTATCGTAATTATGTCGTTGCAACGTGCACAGATATCTCTCAGGGGGGGTGTACCTTCCAGAATTGAAAATGAGGGGCATAAATTTGTGCTCAAGTACTTTTAGCGTTTTTATCGTCGCGGCCGGTATGCTGCACCACAACGGCGGCGCGTATGCGATGGATGGCCTGACCACCATTGTGTACAACAACTTTTTATTTTGTCGGATAAGTCTACTACCCTTGACCGTGAGCGGATACAGACTTCTGGACAGGGAGTAGACCGTCCGTATTGTCTCATTGATATATGTGTTAAACGGCAGTCGTTGGTCGAGTCTGACCCCCCAAGTACTTCATGATTCTTTTGGTTGGAATTTGGCTTTCCCGGATCGAAATTGTAGTAAAGATTCTATTTTCAGTGAAGCGACGCACGAAGACTATGATCTCTGACTGTAAGAAGCGGACACCTAACTGCTACATCATGAACGGCCGCTGAGAAAATGACCACTGACTATATCAATACGACTTACTAAGCGCTCGATTGTCGGAGATATAGCGCGTACGTTATATCTCCGACTTTCCTAGACATATCCACTTCCATAATTTTAACAGTAATATGGCAACTTCTGCCTATGGGTCAACAGACGTGTAGTTTTGCGGTATGACAATTTAATTTTATGCAGTAGTCCAAGTTACTACAAGACATGTTCCTTCTTTTTGTTCATTTTTATCATCGATGCATCGCCTATTAAAGAAAGGGAGATGCAGTGCACAGAGACTTTGAACTTGGTTCAGTTCGACAGTTGTTAATATTCGTACGTTATCTCTTCAGAAGTTCTCAAGCAATTTTTTTAAAATTTCTTTCATAGATCCCATGTTCTCTAATTCTGATCTGATCGTCCTCTTGTAGCAGTTTTTTTAAATGATAGGAAACTAATTTGCACCCTGTATTTTATATATTGTTAATATATAAATATGTTACTGAAGTAAAATTGTAGTAACCAAAATTATAATGATGAGAAACGAATAAATTAATAAAGAAGTTCTTTAAATTTCATCATTTTATTTGAAATTTGTAAGTGACCCATACTGTAACACATATTGTATTAAAATGCGACAAATCGAATATAACTGTTTAAAAATTACTAATTCAGTATATTGGATATGTCGATATATTTAGCTTTGAAAAGATTGACGACATTAGTAGCACGGTATACTCTTGACAGCTCACATATTTTATAACAATTTATCAAATGATTTACGACTGATTATAATTCTAATCTAAGGTCTATCGCTACTAACATGCGTCACCTCAACTAGTTCTCTACAAACCAAAACGAACACCAGTTATGTATCTATTAGATGCATTTATCTTACCTAGCGCTTCTGGTTTTTGCAGCACTCGACCAGTCCTCGATCGTCTTCCAAAGGAGTTGTCTTCTTCATAAGGAACGGCAATGTGGGCTTGTCCGCGGCCAGCTTGATGCTGCCCCCCTGTGGGGAGACTGATTCCAGCTCGCACGGTTAACGTTTCCGGTTGATATGAGCATAGTACCAGGAACCTGAAAAAGAAAATTAACGATATTAGTTCTGAGTAGTTTGTCGCAAGTGCCTATAGTAAAAAATTCTAACCTACTCTCTGCGTTGTTTCATAAATTAATGGCAAATTGTACAGGTAGTTTTGTTTCATCTGTTAAACATACTACATTTTAAATTTTGGGAATACTGCTGTAATATTATGACTATAAATTTTGTTAGGATTTATATATTTGCATTGTTTTCTTTACTAATGCAAGGCTAAATATATGTTGGGCTCTAATTGATAAATATATATGTTCGAAAATATAATTTATTAGAATTAACTTTAAACTAATTTACTGTGCCGCTAAAACATAACTCTGTTCTTGTGGATATGTCAAAAATTTGTGAACAATCGTGGAGCATTATCGTCCCAAATGTATTGGATATACGCTATAGTTAATGGTATGGATCAATTTGTCGAATTTGCTACAACGGCCAACGGGTAGCCAAAATCAAACTATTTGTCTCACAGTCACATATCTGACCATAATTGAGGCAATAAGTATCAAATCACTAGTTGACAATCCTCTTAGATATGTTTACTTTAGACCAGCAAACGGTTATTAGCGAGCCTGAGCTGTGAGAAACAGTTTAATATCTCATTCATTAACTGTTTTCATTTTCAGTCATTCAAAGGAGTTCACCACGTATCATTGAATCAATCACTAACATTTTTTTAGAGTTAAACAGGTTATACCTATGGACTTGTCATACATGCTGCGCACTATAGGTTAAATCTTCACTTAGTCTGGCGGAAAACGCTGAATGCCGTTTATCTCTAGAGAAGGACGATATGAGAGGACACGTTGGCAAAAGATTTGAATACTTTCTCATCCAATAAAATTGTCAGCTTTATCAAGAAACTTGGGTAAATTGTAGTCTGGTGCGAATCATGATGGGTTAAAATGTGACAGGAGGGTCTGACCATAAGTACACTCACGTATTAACCTACGTAATTTAACCTAACTTAAAGGACAACTCAATGTTCACTATCACTATATTGTTTGCTTAGAGTATTCTTGAAAACAAATATCTAACCTCTATAGGTAAATTTAAATATACATTACTTCAGAGCTAGGGCTTCTTAAAGTGGTTAACATAAATATAATTTTATATCTCCTTATAATAGTAATTGGCCCTACAAAAAATAGCAACAAAAATAGATATCATTACATAAACGTGCCGGCATCGGCACCGGTTTGGGATTTGAAAAACAGGGGCGTATTATGGTATATTCGTGCCAATGTTGCATTTTAATATGTGTACATAAATGCATTAATATATTTCCTAAATAATAACAAATCAAACACAAAAATAACAAATCTCCCGGCGTCGACTCACTCCCAGCTGAGATCTTTATAGCTGTGTCGTCAGAGCTCATACCCTACCTCAAAAAACTGTTTGATGTCGTGTGGGAAAGTGGTCAAGCTCCGCAGGAGTTTCGTGATACACTTTTAATCAACCTCTTCAAAAACAAAGGGAGCGCTGCGGACTGTGGAAATTACAGGGGTATAGCTCTCCTGGCTGTTGGAGGGAAGATACTCACTAAAGCGATGGCAAATAGGCTAACACCTGTTATGGAGAAGTTACTTCCTGAAACACAGAGTGGCTTTAGACCAAACCGAGGCACATCGGATTTAATCTTCACACTTAAACAGCTTCAAGAAAAAGCACTCGAACATCAAGGAGAAATTCACATGGCCTTCATTGATTTAACCAAGGCGTTTGACTCGGTGGACAGGAAAGTGCTCTGGAAAATTATGTTCCGCTTAGGTATCCCTAGAAAATTTGTGGAAGTATGTCGCAGTCTACATACAAACAATAACGCCCAGGTTATGTATAATAATGAGGTAACCGAACCTTTCCAAACCCTCACTGGAGTTAGGCAGGGATGTGTTCTGGCACCCCTACTCTTTAATTTGTTTACCACTGCTCTAACAATTATTGTTGACAACAAACTGACAGTCAGAGGAATAGGCCTCAGATACCGTTTTGATGGCGGTCTCTTTAACATAGGGCGCTTTAGAGCTTTCACGAAGACACGCACACGATTCATTTGTGATCTTCAGTATGCGGATGACTGTGCACTTTTAGCCTCTACGCCGGAAGAGCTTCAAGAACTTTTAGATGTGTATGCCCACAGCTATGATTCCTTGGGACTTAAAATCAACATTGGAAAGACTAAGATTATGTCAACTCTTCATCAAGTGAACCAAATAGACATTACACTTAACGGAAATTCTCTTGAAGCGGTGGATCAGTTCAATTACTTAGGCAACGTTGTTAATGACAAAGCAAACATGGACAGCGAGATTCGCTGCATCTAGAGCACTCTGAGGACTTAGAGAGAGAGTATTTGACAACCACGACCTTGCTTTGTCAACGAAAATGGCTGTCTACAGAGCAGTTGTCATTCCAACACTGCTATATGGATGTGAAAGCTGGGTCACTTACCGTCGTCATGTGAAAGAATTAGAACGTTTTCATCAAAGACACCTCAGAAGTATGATGAAAATCCGTTGGTTCCATCACATATCAAACGTGGAAGTACTCAGGAGAGCAAACAGCCTTCCAATTGAGGTGCTTATTTCAAGAGCACGCCTAAGATGGGCAGATCACGTTCATCGTATGCATGATAACCGCCTTCCTAAATGTACACTTTATGGTGAATTGCTAAGCGGTAGAAGAAGGCGTGGCGGTCAACGAAAGAGGTTCAAAGACGCTCCCCATGAAAATCTAAAATCCTGCGGTATTGCAGACGAGCAATGGGAACAACTTGCAGCGGACAGAACCGAATGGCGAGGGGTTGTGGCCAGCTATCAAGGAAATGTTGCTGCAAGAAGGCCGAATCCAAAACCTAACCAGGTCTATGTTTGTCCTGACTGCGGTCGACATGTGCTCTCCGGAATTGACCTCTATAGCCATAGTCGTGTGCACCGTAGATGAATGGGAATTACAATAGACTACACCTTTTACTTGTTTTTTATTGTACACAATTTATCGACTGTAACATTTTTATACTCGGACTCGAGTAACGGCTAATAATATTTCCTTTGATATTATTATCATTAGTAACCCTATTAAAAACCTAATAGATACTAGTCAAAATTTAAAATTATTTGTTAACACACCTAGGTAAAATAAGAAAGTGGGCAATAGGCATGTAGGAATTGACTATTAATAATTTTTTTAGAACTGGGTATTTGTCTTTATTAATTTTATTCACTGTTCAGAAACCTTTCCAGCTCAAGTCTCCTTCTTCGCTAGTATTATTCACATTTATTATAGATTTATTATTGTCTTTATGAAAACGACTTAATTCTAAATAATTGTGCTTTGTTTTAATCACATGTTGAATTGTCCTGTGTCAATCCTTAGTCGTAATTTGGTCTATTTCTTGGTTCAACAGTTTAACCGCTTTATCACTAAACTTAGGAAAGGTATTCCCTAGCTGCATTTTTTTTAGTTGCCCCCAAATTAATTCAATTGGATTAAACAAGCAATAATAGGGGGGCAACTTTAAAACCACATGTCCAATCTTTTCCGTTAAATTATCAATCACGAATTCTTTTTCAAAAACCATTGTTTTAGGACTTCTAGTAACTGTTTTTTTGTATAGTGTTCCTCAAAGTAGAGATCATTTTCAATAACAAAGTCTTTAATTTGTTGTTTTGTATTGGAAGTATTGGAAATTGCTTTTCCAACCTTGAATGATGATACGACTCATTATACAAGACGATCACACTATTAGGTTCTAATATCTCTCTATAAATTTGTTATTTCTTTTTTCATTAAACTTAAACTGAATTAATTCTAAATATTAATTATTAATATTAATTCCATTTAGCCGTCTGTTTATCTACCAATAAAAATTTGTAATAAAACATGTTAATAGGACAGAAAACGTTGGGCTAAGTTTGTTAAAGAAGTAAGTAGTACTAGCTAGTAAAAAATCGCAAGCATCAGAAGTACAAGTTTACTACCAGTAAAGATACGGGCACAGACATTGTAGTCTTACTTCTGGGTAAACAATATAGTTAGAACGTTGTGTAAAAAATGAGTAACCTAGTGTCTGTGCATTCTTATATGAATACCGCAGTCAGTCAGCAATAACATTTACTAACATACAAAGAGGTGACTTGCGTATTTTATGTAGAAATTCCGAGTAGTGATTGAAAAGTGAATACACTATTAAAATTTATCCTCGTTTCATTTCATACAAAAGTACCAGTAAGTACGGAAAGTACAGTTTGTGTGTATACTTAACATACTATGCTCTTCGTTTCGCGTTTTTGGGTAATAGGTGTTTGCTATTTAAATTTTCTTGACGCCGTTAATTCGAGAATATAGGTCAACGAGTATAAATGTTAACGAATAATTTGCGCAAGACTTGTAAATTATCTAGACGTGCAATGTATAGAGGATGTATCAATTGTCGATGGCAGAAGAACAAACCTAAATCATAATTAGAATTAGGCACTAAACTAGTCAAATAAGAAAAACACTAGATGGTTCATGTAATTGATATAAAAAAAAATTAAATTAGAATGATATATATGCATTTCCAGAAATAATTGAATTTTTCACAGATAATAAACAGAAGATCTAGTTCTATTAAAGGAGTTGAAAAAAGTATACAAAACGACGCCATATACTGACTTAAAACCACTCTTTTAAAATGGAAACCTGCCTTAATTTTTCATTGCAAAGACCTGGTTTGAGTTGTATTTATTTATACAGATGTGTAGATAGCGATTGCAAAAATTTATGTAACGAAAAATATTAATTTTTACTTATTTCTGTCTTATCTCATTATTTCTGCTTATCAATAAAAAATACGTTTTTCTTTCTCATATTTATTGTTTTATTTAATAATTCTATCTCTTCCTAAACCAATTTCCTCAATAACAGGAGGGGGGGAGGGGTACAAAATAATACATCACTAAATTTTCTGGCAACATCAATAATATTGAACTTTAGGACCGCCATAATTTATATCCGGTGGCAGTTAGCATTTTGCAAATTCACTTTCTTTCATATGCTATCTATAATAAATAGTAATTAATATCATATATAGGGTGGTTACTATTTATATTGAACAGTATTGCTATCTCGCAAACCATAATAGTTACAAAGTTGTTTAAATAAGAAAAAAGTTTCGTATTTTGATGGCCAATGAAATATTCCGATTGGTTCCGGAGATACACGGTAAAAACCTAAATAGCTCGTTTTTTCCCGTTTTACATAGCGTTGTTATTATAAAAACATTAAAAATCTTTATAGGAATATTTTGTTTTCCATTAACTTTGCTATAACTCATCGCAATCAATTTTTTACTTACTTTTCTTTAACTAACTAAAAAAAATCTTTTTTTTCAGGTTTCATGCAAAATGTTTGTCTTCAAATCTTGCATCTTTTATTTAGCACACTTCCTGACATAATTATTTGATGGAATTTTGCATAGTTTATTTATTTATACAACATTTAATAGTACAGAGACCATTTTACTTAATATACAGTACACATAGTGAGTAGCTTAAATATATATAATAAAAGTCGGAGAGAAAAAATTAACACAGTCTAAAATCTAAATTGATTAGTATAAGAGAAGCAAAAAAATATATAAAAAACAGCTAAATAAAAACTGTATAGTGCATGGAAAAATTATCAAGATTGTTGTAAATAAGTAATATATAAAATATAGTGAGGAAAATTGATATACGAACGTAAGCAAGAAGCCTCATTATTGAAGAGTATCAATAATCTGATTGTTATTGTAAGAGGAACAAATATTATACAGGATGGGACAATAGTGTCGGACCTCGATATCTCGAGTTCTACGATCGCTAGATATTTTTTAAAAAATTGCAAGTAAACTAGTTAAAAAAGTCTATAACTGGAAATTATTTTCGAACATACAGGGCGAGCCAAGACGAAATTATAGGACCAAGGGCCTTTTTTAAAAATGGAATGCTATGTATATCAGTACATTTTTTTGAAGCCTCTTTCTGGGCTCTACTCATTCTTATATTAGCATTAAATATCTCCCAACTACTTGGATGTAATGAATTTGTTTGTTAAAATAATGCAATCTGCAGATGGATATTAGAAAAATCACCACAGTCACAATTATGGGTTTTAAGAAAAACTTATATGAATACCAGTTACGAAACATCTAATTAATGTTTTGTTTCCTAAAAATGTACAGGGTGGCCAAAAATTATTTTTCAATTGAGAACATTTAAATTGAATTTTCTCAATTATTTCAAACGGAACACTTTGTATATTTTTTGACGATGTGATGTAGAAATGAAAAACGAACATTTTTTGTACGTACATCCCTAGGGCTAATTGCAACCAATTTCGTTTTATTGAGAAATAATTACAAAATTCAAAAATAAAATTAAAAAAGGGGTTTCTTCAAATAACTCAGTAGAAAAAATTATAATAAATGTTCGACATGTTGCCCATTTTGATTGACACATCTCTATCCGCTTATGAAATGAGGTTCCCACTGTTCCTAAGACTGCAGGTGTGATAGATGTAAAGCAGTTATTATTCTTTCCTTCATATTTTGTACTGTTGTTGGTGTGTCTCTATAAACAATTTCCTTTACATATCCCCATAAAAAGAAATCCATTTTTGTAAGATCTGGGGATCTAGCAGGCCATTTAGTGGGTCCATTTCTTCCAATCCATTGATTAGGGTAGGTATTATTTAAGTGGTCTCTAACTGCATTTAAATAATGTGGTGGAGCACCATCTTGCTGAAACCACATCCTATTTCGAATTATTTCAGGGAGATTTACCAAAAATTGTGGCTGATAGTTTTCCAAAAATTGAAGATATTTAGCTCCAGTCAATGTACGATCAAAGAAATGTGGCCCTGTTACATGTTCCCCAATAATTTCTCTCCAAACTTTTATAGACTATCTGTGTTGGTTATCAATTTGCATAAAAAAGTGAAGATTTTCTGAACCATAATAATGGAAATTGTACCTATTATCAAATCTATTTTTATGAAAAGTTGCCTCATCACTGAATAACACAGTATTGAAGAAGTTGACATCATGTTGCATTTCACCTCTGGCCCAATTACAAAATTGTAGGCGCTCTTGAAAATCGTCATCAGATAATTCCTGGTGCATTTGAATATGATATGCATGTAACTTATTTGTTTTTAAGATTCGATTCACAGACCATCTACTTATTCCTACTAATGAGCTCACTTCTCTTTGACTAACATGGAGATTCTCAACTATTGCCAGCACCACAGAAAACTCATTGTCTTCGTTCACAACACGTTTTATTCTTTCACTTTTTTTATATTCGACAATTCCAGTTTCCAGACATTTATTGAGCAGGTTTTGGAAGCTGCTAACATCAGAAGGATAACGTTGGTGATAAATTCTATTGGCAAGTAAACAATTTCTGTCTGACTCGCCCAAGACAAAAGTCATGTCTACAAGTTCCGCTTTATTAAAATTCATATTGTAAAATTCCAAATATTTTAAATTCAATACAAATTGTAAAGACAGATAAGTGTGATAAATGCGTCTTTATACACAACAATTTATACCAAACATCAGCAAAAAAAAAATGTACAAAAAACATTACAGTAAAGGACCGGTTAAATACTATTTACTCATTTCAATGGATTGGAAGAAATGGTCCCACTAAATGACCTCATTTCAAAATTATATAAAGACGTGTGTCAATCAAAATGGGCAACACGTCGAACACCTATTATAAATTTTTATAATGAATTATTTGAGGGAACCTGTTTTTTTAAGTTTATTCTTGAATTTGACACACGAAAATGGTTGCAATTAGCCATAGGGAAGTACTTACAAGAAATGTTCGTTTTTCATTTATACATCACAACGTCGAAAAATATACAGGGTGTTCCATTTGAAAAAATTGAGAAAATTCAATTTAAAATGTTCTTAATTGAAAAATAATTTTTGGCCACCCTGTATATTTTTAGGAAATGAAAATGATTCAGAATCATTAGTTAGATGTCTCGTAACTGTTTTTCTTAAAACCCATAATTGTGACTGTGGTGATTTTTTAAATATCCATCTGCAGATTGTATTATTTCAACAACAAAATTCATTACATCCAAGTAGTTCTGTAATTTCTAGCTATCGTAGAACTCGAGACATCGAGGTCCGACGCACTATTGCCCCACCCTGTAAATAGGTGAGAATTTTAGGGCATTAGTCCGAGCTCTAGGCAGATAAAAAGTTTCGCTATGATGAGAATTAACTCTAGAAAAAAGTTCAATGTGTGAAGTATCTCGCTGCAATCAATTTCATGGTGAATGACTTTCTTCAAAAACTTGATAGCGAAGTTATTACGTTTATCACTTAAGCTGCACATAGAAAACATGTCAAGCAGATTTGTTTGAGGAAAATCAATAGACGGATATGTATTTAGATATATGAAGTAGAGATATTTAAGAAAGTACCGCTGCACGTTTTATAATTTCGGAACATAAGTATTATGACAGGGCTGGCCAAACAAAAGATGCATACTCCAGCTTAGTTCTCAGAAATGAAAAGTATAATAACTTTAAGGTTGAAATGTTAGCCAAACGCGGTCATTACGTATGAAAAAAATCTAAAGTTTGCTTACGTTACATACAGACGTATCGATATGATCGACAAAATTTAGTTTCTTGTCAAAAGTTACACCAAGGTCCTTTAAACGTTGACGGTCGCGTTAGTTGTTCGTCGTTCAGCGTGTACTCGTAGGTATACTCAGAATCTCTAGCTGTAAAAGATATTACATTGCACTTTTGCACGTTTAAAATAGATTGTATTTAACGCATCAGGAACTCAGATTAGAGATATTATTTTGCATTATAATGCAGTCTTTTAAACCAAAGATTCTATGTAGAAGTTTTATGCCATCAGTATACATTAAGAAGTGCACATTTTTTAAAGTATTGCCTGTATCATTTAGAAATATATTGAAAAGCAGTGGCCCGAGAACAGAGCCCTGGGAACACATGAAGTCTAACAGTTAATAAGATCTAAAGAAGGTTATGAACAGGTCCGAAATATCGAAATTGGAAAGATTTGCAATCAATATATCATGATTAAGCCCATCAAAAGCTTTCGCAAAATCTAAGTATATTATGTCCGTTTGCATCTGCATGTCAATGGACTCAGATATGAATTATGTAGCACGTATGAGATTGGTAGTACTAGAGCGACCTTTTATAAATCCGTGTTGCTGACTGGAAGTGACTCGGGAAATGATATTAGGGTAAATAGAGTTTATGTAACATTATTTCAAGGGCTTTGTCAAAGTTACAGATTATAGTTATTTAGCGGAAGTTTATTATTTTGTTTTTATATCCCTTTTTATACACCGAGTATTTCCAAATATCCGGAAAACAACAGCATTTAATAGATAAATAATATCATGAGGGGGTGAGTAAAAATAACTCTCAGTAGAAATGCGGGGATCCCATCAGGACTTATGTTAAGCTTAGGTTTTATTTTTTTAGTGCCAATAATACTTCATTTTCTGAAAATGGAACTATATTAATGCTGTTGATATTATTGTCACTTAAATCACATAACGAGAGGTTTTCTGGCTCTAAAGTTGAAAATGATTGTTCAAAGAAGTAGGCATAGACATTTACAATATAATTTGTGTCATTCAAATGCTCCCTCTTATAAAACATATTTTTATTGATTGATGTTGGTCCCTCATTATTTGCTATTAATGTAAGCCCAAAACATATTTGGGTCGCTGTTAATATTACTTTCAGCCAGATGTATATAGTTCCTGAAAGCAGTTTTAATGTTTAGCTTAATTTTGGTCCGCAGTCTCATAAATTCAGTATAAGCAATATCATCTCCAGTTCGCTTGTAAAGTTTCAAGTGTCTTCCCTTATCTCTTATATCTCTGGTAATTTCAACATTGAACTAAGGTGAAAATTGTCCATTATTCTTTTTTGCGTATACATATTTGGGTACACAGGAAAACCCCCGTTAATTTCTCATAAAAATGTTGACATGAGGAATTAATCTCGGTATAATCATTTAAAAAAGACCAGTCTATCTCAAGCAGTTCCTGATATAGTAGGTAAGTTAAAAGTATGTGTATAATTAATTGGAAATTTATTATTTCGGTTTCAGTTACTAAGACTGAATTACAATACAGTATTCCACCGTTACTTTTGCAAATATCCGCACGTAGGATGCGCGGGGTTAAAAAATTAATCTGCAAAACAAAGAAGCGAGAAATGAGTGTTATAGAGTGCTCTCTGGGCATATCCCCCCAAATACTCCCGAACACTCTCAATCTAACCTAAATATTAAATATATAATATTATCTTTGAAAATCCAAATTAACCTACTAATTAAACTTTGACAATATATGATAATAATTTAATTAAAATATGACTAAACAGTAGAAAATAAAAAAAATATATATTTTTTAAACTTGCTATTCTGTAAAAGTCATGTTAAAAAGTAAAAAATAATAGAATACGAGTGAAAAAAAGCAAAGCGTGTCCACTTTGTATGATTGTACGCATGATTATATGAAAGGGGTGGAACCGTTGTATACATATTACCTTCAATCATGCGTACATAAAGATGATACGTATAGGCTGTCCATTTTATCAGGGCACTCGAGAATATCTAACTTAATATCGGTCGTACAAAAAAAAATATTTTTACAAAAATTGTGCCGATTTATATAACCTACAAAATGGTTTAAAGACATTTGAAATCCATGGCCTACTTTAAGAGTTATGGCGGAGAATACAGAAAATGCGGAAAACGTCTAGGTCAAATATCTTCGTTATTTGAAGAGATACGAGAAAAAAAGTGCGCACCCCTTGCTCATCTTGCAGTCGTACATTATTATTTTTTAGTTTTTAATACGACTTTTTACAGAATAGCAAGTTTTAAAAATTATGACACTTAATTTCTCTATCAACTGTATTTTTTTAAATACGGGCCTGTCTCTTTTGTTACAACTTATTAAAGCATTTGAAATTTTGAATTCAAGAGTATGTCACACTTGACTTGAAATGGTAGTTTCTGTAAAAATAATATTAACGCTTTTTATCTGTGTGTTATATTTAAATAATACTACATTATAAAATAGTATATTATAATACAAGTGTAAGTAAGCCTTCAAAGCACGCACGGGTTTAGGGCACGACGAGCATAGCGAGGAGGGTCCTAAAGGAGTAAATGCTTTAAAGGCTACTTATACACGTGTATTATACGCTTTTATTTAATTATACCTGCACTGCAAAGTAAAAATTAGAAAAATTAATTAATGTAGATTCATTTTACAAAGTAATCTCTGAATTTCATTTTTAATCGGTAGCAAAGAGACGGTTACAATTTTATTATTTGGTTGTTATGTACATGCATTTATCATTGTTTAAAATTGGTTGCTACCTAAGTAGCTTTAAAGCTCTAGTGCTTTAATGGCACCCTTTTTAATTTCCAAAACATAGATTATAATTCAAGTATATTAAAAAATCATTTCTAACATTTTACATTCGTATTAGTTACAGAAAAATGGTAAAACTAATGTATGTATACCTATGTATATGTGACTAACTTCTCAAGATTTTCCGAAAGGAAAAATCTGTACAAAATTTCCCGTTGCTATAGTTGTTGTACTTTATCGAGTGAAATAATTTCTAATAATTTTAAATCGTATTGTTTTATAAAACAAGTGATACATGAGAATTAATAATTACAAATCATAATGTATCTAGTAAAACTGTAAAATGTTGTTTTCTACTGCTGTGATATATAAAATCAAATACCTTCTGGTACTGTGCGTTAATATGGGTAGGTTCTCTTGAACTAAGACGAAAGTGGCAACGGTAGTGTCATTAACTTGGCTTCCACATTCCGTGTGATTTATTCTAAGTGTGTAGGTGTCCCTGGGGCTATCAGGTTCACCATCGATTGCACATCTTTCACCGTCCGCTGCCTCAACGGCTATTCTACCACCGAAGAACGGCCCAGTAGATACTTCGATTTCACTGGCGTGTGGAAGGCATTGTGTTGCCTTTGCTGAAACTGTAAAAAACACTTTATTAGTGCAAATATAATTAATGTTACTGATGACAATTAAAAACATATAAATCACTATTATTATATTCCTCGCAGAAGTGTATTGTATTTATTAGGGGCTTTTCTAAAACAGTAAATAAATATCTCTCGTGGAGAAATTTTTTTACACCTGTCCATATGTCTGTCGATTTGACACGTTTCTTGTAAGCATATAACTGAAAAAGCAAAAGTTCTATTGTAGCGAAATTAGGTCAGAAAGTTTGTATTAGCTAGTAAGACCCCTATTTTTTTGAAAAAATTGATTAGTAAGTATATGTAACATTAGATTTATTTTTTTAAAGTAATTTATTTTATTTTATTTAAAAAATGCTCTAAAAAGTAGAAAATAAACTTTGGAGTAAATCAAACCTATCATTTTATTACGTTATACAGGGTATCTCACCGGGAACTGAATCGATCGATATAGAGAAAAGTACGCATCAGAAAATTTTGAAAATTTAGATAATTACTAATGTCGGTGTGGCCAATCAAACTAAGATAATCACAAGCAGCTGGCACTTCCGCTTATACCAGAAGTCGATACCAACTTGCTTATTTCAAATGGAACATCCTATATATTTTAGGGTCGAAAATATGTAGCATATCCTATACTTAAACCTAGCCATTTCAGAGATATTTGACATTTTATAGAAAATATAACTTATAACTTTCTTTGTGTAAAAGATCCTCATTTGCTTCTTGTCATGTAAAAAGAACACAAGGAGAACTACGTTCGATCGAGTAGCAAATGTGCTGCAAGTTCTTGATATTACTTGATCACATTCTCCATAAATAATAAACAAATTTAAAAAGTTTTCGTTGGTATAATTTAAACCTGCTGGCATTTTTTGACATAAGTTTGATTGATTGATTAAGACTGACTGTTTCTAATCATGGCTATTTTGATGAAATGATTACAACAATTCATGAATTTATAATAAAATCGCAAATATTTCAAAAACCCCCACAATGCTAATATAAGAAAAAAGGGAAGCCAATTTTACACAACTTGACGTAAAAAAATATAGGGTGTTCCATTTGACCTAAACAAGTTTCCGCGGTTTGAAGTTGACAAAATGTAACGCGAAAAACGGAACACTTGGTATAATATTATTGAATTTATTTCAGCTGTAGAACGTAGCTCTCCTTAGTTCTTTTTGCGTGATAAGCAGCAAATGACGATCTTTTACACGAAGAAAGTTATAACGGTTCTTGCAAACCATTGCACCTGTCCAATTTTCTATAAAATGTCAAATATCTCTGAAACGGCTAGGTTTAGGTATAGGATATGCTACATATTTTCGACTCAGAATTTTATGCCCTTTTCGAAAACCCTACAATATATAGGGTATTCCATTTGAAATAAGCAAGTTGGTATCGACTTCCGGTATAAGCGGAAGTGCCAGCTGCTTGTGATCATCTTAGTTGGATTGGCCACACCGACATTAGTAATTATCTAAATTTTCAAAATTTTCTGATGCGCACTTTTCTCTATATCGATCGATTCAGTTCCCGGTGAGACACCCTGTATAATTTTTTTATGAAATAAAAGCTTGCCGCGAGATTTTCCTGTGTAATGGAGGTTGCTCGCGACAAGCTTTTATATCATAAAAAAAAATTATATAATGTAACAAAATTATGGGTTTGATTTACTACAAAGTTTATTTTCTACTTTTTACAGAATTTTTTAAATAAAAGCTCTTTTTTAAAAATATTTTTTTACATAATTTTATTTTTTACTTTTTAGTCTTTTGATATGCTGTAATCCCTAGATATCGAGTTTGAGGCGAATCGGATCATAAACGGTAAAGTCGTCCGCCATCTTGAATTAAATTTTTGACTAGAAATTCTTAATCCGCGACGCCAAAACCCCCAGATATCGATTTTGATCGATTTGGATCTAAATGTCAAAATTAGTCAGCCATATTGGCGCCGCTTCATTAAACCGGTGAAGAGTATCATCTAGCTGCTTTCGCAATAACGCAATGTTATTGCGAAACAATTTAAAATCAAATTACAAATAACAGAAATCTATAGTTCTGTTGCCTTTTGTAAATATCAAGCAATCATTTATATTTTCATCGGCATCTAGAATTGTTAATTTTTCACAGTTTCTTCGGATTCCAACAATTAAATTAATAAATAAATGAATACAAATTATCCAATAAATCTACTCACATAGCCGAACACACGTATGGTATACCGGATGAGGCATTTAATTGGAGACAGCAATTTGTTTCTAGGCCAATGTGTATAAAAAAATATTGTTATGTGCACGCCTACGCCACTGCCTCATAGAATATACCAGAAAGAGTCATAAACGCCATGATGGATGGACTGAAACGTTCGAAGACAAAACGCCTCAGTATATAAGGTGTGAAAGTCCCGTACAGTTTAATATGAGACGAACAAGTGAGCAGATGGAATAAGAACAGTAATAAATTATGAGTTATAGTAGTGAGACTATAGTAGATGGAAATTGTGAAAATATTTGAATTTTACCTAATATAGACTTTAAAGAAGACTTATTAGTGCTGTTTCGAGAAGAAGCATGGCTGTCGAAAAACAATTGCAAGACATGTTCGCAGAACTAAAAAAAATTATGTTAGACCAGGAAGAGAGACAATAAGATAAGAAAGACTTGAGGAAGAAAAAGAAGATCAAGAAAGATGACGTCAAGAAGAAAAAGAAGAACAAGAAGTACGTTAGGAAGAGTTGGGAAAAATGATGGGAGACCTGGAAATAAAACATGATGAAAAACAGGAGTACAACAAAACGCTATCCTTTCAGCCACTGAAGACCTCAAATGTGAAATTAAAGAGGATATAAGCAACATAAAGGCTGAAGTAAGTGTAGTTAAACTAGATATCTGCCTATCGCTCATAGTGTAATATCTGCTCTGAAATAAATATTATTATTCTTATTATTATTGATAAGTGCTTATAATGCTATAAAATATTCAGCAAATCCAAAGTTGTTTAGCTTAATCAACATTATTACGTGATCGATGCGATCAAAAGCTTTTGCAAAGTCAGAATATATAACGTTAATCTGTCCTTGGTTATCCAGTACAGAGGCCACAAATTGAGAAAATATTGCAAAATTTGTTGTGGTGGAGCAGCCTTCCATAAAACCATATTGATATGGTGAGATCGAATTTTTGACTGAAGGATAAATATTGTAAAGCGATGTTTAAAAAAATTTTGCAAAATCGCAAATAATAGAAATATGTCTATAATTTTTTATGTGAGGAGGATCGCCAGATTTAAGTGTCAGATATACTCGATCAATTTTCCACGTATCGCGAAAAGATAGAGATTTTAAGGATTAAATTAAAGACAAGTAATAATGTATCTAATATGGTAGTTGCGTGTATCTCTTGTGTCCTGTATTACTAATAAATTCTAGTAACTGACATTAATCCATCTTTTATAAATTATATTATGGTCGATGCAATCGAAAGCTTTAAAGTCGGTATATATTATAACGTCAATCTGTCGTTGATTATCAACTACAGAAGCCACAAATTGAGAGAATACTGCTAAATTTGTTGTGGTAGAGCAGCCTTCCATAAAATCATGTTGATGTGATGAGATTGGATTTTTACTATTTAAAAATGTTTTGCAAAATTGCAAATAATAGAAATAGGTCTAGGCCACGTATCGGGATTTTAAGGTTTACATTAACGATAAATCTATCTGGTATCTATCTGGTCGATAGCCGAGTGGGTTAAGGCGCGAGGTGGCAATCGCGATTAATCACACGAACATCGCACCACCGGGTTCGAATCCTGGCTCCGGCACTAGCACTGTCGGAGGAAATGGTTGTATGTCCGCGTTTTTTCAATGTGTAACCCCCTTCCGTACAAGCCCTGGCTTCTGGAATTGGGGGTTGTCTAATTTCTGTGGTGTTTATTTATTAATATGGTCGTTATTTAATTCTCTTGTTTCCTGTATTACTTATAAATTCTAGTAACTGACATTGTCCATCTTTTATAAATTATATTTCAAATACGAATCTAACAAATAAGTCGTGCATCACGAATTCTACACCGATACTTATACCACTGCGCCTACTTCACATATGTCTAATTTAAGACGGGAAATTTTGTCCGTACATGATTTTTTGTTTTTAACTAGTTTAGATATGCAATGTATATTAGAGCATTTTAACAACATGTAATTCTGCATGTCCTCAATGTTCACGCATTTTATGCATCACAATTATTAAGTACACCTTCGATAGACAAAGTTTATTTTTAACGCTATTTGTTCAAAGTACTGTTAATTCATCTAGGCCATCTATGAGATATAGCAAAGTAGGATACGTCCGTGAAGTAAATGATATTTCCTTTGTAGGGTATCTCTAAGAGAGCAAATTCACGCGTATAGTTAAAACTTATTTTAATCTCGCTCAGATTAATTCGGAAATAGCGATAGAGCTGTTAATAGAGCTTCTATTAACATTTATTACAATTGATATTTTGCCAAACAATTTCGTATATTTAATTGTTATGTTTCAATTGTATAACATATTTAAAATAATATTATAAAACTTTTACATTTTTACATTTTATTGTAAAGTATTTTAACCTCTCCACAATAAAATTGTGAGGGGTTACTAAAATTGGTTCAAAAATGAAAATTGAGATAACATCAAATCTTTACGTTTTGAGGTCCTAGGAACCCAAAAAAGTGGTTTCTGAAAAATGTCTGTGTGTGTGTATGTCTGTTAGCACGATAGCGCCGAAACTACTGAACGGATTTGAATGAAACTTTGTATGTGCGTTTCTTTAATGCCCCAGAAGATCTGAAAAGGTTTTGGTTGAGATCGGATTACGTTTAGTGCCATTTTGACGCAACAAGTTGTTTATTTTAAAATTACTTTCAATTTGCAATGGAACCATTGAAAAGCAGTTAAAATTATAATTTCAACGATATATCACACTTCCACCCTTTCGATTTGGTTTCCGTGAAAAAAATTAAAAACAAAGCAAATATGGCATAGAACGCATTTCGCATGACATGATCGATGCGCGTAGCCGTTACGTCGTAAAACTCGTCACATCACGTGTCAATTCACGTGTAAGGGTTTCTTCACTGCTCTAGAAGTAGAGCGGATTACGTTTAGTACCGTTTTTAAATATATATACAGACAAATCGAAGAATTAAACTACAAATATTCCTCTAAAATCTAGTAAAATTACTGAAATGCTAATGTTTCATTTAACAAAGACAGCCGCGAGCGATCGGATTGCAATGAGCAAATTTTGACGATTGTTATTGTCATCGTTTGTCATCCGATAACGTTGGTGTCATGTCATGTTAATAAGATTTCGGCATATTTGTAACTTTTAGTGGATTGCCACAAACTTTAAAGGTAGATGTAACAATATCAATATCATATGCTTTCTGTAACTTCGTTGGTGAATTTATTATAGATTATCACTTTACCAATTTTCAGTTTGTTGCTTTACAAATCTGTAGTATTTAGGATAACTAGACTTTCTTAGTCGTTCAAGTGATAAAGTTGTTAAGAGTTGGTCGGAGTGTATTAGTCATCCATGCTTCCAATTTTAATTGTAAATGACTTCACGTCAATAAAATGACGCAGCTGAATGTACGGTGTGCTTGGAAGGCGAGAGATAGAGATGTAGCTGAATATGACATTGGACAAATTTATTATACCTAATCTTTAAATTTCTCTGTGCATTTGAGGACATTAGGGCTCATTTTATTTTAGTTCTACCAAAGTGAAAATGTTTAGTTTAATGATACCTATGCGGGACGATACAAATTATTTTTGCAAATCGATAATAGAAGAAAAAAAAATTATTTTTTTATATAGACTTTTTTTCTCTCATCGTCCCACATTGTAACATGTTTTTAATGTCTTTTAGTGAAAGCCGTTTTTTAAAATAATGATTTATATGAGAGTAATTTGCACAGTCTTTCCGGCTTATATCCGGAGCGCTCTTAATATCCTAATAGTATATTATTCAACGAGCGATAATGTAGGTAATAACTCGCATAGATGATTGTAAATTCATTAAGTTGAGGGTTTTTTTAGAGCCCTAGAAGATCTGAAAATGTTTTGGATGAGATCGGGTTACGTTTAGTGCCGTTTTGTCACACAATTTAATGCTCTTTTCGGCTTCAAAGATCCACCGAGTGGGGAGGTTCCAACCGCTTCCAGTAGCTGCCGATTTTTATAAATAAAATATACTCATATCCTAGTAATATCTTTTATAATACAATAAATCTAGACCAATTTTTCACATCTTTTGAATTTTTTTTCTCAGGGGATAATTTTATGATCAATCGATGTGGAAAAATGTCAGGAACAACATACTGAAATGTTTGGAAAAGATTTGGGTGTTGTAGCAATTTTGTAATTAAATAAAAACTATCAACAAATTGGTCTTGCTCGACTTTAACGCGGTACGACGGCTATAAAAATTTCTAATAATTAAAAAATATATATCACGTTGTAGAAAAAGAAATTCTCTACAATTTTGATGCGGGAAATACCCCTCTACGATGCTTATTTTTCTTTAAATCAATTTTTAAAGATTTTTTTCCAAGTTGTTTTCGTTTGGTCAACTGACCGTTGTACGCGCGCATCCAGGAGCACTGAACACGCGGGAACTACAGTAGATGTCGCAAATGGGTGTGGCGACGAAGGCCATCTGACCAAATGAAAATGACTTGCCAAAAAATCTTAAAAATTTACTTAAACAAAATTATGCATCGTGGAGGGGTATTTCCCGTACCAAAATTGTAGATAATTTCTTTCTCTACAACGTGATATATATTCTTTAATTATTAGAGGTATTTTATGGCCGTCGCGTCGTACCGCGTTAAAGTGGCGCAAGGCCAATTTGTTGATAGTTTTTATTTATTTGCAAAATTGCTACAACACTCAAATCTTAAACATTTCAGTATGTTGTTCCTGGCATTTTTCCACATAGATTGATCATAAAATTATCCCCTGAGAAATAAAATCCAAACGATAGATTACTTTTATTCTACTATTAGGCAGTGGCGTAACTACCGATGTTCCGCGTGTTCTGTTGGACAAGGACCCGGGCCTTCAAGTGTCCCGCAAACAGTTCACATGAATATACATTTTTTGTTACTCGTAACACTACAAAGTATAAGTAAGTATTTTGGCCAATGGACTTGTTTAGTGGTGACGTCAAGGCTAGTTAAAAGCGCCCGAATATATGCGAGTCGTGAATGTATATACTGCGGTGGAAAGTGAAAACAAATCAAAGTTTATGACGCGTGTAGTTTAGGTCGACTTTACAACTATAAAATTATACCGCTACATTTTATTGAAATACGAACTTACACAAAATATTGAACTATTTCTACCTACTATATAATGTTGTAAACACATGTAGAATTCATCATATATGAGTAAAAACCTTTAAATATGCCATATAAATGTGAATTCATATGAAATATGGGACGACTATTTATGAGATTTATTTTTCTTCCTTATGTATAACGCACATAAAGTTCACAATAGTACATGACGAATTTTCATTGAACGCGCTATGACTCTATGTAATATAAGATTGCCTACTTTCAGGGGCTTAAACGTCACACTAATCTGGTCTATTATCATGTTTTTTTATATATTTATTATTTACCATGTTTCGCTGAATTGGATAATTGAAAATTGGAGTCAGCCAAAAAGATTCTTTGATGAAACTAATAATCATTTTCAAATACAGTCGAACGAAGACTGGTTCAAAATAAATGTATTTTGACACGCTTTTATTAGCTTCATCTGTATGTTTGTTTATTTGTTTGTAACGGAATCTTTGAACGTGATTGTTGTGCGATGTTGTAGTTTTTAAAGAAACTTTAACAAAAAAACTGTGACATTAACACTTTTTACCGAATTGATATGGCATTATTAACCTTCAGTCTTTAGATAATCATTAATGCATTGAACATAAAAAATACACACTAGAACAAAGAATAAACATTACAGACAATATCTCTCATCATCGTATAATTAAGGTATAACTAGGATCTACAGGAAAAAAGAAAACTTAATTTGACGAAAAGGACGAAAACCGTAAGAATTCCGTGTTAAGGTGAATTTGGCTAAATAGGTTCGAAACGACGTTATCAGCTCCTAATCTATCTACAAAACACCCTGTATACTCCATATATGGTAAGGCAAATAATTTAAAAAATATTTAGGAACAAAGTAACCTGTCTGTTCAGCCTCACAGCTACAAAGAAATATAATTTGCCAAGACGACCTAAACGTTTGCTGTCTCAGCTATTATTTGAGTCAAGCATCATTTAAATCGGTTAAAACAGACAAAAGTTATGCCATTAAAAATTTCATAGTTTTATAGTCCTTTCCTAAATGACAAAGACCTATTAATTCAAATTACACAAAAAAACTAATGAGATGATTGAGTTTTTAACAAAAATTTGTAAAAAAGCACTTCATGCCGCCAAGATCTAAGGAATGCCATCAGACAGATCGACTTGAGGCATACTTAAGGCGATATAGATCATTTGTACTTTACCAGATATTAAAATAACTGATGCGTGACGAGTGGAGTTTCAGTTCATTATGATTCATGATTCTTTGTTAGTTTGGTGTTTGGGTATTTTGAAAATTCGTTTCTTATATATCAAAATGGTTTATGTCAAGTCGTAAATATCTCAACGAAGGTAGTAAAGGCGAGCTTAACGTTAATAGATTATATAATTACAAATAAGAAAGAATAAGTTATGAACATTGGCTAACTCCAAAGATAAGTGATCATAACATATTGAAAATTAAAATAAACAAAAAATCACAAAAACAAGCATTTGCTTGCTAGCTAAATATATTTATATTATGGATGGATGGAAGGCTGATAAAAAGTTATAATACAGATCAATTTCAAGAAAAAAATATTAAAACACAATGGTACAGAAATACAATAGATGTAAATATCTGGGGCTTGGTACAAGAAGTGACGAAGTCAAAATCTATTAGTTTTCAATATGAGGAAATTTGTTAACTTCATAATTTTATGGTTATTTATGGTTAAATACTTTATTGTACAACTTTTTTGGGAAGATTATGTTTTATTTAACGGTTTATTATTGAATTAATTATTTTATAACTAAAAAAATAACAAATTACCGTTTTCTTTAAATTTTTTACATAATCACTTATTAAAGTTAGTTTTCTTAATCAATTATTGATGCAGGTAATAAAACATGCACACACATTATGTACTTTAAGTTTTTATTAACGAAAAAGATAAAAATAGGTCAGTAAATGCCCCGGATATATCACTCAAGTGGTGTTTACTCATCATCACCATATACACGCTCATTGGGATATTCGTTATCATTAGATGTATCGTAGGTCTAGTAATAAGAGATTTGTAAAAGTATTTGCTTTAATTGTATTGAATCTGCGGTAGGTTCTTGATGAAACATATTCAATACAATAATTATAAATATTCAAAAGAATAGTTACAATACGCACTTGGTTTACTGTTAGTTTCTAAGACTCTTTGATAATGGTCGCAAGGCCGAAACATATGTCCGAGACAAAAGTGAACAAAACTTATGAAACAATAAACCAAGTGCGTATTGTAATTATTCTTTTGAGATATTTGCTTGTTTGAGATATGTAACCTATACAAATTTTGAGGGCTTTAACTTTTTTTTAACAAAGGAATCCGATTACAGTTTATTAGGGTTAGTGTTACTTCTAACTCCCCTGTATTATTGTTTGCTCCAGACTGTGGCTCCAGACTATGCAATTGAACGTGTAACGTATGCCTGAGCTTGATTATTGTTCTTTTTATTTGTAGATAAATCCATTACCTTAACCTGTTCAGAATTGAAAAAAGTTTTATACAAAACTTGGTGATTCAGTTTAATATTGTAACCATCTTATGTTAAACCAGTTAATGGCTTCTTGGTCAGTGTAAATTTTGCGATGCACCTAATGATTTATTAAACACTTTTCGAAATTCAGTAAGTCTTTCTGTTGCATTCCTACGACTTCAGCAGGAGGATTTCTAGGAACTATTCTCATTAAATTTGCCCAGTCTCGAGATAATTCAATTTTTGGAGTGTTTTTTTTTTCACTTTTTCCATGTATTGTATCAGCTTCTAGGTGTACATGTCCGGGGTTTTAAAAATTTATGGTTTATTACAAGGCTTCATCTATTACTTTCACGTCCAGTGGAAGTATAGTAAAGCAAAAAAAAAATTTTCTTGTTGAAATAGGCTTAAAATGTCATGAAACGTCGAGATTTTAAATTTGAGCGAAATAAAAATTTCTGCCTGTCTGCCGGTTTGTCTGTAACTTTTTTTTTGTGCGCACGTTTCCTCTGGAACCGTTTATGATATTGACTTGAAATTTGGTGCACATATGTATTATAATGAGATCTGGAACTAGATTATATTTTGATCTAATTCCGTTGAAGGGTTCGGGGATGAATGGGGTAAATAAGCAAAGCAAGCAGGTAAGAGTCCATAATATTGCAATTTAGGACATCTACGAAAAGTCAAGGTCTTAAAATTTTGTTTGGCATCAGCCCCCCCCCCCCCTATCACCAGCAATGCCACCCCCACACTAATATGAAAGGGAGTTAAAAAATGAAAATGTGATTTAGTGTGTATACAAAAACGAAATGTGGGGCGAGCGTAGGTGCGTCTTTACTATGTACATACTTCGATATTCGATGTAAAGCAACGTCAGGCGCGGTTAGTAGTTGGATGGGTTCAAAACTGATCGTGACGATCTCGGTGAAACGAAAACGCAAATTGTGCTCTGTGTGGAGGGGATATACTGAGTACAAATGTGATAACTATAATACGAGATCGCAAGCGTTTAGATCGCGCCCTGGGAGGAAGAGGCCTTAGGGCCTCTACAAATTTTTTGGCATTAGCTACCCCCTCTACCACCCCCTATTGCCACCCCATTATTAAAGGGAGTAAACAATTAAATTGGGATTTAGTGTGTGTACTTAGTGCCTTTGGAAAAAGGAGCTAAAGGCAACGCGACCCCTCGGAGTAACTTCAGGTCATAGAATCGATTGCCATCAGTTTCAGTTCGATCCGACCAACTCCGGGAAAAAGTGTGCTATGACCAAACTAAAGGTCAGAAATAAGTAAAACGTTACTGGAGGATAACTAGGACCTCGATACACCTTTTTTACTACTTTTGACCGGGATACTTAGTGACTCTGGGAAAAGGAGTTAAAAGAAACGCGACCTGGGAGGTCAAAAAGTGCTAAGATCGAAATCAGTAAGTTCCTAGTCACCATCGAGACCAGTAGTAAGACATCTGATTCTACTAGTGAAGACGAAGAGTATTGTTTGAAGCAAGTGGTAGAAGTATCCTATGGCATTGTACTTTACTACTACTTGCAGTGCTTTTCTTCTTCGCCTGTTAGAAATAAATTAATAAGTATATCTACAAGTAGCGCTATTTTTTTCTGTTACATTCGGAATGTGTTTTGTGCTGCTGCTTTTCTTGCATAATTCAATGGGTATCAAAGCCAACGAAAAAGGTAACCCTACTACGGTAGTACTACCAGAAGTAAAGACAAAATAGAAATTCAAGTAAAGTTTACCTACGTTCGGAAAATGAAGTTTTTCTCCCATGTTAGATTCCAACTGTGAAGTCCAGCTTCGGTTTTTTGGTTGTATTGTTATGAAAACAATGTTGAAACATTAACTGTACATGATTTCAACAATTTATAACCTGCAATATTTTGCTCTTGGTTATCATTATATATTAATAAAATGTATTTCACAATAAATCAGCTTTAAAATAAGCTCTACACGATTTTAGAAATTTCTGATCGGTAATATTTTAGTCATTACCATATATCACTTAGGGGCGAGCGTAGGTGCGTCTTTACTATGTACATACTTCGGTATGCGATGTAAAGCAACGACAGGCGCAGTTAGTACTTGGATGGACCATTCCAACGGAAACCGCGTTCTCGCCTCACACATCTTCCAGCGGCTTGTATATCAGTGTATGCGCGGAAGCTATACAACCTTAGGCGAGGGTTGTATTGGAGATATACCATCCTTCGGAGGGGATGTAAAGCCGTCGGTCCCTTGTCTATTAAATGTTAGGCAAGTAAAAGATCCCTACTCTTCTTAAGGCAAGAGGTTCGGCAAAATTCCTGGTTGGGGGTAGCTCGTCTACAGGCGTCGGTGTTAGGCCTCAGTAGCGGAAATAGGCCGACGTTAAATAAATGTATAAAAAAAAATACCATATATCAGAGTATATTAATAGAAAAGATAGAAATAAACTTAGTCTGTTAAAATGAATAAGGGTAAAAATCAGCTCTACACGATTTCATAAATTTGTAATCTGTATTTGGTTGTGGTATAGTGAATACGACCAGAATTGAAACCGTATAAAAACTAAAAGCCAGCAAAAACAGTCGGCATCAGTTGCGGAGGTAAACAGAAATGCTTGTCATAAGAAAGACAATAAAGAGATGCCGGCTGTTTTTGCCGGCTTTTAGTTTTTATACGGTTTCAATTCTGATAGTATTCACTATAACAGTAAAGCAATTTTTGGTATATTTTGTTCTCTACCGTCAATGCACATTAATAGGAGAAATTATACATTGGAAGTGTTGTGGGGGTTTCTTTTTACTGAAAAATAGCTCACAAAAAATGGGATAACTGTTTCTCAAACTTTATTCTTATACAACAGATATTAAGCGAGTTATTTGGTGTGGCCCTCGTAAACTAGACAGACGGTATATTAAATAAAATATCAAAAAAGGTTTATTTTAAGTAAAGAATAGGTAATAGCTTAACGATGATCAGAAGAATATTATACAAATCAATAACAGATCCATACATTGAATATTGCTCAAGTATTCTTTTCAGTTTTAACCAACATGAAATAGACAAACTACAATAATTACAAAATTAATATATGAGAACAATACTTAAATGTAAAGTGTAACTGGTGCACACCAATATGAAATATTCTAGAAGTATTTAATTCCATGAATATAAAGCAATGAACAATATTTAAATCTTTAAATTTTACTTATAAACTGAAGAACAAGAGGGCTGTTCTCTACTTAGGTAATAACGTGATACACGTAAATAATGTTCATTCGCATAATACAAGACAAAATATTGAGTTTTTTACAGACACAACTAAAACATGATTATTAAATAAAACTCTAAATATGTTTAATACTCTACCAACAGTACCAACAGAAATAAAAAATTGTGAGAATTATTTTAGATTGAAGGAAAATTTTTAAAAAAACACGTATTTTGTGTAAAGTTGTCGTCTGCTTTGTTTAAATCATAATGTAAAATATAACTGATATTGAATGTAAATTTTTGATAGTTTCAAATTTCTTTCAATAGTGCGTCGGACCTCGATATCTCGAGTTCTAGAGCTAGAAATTTTTTAAAAAATTGCAAGTAAACTAGATAAAAAAAGTCTATAACTGGAAATTATTTTCGAATATACAGAGCGAGCCACAACGAAATTGCAGGACCAAGTGCCTTTCTTAAAAATGGAATGCTATGTATATCAGTACATTTTTTGAAGACTCTTTCTAGGCTCTATTCATTCCTATAGTAGCATTGATTATCTCCCAACCACTTGGATATAATGAATTTTTTTGTTGATATAATGCAATCTGCATGGATATTAAAAGAATCACCACAGTTACAATTATGGGTTTTAAGAAAAACTTATGTGAATACCAGTTACGAGACATTTAATTAATGTTCTTGCATCATTTTTATTTCCAAAAAATGTACAAGGTAATTATTTTTCAATTAAGAACATTTTGAGTTGAATTTTCCCATCTTTTTTCAAATGGAACACCCTGTATATTTTTTGACGATGTGATGTAGAAAACGAACGTTTTTTGTGAGTACTTCCTTATAGCTAATTACAACCATTATCGTTTTATAAATAAATAAGTGTTTATTTTTCAATTAAGAACTTTTTAAATTGAATTTTCTCATTTTTTTCAAATTGAACACCCTGTATATTTTTCGACGATGTGACGTAGAAATGTAAAAACCAACATTTTTTGTAAGTACTTCCCTAGGGCTAATTGTAACCAATTTCATTTTATTCTCAGTAGAAGAAACTATAATAAATGATCATCCACATGTTGCTCATTTTGATTGACATACATCTCTATGAGCTTTTGAAATGAGGTTCCCACTGTTCCTAAATTGCCGGTGTGATAGATGTAAAGGCAGTTATTATTCTTTCCTTCATATTTTGTACTGTTGTTGGTGTGACTCTATAAACAATTTCCTTCACGTATCCCCATAAAAAGAAGGCCATTTAGTGGGTCCATTTCTTCCAATCCATTGATTAGGGTAGGTATTATTTAAGTGGTCTCTAACTGCATATAAATAATGTGGTAGAGCACCATATTGCTGAAACCACAGCCTATTTCGAATTCCCTCAGGGAGATTTACCAATAATTGTGGCAGATAGTTTTCGAAAAAATGAAGATAAATAGCTCCAGCCAATGTACCATCAAAGAAATGTGGCCCTATTACATGTTCTCCAATAATTCCCCCCCAAACGTTTATAGACCATCTGTGTTGTTTACCAACTTGCATAAAAAAGTAAGGATTTTCTGAAGCATAATAGTGGAAATTGTGCCTATTAACAAATCAATTTTTATGAAAAGTTGCCTCATCACTAAATAAAACAGTATTGAAGAAGTTGACATCATGTTGTATTTCACCGCTGGCCCAATTACAAAATTGTAGGCGCCTTTGAAAATCGCCATCAGATAATTCCTGGTGCATTTGAATATGATATGCATGCAACTTATTTGTTTTTAAGATTCGACCCACAGACGGTCTACTTATTCCTACTAATGAGCTTACTTCTCTTTGACTAACATGGGGATTCTCAACCGTTGCCAGCACCACAGGAAACTCATTTTCTTCGTTCACAACACGTTTTATTCTTTCACTTTTTTTATATTCGACATTCCAGTTTCCAGAAATCTATCGAGAAGGTTGGAGTTGGAAGAAGTTGGTGATAAATTCTATTGGCAAGTGAACAATTTCTGTCTGACTCGCCTAAAACAAAAGTCATGTCTACTAGTTCCGCTTTATTAAAATTCATATTGTAAAATTCCAAATATTTTAAATTCAATACAAATTGTAACGACCGATAAGTGTGATAAATGCTCCTTTGTACACGACAATTTATACCAAACTGAGGTTTTATTGCTTGTCGAATAACGAAAACAGCAAAAAAATGTACAAAGAAACATTACAGTAAAGGACCGGTTAAATACTATTTTCTCATTTCAATGGATTGGAAGAAATGGTCCCACAAAATGGCCTCATTTCAAAATTGCATAAAGACGTGTGTCAATCAAAATGGGCAACACGTCGAACACCTATTATAAATTTTTCTAATGAATTATTTGAGGGAACCTCTTTTAAGTTTATTCTTGAATTTGACACTTATTTACTTATAAAACAAAAATGGTTGCAATTAGCCATAGGAAAATATAAAACAAAAAATGTTGGTTTTTTTATTTCTACATCACATCGTCGAAAAATATACAGGGTGTTCCATTTGAGAAAAATTGAGAAAATTCAATTTAAAATGTTCTTAATTGAAAAATAATTTTTGGCCACTCTGTACATTTTGAGGAAATGAAAATGATTCAAAAACATTAATTAGATGTCTCGTAACTGGTATTCATGTAAGTTTTTCTTAAAACTCATAATTGTGACTGGTGATTTTTTTAATATCCATTTGCAGATTGCATTATTACAACAAAAAAATTCATTACATCCAATTGGTTGGGAGATATTCAATGCTAATATAGGAATGAATAGAACTTAGAAAGAGGCTTCAAAAAATGTACTGATATACATAGCATTCCATTCAAAAGAGGCACTTGGTCCTGTAATTTCGTCTTGGCTCGCCCTGTATGTTATGTATGCATCTAGAGCACTCTGGGGACTTAGAGAGAGAGTATTTGACAACCACGGCCTTGCCTTGTCAACGAAAATGGCTGTCTACAGAGCAGTTGTCATTCCAACACTGCTATATGGATGTGAAAGCTGGGTCACTTACCGTCGTCATGTGAAAGAATTAGAACGTTTTCAGCAAAGACACCTCAGAAGTATGATGAAAATCCGTTGGTTTCATCACATATCAAACGTGGAAGTACTCAGGAGAGCAAACAGCCTTCCAATTGAGGTGCTTATTTCAAGAGCACGCCTAAGATGGGCAGGTCACGTTCATCGTATGCATGATAACTGCCTTCCTAAATGTACACTTTATGGTGAATTGCTAAGCGGTAGTAGAAGGCGTGGCGGTCAACGAAAGAGGTTCAAAGACGCTCTCCATGAAAATCTAAAATCCTGCGGTATTGCAGACGAGCAATGGGAACAACTTGCAGCGGACAGAACCGAATGGCGAGGGGTTGTGGCCAGCTATCAAGGAAATGTTGCTGCAAGAAGGCCGAATCCAAGACCTAACCAGGTCTATGTTTGTCCTGACTGCGGTCGACATGCGCTCTCCCGAATTGGCCTCTATAGCCATAGTCGTGTGCACCGTAGATGAATGGGAATTACAATAGACTACACCTTTTACTTGTTTTTTATTGTACACAATTTATCGACTGTAATATTTTTATACTCGGACTCGAGTAACGGCTAATAATAATAATAATGTTAAAAAACTATTTCCAGTTTGAGACTTTTTTATCTAGTTTATTTATAATATTTTTTAAAATTTCTAGCTATCGTAGAACTCGAGATATCGAGGTCCGATGCCTTACCCTGTATATTCGTTAAGATTGTAATTCTAGGTATATCTTATGCATATATCTATATTAGGTTAGCATATCCACGTTATAGTTATTATATCATTAAGTTTTATGTTATTTTGTATTGTCTTACTACTAATAAAGTCTATCTATCTATGTCATAGTTCACTTAAGACTGTTAGCGCTGCTATATACCTAATAATAATTTTCATTGGAATTTTGTTGATTGGAAGTCAGCTGAAGAATAATTCAAAATCAAATTATGGTAACAGTTGATTCCCAGCAGAAGTCTGTATATAAGTGATGCAAACCATAAATTCATTGTACTTTTTCTAGTAACTTTTTGTAGCGCTTATTTTAAGTTAATTCTGGGTTTAATCATCTGAAAGGCAAATCCGTTACAGTTACCTCTTTGACCGTCCGTATTTTACCCACACTCGTAGATACCATAATAAATTACTAACATTAAAAAAAAAATATAATATAAAAATATGAATTTAGTAAATTCTGTTATAGGCACACTATAAGGCTATTGACTTTTTAAACTGCCTGTCTCTTAAATTAACTGCACTTTATTTTTTTCGTATTGTTGGCACATTTTATAAAATGCACCGTTATATCATAAATTACATCATCATCATGATTTGAGCACTTGGCCTCGAAGATCAAGAAAAACTTCATATAATTTGTTGACAAAAGAAATAACCTTGATTAATAGTTAAGTAAGGTATTCTGTAAGCAAAGTAAGACTTCCTAAACTTTATTATGTTTCACACGATTTATTTTATATTGCGAATGATAACTTTGTATGTTAGTGTTAGTACATATTACATATTTTTTATATAGAACGTTCTGTTCGTCAATCATATCTCGAATACTTAAAGCGAGTTGACTTTTAAAAAAGAAATATTATAAACATGTTTATTTTAACTTGATACTTAACGTTATACATTTCAATGCACACAGATTATACCTCAAATTGGTATAAATATTAACTTACTCTCTTTTGCTGCTTATTCTATAACTGTCCACATGCGTATATTTATTTCAAAGTCTAGTAAACAAACTCAGCGTGTATATGAACTGACACTACGCGTACAATTTCATTTCTCTGGCACACAAAGTTAAAGCAATAGCCCAAATACATTGGTCACGTATGTCTACCAAGGTTCTCTCTCATCTAAAGAGAAACAGATATATGGAATATACGCTGAATAAAGAGAGATAAGTAATATATACTTCCTTATGTTCAGCTACTCTCAAATTCTAAAGATTTGTCATCATTATTATAAATTGTTATTTTTTTGGGTTAAAAGTCGTCTCATATTGGAATTAAATTCGTTTTTATATGAAATATTTAAGTTAATTTCAGTGTTACATAGTGAATATTCATGCGAGAGTCCCTCAAGGACCGTGCCTATTACCTAAATTATATAAATTATACATCTCCGACTTTCTGGAATTTCCAAATAACAAGCTGGCCAAGTACGCTGATGGCACAGCCATGTAGGCTCATTCGTATAACGCACAAGCAGCGAATATGCTCCTTATAGCACACATGGCCCGTGCCACGGCGTATTATGAGCGGTGGAAGATTCGGGTAAATGCCGAAAAGTCTGAGTCAATAATCTTCACGCGGAACAAAAATTTTGATCAGTGGCAACCAAATTTCAGTCAAAAGGTGTGCAAATTACTTGGGGGTTAGATTGGACGAACGACTGCCATTTAACACACACGTCGACGAGCCGGCACGAAAGGTCTACTTCATTTCCAGGAGTATCTAACCACTCCTAGTCAGTGGTAGCAGGCTCAACTGACAGAGTAAAAAATTGATTTACACCGTTATGATTAGGCCGGCCATTACATACGCGGCACCGGTGTGGTGCAATATACCGGTGACGACAATGAGAAAATTCAAAGTTTTGGAATATAAATTCATGCGCCTCATATCAAATTCTGGAGATACACCTCCCTCAGAGATCTTCAAGCACGTTGTCTCGACATTACTCCAATAGCGGGCTACATCCAGAAAACTTTACAGAAATACAGAAAGAAGGATTATCGGGTAATGCAGCAGGGTTCTGAATCAATTCAGGACCCCAAATACCAAAAGCCATCCGGTTACCTCTCTAGGGCTACATCTACGCTTCATTACTTTGACTATACCTTACACATGTTGCCCATTTTCCGGCAACCTCTCTAGACAACCTTTCACGAACAGGTTTTTCTCGTTAAGGTTATTACCGTATCAACTACTCAAATTAGTTTAATATTTCGCTTGCTTTTACTAGATACTAAGTTTTAATTGTATTGATCCTTCTTTTGAATGTTTAAATACTAGTATCTATTTAATTTGTCGCTCTGGCAAAAGGATCTTTTTTTTATTATTTGTTTTCCGCCGAATTGGAGCTGATCCGTTCAGCACTTCAATTGCTACGGCTACATCAAGAAGGGTTCCTATTAAGTTTGTTAGGGTCTTCTGTTTTCGATAATTTTAGAAAACACAGCAACTATGAACTAAGCATTCAAGGCTATGCTAAGGTTTAAAATTCGATTCAAGTGTAATAGAAGTAATACCTTTCTCCAACAGAAGAATGCCCTCATTAGTAGAGCCAACTCATGGTAAAAAAACGATTTTTTTAGAGGATAAAGCTTCAAGTTCCAATTCTGTAACTAAAAGTTGCTTGAAATATACAAATAATTTGACTGTTTTGACTTTACTATATGAACTTTGGTTAAAATCAATGATCAAACTTACAGACTTCATGTAAATTAATTGGTTGATTTTTGAGGTTGTAATCTCAAACCGGTGTGCAGTTTCGGAGAGTCACAACTGGTAAGAAAGTTGGTTCACAGATGGATTTAAGATAAGAGTAGGTGCTAGCGCATTTCATTCATTCATTCATGTTTAACTTCCCCTCTGTTTATACTGAGTGTAGATCTGTACGTGTGTATTTCCACCTCTCCTCACTATAATTATCCCGATTACTATCCACCACAATAATTATCGCCATCACATCCGAGCATTAGTTATCCCTACTTTTATTAGGCCACGCCTCCTGTTACTTAGACATATGACTTTACGAAAGTAGTAAAGGATGGCGTATCACAGCTCTTAATTGTATGCTCATAACTGTCAAATAATAGCTTTTTAGACATGAGAAGACAGTGATGAATGAGTGAGAACTTTCACACTTATACAGTGTCAACTGGTAGTGGTATATCCACTACGCAATTCTCGCCTAAGGTTGCGTAGCTTCTGGGTATACAATGATATATGTCTTTAGAGGGTAGTGGAAATCATAATATTTTCTTGACACTCACCTACCCAAGTGTTAATCGCGATTGCAGTTGTTTTACTTTTCGTGTCTAAATGTATCAATCAGTTTAGCTTAATGCTTTTCTGAGAACCATATGAAGTGATGAAACTATCATATACAACCACAGATACAAATATTTTGCAGTTGCAATGAAAAGAATAACAACCTATTCGACATACACTATTGGGCTGTTCTGCTTTTATTACTTTTATATATCTTCAAGTTAACATTCTTCTTCTTTTTAAGTGATAGCTCTCTTGTGTTACACTCTAACAAAGAAAAAGCCTTCTAACCATGCGTTGTTAAATTTTGCATTTGGTTGAAAACTATAAACGTGACATTACAATACCGTAGTAAATTACACTTAAGTGCTACTATTGATGTATGTAAAAATTATGAAGCAGGAATGGCTCTTTGTAATGAACAATTTATTATTATAAATTTATAAATTTGAAGTATTCTATTTATACAGTGTGTCTACCTGTATAATTTTTCCTCTAAGTTTGGATACGTCCTCCAGTTCTATTAAATATTCTATTAATTGAACCAACCGGGGGTGGGCGTTCTGGATATCTTAAATTGAAGATACTGGCTGCATCTCGATAAGAGTGCACACTGTCACCAACAATCCTTATTATTTAAATTTGATCGACAATGCTTAATTGTTGTGCAGCCATGTTTAAGTTTTATTTCACATTCAATAATTGTCAAATCCATTTCAAAGCATTCCATGTTAACAAAGATATTGGTATGTCGAGCTCTAAGTATTTTAAAATATAGCTACCAATTTTCAAATCTTCATTTGATAATAGTGTTGTGGACAAAAAATGTGTTCTAATACTTAATTAGCGGCATTATTACACGACTATTAAGTTATATAAATATCTGACAATAAATACCTCGAATAGTAGGGTGATTATAATTTAAATCTTAGATATGATTTTTTTGTAAAGGAATGAATATTTTTAATGAAATTTAGTATACAGGGGTTTTAGGCCATGCCAAACAAGATTCTGTAAAAACAAAAACTCTATCTCAATCACTAATATAAATTCCTAATTTTTGCCAATTTCTTTTGACCATAGTCGGCGTATTTAATTTCTAAAAAAAAAAATTAAATAACTTTTTAATCACAATCTGACACACAAGAAGTATACCAAATTTGATCTAAATCGATCAATAAATGGCCCAGATATTGGGATGTAAGTGACACACTCTGTATAATAGCCCAAACAAAATAGGACCAAAATAGCTCAAAAAAAAGAAATTAACTATGCTGAAGCGGCTTGCGTGAAATAACGATGTTTCTTATGTGTGTACGTTCAGCCATTACAGTGCCGCTGATTGACCAGACGTCCAACTAGTAACTCGATAGCCTGCTGGGCTGTAACACAATGCAGTTTGGTAATTCAAACAACAGAAGAATTTAGCGGGGTGCGAAGTGGTGTGCGTCTGAATTTGCAGAAAAAAGAAGGACAACAGTTTTTAATTGATTTGCTAAATAATCCTTTCGCACGCTGTAACGCACTATCAGGCACACAGTACAAAAAAAATGTAAATTTTGCTTTTCGAAGCTTAAGTATCTTGGATATGTAGTTGATAAACATGATCTCCATCCTGACCCTGAAAAGGTAGAAGCAATTTTAAATATTTGTGTTCCCCGAAACGTATCCGAGATTCGTAGATTCACTGGAACTGCATCTTGGTATAGGCGATTCATTCCGAATTTTGCCACTATTTTGGCACCTCTCGCAAATCTTACTAAAAAGAAAGCGAAATGGAATTGGACAGTTGAATGTGAAAATTCGTTTAAGAAAATTAATTAATCACTTGTAACGGCTCCCATTTTGATTTGCCCGGACTTTTCTCGTACATTCATCTTGTAAACAGACAGCAGTGCATATGGCATTGGTGCGATGCTCAGTCAACAATTTCCTGATGGGGAAAAGGCCATTTGCTTTCTGTCAAGATCATTAACTCGACAAAAAAGAAATCATAGTTCGGTTGAGCGTGAGGCCATCGCAGTCATTTATTCAGTAGAACGACTGCGTCATTATCTTAAAGAGGTCCACTTCAAAGTCATCACCTACTGTCATAGTTTGCTGTGGTTATAACGGTTAAAAGATCCTCAAGGTCGTTTAGCTGGTTGGACTCTTCGTTTACATCCCTATGATTTTGAGTTAATCCCTATGGATTAACCTTCCTATGAAAGGAATAAATCATACCGTGCCAAATGATTGATGAAAAATATCCTAGTTGGCGAGTGGGAGCTGGTATTCTTTACAAGTACTGTAAGTGTCGAATACCTGAATTGTCGAAAGTTTCTGATTATTGAAAAATTGTAGTACCTAAGGATAGGAGGTTGGAAATTTTGAAACGCTGTCACAACGATGTAACTTCTGGCCATGTGGGTGTGTTTAAAAGTTTTTGGAGAACTTGAGATCGTTACTATTGGCCCAAAATGAAATGTGATACTATAAGATATGTAAAGTCCTGTAGAGTTTGTGCAGAACAGAATCCTGAACAAAAATTTCCTATTGGACTTATGGGAACTCGTCCTGATATTCGTAAACTATGGCAAATGATTAGTTTAGATTTTATAGGTCCATTTCCTAAATCATCTCGAAGTTTTGTTCATTGCTTGGTAGTTACTGACTTTTATAGTAAATACGTTGTCATGTTTCCTCATCGTTCAGCTACTGCTAAGTCATTAGTTAAGAATGTTGAAGAAGGAATTTTCCTCGTATATGGTGCTCCTCAATGTCCAATTTGCGATAATGGTGGTCCTATGAATGGCAAGGAATTTCAGAATCTTTTTCGTAAATATAAGACACAAATTTTGCATACTGCTCCTTACTTACCAAGTGCAGATTCCACTGGGAAAGTGAACAGAGTCATTAAAACTATGATTTCGTCTTATATTCATGATAATCATCGGAAATGGGATGAGAATTTAGCGGCAATTAGTTGTGGCATTAGAACTGCTCGACACGAAGTAACTGGTTATAGTCCTTATTTTGTTAATTTTGGCAGAGAACATACATTGTTTGGTAGCGATTTTTCGGACCGTGTGCCTGATACCGCACCTGACCTCGATAATGGAATTAAACAACGTCAAACTGGCTTTGATAAAATGTTTAATGATATTTCAAAACGGCTTAAGATATCTCACGAGAAAAGTAAGCGGACTTTTGATCTACGACGTAGTCCTGTTCATTATGTCATTGGGGAAGGAATAGATGTCAGTCCGACGCTTTAAATTTCTTTAACGCTAAGTTAGCGCCTAAATTCATTGGACCTGTTGTGTTCGTAAGAAAATGGGTTCATGGTCGTACGAGTTAGAAGACGAATTAGGTAACAAGAAGGGAGTATGGCACGTTCAAGATTTGAAATCTGATAACTCCAATCAGGATGATAACTTTTTTGTGTGAATTTTATTAGTAATTGCGTTTATGCTCTGTGGAGTGGGATTACGAATACGGTATACGGTACGGTTTCGGATTACGGTAGTGAAGCGTAAATTATAGCCTCTCCTACTCAATTGTTAACCTCACCTTCGCGAAGAGTTCAATTTGAACTTGGTGCACCCTGTTTTTACTAACGAGGCTCTAACGACCGAGTAAGGGCGGAATAACCCTTACCTTTTGCCGTGAGCACATCCACCTTCTCACGAAGAGTGCGGTAAAAATAACCCACCGCACACAAAGGTTGCTTTTGGAATCGTTTGGTTACCCCATCGTCGCAGTCTCCTTCTGTGCCGTGGGACCACACCACTCGCCTTCCGCAACCGAGCTGGTCAGTTGCATACCTGCTCCAGCTAAAACTTCGAATTCAGCTTCGTTTTCAGTCGATTAAGGCTTAAAAAAATGATGGAGCGTTCAAGTGGGACAAAATCATCCGGAAGTAAAATACCCTCCCGATCGGATATCCGGGGGAGGGTGCCCACAGGGACACCTCATCGAATGTCGAAAAAACACCGACAAGTTAAATCCAAGAAAACTAATTCATTCATCTACGGCGCTTGGAATGTTCGTACTTTGAACGACATCACTCGCACCGATCGGCCTGAAAGAAGAACTGCTCTAATAGATAGAGAACTTCACCGACTCAATGTTGACGTTGCAGCTCTCAGCAAAACTCGATTTTTGGAGGAAGGTTCTCTCACAGAAAAATACTACACCTTCTATTGGAAAGGTCTTCCCACCAATTCAAGAAGACAACATGGAGTAGGATTTGCCGTTCGGAATCAACTTGTATCCAACTTAACACAAGTACCACAAGGCCTATCCGAGCGTCTAATGCTGCTACGCTATAAGCTATCAGATGGCAACGCGGTAAATCTAATAAGCGCCTACGCTCCCACTCTGGATGCAAGTCACGAAACCAAGGAAAGCTTCTATCAACAGCTGGAAGAAACCCTCTGTAGAATACCTAAAACGGAACGACTCGTTATTCTTGGTGATTTTAACGCTAGAGTAGGGAGAGATGCAGACACCTGGCCAGGCATCATAGGCAAGAACGGTTTGGGTAACATGAACGCTAACGGTCAACTACTCCTAACTAAATGCGCCGAACATGATCTAGTTATAACAAACACCATTTTCCGACAAAAGGATAAATTTAAAGGCACCTGGCGTCACCCCAGATCAGGTCACTGGCATCTACTGGACTATGTTATCGTATGTAGGAAGCATCTCAAGGACGTCCAAATTACAAAGGCGCGCATTGATAGCGAATGTTGGATCGATCATCGTCCTGTTGTCTCTAAAATGAAAATTGTTATGAGACCCAAACACCGAAGAACTCAAGTAAAACGTAAACCCCGTCTCTGTATTAGTAAATTGCGTGACCAACAAACCGTCGAACAGCTAAAGCAAAAAATTCAAGAGAATTTGAGTGCACTAGAAGAAAGCAATTCTGTAGATGTCGCTACTACCTGGACACAAATTAAAGACAGTTTAAAAAGTGCGAGTGAGGATATTCTTGGCACTGCAGCAAGTAAAAAACAGGAGGACTGGTTCAATGATAATGAAGCTTTTATACAAGAACTTCTTGACCGCAAACATATTGCCTTCCAAAACGCTATCAACCAACCCAACGACTCATCAAAAGCAGAAGCTTTTACCCAATCTAAATATGAAACGCAACGCAAAATCAGAAGAATAAAGAACGAGTGGTGGGCAAGCAATGCCAGAGAAATTCAAAGGTACGCCGATTCACACGACTACAGGAATTTCTTTCAAGGAGTAAAAGCAGTGTACGGCCCCAGTCGGAAAAATATGTGCCCTATTAAAGATTTAAATGGAAATCTCCTCAAAGAAGACCAGGAAATAAGAGCCCGATGGAAAGAACACTACTCTAACATTCTTAACCAGCAAAGTCAAGCCGATCACGATATTATAAATCTTATCCCTCAATATGATACCTTCGAAGACTTAGATAAACCACTAACAACGGAAGAGATCTTAACCGCCATTGGGCAGCTAAAAAATAACAAATCTCCCGGCGCCGACTCACTCCCAGCTGAGATCTTTAAAGCTATGTCGTCAGAGCTCTTACCCTACCTCAAAAAATTGTTTGATGTCGTGTGGGAAAGTGGTCAAGCTCCGCAGGAGTTTCGTGATACACTTTTAATCAACCTCTTCAAAAACAAAGGGAGCGCTGCGGACTGTGGAAATTACAGGGGTATAGCTCTCCTGGCTGTTGGAGGGAAGATACTCACTAAAGCGATGGCAAATAGGCTAACACCTGTTATGGAAAAGTTACTTCCTGAAACACAGAGTGGCTTTAGACCAAACCGAGGCACATCGGATCTAATCTTCACACTTAAACAGCTTCAAGAAAAAGTACTCGAACATCAAGGAGAAATTCACATGGCCTTCATTGATTTAACCAAGGCGTTTGACTCGGTGGACAGGGAAGTGCTCTGGAAAATTGTGCTCCGCTTAGGTATCCCTAGAAAATTTGGGGAAGTATGTCGCAGTCTACATACAAACAACAACGCCCAGGTTATGTATAATAATTAGGCAATCGAACCATTCCAAACCCTCACTGGAGTTAGGCAGGGATGTGTCCTGGCACCCCTACTTTTTAATTTGTTTACCACTGCTCTAACAATTATTGTTGACAACAAACTGACAGTCAGAGGAATAGGTCTCAGATACCGTTCTGATGGCGGTCTCTTTATCATAGGGCGCTTTAGAGCTTTCACGAAGACACGCACACGATTCATTTGTGATCTCCAGTATGCGGATGACTGTGCACTTTTAGCCTCTACGTCGGAAGAGCTTCAAGAACTTTTAGATGTGTATGCCCAGAGCTATGATTCCTTGGGACTTAAAATCAACATTGGAAAGACTAAGATTATGTCAACTCCTCATCAAGTGAACCAAATAGACATTACACTTAACGGAAATTCTCTTGAAGTGGTGGATCAGTTCAATTACTTAGGCAACGTTGTTAATGACAAAGCAAACATGGACAGCGAGAATCGCAATAGAATTAACGCCGCATCTAGAGCACTCTGGGGACTTAGAGAGAGTATTTGACAACCACGACCTTGCTTTGTCAACGAAAATGGCTGTCTACAGAGCAGTTGTCATTCCAACACTGCTATATGGATGTGAAAGCTGGGTCACTTACCGTCGTCATGTGAAAGAATTAGAACGTTTTCAGCAAAGACACCTCAGAAGTATGATGAAAATCCGTTGGTTCCATCACATATCAAACGTGGAAGTACTCAGGAGAGCAAACAGCCTTCCAATTGAGGTGCTTATTTCAAGAGCACGCCTAAGATGGGCAGGTCACGTTCATCGTATGCATGATAACCGCCTTCCTAAATGTATACTTTGTGGTGAATTGCTAAGCGGTAGAAGAAGGCGTGGGGGTCAACGAAAGAGGTTCAAAGACGTTCTCCATGAAAATCTAAAATCCTGCGGTATTCCAGACGAGCAATGGGAACAACTTGCAGCGGACAGAACCGAATGGCGAGGGGTTGTGGCCAGCTATCAAGGAAATGTTGCTGCAAGAAGGTCGAATCCAAGACCTAACCAGGTCTATGTTTGTCCTGACTGCGGTCGACATGTGCTCTCCCGAATTGGCCTCTATAGTCATAGTCGTGTGCACCGTAGATGAATGGGAATTACAATAGACTACACCTTTTACTTGTTTTTTATTACACACAATCTATCGACTGTAACATTTTTTTATACTCGGACTCGAGTAAAGGCTAATATATAATACGAATACCTCCACTGTGGTTCGCATCTGCATGAGGTAGAAGTCCTCTAAATGATGGTAGTACGATGTAGAAGAGGTTCTAAGTTTTGTTTAATTGTTTTGGTTAGTATGTATTTGTGGTAGAAGTATGGATCACATAGCCTTGGAAGTGGTATTATGTTAATAACTACTTTGTTAATCATTTCGTGTTGTCGTTGGAGTGTGTCGATGTAGGATGTTTTCATTCAGAAATAGCCCGATTTTCAAATGCGTTTTTAAGGTACCAAACGGAACTTTACGAAAATTTAAAGAATGTAGAAAATTTTATCAGGAACAAATAGCATTTTGAAAAATTGTTCTATATCATTTTTGACCATTTCCACGCCGTTTTTCAGAAACACTTTTTTTACATTTTCGCTATTTCCGCTAAAAGTTATTAGTATGTTTACATGAAATTTTTAGAGTAGGTAGGTACCAACAGAAGCTACAATTTGAGCTCCGAAACAACTTCCTACGATAATTATAGTCCCTGTAATTAAATGGTAAAAAATTGCCATATTTAGCGGTTGTTAACTTTTTGTACAAAAAGTTATGGACCGATTGTTTGGATCTCTTCAAATTTTTAAGTACCTGACTTTTCTCAAATTGACATTTTAAATTTCTCATAAATCATTTTAGAAATACACTATTTTGGATGGTAGTTTGGTTTGTTTTGTTTGATATAATAGAAGAACAGCCCTCAAGGAGAGGTGAGTAACTGTTGCTCAAGTAACATATACCATAATCTGGTTTCTTTTAAGGGACTTCCGGCCAGGTCTTTCACCCAGGCCTCTGTTCGCGTCTTCCGGCCAGGTTTTTCAGTTTTCATACCAGCCCTCAGCACGTGTCCTTGGTTTGGTAGGAACTTGAGAGATATTTGGATTTGGCTGATTACCTCGACAGTGAAACAGATAAGTGCACAATCAATAACTTTCATTAAAGACGCTGATTTTACTTATTTCTTTTATTTCCTTGTTTTAAAACTTTGTAATAACTAAATTCAATTGAATGCTAACTGTTAGGCCACAAAATTTATTGGGATAAACTAGAACTTAAAATTTAAAAATTATAAACAATTGTTAGCCAAGCCTGACGTCACGTTTGGTTTTTTTGTGTGTAAAATTTTATTTATAATAAATTGTCCTAATTTCAATCGCTACAGTTTATTTTACCTATTTCTGGTGGTAAATTCCTTCACATTTGGTGGTCTTCTGGTTTGTACCAGCAAGAGGAAACCAGTGGCGCCCCTAATATAAATAACTCCCCCAACGGCTAGAGCTAGCGTGCATTTTGTTACGCTCGGCGCTGCAATCCACCACTAGTTAATTTTTTTTAGAAAAGTGCGTAGCGGCGCAACCAAATAATCTATTTTTTATCATTACAGTGCTAACTATAGTTGATAAGGTAAATTACCACCAAGTAAGAGATCATCAAACTTTGCCGGTAAGAGTCACAGCCTTATTTCAAAATTAGCTCAATCGTCAACACTGCATAGAAACCAACAGTAAATACATCGCAAGGAAATTTAATAGAATTGGCAATCTATCAGCATATAAGAACTACTTAAAATATTGTCTTTAATTCATTATATTTCTGGGCCACAATTAAGAAAATCTGGAAACTTATTTGTATCCTTTGAGAAAGCTAACATTGTTACAATGCAGGCATGATGAAACGGCAATAATGAAAATTAGGATTAATATTAGCGGGCCAACAATATACATGTTGTGATAAGCTATGATACTAACAGATTTGTTACTCTTCATACACTCACAAATATAGATGTTTTTATACCTAAACCTGCGAAAATTGGACAGGAAGGTGCAAAGTCTCTAAGATCTATGAGTCTGATATCTTTGTGCTAAAGACTCTAGATAAACTGCTGGACAGACGTATTGCTGGTAAACAGGGCTCTATATCAAGACCAATATTACAAGGCGAAGCTCGGTCAGTGGTGCACAGGTTAATGCAAGGCCAAACGCCAATTAGCCAGCAACACGGGACGGAGTACCAGAAGTTATACTCGGAGATGAGGGCAGATCGCATTCTAGGCATGCCCACGGATGTAATGGTCCCAAGGTATAACTTCAACAAGAACTTTCGGACTGTTATACCAGACAGGGAGGATTGGAAAAATGGTCCTCCCATAACAGCACAAACAGTCTGGTACACTGACGGCTCCAAGACAGAACAAGGAGTCGGAGCCGGGATTTACGGGACAAGGTCAAAAGCCAATATTCCGATAAGTCTAGGGAAATACGCAACGGTGTTTCAGGCTGAAGTGATCGCCATACACTGTTGCGCAAGGGAGATAATAGGACAAGGCACTGTTAACCAGTCGATTGCCATTTTCTCTGATAGCCAAGCGGCAATAAAAGCAATCAGTTCCATGCAAATCAACTCAAAGATTGGTGTGGGACTACTTGACAGCCCTTACAGAGCTGGGAAGTCAGAACAGAGTGACCCTAGCATGGGTACCAGGACACGAGGGACACAGAGGAAACGAAAAGGCTGACCAACTGGCCAAGGAAGGCGCAATTGAAGCCCCAATAGGACCCGAGCCCTTTTGTGGCGTGGCAAAGCCATGCGTACGAGCAGCCATTAAGGAATGGGTGCAAAATAAATCTTTGGAATGGTGGAGGAATCTCCCAAGACAGAGACAGGCCAAAGAGTTCATTAAAGAACGTTCGGCCAAATTTACGGAAGATCTACCAAGCCAGAATAGGAAGGCCATCAGAGTAATGGTAGGCCTTCTAACTGGCCACTGCCGGCTCAATAGACACATGAGTCTAATGGGCCTGGCAGAGGACGCGACATGCAGATTCTGCCAAGAGGAAGAGGAAGCCTCAGTTCACGTATTGTGCCATTGTGAAGGCCTGGTGAGGCTGAGATTCCAAGTACTCGGAGAAGAAAAACCAAGGGCGGACAGCTATACAAAAGGGCCTCTATCAAAGCTGTGGAGTCTAGTACAAAGGACCAAGTTGGATGAGGTACTATAAGGAAGATATTCTGGGAGCATTACAATAGACCTGAAAAGGTCGCGGTGGTAAAGGCTAAACAACCAGCTCCTTCGTTAATCTAATCTAAAGACCAATATGGCTATAAAGCAGAAATGTCTTTACTAATGCAACTGATCAGAGATGAACATAAAACATTGAGCTATGTAGATGACCTGTATATCTCAGCTCAGGTCAAATTTAACGACACAGTAGGGAGCATGTGCAGCAAGAATTAAATGTAACAAAATGGACAAATAAGGAGGAACTAAATATTAGTCCTTGTAAGTCGTCCATAATAGCATTCACTAAAAGAAGGAAATTAGAGGGATTTGAAAGACTACTGTCGAGGGAGGTAAAATATCTTGGAGTAATATTAGATTCACGACTAACCTGGACCAACAGCTCAATACTACTAAATAGGGGGCAGAGACAACACTGGTGTTGGCCAGACGCACTCATGGAAAACATGGGGGCTAAGATCAAGCATGACGCATTGGAAGTACATTGAAGTCAGACCCATAATTAGGTATATGTTATTGTTGAACTGAGAAAGACGCAAAGATTCATTTGATTATAAATAAAATGCCAACGGCAGCAATGGAGGTCTTGCTGGATCTACCTTCTGTTTACTTTATAATAATGGAAGAGGGAAGGATCAGACATCTCAGACTACAAACTGAAGGAAGCGTCAGTTATGAAGGATTGGGGCACAATTAGATCAGGAACCAGATGATGCGACCCTGGGAGTGCATTAAACAACTGCGCTAGGCCAAATAAAGAGATGGGTCAAAAGCACAAAGAAACAAGGGAAAAATAAGAGGACTACAACACAGAAAAAAGCCATTGTTAAAGGACCATCTCGAAAATAGACTGAATAAAGTCATAAAATTAATACTTTGAAAATTACAGGTACAAGCTGTATAAGAAGATTAGGCGATTGACTCTAGGAGAAAATATTATTTAAATACTTTACCTCTTATAACAGATGACAATATGTATTACGGGAATTGCATCAAATGTATCAGTGGATTAATAATGATTTCTGTTCAATAAATGGTACTTGATGCCCTTGATGGACCATGAATGCCATGCTCGAATATATAAAGTAAGACATCCGAATGATCCTTAATGCTCCCATTTTTTACGCGTAAAATAGATCCAGAAGTGTCTCTTCTATTATATACTACTGTGTATATCTTGCATAAACAAAAATTACTATCGCATGGAAGCCGATGAAGATTTATTGTAAAGAATGTCATTGTCATATAATAAAATGTTTAAACAATTATTCACAATTGACGAAAAACATTCTTATGAAAACCAAACATGATATTTACTCAATAACACATATTTTAGGCAATTTTCTAAGTGTCTCGATATCAGGATTCAGAGTATTTACAAAATTTACGTACACTATCTATATATAGTTCTCATTACGAAATTAGCTTTAGAGTAATTATTTTAGACTCAATCCTCATTTGTCTGGCCTGGTATTAGTATCAGTTTGGCGTTGAGTTCAACAATCGAAAACATAAAAAATGTTGATCTGAGAATTTGAAATTTTTGTTTGTTGTTAATCATTTGGATTAAAATAATTTACGGCATATACACTACAAAGTAAAAGTCATTAAACACGCATCTAAAAACTTATGTGAGTTAAAAGTACCGTTCATTGCACGACCTATATATTTTTTAATAAGCTGCATGAATTCCGGGTGGCAGAAAGTGACATAAATACGTTGTTTTATAAGCTAATTTAAGCACGGCGATACACATGGTTGGAATTCCATGAAGTGAGCAAATATAACCCTGATTTAATTAAATTTATTTTATCCGCTGTATGGTAGGATGCATTAAAAATATCATTCATAATATCAATCGAATAATTCAGATTCAATTTTAACTGAAGTTAAACATGCCATATTCTATTCACTTCTTTGAGTTTCTTCAACTTTTAAACAATATAGTTTAGTAAAGAATTGGGTGGAAAGCAAGTCTAGTAAAACATGAACACAAGCAAAACAGAATAGAATTAGGAGTATACATAAACGTTCGGTGAGATACATTTTGACCACCTTCTGTTGATATCAAAATTAAATAAATATAGATGGTCCACGTAATCTCATGCCATCTGATATCAGTTCCGTTTACTTAATTCTTTTAAAATCTTGACTAATATGTAGAGACAAGTATTCTTATATCAGGAGAATGACAAAATTTCAAATGTATTGTCAAAAGCCACTTGTTGAGAAAATATTTTATAATTCATAAGTTCATTAAGGGTTTTATTTTTTTTACTTGAATTGCATCTTGCTTTGATGCTCGCTCTGAATTCAGTGAAAGAATTATTAATTGGTTCCTTCAAAATTTCTTAAAATTATTTACAAGTATCAATGACTGGCCTAATATTAGATACATCACTCTTTTCTTTGCTCATATATAATTGATTTACTATAATTATTTTAAACATATCAGGAGGAGGATAAGAATTCTGTTAATAAAATAAGTTGACTTATAAGACGTAATTTTTAAACTTTCAGATTTTATTTGGTCTGCATCTGGGGTTTCGTGACATTTTAAGCTTAGAATGGTTTGTTTAGACCAAAAGAATCGACTATGAATTGGTTTCTATAATAATAATAATTCCTATAGGATTGATTTTGCTAGCTAAGATTAACAAATAACTTATTACACAAGTGGTAGACAAAAATATCAAACCGCTAAAAATTAATTATAGGTATAATTTTTAATAATACTCTGTATAAACAAAACCAAGTTTCCTTTAAACTGCGAAGTTTACAACGGTAATACAAGTGCTATTTTCTTTAAAATATATTTCCATTACGTATGCCTAGACATATTCTGATATATAAAGTTTATATAAAAATCTGACTAAATCACTTACATTTGAGATAAAGAGATAGTCTCACTAAATAAATAATTTATGTATACTCACATCCCTTCGTAGGAATGACTATCATATTCTGATTCTTATCATCTCCTTCCGCTCTGTCTTCTCTTTCACTTTTCTCATCTTTTTCCTTTAAACTTTTTACTTCAAAAGAATATCTGGTGGCCATTCTCAAACCCTTAATATCCGTGGTAAACGATTTATACTGTTCATCTCGGTCGATGTTGTTGTGTTCTAGAGGGTCTTTAACTTCTTGCGACCTGCATCTCTGAGCACCCCAAGTTTGTAGTTCGCAGTATCGGATAATGAACCCGTTTTTTGGTATCGACGATGGTTCTGATTCCCAATGCAGCCGCACTTGCCTATAGTCTGGTTCTCCCATTATATTCCGAATCACTGTAATAGAATATTACTTATATTACAATATTTATCAAAAATATATTATGCAGAGTATTCAACAAGTAAATAAATACACCACAGGTAATGACGACCCCCTTTAACCCGGAAGGCTCTAGAAGAGCCTTGTGTGGGAGGGGACTATACATTTAGAGACAAGGGACATACACCCAATATCCGTGTATAGTGGAAAAATCCCTCTCACAGTATTTTCCACTGCCACGACCGGGGATCGAACCCGGAACTTCTGGGTGAGAGGCAAGTGCGCTCACCTCTCGACCATCAGTCAATAAGGTACATAAATTAATAAGTAGTGCAGGTAATAACTATATGATGAAGCTGTTAATTAGGTACCGAATTAAAACTTATTTAAAAGGAATTTTGCTGAAAAATATTAGTGGCCCATATTGGGTGTTAAAATTTGCCCAAATACTTTTTGCATATTTTTCTCACATAAAAGAGAAACAAATATTTACCAATATTAAATAAATTTTATTAATAATGTAAATGTTTGGTCTAAGATGTTCTCCATTTGGCTGAAGTTAGAAGTTAATAACCTTTAATAAAGCACAAATCATATAGATAACAGTACCTGAAAGATAATCGTTAATTAAAAAAACAAATTGCATTATATTTTCGCAATAACTGGAAGTAAACTAGGAAATTAACATAAAAATATTTAGTATTGCCTGTATTGTCTGAATTACTGTTTAACGAACAACATCATCCGTTACTGTTTTTATAAGAAATGAGAAACTTTTTGTTCCCGGTTTAATCTATCTAAGTGGACTATTATAATTGCATTTGAGATTGTTTAAATGTTTAAAGCAACATCATGAAGGACAATGTTTACAGTTACATTAATGTATTTCATTATCATCGCTTACGCTTAACAGAATATTAAGAAACACGATCTACGTAATTTTTATAATAATAACAATGTCTTTTCTTCCATCTTCATATTCTCTTCATATTTTTTGTTTTAGATTTTCCATATTTTGCTCACTGCAATAATGTACTTATAATTACACAAATTTAAAACTCTTTATGCCTCCAAAGTGCAAGATTTCAAAAATTTAATCTTTGCACAATAAACTACCAACGACCGCTGTGTATTACAGGACTGTCGCAGCTAAAATTATATGGATATGGTCAATAATAAAGAAAGACTTAACGATAATAATAACACTAAAAATAAAAAATCCATTAACATAAAGTCCATTATAAATAAATAAACACCGCAGAAATTAGACAACCCCAATTCCAGAAGTCAGAGACTTGTACGGAAGGGGGCTACACTTGAAAAAATGCGGACATACAACCATTTCCTTCGGCAGTGCTAGTGCCGGAGCCGGGATTCGAACTCGGTGGCCCGATACCCATGCGATTAATCGCGATTGACACCTCGCGCCTTAACCAACGCGGCTATCGGTCAAACAAAGTCCATTAAAAGAAGTAATATACCAGATCTAACGTGAGCTATTTCACATTGTAAGAAGGAAGACGTAATTAAGATGTATAAAGCGAATTTGAAAGAAAATGTCACTATAAATTTGTCAAGTTACAAATATGGATATGAGAGGAAGTTTGGGCTACGCATTCGGAACCTGGAACGTCAGAATCTTAAACAAGCCAGGGGAGAAATATAAACTGCTAATAGTAGCAATCCAAGATACAAAATGACTGGGAAAAGACATCAGAGATACGAAAACACACAATATTGCAAAGTGAAAAGGAGAGATGAAGCAAATAATTTGGAGTCGCTTTCATCGTGGACAAATAAAGCTGCCGAATATTATAGATTTTCACGCAATTAATGAGAGAATGTGCACACTGAGAATCCCCACACACACTTCTTCAATATAACCATAATAAATATACACTGCTCCATGGAAGAGCAACAGCAGGAAACGAAAGAAAGGTTCTACCAGCTAGAGAGCGTATGCGGTATCGCCCCAAAAAACGACATAAAACGCATAATGGGTGTTATGAACGCTAAATTAGGAAAAGGACAACACTTTTTTGGCACAATAGGAAGACACTCTCTACACAATGAAACAAATGAAAACGGTGAATTCCTAATACACAGAAACATTCACTAAGTGACCTGGCTATCACCTGATGGAAATATGAACTCCCTAATAGACGAACCACAGAATAACCCTTCGACACTTGAGAAGGTCAGAATAGTATATAGTGTCACAAGGGCAGAAAATGAGCATTAGTAGCCCGCGGATATTAGCTGCCCGAGCGAGCGAAGCGAAGCTAGGGTAGCTGATAGCTAAGGGCTGCTAATGCGTTTTCTGCATGTGTGACACAAAACTGTTTTTCGCTTAGCACTAAACAAAACCAAAAAATGAAAAGTACAACAAAAATCTTTAATTTTATAATTACAAACAGAATTTAATAAGAAAGTTAAGAATAACAATTTGCGAATTTATTTATCATAGTAATTAATATTAATTATCCCTTGAGCACAGTTATGGATAGTAATACCAGAATTTGTAGGCATTCGGTAAGTGTTTGAAGTGGTAGTAGCATGATGACTTATTTCTATAGATGAAGTTGATGGTTTATTGGAATTGTATAGATTAACTGGTATTTCATTTATTTGGTCTGAAATATTTAACACTTCAGTTGTGTTATTTTCTCTAGTACTGGACTGTTGTTTTTGGTTTGTCAGGATTTTTGAGAAATGCCAATCTTATTTGCTAAGCAGTCATCGATGTATCCTTCTGCAACTGCAGAAGAACGCCAACCTCCATGTTTTTTAAGTGTTAGCAAATCACTCCCAGAGTTAGCTAGTAGGATTGCAGAACTACGGCGGAAGCAATGACCTGTGTATGTATTAGGTTCAGGCAGTTTCAAAAAAGTGGCTAGTTTGCTTGGAATTTTGCTAAATACATTTTTTCCGATTGGTTGTATTGTGCATTTATTATTCTTGTAATAAATAAATAGGCGATTATGAGAAGTGTGGGTAGGTCTAAGGGAAACATATTTGTTGTATATTTTAAGTAGATTCAATCCATCAACTGTTTTGTTTGTGACTGTAAACGTTCTTGTAATATTATTTTTTGTTTCTGGAACTGTAACAATCAATATGTGTCCTCTATTATCTATATGATCAAGTTTCATATTCAACAACTCATTTCGACGACAAGCTCCGTATAGTGCCATAATAAGACAGACCTACAATGCAATGTTAATAAAAAAACATAATTAATTCATCTTTGTTTATTTGTTTACCTTGATCATAAGATATTCCGAATCATCTGCTTCCTTAAAAAATTCAATGCATTGTTCCTGAGTCAAAATTTTTGACTTTTTGGGCAGGTAATTTACAGAATTTTTTTTCAAAAATGCTCGAACTTTATGAAAATTATCAAAATTAATATTTTCCTTGACTTTAAAAGTGCTTTTCAACATTGAAAATTCAGACCATAGGGTACCTGCATTTACAATCTTTGATCTTTCCGATAAATAAGCAAGTAGTACATTTTCTGTTACGATTTTTGCTTTTTTATTCTTTTTCCAGTTATTGAATAATTCATAGCACTTTTCGTACCGTTGTCTTGACTTTGTAGGTAACAAATTCAGAGAAACATTGATAGCTTCTTCTTGCAAGTCCGGTGGAGTATTCGTAAATTCTTCGTCACTGTCTGAGTTGTCATTCATTTTAACTTATGCACCACAGAATTACAATTGTTCACAACTTATTGTTATTCTACACTTTTATTGTTTGTTTTGATTCCAAATTTTGGTTAAAATTCATATTTAATGAAAAATTATGTGAAACGTCAAAGTATGCAAATGACAACATGTGTCTAGATTGTGAAAAACTACAAAATCATGTTGTTATGAGTTTAGAGGCCCAAGGGACGATAAACTTTATTTTCGGTCAAATTTTTAGGGTTAATATGATTCATTTTCATATATGCTAGGCGAAAAAAGCTATAAAGGCACAAAGAAACAATAAGGCTCCAGCAGTAGGGAATATTCCCTCAGAGCTATACAAGGTAGATGGCAACCACCTAATAAAATATATTCATGCCCTGATCGATCTATATGGAGGGAGGAACAGTAAACGCTATATATATATATATATATATATATATATCACTACTACAGTTCCTTGCAGAAACTACTATCGGTGAGTACCAAGCAGGGTTTAGATGCGGTAAATTCACAATTTTCACAGTCAAGCAGATTCTTAGGAAGACATGGACTACAATATCGATGCCCATAATATATTTGTAGACTTTAAACAAGCGTATGACTCAATCAGCAGAAACAGACTGTACCAAATAATGTAAGAATTAGCAATTTCATATAAATTAATAAAACACAATAGCCAAAATGGAGAACACTATGGCCACTGTACGTATAAACAACGAGCTAACAGACGCCTTCCAAATATCTCGGAGGACTAAAACAAAGTTATGGGCTAAAAATATGTCCAACTAGATGCCTATGCAGATGACATTAAAATTATGTCCCGAATTGCGACGAGAGCACAAGTATTCTCTCAACTGAAAATCCACACCAAAAGGATAGGGCTAGAAGTTAATACAGAAAAGACAAAAGTTCTCATAAAAAAAAGAACAAATAGAATGAGACAAAATATCATTGAAGAGGGTTGAACTGTATAAGGACGGAACGGAAAAAGGAGATACGTAAAAGAATAGTACAATAAAGCATATTTCGCGCTCACTTAGTAATGGTATCACTGAGAACAAAATCATAATACCCACTTCGATCCTGGGAAACAAAATTCCAACCAGGAGATGCGCGAAGTACTTGGGGGTGAGACTCGACCAAAGACTGGCGTTCAACACCCACATAAATGAGACAGTACGGGCGGTCTACTACCTGTCCAAGAGTCTGTATCCGCCCACGGTCAAGGGTAGCATACTCAACAGACAAAATAATAAATTGTTATACACGATGGTGGTCAGGCCGTCCATTACATATGCAGCGCTGGTGTGGTGCAGCATACCGGTCACGACAATGAAAAAACTTCAAGTGTTTGGACACAAATTTATGCGCCTTATATCAAATTCTGGAAGGTACACCTCCCTCAGAGATCTATATGCACGTTGTAACGACATAACCCCTATAGCAGACTACGTCCAGCGCATCTCTCAAAACTTCTATTCGTTCAAACTGGGCGATAGTCCGCTAACAAGACACACCGCAAATTAGACAGCATAATGCCCCATTTCGGATTAAACACCCCTTACCATACCAGACGTTACCGATTTTCCGGCAACCTCTGTAGCCAATCTTCACCAACTCTATCTTCCGCTTACCCTATCCACCTTTACTGATATTTCATACTTTTTCAATCTTTAAATCTTCCTGTCCGCCTCTTCCTTTCTGTTTGTATCATTTTTGTCGTGTTTGTTATTGTATTCTTTTTGTACTTTTTTGTGCCTAAATTCATTCATCGCCACATATCTCCAGTAGCAAAAGTTTTTTAGAATCTTTTATGTTTGGATATTTTAATTTTATTATCTACTTTTATTCATATTGTTAAAAGGTATTTGGGTTTAAGCTCCGCCGGGTCTTGCAATCCGCCACCACGGCTTGTGTGGTGGTTGCACGGCTGGTTCCAGGCGTTTGCCGTAATGTTACATCGTTCTCTTGAAAAACTATGGGTCCTATTTGTTAAGATACTTTTGGTAAAATTCTGAAAATTATTATTTTCCTTGTATATAAATGAAACAAATTTAGGTAGGATTTGAATAGCAACTATTTCTTTTTTTTTAAATTTCGTTTATTTACATTTTTTACCGTGACATTTTTATGTTCGCCTGCTGAACCGTGCATTATAAATAAATATACAAAATAAGTAAGTTTTTAAAGAATTTTATTATCCTTTAATAATTTTGATTTTAATTAATAAAAATTATTTACTATGTCTAAAAAATAATTAACAATTATCTGTAAATTTACCGCATTTTCTCTGGCATTATATTTAAGAGCCAAGTCCGTTACGTAGGAATTTTACAAATGATTATTCATGTAATGAAATATTTAATTTAATTATTTGACTTACGAAAATTACCTTTGGCAATTATCTGTCGAGAATAAAATTGCAAATATGTCTATTACACCTTTTACGTTTACAAATTCTGGTATTACTGAAAACTGAATAATGGAAGTTATGATTTAAATCAATGCGCGTACATGACATAATATTACGTAAATATATTAAATGAAAGTATTCGAAAAGCAAAACAATTTTAACATATCCTCAGCGACTCAATGCTTACATGTTAGGCTTGCAACCAAGGAGACCCGACTTCGAATCCTGGCTATGGTATGGATGTTTAGTGATGTTTTTCATGTGTTATCGAGTTGGTGGCAGTGGACTCGACGAGGCTGTATGAGAGACAACACGGTTAGTTGCTGTACGATTCCTGAGTTAGAGTCTCACCTGAGGCAGATGGCAATGTCGTAGGGAATAGTCGTTGTATATATGTATGTGTCCTGGTTGAGTGGTGGAATAGCTAATGCTAAACTCCGCCAGGACGTTAATCTAAATAAGGAGTTAAAGTAAAATAAAAATATTCATTTGGAAAATTCCAGGTTTATATTGTCTCCATAGTATTTCCGTAAATTATTTATTACAACAGCATTGTAACAACTATATATATATATATATGTGATAACTCTAGAAAACAGCTAAGTACTCCCCTATGGGCGAGCGTAGATGCGTCTTTACTAGGTACATACTTCGATATACGATGTAAAGCAATGTTAGACACGGTTTGTACTTGGATGGGCGACCGTTTCAAAGAAGACCGTATCCTCGCGGAAGCTATGCAACCTTAGGCGAGGATTGTGTAGGTGATATAACATCCGTCGGTCCCTTGTCTATTAAATGTTTGGCAAGTAAAAGATCCCTAGTCTTCTTAAGGGAAGAGGTTCGGCAAAATTCCTGGTTGGGGGTAGCTTGTCTACAGGCGTCGGTGATAGGCCTCAGTAGCGGAAATAGACCGACGTTAAATAAATGTTAAAAAAAAGTACCCCAATGCAGATGTTGAGTTACTGTTTATATTTCATAGTATATAAGATAACATAGTCCTAAAAGCCTATATGTTTCCCCTTGGTGTCTAATTTGTAAAACATAAATTTGACTAAAGTACTTTGGTGGCACGTAATATAGGTTTAAAAAACGGTGAGTAGCTTGTTAGTTTTTATTTAACTATCAATATTCAAACCTTGTAGCGAATGGATGTTTATATTATATATACGTGTAATATACTAGAGAGAGAGAGAGAGTGTGATTGATTCTATTTTGTAAATTAAGGCCCGCGGCTAACATACACAGCGATACAACTATACACAGTTGTCCAATCTTAAATCGATACGATAATTTCTGAGTTCCCCCTTAATCAAGCTGTTATATGTACAGGAAATTATTCTTTTTCTGAATTTTATAAACCATACAAAGATTTAGCCTCTTTTTTTTATATTGTGAGAGTGTTAAGAAAGGATATATGCTACCGACATATCATTAGAGAAACAACAAATAGATCAGTTAACACTAATACTTTTTGAAGGTCAGATTATATTTATCTTATATCGTAATAGAGTTCTTATAAACGTATTTTATAAGCAACCGGTTTGGTGATGCAATGGACAACGGATGTGTAATCCGGGTTCAAATGCTTACCAGATCAGCTAGAGGCACCATCTTTCAAAAGAACTGTTAAAACTCTGCGTTCTGCGTATTTGGGACGTGATGGCTCGTCAAAATCTCTAAGTGAGTATGCTTATAGGTTGTGTAGTTATCTTTTCAGACCTAATATCAAATTTGTTATTGATGATCTACTGAGACATATTAGACCGTTAGTCGGCTGTACCCAAACCGGCAATGATTATAAGCAGTATGCCCTTATTTTGGCATATAACTGATTGTGAAAAATGAAAAGTAAAATGTCTTCGTGGACGATTCGCTGGAAAATGTAATTATTGTTATTTGTACAATAATAACCGTTTTTAAAACGATAATAGTACGATTTTTCATTGTGCAAGTTATGACAAAATCTCAATTTGAAAAGGGCATACTGCCCATTATCATTCAAAATGTTATATATATTATTATTATTGTTATTATTATGATATTACAATATCATAAGCCTTAAGAGCATACTGCTACAGTGGGCTGACGGTATATATTTACAAGGACTAGAAGCCATAAACTACGGCCAGATTAACAGGAACTTGCACGTTGAGCATGATGTCGCTTGGCGTTTTCTAGGGAATAGGTCGTATTTTTACTTTTTGTATGATTAAGATGCTTTGATACATTGATTTGATTTCTATTATTACGTGAAAGAAAGTAAAAAGTTACAATATTGGGCACATTTTTTAGACTAGTTTCAATGATCACGAATAAAAAGTAATGAGTCTACTGTACTCCCTAATGATGCATGAACACCTGGCTGTGCGTCCAAGTTTCTAAATTCACAGAAATACTCCATCGATACTCGATAGTGGTAAGAGAACCAGTCGTATGGCAAATTTGTTTCTATATGATTTATATGAATAAGTTATAGAATTTATGTTGAATATGAAGAAAAATAACAATAAAATAATATAAAAACTTTCTTTACACCTTTTTCGATATAACTATTGCTCCAACCACCACCTCTGGAATCTGGAATTGGTTGGGCTCCTTGTATATCCTCCCTGTAGGCAGAGCCTCGCCTAGGCCCCCAACCAGCCTAATCTTGTGAAATAGGTGGTGATGCTGCTTAGGGACATCTCCTTTACATTGGCCAAAGTAGGCCAACGTTCTCCCAAAATGGATTATCTGATTGATGCGACATCAGAACGGTCACAGAGTACATGTTGGACCGTCTCATCTTCTTGTTCACAACCTCTATAGAGAGGTGTTTCGCGTAATCTAACATTATGTGGATATTTCCTTAACGGACAGTGTCCAGTTCGGACTCCCGTTATAAAACGTAGGTTCCTTCTGGATATTGCCAGGTAGTCTATTGCTGTACTCCTGTTGGAATATTTTAATACTTCTCTAGAAAGCTAACAGCTGTTTGTTTCATCTCACAGCTTCTTGAATTTATTGTGGGTGTTCTAGTTATTTGTGTAATCGCCGTGATCGGTAACAGACTGGACGAGCCTGGTCCAAAGATACTTAGGTCTGCTGCTTTCTTTGCTAGCCTCTCGGCTTCCTTGTTGCCACTACAATGTGTATTTCCTTCCACCCAGCATACCAGTATGTTATTCATGCTGGAGGCACCCATAAGTACTTGGTGACAGTCCCATACTGCTCTTGTGGTAATTTTGTGACTTCTCCGGGTTAGTAATGATTGTCTACAATCTGTGTAGATCCTGATTGTTTTGCCCGTAGTTTTGTCTACGGATAATCTCTTTTGCGGTTATGGTTATACCAGCCAGTTCCGTATGTACTACGCTGGATCGCCCATCCATATCCCGTTTATATTGGATTTGCAGACTTCTGGAGTATATTCCACATTCTGTTCCATCCTTCTTTTTTGATCCGTCTGTGAAGATGTTCATCACACCTTCACCAGCAGCCTTGTTCTCACTATTCGTCTGTATTATGTAGGGTCTGTCAAAGACAAATCGTGGAGAAATGCCATCTTTGCACACCTGTAGAAGAGGAGGTTTGAGGACAAACCTTTCAACTGCAGCAGAATCTTCCCTGTCCCTCCAGTTGAGGTGGTATGAAACTAAAGAAGAATAATACCAATGTTGACCATCATGTCAGTTGTTGATTCGTGGCAAGTGAAAGAAAGCAAGTGTCACAATGCAACGGCATCAAAAAAGACACGAAGTGTACCGTACCGACTTTGTGCGGTGATGATTGCGCAAAATCACAGATTAGAATCTAAGTCTCGTCTTTAGGAAGAAAATAGAAAAAGAAATTAGCCATGTAGGTCTATTAGTTTGCATCCTACGGTGAGTACATAAGGCGGAGCCATGCAAACAGTCAACCTGCAATACAAAGAACCTACACAGTATTTAGGGGTATATGTACAAATCTCAATGGTTTCAGCAAAATAAGTATCAAACTGTTTGCTTTGTTCTAAAAGTATAAGGTATCCAATTTTAACGACTGAGTTAATTCTTATGATAATTTTAATTGAAATGTGATGTTTTCATGTCTGATTAAAATGCAATGTGAAAATAATTCATAAATATACATGATATCACGCGATCTTTTAATTTAAATATGTTTAGTACATGAAGCATGCTTGTTATTCAACAAAAATTTTGTTACTGCCTGGAACGGGTTTATTAGAAAATTAGTATCCTGCATGCAGACGTCATCTACTATATAACATGATCGTACAAGGTATAACACAAAACTTAAAAATATTTACACCTATTAAAGTTGTTTACAAACCGCTAGTAAGTAGCAACTGCTACTGTCTTGTATCCTTCGCTATTTTATCTTTTTACATCCTGGAATATGTGCGCAAATTTCCTTCGTGTCTTGACATCTGACTCATCGTATTATGGCCTTTAAAAACAAAATAAGTCCGGAAATCCACACGAAAATCACGAAGCAACAAAATATTATAATGTAAGTTAGCTGTAAGTAACTGGAACTAGGATTGTATATGGATTAATAATCAGTATTGAAGGTTTTCTTGTAAAATGGGTAGTATTTTTGAACCCTTCTGGAATTCATGTAGCATTTAGAAGTCGAATCGAACTTCAACACTTAATCCTATATGTGCGTGTACATTATATACTGGTTTTTTTTTAATGACTATGCTTTGCTGTATGTTTTTCAGTAGTAATAAAAAAATATATATTTTTTACATAACTTTTGCATTTTCCCTATCTCCAATTTGCACCGTCTAATTTAATAGCACTGACCAATTGAACGATTTATAAAATAAAAACTCTTGAACGGCATAGATCCGTATTTCCCTGTTTTTTATAACATAATCAATAGCCTATAATGAGGAAAAAACCAATAAGGAACGCCAGTCAGGAGTCTATAAGGTAACATGTGAGTCTTGCCCTAAAGTATATATATCGGACAAACAGGTATTAATTTTGAGAAGAGAATAAAAGAAGATACATATAGTTTTAAGAACAAAAAAACTAATTTCAGTTACGCTAATCATTTTCTAGAAGACAACCATAATATTAACGAAAATTTAAAAATTTTACATTTAGAAAAGAAAGGATTAAAATTGACATTATTAGAATCCATAGGGGATATAATTTTAAAAGATCAGACTGAAACAAACAACTCACCTTTGTTAAACTTACTTTAAATTAAATTGCATTGTTATCATTAGCTATACCATAAAAAATAGTCTAGGTTCTTGTTAATTCATTTTCTTGTAAATAATTAACTATCAGCATAGTACCATATGCTCTTTTTACTAATGATTGATGGGCGATTATTGCAACGGTATAAAAATATACTAAAATATAATACTATTTAAAAAAATTAAGTTATTTATATGCTAACTTATAACATTCAAGACATGTCAACTTAATTTTTATTATTTTTTTTATTTTTGATGGTTCAATAACTTATTAAAACATTAAATCATTGCCAATTACTACCAATTATCATAGCTCTCAGTAAGGTCTGGCTTTAACCTAATGTTCTAAATTATTATGAATTTAATAGTGGTGACTATTCAGTTACCTATAAGAGATGAGAAACATTTAACATACTACGGCGAAAAGTGGCGGTGGTCTCTTATTAGCTGCAAACAAAACCGTTAAACCTTTTGGAATTATTTCTAGTATTATCAGAATTAGTTATACAACATTTGGTAAATCTAGGTTTGAATATGCTTCACTCTTTAGAATCCTGGCTATAATAAATATTGTAAGAGCAGCGAGAATATTCAAAGTAGCTGCCTGAAATTTGCGTCATACAAAGTGGATAACGTTCCTTACTGGTTTTGCACACGAACAATTGCCAGATGGATTCGGTTTTATTAGCTTACAAAATCTCAGGACTTTTGGCTCTCCTTTATTTTTACACAAATTAATTCACGATCTAGTTGACCGCCCAAATATATTAAACATGATGAATTTTCATCACAAAATCATTTATATTCCTACACCACGAACAAACATAGCAACATTTTCACCTTCGTATTTTATATGCAACAGTATATGTACAGGGTGATGCACATAAAACTCCTCAGGCAGTTTCTGTAATAACGAAAAAAGTTGAATCCAGTCCAGTCGGTATATATTTTTGTTGGATTTATTTTGTCGTTCAAATGTTGTCAATGACAGTGGCGTCCGCGACGTCGTGATGCCGGAAAGAAAATTTTTGATGACTGGAACTTTCACTTTTAAATAAAATATGTACATATGTATGTATTTATTTTTAAAGTAAATGATCAAAATTGTTTCCTCCCTCATGGATACACATGTTAAATATAATATAAAATTAATAAATTTAATCATTTCTTCCCCAGTTACTTTCAATAAGGTATTTCTATCTACTGTGGCAATACTCGCATATATTTTGTTGTATAGGTCTGCCATATCATCGATTGGTTCAGTGTAAAGTAAATTTTTTAGATGTCTTCATAATAAGAAATCTAATGGAGTTAAGTCGGGTGATCGTGCTGGCCGCCTGATTAGTCCATTAGTTCCAATCCATCTTCCAGGATGTATTCGTTGCAAGTGTCTAGCTGCTATTCTTGAATTTTGTACCGGTGCCCATCATGACGAATATTTCGTAATAAATTTGGGAGTTCCTCTTGCAGGAACCTCCGATATCTAGCACCATTTAACGTTTCATGGAGTAGATAAGGTCCGAGACTATGTACCCGTTCAATATTCCACACCATACATTTACTTTAAAAACTGTTTGATTTCTGGTTCTTCGTACCCATCTCGGATTATTTTGAGGTCAATACCTAGCGTTCTTTCTGTGTAGTCACAAGCCCATTACTATGGAAGCAGCTCTCATCGCCCCACAACACATTTTTCAAATAATTTGGATTTTCTTCATGTAATACTGAAAATTCGGCAATAAAATTTATGCAATGTTGAAAATCACAAGGTCGTAACGTAAATGGAATAACCTATTGGCTTCATGGGAATTTTTTCTACATTTTCCGTAGATCAAAAACATGTTTAATTTGTCTTCGTTGGTGTACAACAATTTCTGAATTATCTTGTAACAAACGCATTCAAAAACTTCAAGGAAAATTGTGTCAACAAACGTCAAAATAAATACTACACAACATACTTGACTTTATGTTATTAAATTAGACTTAGGACCACTAGTTTATATAATTAACAAAACAATACAGGGGTTAATGAAAATTACACATTAAAAAAAATTAAAAATAGGAAATATTAGATAATTTGAAAGACATTGGTCTTTTTAAACAGTGTGTCATTACAAAATCATATGTATATTATTTGGTTCCTTATCGTGTATGTTATGTTTCAATGTTACAGCTATTGAAAATAATTTTGCACTTCAACGCCATCTTTGTACAACCGTTTCACTTTATGCGTATTGCGTATCACTTTAAACTAAGTACCTATTTTTGAGCGAATAATTTTTTTTTGGTAGTTACCAAATATTTGGCTGAATAATTTTTCTCGATTTATCTCGAAAACCACTGGTTTTATTAAAAAAGTTTATACTAAAAAAAGTACTTAGAATTAAACAAACTTTAATAATATTATACTTTCAAAGTTCCAGTCATCGACAATTTTCTTTCCGGCGTCGTGACGTCGCGGACGCCACTGTCATTGACAAAATTTGGAAGACAAAATAAAGCCACCAAACATATGTAACGACTGGCCTTTACAGATATTGAATACTTATTTTCGTTAATACGGGCACTGACTGGGGAGTTTTATGTGAATCACCCTGTATATTGATATCTATGTCATTCAAATGTTGCAAATGTTAAATGCATTTTTTCCTAGATATCCCTGCATCTGTTGTTTAAAATATTTTTATTATGAAATATGGAGGGCTTATGAGGTCAAATAATTAAAGAACGTGAGTTAGTGCCTTATTCCTCAAAAAGAAACAACAATACAGCTACGGAAACATGTTTCGGAGTTATTGCTCCTCGTCAGCGTAGCGTAGCTTAGCGAATATATCTTAGGTGAGCAAAACTATTAAAGGTAGGAAAGTACAGTACACAGTACTCCATTTGCACTTTCATACCTCATGTGCCACATTTTGGGCCACAAATGACAGCAGTCAGTGCGAGGAGCGCTATGTGTACTGCTCTATTTCCACCTGGCAAATACAAAACAAAAGATGGAGGGCTTATGAGGTCGAATAATTAAAGAAAGTGAGTTAGTACCTTATTCCTCAAAAAGAAGCAATTCATTGCCATTATATGCACCTATGTGTATTTTTACTTCTCTACTATACTCAGTAAATCTTATCCCTTATACCTTTTCCACCTCCACCATAGTTGGTTTTCACTGTGGGGTGGTGTACCCAAATAAATAAATGAATATATTAGTGAGACGTTTGTGACCCACCCTGTATAATTACTAAAGAAATCCTGGTCATTGCACCAGTGAGATGTTTGTGAGGTATGTGCCTTTATTACACATAAAGTACTGGTTATTATGCAACCAGTAACTTAATTACTATTTATTTATATGAAGGATAAGTAAATAAAATTGGCCATTTGCGTGATCGTCAAGTTTTACAAAGTTAGTAACGCTTTATAATTACCCCAGGTTCTTTTATATAAAGTTTAATATTACTTGTTTCTGTCTAATACTATCTGCATGAGGAAACTAATCACTCTGTTATTTTAAATACCCTGTAAGTTTGACCATACTGTTTATTGATTGAGGAACTTAGTTATTCAGTTATGTCATTTAGTTCAGAGTTTATTGCTCAAGCTTGTACATTGGCTGCTATTTTATTTGTTGGAAATGAAACCATTTAGGTAGTTTATTATTTGTATGGCTAGGAAAGTAAAGTTGAAAGAAAACACAGTAATTGATGGGAAAAAATAGTCAAGAAACCCATTTTATTTTAAAATAATTGATATGACAAATAGCCGGACATGAACTCAAAAATAATCCAAATATTTAAGAGAATTGTCTAAATATTACAATATTAAATTTTACGTTGCTATAGTAATGACCATACTATACATGTTTCAAGGTTGCTATGCAAAAACAAGAACCAGGTATAGTCGAGTACAATTTTGCTGTGCAAATAAAAACTTTACGAGCTCATTATTAATGCTGCGAACCAGTTGGCATGATGTTGTCAAACAAGCCGAGGTATTAAAAACCTATAATGGTAAGCAATTAACTTTGTGGTCGAGAAAGCACAGAGAGTAATATTATTTTAATGAGGTCGTAAAGTTTTTGTTGCGTTTTTTATTTCCACAGCAAAATTGTACTCAACTATAATACAATCGTATGCCGTGTTATTTTGTAGTGGTAATTAAAGATGCGGCAAATAGGCCGATTAAAATGTGATTGAAATTGTGGTGTCACCAACAGCTATGATGAAATTAAAGTTAATGCAAAACAGAGGACAAGAATCATGTCATGTTCGTGCATTATAGAATTTAAGTGATAAATGAGAATTAAATACTCATGCATAATATCAGAGAATGTTGAGAAAATATCATTTAATTGATCATACAAATGGTAACTACTAAGTTTTGTATGACTGTTCAATAACGGAATACGGGGTGGGTGGATGTAATTCAAACAGGCGAGATGTCCCGGTTCAGTACTCGACGAAAAGTAAACCCTGACCGGTGGTCTGCACAGTTTGTAGTGCGCAAGGTAATTAAGTGGATGGATTGTTATTAAGCAATCATAGAAAACCAAATAGCCACCGGTGAGAAACCTACCACAATAATTTGAAAGACAAACATTCCTGCGACATTTTACATGTCAAAATAGGCACACGGTAGCTCTTGATAGTACACCACTGAACAATAATGGAAGTGAAAGTTTCTTGTCATTGCATAAATGCTATAAATATATAGTTCTTGAATATAAACTTATTATTTTGCAAACGTAAATTTCCCTAGTAAAATATGCAATATTTGAACTTTTTTATCTAATCTCATGAATGAAATAATAACTGAGTAAATTGTAATATAATCTTATCATGTTTTCTTGTTAAAAATCAAAACTAATATTTCATTAAAAAAACTAACGTTCTTTTAGTACCACAAATGTGCTAATTTTCCTTATTCCACCCCCTCGAAACCAGAATGTGAATACCATTGTAAATAATAAAGCAGAGTCTCGAAATAACAAAGCTATTAACTTTAGAAATTTATGTCAGCGAAATTACCTGGCACTCGGTATAGCGTTAGCTCGCCGGCGTCTCTCCACCAGCTTCCGTATGGTTAGCTTCCTCATAGGGCAGAAGTAGAGCCGTTAAAATTGCACTTCATCAAGGATTCTTTAAAACAGGTAATGTTTGCGGCTGTGACAAATTCATTAAAAATAAGCTGTAGTTCGTAATATCGTTTGGCTCGTAGCTTAGACGGCAGATTTAGTGAAAATAACCACAAAATAATTTATTACGCTCGGCGAACTATAAAAGGTCGCGACGAAATTTAGAATATATTTCAAAGGCAAGTATAAGAGTTCGGCGAACTACAAGAGGTCGCGACGAAGCTTAAAGTGTTCTGCCTTCAGGTGCTGTCTGGCCCTTATTGGGCAGCGTGGTCCCCTTTTATATTGTAAAGATGACGTGAGTTTCCAGGTAGGTTACCTGGAAACTCCGGACTTTACGCGTTCACGTTGTCTCACGCTCGGGATTGTTTATATTATAAAAATTCCAATACTGGCTCCGTCATAGTTTTGCAACGTTCTAAACTCAAAACTTTTATCTTTCTGTCCTTTGCATGCTTAAGATAGAAAAAGGTAGGCGACTTCACCCTATGTGATGCGACAGAATTACTTCAAATTTATCGCGCCCATTGTAAAAAAACATTATTACTAGACTCGATTTTAGATAAATTTCTTCGTAATAATGTAGCGTTTATGTTGCTTTAAAATAATGTAAATTAAAATGCATTTCTGGTAACTTTACTGTGTTCAATATTAAATGGCTAGATAAATGTAAAATGACATGACTTAATACCTGAATTTTGAAAATAAATAAGAGAAAATTAAATTTGTATGTGGTCTAGATATGGAGGGTGTTTCATTAGTTTTTGAAGGTTTGTGACACCACAAGGAACAACTACAAAATCCGTGTAGTGTGTTGCTTATTTACTTATTAAATTAATAAGTTCGGTTAACTTTGGACTGTAATAAACTTACTATATATCCACCATTAACGATGAAATACACTTAATTACATCCTAATCACAACTAGATTATTATTTTAAATTGCTAACTTACATCGCAATAAATAAGTAGCTACACTCGTATATCAAGTCAACTATTAATAAATGTAAGAACACAAGCAATTAGATAATTTATCGTCCATCATTTTATGACCAAGTTACCTTAATATTCGATTTAAGAAGGAAAAAGACAAAAACTGCAGAAAACCTGACTTGCTCTAGATCCTGTTCCAGTCGTGTAATATTTTCATTTTGTTGCAAAAATCATACATTAGAACCGGTCATGAGAAATGAACCGTTAAATAGAATTACATTGTTTTTTGTTCTTATTTCATGCTCTCCTGTTTATAACAAGATTAATTTTGTGGACTGGAGGTTTATAAAATTCTTTAATTTTAGATGATGACGTTATTTAAAGAAAAACATATTAGATGTGTCGGATCTTTTTATTTTCGGATATAATAACAAACACAGCCAAATTAATTATGCTTTGATTATAGTTTATATTAGAAAATTGGGATTATGTCTTTATGTTATAAGAATATTAAATATACGTTGTATTCTAAAGCGTTAAAGGTTACTATGTTTTAACTTGCCATTTTTCCCAATTATACGTGGCACAACTCAATTTCATTACGAAATTTCTCATTTTTCGTATTTCTTCAATATTTCTTCGCAGTCTGCACACGATTGCAATGTATGTATGAATGTGTAAAGTTATTACTTTACAATCGTGAAAAATTGAAATAATAAAGTTATTTGGTGATAAGGTTCGTAATAGGAGAGAAGTAGTTGCAGAATTTAACAACCAAAACATCCTTTACGAGTCGATATTAGCCATGGAACTGCAGCATCAATAAATCTTTTCAATGTGACTGGCAGTGTTATTAAAAGATCTGAGAATGACCAACCCCGCCAAATACATCCATATCCTGAAGATATCGTAATCTTAGCTGCAAATTAAACGAATTCAAGATTGAGTCTACGAGATTTAGCGTCTCAACTGAACATCGACAAGGAGAAAATTAGAAGATGTTTCAGATGTCATAATATCAAGCCTGATAAGCCAAAACTTTTAAATACTTGTAGTTTGTAGATTATTTTATGGGGTCGTTTGGCTTCGAACAGTCTTACTTCACTTCGACCTATGTTTACCCTACATCTAGTTGTTGCCCAAGATTCCAAGATTTTTTGCAAAGCTTGTGATTCTCCTGGGGGCTAATTTCCCTATGTCTTCAGGCGTTAATTCCGCCTGTTCTAGGAATTTTAGCCTAGTGCGTATTAACACCTTACATTCACAAAGTATATGTTCCGCAGTTGCAATTGCAGCAGTGCAATATCTGCATTTGTTGTCTACCGCCTTGCCCATATTCTTGAGATGATATCTCAAGGGACAGTGGCCAGTTAGAAGGCCTGTGATTAGCCTTAATTAGAACTTTTCAAGTTCGAGAAGCCTTGTGGCATTCTCTGTTGAATAAGTTATAAACATGTTTGCTTGTCTTTGGCCTGGAGTACTCCTCCAGTAGCACTTTTGCCGGTCCTTTTCCCACTCTTGGATCTTCTCTGCTATGTGTCCTTTGGCCAGGCCACAAAACGGTTCGGTTCCAATGCATGATGCTTTAGCTCCTTTTTTGCAAGGCTGTCAGCAAGATCATTTCCTTGTACTCCCTCATGCCCTGTCACCCACTTCAAGGTAACCTTGTTGTTGTTGGCCAGTTGCTTCAGGGATTGTCTACATTCCCAGGCAATTTTAGACTCAAAGGTATAGGACCTTAGAGGTTTTAGTGCTGCCTGCCTATCTGATAACATATAGATCTTTGCCCTTCGGATGCCTTATTTAGGCATTCCTGGGCACACAGACCTATAGCGTAAATTTCTGCCTGGAAGATGATTCGGGTGTTACCGAGGGCTTTGGATAGCCTACATTTAGGCCCTGCTATGCCCACTCCTACCCCTTCAGCCATTTTAGATCCATCTGCATACCAGATGAGTGACCCTTGTTCCAATCGCAGTGCCTCTATCTTGATTGTCTGACGACTTTCAATTAGCACGTCAAACGGGCAGTCAAAGTCTTGTTTGACTGACATTGAATCAGTGGGTTTGGTCATGAATTTCAAATGGATTAACTCCAGACTCCTTAAGTGACCAACCAGATCGCCTGGTTTAAATTTATGTGCCTGGTGCAGTCGTAAGACACTGAGTGCTGTCTCCTTCCTTATATGCAAGTGCAAGGGAAGTAGATCAAGCATAGCCTCCATAGCTTCTGTGGGATACGAGTGCATTGCTCCTGTAGTCCCTATACAGGCAGGCGTGGCAGTTTCTGCAAATTTCCCTGTGCTATTTTTTCCTCTGTTTTTGGCCACCAAACGTATGATGCGTAGGTCACCATAGGTCTGATAACCGAAAGATAAGACCAATGTGTCATTTTTGATCCTAGGCTCCAAGTCTTACCAAACAGCCTACGGCACGTCCATATTGCCGCTGTTGCTTTAGTAGGAGTCCTTTCCAGATGTGAGTTCCAGGTAAGTTTTTGATCCAGGATTACTCCTAGATACTTGACTTCACTGGAAAAGTTTAACATCGTTCCATTCAGTATAGGAGTTCTAAGATTGTTTTGTCTTTTTAGTGAACGGGACAATAATTCTTTTGCTCGGATTGACATTGAGCCCCTCTGACGAGCACCATTTGAATATTATGTTTAAGGCAATTTGCGCGAGGTTGGAGATTATGACCTCATTTTTCACAGTGATGACCAGGTCATCTGCATAACCCTGGACGTTGAAGCCCGAATTACTTATTTTATAGAGGAGATCATCGACCACCATTGACCACAGCAATGAGGTACATTTTGTCTCTATGCCTACTTGATAAATATGCTTCTTTATTTACTGTGATAATGCTGTGTCACAACGCCTACTTTTAAAAATTATTAAAAGGCTTTAAAAAATGTACATGCAAATCTTTCTCAAAAACTATTGTACTTACAGACTTGAAACAAGTATACCTTTTTTATTAAGAAATGATAGAAGAATATAAACTTTATGGGAAATCTGCGATAAAGATGCGGGTGAAAAAGTTACGGGCCTTTTAACACATTAAACATAGCGTACGTAGCGCTCTCTGGGAGCTAAACGGAAGTTGAATTTGTGTTATGATTTTCCACCGCAAATAAGTCCCACCCCCAATTTTTATGATAAAATGTTAAAAAATCATTAAATAACGAAGCAAAATAAACAATTTAGTTTTAACTCTAATACCCCTTATCTTTTTATCTACAAGCATTTCATTAAGACATTATTGACTAAATCTTAATATTTTGACTTCTACTATCTACAGTTAAGTGTTGTACCATTAGTTTTAAATTAGTTTAATTCCGCTATTAAAAACACATGGTTTTCAATTGTCAATAACAAAGTGATAACGATCATCGTAAATCGCTGCATGCATCCAATACCATATTACCTTCTGCTAATAACCTACAAAATATTTCCCTAAGACTTTATTTCTACAACATGCCAGAATTTGCGGTCAACTTTCGATGACTCAATAAAGGCATGAACGGTGTCCTTAAACTGAGTGATTTACCTGTTATACTTCTGGTAACGTTAACTTTTACGTTAGCATTCTATAGGAAGACCGGAAGTACTCAAAGAGTCAACAGCGGCTGTAATTAAAGGTGACCTTAATGGAAAATTCATGTACAGTGTAGTAATAAATAAAAAACGAAAGAAATTTTACCTGCAATAACAAGTTACTTAGCTCGATAGCACAAATGTTAGCTGATGGATGTCAATACCGTTTATTGCAAGATGTTATAAATTCGATGAAAGTTATCAGAAAAGGGTTTAGTGATTGTAGTATGAAGGGTAAAAACAATTAGGTAGATATCGTAGCAAATTTAACGAATACGACAGCTGACGCATTCTCTAAACATTTTTAGATTTAGTTTTTCTAGTCTTTAGAATCGGTATGAATCAGTGTATTATGTTCAAAACTGCATAAAATTGGTTTTAACAGAATGCCGTAAAGTATACGGGTATTGCCATGGTTTTAAAGTATTCATGATAATAAATTTATGTATTGGTATGCTCACAGGGATCGCGTCTGTGGCTTTACTATATATTAAATAAAACAACGTAGAGGTTCCATCGGACGATTGTTTTACTATAATTTTTAAATTAGACGATTGTACCAACTTTACAGTATACATATTAAAAGGGTTTCTGCGTTTTCTTTAAACTTTTACTTTTCGGACAATCCAAGTAAATTATAAATAAGTGACAAACATAGCAATTAACTTTGATACGTAACAAACTGTAGCAATCAAGTTCACAGTGCAATATTTTAAAATCTTACATTTAAAGAGAATTATTAATATTTGAAGAGAAATGTTTACAGCTTCTCAGAATAAATAAAAAAGTTTATATAATCTCATTTTGCTGAAAAAATTCCATTGTATATCCAAAATCCTTAAAACCATTAATTATTTCTTTATGTAAATATTATTGACGTGCTATTTAAAAAAAAATAGTGTTTTTATATATTTATAATTATATAATTTGTTTTCAACACGAACCTAAAAAATAATCAATTAAGTAGAGCAAATATCACAATTAGTTTTGAGTGAGGTACTTAATATATTAAAAGGATAATGCAATTATTTTATATTTGTATAGAAGAATAATAAATGTACATTAATTTACCAGTTTGTACAAATATTCTGTAAAAAATTATACAATCATATACATTCCTGATTAAGTTCCAAATGGGTTGTTAAATTTCACGTAAGAATGTTGAACTTCTCAAGACAATTAGCATAATATTCAAATGGATGGATTTTATTAAAACATTTAAATAGAACTTTTTACCTTTATAACATTATAATACATTTATGATATTACAGATTTGATATTTTTAAAATTAAAGCAATTCACAATCCTTGCTGTTTCCGCCATCTTCTGACTCTTTCTCAATATTGTGAATTTCCATGTTACCAGATAATATCAAGACAGACCACAGACAGATATTTTTCAAAAACAAGTTTTTTTTTAATTTCCTCGAAATTAATTTTATTTTTGGTTTTCACCTTTACTACCCTCTTATTTATTATACGATATTGTTCTGTTGCAGATAGAGTTTGTGATAGCTATCTACTACAAACTTCAAAATATTCCCATAGACGTGACGACCAAAACCGGAGCGAATACTCAACCCCCGAGCCAAAGTGGACTCTCTATCCCTACCGGAGGCATCAACTAAAAAAAAATGCAGGCGATTATGAAGGCCCAGAACAAAAGCTTAGAGGCTTAAACCCAGAAGATGGAGGCCATGCACGCCTACCTGCGGGCAACACGAAGCCCAGGCACGGGGAGATCCCATCTAGCCGCCAGGAGCCTCAGAAGAGAAAGATGGTAAGCGACGCCGAGGAACCCATAACTTCAGCAAGACCAAAATCCCAGATCAGCAGCTCATCTACTTGAGAGGACCTTCCATCGAGCTCTAAGTACTCTGCCTGGCGGAGCATATGGTCGAGGGGTTCTACCGCCGACACGTCACCGGAGCCATATTCCCAGATATCTCCAAAGCCTTCGATCGGGTCTGCCGCGACGGTCTTACCGTGAGGTTATCCCGTGAGAATCATTAAATTGTTGTAGTTCTCAGGCTGAAGGTTGCTGATCGCGTGTCCATCTATAGCCCATAGAAGCAGGAGTATTGTAAGAATGCTGTCCTTACACTTATTCACCATTTAAACATCCGATCTACCGAGGATGAATAGGACCTCCCTGGCGCTTTTCGTAGACGACACGACGATCGTCTCTAGATCCTGGCAACTGGAAAAAATCACCCGCTATCTTCAGGAAGCAGCATCTCTCTTGGAGGAATTGTGCAACAAGTGGAAAGTAACCATCTGAGAAGAGCAAGGCGATATCTCCAAAAGAGTGAGGAAACAGATACCCACAGGACACGTAATCATGAACGGGGACAAAATCTAATGACACGATATCGCCATTACCTTGTCGTAATCATGGAGGGGTACCAAGCGGAGACTCACCTCAAGAGGATCCAAGCTGTGGAAAATGACACCCCGTATTCGTAAAAAACGTCAACATCTTTAGAGATATGGAACACATCCCAGTAAGCGAAGACATTCAGAACAGTGCTAAAAATTCCGTTGCAGCAGAATAGGGACCCGCTGATCAGAAACGTGACTGACTACGATCTAGCCGACGTTCAGAGGCAGAAGAGGTTAAAGTTCCAGATTGTGGACAACGGGTATCACTAATTTATTTCCTTTCAGACAGACCAGGTACAACGCACGAGAGACGACATACCTTCTCCCAAACCCAGCTGATTCCGAGATGCCGGAATCTACGCTTTCCCTAGCCTTGCGCTGGTCCAAAATGCTGTAGAAGCGTTTAAGATGCGTACCACCTGAGCATCATCCTACTTACTATATCGATGATCCGGATGACATGATATAACTTGGCTCAATTTTTTTTTTTTTTTAATGTCTTGTTTATATTTACGTCCTGGCGGAGTTTAGCCATCCAAGTGACGGACTCGACCAACGCTGCTTAACTTCGTCGATCGAGGTCTCAGCACTTAAACCGATGACGGTACCTCACTTCTTGTGAGCGTGTGGATGATGTCAATAGTCGATACTTACGTACTCTCGATTCGAAAGTGCTGCACTAGTTTATTTTTCCAATGCAGTAATGCCTGATACTTTCGATATTTTCTTTTGCTCTTCTGGTACTAAGATTCATATAATGACATTTGGAATGTGTTTTGTGCTGCTGTTTTTCTTGCATAATTCAATGGGTATCTCAGCCAGCAAAAAAGGTACCCCTACTACGATAGTATTACTAGAAGTAACGACAAAATAGAAATTCAAGTAATCAATTATTTACCTACGTCTGGGAAAAAAAGTTTTTCTCCAACAAGTCCCGTGTTAGATTCCAACTGTGGAATCCATCTTCAGATTACTCTTATTTTTTCATTATGAAACAGTACGTGGTTTCACAATTAGCTATTAAGATAGGTTATATAATAGAACCGTGAAATTTCATTTCATATACAACATTTTTAGGGCGAATACCAAATGCTAAAGAAACAGCAAAAGCTATTGTAAATACTCCACAATCAGAACCATTTGTCTGCTGTTGTACAAGTGGAAATCGAACAGTAGTTTCACTAATCTCTAAATAAGGATATAATTTCTGCAGAAAGAGTTTTTGCTCTGGATGTAAAAGATTAGTTTTATTATATAAATGTAAATATAAACACTGCCACCATCATAATAACTACATGTCCAACAATTTAGACGATGCAAAAGTGGTTTTCCAGGTGGGATAGGTTGAGTTGCAATATAATTTTTCACATAATTTGTATTTCGTAATGACAAGTTCACCTTAAGTAGGTCTTCATTTATTTAGCTACTTTCTAAGAGGCCGGGCGTCAGCTTAACGCTCTCAACACTGGCGTCCGATGCGCTTTCCTGCGTCATGTTGGCTCGTTTCTTTAGTTTTCACGTAAGAACTCACTTCACGTTATTTATAAATGTCACTGTCACAGGATTAAATTAATCGACTTAACTTCCGTATCCGCCAACCGACGTCATTTTTAGTACACTTTTATAACCAGAATGACAGATCTCAAAATTCAAACATCAATAGCAATGCCGTTATAAGGTGGCAAGTTAAAGGCAGGTATTTATTTGAAAGAAGATGAAACGATAAACAACTCATTTCGCATGTAATTAGCAATGTTAAACATTCATCTTTTTTTTATAAAAGAAAACAAATATCCAGATGGCGCAAAAAGCAATATCTTGCTGTATATGGACCGTCTTGTTTCGCTTTCGCATGGAGAGAGAGAGAGAGAGAGAGAGAGAGAGAGAGAGAGAGAATTAGCTGCGAAGTCCGATCGTGTTTGTTGATTATAACAAAAATAAGCATATAATATTTATCTGACGTTTCGGAAACTAAATCTGTTTCGTTTTTCAAAGTTATGAATGCAATTCTTATATGCTTTGTATATTAAATACATAGCTTTAAGATTGTGTTTACGTCATATCCATAGATGATTACTATTTACGCAGAACTGTTGATATTCTAAATGATATTACCTATGTTTGTTAAATTCTTCTTTTAACATTGGTAACCATGTACAAAAATCTGTAGGAACAGGAGATACGCATTTATCCCCATTTAATAATACTAATATTATCGCGGATTCTTTATTTTTTTTTATAACTGTCTGTCTGTTGTACAAAACTTTTCTTTATGCCCGTGTTACTTACAGCTGCAGCATGTTGTGTAAGTCCAGAATAAACAAGATCCAGTTCTGAAGAAACAAAATGATTTAATTCTTAATACCTCTTAACGCGATGGTTCTTGTATTGCTTTTTGAATTTTGGCTATATTTGAAAAGTCTGAAGTTGTATATTTAAGGATTAAAAATGAGAGAGATTCAAAGAACTTAATAAATGCGCTTCGATCAGTTCAGAATGGTAACAATATGGATACAAGTATAATCTAGTATACTTTAACATGGCGTGTGTATGTACGAGTTAATATTTCCGTACGATTTCATTTTCTCTTGTACACAAGGATCCAGAAATATAGTCCACGTAGACAATGTTTCTGGACTATTGCTTTAACTTTGTGTACAATATGGGAGAAAATGAAATCGTACGGAAATATTAACTCATACATACACACACCAAGTTAAAGTATACTAGACTATATTGATTGTAACATTCCTTGCACACTTAAACATTTGGGACCGACATACTATCATCAAATAAAATTAATTTTGACGCAAGGTTTCAATAAATTCACACTAACAGAAAATTTATTGAGACGATAATTTTCCTTCCTTTTCGTTTGTTTATGTTATCATGTGTTTTGACGTAATAGCGTTTATAAATATATCCCTTAGTTGATTTGATTGGTTTTGGTGTTTGCGGACTCTGGCAAGGTTGACTTGTTTTCGTAAACAGCATTCTGTAATAAACAATCCATGCACCATCCTGTTAAAAGAGTTATAGTTGCGTAACGAAATGTCAGCGATTGAAACCACAGACTGTATGCTTTGCAAACCACATATCTATTAAAAGTTTCTAATTAAATTACTCGTTGTTTTATTTTTTTACGAATAATTCTATGCGGAGATCAACATTACTACTGAGAAAGTCAGTAAAAGTTAAATGTATGTCATTTTACAAAAAATAAAGAAATAATCTTACAAAAATATGCGGACCAATAACAAACAGCAAACATGTTTACTAGAAATTTAATTATTTGTCACTTATATTTTTTTGAATGTACCAGTTTATCTATTTACAGTGACCCACATGGACGTATGATACACGATGTGTTTGGATGACAACTTTATAAAAAATTCTTTGTTCTGACCTACAAAGTTATTATATTTGTGTCATGAACACTATATTTTTTTAATGACGTGTTGGTATTTACTTACGTTAATTGCTTCATTAATACCTTTTCAGCTTATTTCTGATATACAGTAAGTTCATGAATCAATAGGTCTTAGAATATAATAATTATAATAATGTTAATAAAATTAATGATAATGCAAAAATGCGGACGAACAATCTCCTCCTGGAGTACGTGGACAGACTCTTTAGAAAATATCAGACGTTGTCGCAGGACTAAATCAATCCTCTGGATTTCTATCGTGATAGGGACAGACCGCATTGTCTTAATGGTGACGAGCTGGTTATTGTACACGGACATTTTAGATGTGTAAGGAAACTTCGGGATAGTTTGGCGAAACAAGCGAACCTGGTTCTAGATATACATGATGTGATTTCACCACAACACTCTTAGGACGAGGGTAAATCCTACACAAGATCTGCCTAGAGCAGATTTAGTGATCAATGGTGAACTTCCAGAAAAACATAATGGTAGATAAATAGTTCCCTGAACGCTGAAGGACAAAGTCCAGAACAGCAATCGGCGAGTAGTAGTAAGAAAACTGCAGGAAAAATTAAAGGGGTGAGCAACACGCATCTAGAAATTAGAGTTTGGTGGAATATTAACGGCAGCTAAGCCATTTCGATATCGGTATATAGCTGTGGATTGAGACGACAATACCGCACTCTAAATCAAATAGTACTCATCAGCAAACAGTACTATTATCTAGATTGGAAGCGAATACTTGTGGTTATTTAAAAACCATCGGTTGGATGAGCACGAGACATGGAAGAGACAAGCTGGAAGCGCTAAATCCTCGGGACAACTCGCTATGAAAGCTAGCGAGGGCCTTAAACAATACGGGGGAAGCCATACCTGCGCTAACGAACACGAATGGACAGATGTCGATGACAGACGCACAGAAAGCGAGCGCACTAGCTACACATTTTGTTCATATGCATAACGATAACGTTCCCAACAATTTGGAGCATGACCGCATAGAACATGACATAATCGAATTTATTGGCCATGACATACAAGTGACCATACGTGAATTCCTACAAGCCATGGTCAAACCCTCGGAATTAAATAAATAACACCACAGGTAATTACGACCCCCTTTATCCCGGAAGGCTCTAAAAGAGCCTTGTGTGGGAGGGGGTTACACATTTAGAGACAAGGGACACACACCCAATATCCGTTTATAGTGAAAAAATCCCTCTCACAATATTTTCCACTGCCACGACCGGGGATCGAACCCGGAACTTTTGGGTGAGAGGCAAGTGCGCTCACCTCTCGACCACCAGTCATACTGGAGTCAAAATGGAGAAAATTATCAAGACTTCGTCGAATAACAAAATTCCGGGAAAACACGATATCGACTACAAGCTGCTCAAATATCTCCCGAGGAAAGTTATTGTGCAATTGACGTATATCGTTAAAGCGATCCTGCGACTACAACACTGGCCCAGTCAGTGGAAATGGGCTGTGGTCATACCCGAACAAGAACGCGAAGCTTGTGTAAAGGATATTGCTCGCGACAAGCTTTTATATCATAAAAAAAATTATATAATGTAACAAAATGATGGGATTTAGTTGAAAGTTTATTTTCTACTTTTTCGAACATTTAAATAAAAGCTTTTTTAAAAATATTTTTTTATTTACTTTTTAGTCTCTTGATATGCTGTAATCCCCAGATATCAATTTTGAGTCAAATCGGATCATAAAAGGTGAAGTCGTCCGCCATCTTGAACTAAATTTTTGACTAGAAATTCGTAATACGCGACCCCGAAAACCCCTAGATATCGATTTTGATCGACTGGGACCTAAATGACAAAATTCGTCAGCCACATTGGCACCGCCATTTTGAATTTCTAGATTTTGACCAAGAATTCATAATTGGCTATCTCTAAAACTCCCAGATACCGATTTTGAGTCGAATTGGATCATAAACGGTAAAGTCGTCCGCCATCTTGAAGCCGCCATCTTGTTTTTTTCTTATATGAAAATATTAAAGTATTGCACTAGGTACAATATATCGCCCACCTAATAGAAATATTAATAGGTGTGTAGAATAGTTAGATGAAGTTCTATCTAGGATAATTCCCCTAGTTGAACATATTGTCATTCTGGGAGATGTAAATACACAGTTTTTTAATTTAAATAATCCCCTCTCAAAATGTTTTGATGCATACGGCCTAACTCAAATTACAGATGAAGCTACTAGAATCTCACATAATGCTCTACTGATCTGATATTTGTTAACTGTCCCGATAGCGTTACTACCCACGGTACTTTAAATGCTGATATAATTTCTGACCATAGATTAGTTTTTTGCACGTAGAATATCTCAGCACCAAAAAATAAACAAAAATTTATTCAGATCAGAAGCTTTAAAAACATGATGAGTTTACTGCAGATTTACAAAATATTCCATGGAATCATATAATCCATCTTCCTGACAAATATAAAGGTAGATTTTCTTACAGATAATATACTTAGATTATTTGATAAGCATGCACCTCTACATACAATATGAGTAAGTAAACCAAAAGCTCCTTGGCTTACTAACGTCATAAAAATCATGACGAGAGAGCGAGACAGAGCTCTTAATAAATTTAATATTGCTAAAACTGAACCTGATTGGTTACGATACAAAGAACTTAGAAACTTGACACTGTCTGCCATCAGAAGGGAAAAAAAATTCCTAAACCGGCTTTTTAGGGAGAGTGGTGATAATGGCAGTGTGCATCGAGAAGTGAAAGCGTACGGACGTACACCGAGCCATCAGAGTGCACAGTGAAGTGGAAGCCCCAGTGACGTCGATAGTGTTGAAGAGGGAGTTCACACGTCTTTTTCAAGACACCATTTTCTGTTATTAATCATAACTTTTTCCCATTATAATATAGGTATTCCCTTACAGGAAACCGACAACGACGTTACCGTGGAGGACGGTAACATGGAGTACAGTGAAGACGAAACGTCCCAGAGCGGTAGCTCCCGAGGGGGCCCCCCAACCCCAAGGGACGACAAGGAGACGATAAAACGTCTCACAGAGGAGAACAATGCTCTCAAGAAGAAAATAGATGAGCTCACCGAAAGGTTGGAGCAGATGCAGAGGGAACAGAAGTCCCAGCATGAAGAGCTTCTGCGTGCGATTCGGGGAGAATCGCAAACACGAAAAAGAAAAAATCCGCCCGCTGCCAACACGGACTCGGACGAAGAGGCCCCTAAGGCGGCAAAGAAGGTGGCTGAAGAGCCCCTCAAGTGCCCCCCCGAGTCCGAGTCACCTAGACAGAGCAAATCGGGATCCAGAGCCCCCCAGCAGGAGGCTAGCGTCCCCCAACAAGAAACCCGGAAAGAGGAGACCGAGGCCCCTCAAACAAGGACAAGAAGCCAGCGTGTACCCCCGGTAGTGCTGCGAAACAAAGAGACGTGGACAACGGTGAGCCGTCGTTTAACCGAAACCGGTATAAACTTCAACAAGGCCAAAGTTACCGGGGAGGGAATCTCCATCGAGCCCGCGACGTCCGAAGACTATCGGAGGATGACAAGGATGTTCGCAAATGAAAAGAGGGAGTACCACACGTATGCCCTGCCAGAGGAACGGCAGCTACGTGTGGTCATTCGAGGGATCCCGAGCGGCGTTACCTGCAAAGAGGTGGCAGAAGACCTCCAGGACCAAGGATTCGCACCTACCGCGGTCCAGCGAATGATGTCAAGACGGACAAAACAGGAGGTGTCCCTCATGCTTGTCCTAGTCCCACAGGACCAGGACAAGATACTCCAAGTAACGAGGTGCTGTTCTCTAGTTGTAAGGACTGAGAGACAGCGAGCCAAGGTAGCGGCATCCCAATGCCACCGCTGCCAGCGTTTCGGCCACGGCCAATCCAGGTGCACCGCGCAGCCGAAATGCGTGAAGTGCGGCGAGGCACACCGGACGACGGAGTGCAAAAAGAAGGCAGACGAACCGGCCAAGTGCGCGAACTGCCAGGGGGCCCACCCGGCCAGCTACAGGGGGTGTCCAAAGTACCCCAAACAATCAGCCAGCGCCACCCAAAGGCCGGTACAGAGGCCAACGATGACCTCAACACAGAAGGGCGGCGTAGCGCCAGGCACAAGCTACGCCAAAGTAGCCCAGGGCAAGGCAGGACAGAACACGGTCCCTGCCGCAAAACAACAAGCATCGCCAGAGGCCAAAAACCTCACAGCGGTGCTCGCACAGATGCAACAAATGTGCTCAGCGATGAGCGCATTTTTTGCACAAATGCCAAATTTAACTAATCTGCCTTTACAGGTTAAACCGGAAGTCCTGCAGATGGCGGCCTGGAATGTCAACGGCCTGCGAGAAAGGAGACTTGAAGTCGAAGAGCTCCTGACCAGGTACGACATAGACGTCATGGCACTGCAGGAAACCAAGATGACCCCGGCCAAGGAGATCAACTTCCCAGGATACCACACCTACAGGATGGACTGGGTAAACAATCCTCAGCGACCCGCGAGAGGAGTGGCCCTATTGGTGAAGAAAACCATAGCCCACCATCCGACAGTACTGCCTGAGCTAGAAAACATGAACGCCACCGCCGTAGTAGTGTCCACAGCGCGAAATGGCGACATACAAGTGGTCTCATGCTACCAGCCACCCCGCAGCACGCTTACCGAGGAGGATCTGGACGCAATCTTGCCCGCCAGGACACAGGTCGTCGCAATTGGCGATTTCAACGCCAAATCCCAGGAATGGAACAGCGGCATAACCAACACTCGAGGACGAGAGCTGCTGAGGTTCCTGGGACAGCACGCCGGCGAACTGATGGTGGTAGGACCGGACCAGCCCACCTTCGACAACGGCAGACACAGACCAGATGTACTGGACATCGCAATCCTAAAGGAGATGACCTTCGAGGCAGAGATCACCACCAGAACGGAGGGATCTACCGAGCACAACCCGATCTTCCTAACCCTAGGAGGACAGGCGAGTGAGGACAACGCCACCTTCACGAAGAGACGAACGGACTGGGAATCGTACCGGCAGCACCTGCAGCAGTACATCGCACAAATTCCCAGGCTAGAAACCATGGAGAACGTTGAGAGGGCCATCATTACCCTAGAGGAGCAGATCCTGGAAGCGATAAGGGCCAGCACGACGGAAATAGAAGTAAGAAGGCACCCAGCACCGATGGCAAACCTCCCAGAGGTCACCAGGCAGCTGATAAGGGACAGAAGGAGCGCCAAGAGACGGGCTCAGAGGACCAGGCTCCCCGCCGATAGAAGGGAGTACAATGTCTTCAGCCGAAGAGTGAAAGCCGCCCTCCAGGAACACCGTCAGGAGGGGTGGCAACGCCACCTTGAGTCACTGGATCCACAGGACAGAAGCATGTGGAACACACAACGTGCCCTGCGAAACCGAAGAAAGCCTATGCGCCCGATTCACGGAGAGCGAGGGATCGTCTACACTAACCAGGAAAAAGCCGAGGCGTTCGCCGACAGCTTAGAACTGCAGTGCAGAGAGAACGAGCTCGATGACGAGGACGAGGACTGGGTGGACGACGTCGAACGCAGAGTACGAAGGATCCGCCGCCTGCCAGATGACGACCACATCCGTCCGACTACCCCCGAGGAAGTCAAGGAAATCCTGAGGAGCCTAAAGCCGAGAAAAGCTCCGGGATGTGACAAGATAGGAAACATCGCTCTCAAAAAGCTGCCCAGGAAAGGAGTAGCGGCGCTAGTCAACATCGTAAACGCGATGTTAAGGTTACGGCACTTTCCAGCCAGGTGGAAAAAGGCCGACGTCATTATGATCCCTAAACCAGGGAAAGAACTAATTTTCCCGTCTTCTTACAGGCCCATCAGCCTCCTCCCAGCCATGAGCAAAGTTGCAGAACGGGTCATCTTGAAGAGGCTAACAGAGAAGACAGAAGAGCTGAACATCATCCCGGATGAACAGTTCGCATACCGAACAGGACATTCCACGGAACTCCAAGTGCTTCGCCTCACCGAGGAGATCACCAAGGGGTTCAACCAGCGTCAAGTCACCGCGGCGCTGTTCCTAGATGTCGCCAAAGCATTCGACACGGTCTGGCACGACGGTCTCTTAGCTAAAATGATGAGTATGGGTTACCCCATCGAACTCGTCAAACTAGTGAGATCCTACCTACACTGCAGACAGCTAAGGGTGAAAATCTCGGACCAACTCTCTACCTACAGGACCGTGGAGGCGGGAGTTCCACAGGGATCGGTGCTGTCACCGCACCTGTTCGCCATCTATACCTCGGACCTCCCCCGGACCGACCATACAGCCCTAGCCCTGTATGCAGACGACACCGCCCTGATTGCCAGATCCTGGAAGGCCAGAGACGCAACCAGAAAACTCCAGGAAGCGGTCACACTCCTGGAAGAATGGTGCACGATGTGGAAAGTCGCAGTCAACGCTGACAAGAGCCAAGCCATCCTCTTCAGACGAGTGCGGAAAGAAATTCCCACAGGACACGTCTCCATGAACGGCGAGGACATCCAATGGCACGACACCGTCAAATACCTTGGCGTGGTCATGGACAGAAGCCTAACATGGAGACAAAACACGGACGCCATCACAGCCAAGGCCCGACGTACGAGAGCCCTCATCTACCCAATGACGGGAAATGGGAGCCGACTTAACTTGAGGAACAAGCTCACGCTTATCAAGACCCTCATCAGGCCGCAGCTGACGTACGCCTCGGTAGCGTGGGGCTACCAGGCGAAGTCCTACATGAAGAGAATCCAGGCAGTGGAGAACATCGCCCTCAGGACGGTAGTTGACGCCCCATGGTACGTGAGAACCGCAGACATCGTCAGAGACCTGGAGTACACCACGGTCACTGAAGTCATCCGGGAACGAGCGAAGAAGCTGTACGCCCAAGCCGATGAGCATGGGAACCCGCTGATCAGACAGGCCACTGATTACGACCCCGCCGACGCCCCGAGGCACAAGCGACCGAGGGTTCAACTACTGGACAACGGGTAAGTATAACCTTTATTTCCCACTAACAGATCTGTTTCAGATACGCCAGGACGGACCACCACTACCAGAGACATGACGTTTTCAACCCTAACCCAACCTCCTTGCGGGCGTCGGACAACATACCGTCCGACGCCCGTTGTCCTACCTGCTCCGTGGAGACCGAAAGTGCTAAAAGAAGCACTTAGGTCTCCACACTCCCGAGCTACACAGCTCATCCTTACCTTTCCGACGATCCGGGGTAGGATATCAATTGATGTCCTACGTACCGGCAGTCAGTCCCAGCCAAAACTTCCTAAACCCAACTCGACCGATGACTACCCCCGGGGGTGACAAGCTGGCGAAGAAAGAAAACATCAAGACAAGAAGAGCGCCAGAAGAGACCTCAGCCAGCGAGGTTCAACAGCCAGGACCAGGGGAGGTCCGCAGAAAATACCACGACACATCTCACATTTGTGAGCTGGGTCTGGTAGAAGTACGCGGGCCCACCTATCACGAAGGCCGGTCCAGGTCTACAGAGATAATCTAGGTGCAAAGAGTAATAGTCCTACTCGGCCCTAGTTATCGAGACCGACATCCAGCCAATGGATATTGGCGCGCGTGGTGATAATGAGGACTGGAAAGGTTTAAGAGAATTAGGGTTACGTCCAAAAGTAAACTAGTCTTGCCTCAGAATTTAGTTAATCCGGATAATATTAATAATTATTTCTTTGAATTTGTCAACAATAATACTAATCAATGTCTTCATACTTCTAATTATTATAATTCACATAAGCACTCGTCTAATAAACAGTTCACACTCAAGTTAGTTAGTACCCAGGATATTGAATATATTATTAATAGTATAAAGTCAATTGCATTTGGTTCAGATTCTCTTTGTCTAATTATGATTAAATATTACTTACCTTATATCACTCCTTATATAACACATATTATTAATTTATGTTTGGTTTTTTCCCTTCAACATGGAAGCAAGCATTAATTCATCCCATCTCTAAAGTCTCTAACCCTAGCTCTCTATCTAATTTAAAGCCTATTAGTATACTTCCGGTTTTATCGAAAATTTTGGAAAAAAATATGTATAGGCAGATATCCGGTTGCCTTAATGAAATTAACTTCTTGCCTGATTGTCAATCTGGTTTTAGGAAATCCCATAGCACCACCTCAACCTTATTAAATGTCACTGATAACATAATTAGAGCATGCGATGATAAGAAAATTACGGCTTTGGTGCTGTTGGATTTTTCTAAAGCCTTTGACACAGTTAACCATGACCTGTTAAAATATATAGGATTGATATTTCGTGCAACTTACTTAATTCCTACTTTTTAGATAGAAACGAAAAGAATGTAGTACATAATATGATTTCAAAAAGTGTAAATATAACTTCTGGGGTTCCGCAAGGATCTATCCTTGGCCCTTTGCTTTTTTTAATTTATACCACGGATTTATATACTCAACTGAAAACCTGCCAAATACAAGGGTACGCTGACGATACACAAGTTTATTACACCTTCTCGCCCAACAATGTGCAGCTGGCTAATTAATTAATAAATTCTGATTTAGCTAGAGTTAGTGAATTTTGTATATCTCATGATTTGAAAATAAATGCGAAAAAGTCGTTTCTTATGTTTTTTGGAAATGTACGTATTCTTGACAATGTTATACCTAATTTTAACATTGAAATTAGTTAATTCCTATTACTAATAAATGTAAAAACCTGGGTTTAACCATAGACCCTAACTTAAGATTTGTCGAACATGTTTACGGTTTTGTAAAGAGATCTTACTGTGTTTTGAAATTGCTCTATGCTAATCAAAAGGTCTTAGTTTTAATTTGAGGAAAAAATTGTGCGAATCGCTTGTGTTCTCAATTTTTAATTATGCAGACATTGCGTATGGTCTTTGTGTAGACTTTATAACCTGAAACCGAATACAAAAAATACAGAATGCATGTTGCAGATTTGTATTTAAGTTGAGAAAGTATGTTAGTGTTGCTGCAAATTTGAAACTACTTTGTTGGTTCCCTATGCACTCAATTTGTTAACTTCACCTAGTTAACTTTGTTCACCGTTTGCTACACACGGGAATACCTTCATGTCTCAAATCAAAATTAACATTTCGTTCCAATGTACACAACGTACAAATTAGATCAATGAATACATTATCTATTCCAAAATATAAAACTGCCTTGTTTCAACGTTCATTCTCTTACATGTCAACTAAACTCTATAACAGTAATGACGATAACATCTTAGTTGCGCAACATTCAAATACAAAGTACGGCAAAGTTATATAAACAGATTATAATTTCTGGATATAAATCTAAATATTGCTGGATAGGGCAGGTAGGTGATAGTAGTTTGTTTGCTTCATGTAGGTACATTTAATTATACTCTTTCTAGTATTAGTGGCGGTTTGGTTTATCCAGTGGGTCGGGTGGTCGGCGCCCCAGCATGGTGATTGTACATTGTTACAGATCGCATGTGGGGGCGCTGATCGGCTGGCCTGCTGGACAGATTGCTACTGTCTACTATAATAGTGTACAGTAGCACAGACTACCAGACTGGCAACTTCCCTGAGAAATTTGTCCTATCAAGGTCGAGGCAACAGAAGCCAAATTCAGATGTCGCTCTTAACGCAAATGTCATTTGTCAGTTGTTTGTCACGTCAAACGTCATCCATTGTTATTTATTGTGTACTGTGATTGTGCTGGTGATAGTATTTTTGTAGAAACGTGACTTTTTAACATAGAATACGTAGTTTTTAGTGCCGTTTAAAAATTTCGATTTCCAAAGAGGAGTTAGGTGAGTGTTATTGTGCAAATATACATTGGATTACAGTAATATATAATATTGCATTTTACAGATTATTTCTTAAAATGTCTTCTGCCTTCTGCATTGTTTGTGCAACTGAAGAAGTTGATGTGCAAAAATTGCACTATTTTCCCAGGAACCTTAGTAAGTGTGCATTTGCTCTAGTCTTTGTTTTCAGTTTTTGGTTTTTGCACAGTGCAATATATATTTCTAAATATCGTAAGCCTACTTTAAATTATTGTCCTGCCTTACCACAGTATCTACTTCAAATAAATAAATAAATATTATCGTTTTCAGATCGAAAATGTGGTAGGACTTAATGGGAATGAAAGTGTCAGAAAATACTATACGCCATCTTAGAATTTGTAATAAGCACTTCATACTCAAATGATACCGATTACGTCCTCAATAGAAATGCTGTTCCTACCCGGTATCCATGTGGAGACACAGTAGAAACACGTACTGAAAGGGATTGTACACCTGTACCCATACAGGTCAAGGAACCCAAAGAAGATATATGTCTACCATCGACATTACGTGGTCTTCGTGTTTCTTCTGCACATAATGAGGAATTAGAAAACCCGCATCCAGAAACATCTAGTAGTGTGCCAAGTACTCCAGTTGATCGTTCATCAACACCTCTACCATCGTATACCAAATCTGGGGGATTCAGAGGCCAAAGTTCAATTTTTAAAAAATTGTGTCAAGAAGATGCAACCCTAAGGAAGAAAGTTATGTTTAAGGTAATTTCAAAAAAGGCAGATGAAAGAATACATACAAATTCTAGATTGTTTCCATTTATCTGGGAAAAGTTTCGGTACTTAGAATTAAATTACAAATTATACAAAGAGATTTGTAAAAAATGTTGGCACAAACTCTTACAATAAACACATATATTTCATCAGGTCCAGCGGCGGGATTCTAAGTTGCTATCGTATCAAGTCGATACGATACTAGTGGTTCTAAGTATTACTATCTTTTAACTCTTAATCGACAGGATACGCTCGATACCAAAGAAGTTATCGTTTCAGTCTTACGATATTATAACAGTTTACTCTATAGCAACTTAGAATTTCAAACGACACGTGTTTGAAATTCGTTGTTATCGTATCGATTCGATACGATAGGAACTTAGAATCCGGCCACAGTAGTCATGTTTGCCTTGAGTTTTTTTTTATTGAGGTACTAACCTCGTCATCACTGAAAATTCGAATTTGGAGAACATTATTATCATGTAAGAGGTTGCAAGGCGAGTATTTACTACAATTAATAAATGCACACGAAAGGAAATCAGCAAGAGAGTTATTGTAAAATATAAATATGGTTCTCTTGATATTGATAATTTAATTGAATATAATAAAACAAAAGTGCCTTAAATATTAATAATAATAATAAACTGTCTTTATTTGTAGTGGAGTTCAGCAAAGCTGCTCTTCCACTCGACCACATAAAAATACAAGTTTTATGATGTAATTTTTAAAGTATCTATTTAGGTTAAGGATGTGTGTATTTTTAATTCTTATGCTTTCTTTTACTATGTATTTTTCCTTTGCCATACTTTTTATTACATGTTTATTTATGTCTGACAAAATAAAGTTCTATGATGTATTACAAATTTGACTTTTAATTTCCTATAGTATATATATAATATGACGTATTCCACATTGAAATTTGTGATCAAAGATTAAGCATGAAATGGCATTGCACTTTGATCACAGATTTTAAATGTCAAATATGTTCATAAACTGTAAGTTAAATTAAACAAATGGTCAAATCTCCCGCGTCTGCAACTGTGGCGCCCTCTGAATTTGGCTTCGGAAAATCGGAGAGAGAGAACGATAGATTTCTGGACAAAAACTTAACATTGAGTTGCCAGTCTGGTAGTCTGTGACAGTAGGTTAGGACAGGTTTTATGTAGTTAAGTGTTTCCTTAGCATCAGTGGCGACCTCTCCACTGGGTCATTCGGGCGGGCTCCAGCGTATTAAGTGTACATTTAATGCAGTCTGTATGTGATTACTTTGGCCGGGCGGCCTGGTGGACGGGCCGCCGCTGCCTACTATAAATTGTAATATCAATTTCTCATGCATTTGGGGTTATGTGTAAGAGTAGCTTATAGCTAAACATCGCCCTCTATGTATTTGATTATATTTTCAATAAAGGCGATTATTATTATTAATTTATTGAGCGCTGGGTTATTATTTGAAAATATAATGCATAAATAGCTACTTGCTAATCTAATCACTAGTAATAATAATAGTTTAATAAATATGCCAATGAGTCTGATAGATTTGTTTCTTATATACTAATAAAACAAGGAAAAGAAAACGATATACATTTGTTAAATCAATTTCAGTACGATAATATACTAAATATTTTATTTTGCTGATAAAAATCGCACTCCAAACTTGTTTATTTACGAACCTTTGATGAATAAATACTGTCTGTAGACGATGTTTATCATTTGGTGTTTGCTATTAAAGATCTGTGTCCTTCCATATAAGGTTCAGAAAGAAAATAAATATACTTACAGAGTTAGATAAACCATGGCATATTTATAAATTAAAGTTATCAAAATATAACATGTCTAGAAGCTAAGTTGCATTAAGTTTTATCTTTATAATATTGCTTACAATCACAATATGTAAATTATTAAGAAGTTATCATTATTTAGAATAGTTACACTTACTGTATTTGAACCTACAATTTAAGCAAGAAGTGACGCATTACAAGCGTCTGATTTCTTGTTAATGATGTCTCGTTTTGGTTTCATAATTTTTTAACTAAAATAACTTTATAATTCATCTAATATAAAACTTTAACGAAGTAACACTAGGAAGAACCTTAATTAGTTATTGGCATCCACTGATATCGAATTGATTTGGATTGAAAAATACGTGCAATGTTTTAAATTACTGGTAATTGTTTAACGAATTATGTCCAAACTTAAGGTTCTGATCCCCACAGTTCGAGTTTGAAATCTCATTGCTTCACTGCTTCACGCTTCACTGAACAATTATTAAGAATCAATTGAATCTTCTTTACTCAATAAAGAATTTAGTCTAAAGAGGATACACCCAATGAGACACTCATAAACGATGAACCTACAATATCTATATTTCACTTATTCTTTCCGTTTGATGTTACGTACATAAACATATTCTCTGAATGTCATAATAGGTAACAAAAGTAACTTTGAGATCAACAATTTGGCTCTAAACATTAGACCTAAAAATGGACAAACCCGACTCCACTGAACAGATATTTGTAACACCTTTTTGAATGTGTTCTGTACATCATATACAACAAAGTTTACCACTTGAACATAGCCGCTTATTATTTGGGGATGGCTATCATTTCCACTGAGGGGGTGAACAAAAAAATTAAAAATAACGACTGATTCAAATTTTCTCTATTTTTGTGTCTATTATACATATAACATCAGGGTACCCAACAATTGTCTGTTTACAAATTCTCAGACTTTTCCAGGTTTTCCAATATTATTTCAAATAAAATGCAGACCAGTTTTTAAATACCTCAATAATAAAATTGCGGATAAATTATAATTTTAACATTATATTAAACTAAACTCAGAAAGTCATTAGCCTTTATTCGATTGTTGCAAGTATTCTGAAAAATTAAGAGTTTTTAGCAAAAAATACCAATAGTTTTTTAAAGTTTCAAAAAATCAATGCCAAAATTTCCGTTAATTTTAGACTTTTCATATCCACATTCAATAACGATTGAATGAGTACAACGTTTCGAAGTCATGACCTTTTCTCACTACTTTAAAAAAATCACTCCATACACTATAAAGTTACACGTTTATTCAATTACCATTATTTAAAATCCATTACATTCTTTTACAGTCAAAAGTTCTCGAAGAGTTCAAGAAAAACCAATAGTTTCTGGAACTATAAAAAGCAATTTCTTTATGCAAAACATGTGCCTTCTTCCTTTTTCTTCCATAAAAAAGATTAATTGTATTTGACAATATTTTTCGTAAACATTTTGAAAAAATTTAAACAATTGTTCATTTAAGCGGCCTCTTTGGCCTCATGGGCAAATGTATTAGAATAATCTGATCTTCAACGCAAACTTTGATTTTGATCCTGTTACGCTGCTATTAAATTTTTATATTTTTTTGTGCGAATATATAATGAGAAAAAGCTATTAGTGGAGTGGATCGGACAGAAAAAAGATCCTCAATTGTAGTCCTCAAATTGAAGAAGTTTTTTTCCCGATCGACTAAGTCGGGTCTCGGTATTGTTTCCCCACTTACGTTCCACAGATCTGAGGGTCGAGAGGGTTGAACCATTTAAAAATACGGGAAACAAAAAAATATATTATTCCCAAAAATGACGAAGTTGACAAAACATGTAATTTTGGTTCTCGGCCTCATCGGCGTCGGATCATTATTTAGCGAGATATCGCGAATTAATGTTACAGGAAAGAAAATTTTTAATTAATTTTCTTCTCGGCTCGACATGCACGTAGGACTTTTATTATATTTTTCATAGAAGGGTAAGATCATCTATTTTAAGAGGCCGGAGGGTGGGGGTGGTGGTACAATTAGTAGGGGTGGGAGGGAGGTAGGGCAAATTACTTTTAATCCCCGACAACTCGTGACTGTAGAGGAGGACCGCAAAAAATCAAAGTGACATTTCTTCAGTTTTTCACGAAAACTAAATAAAATTGCCAGAAATCGACTTTTGCGAAAAACACGCGGCTGGCGTGTGAAAGAATTTTTTACCGTTTTTTTAAAAAATGTTTTTGTCATGGAGGGAAGGGGTGGGGGCAATCATTTTTATGTCAATCGATGGCTTTAATTCTCCCCACATCCATTGTTTAAGAAAATCAAAACCAAATGAAAGGAAACTTTGTCAGTTTTAATTTACATTAGTCACTTTTTTGAAAATTATAAAAATCTAGACTAATAGGTGCTATTTTGATTTTACGAAAATACTTTAGAAGTAGGATAAGGATATATAAAACTTGTTGTGTCTGTGTAGACATATGGATCAGAAGCACGAACCCTCTAAAATAATAGTAAAGTAAGTAATAACATTGACATATGGAGATACTAGTACAACTTTTAGTTATACAGATTGTATAAAAGATTGTCGCCAAATAACATAGACAACGACAAAAAAGGCAGGTTATGTGATAAGGGCATAGAACAATAATATTTTCTAGGTAATCTTTAATTTACCTATATCTTGGCAATAGGATGTAACAAGCCCCAAATTTTAGGTTACTGGATAACTTTTCTTACGGAATATTATTGATGTAGAACTTATCTCTAAATTTAGAAAATAAAAACCAATTTATTTAAAGGGATGAAAAAAGGCAATAAATCTAACACGATTGGTTAATATTTATCGAACATAAACTTGACAAATTCCAAATTCCAAATGTAAATCTATTATGATTTACATATTTTCCGATAATTATTCAATATGTTGATATTAGAAAATTTTGATTTTCTAAAGTACTTTGTTGTTATTATTTTTATGGTTATTCTCTCATTGTTTACTATCGGGTTCAGATATCCAATTCAATTCAATACAACTTTATTAACAATTAAAATTTACATCTACGTCCCCAGAACCCACCCCGGGACCTATCGTATAACTGGCGCATTGTTCACGGTGGAGGATTGCAGAGTTGGGCAAAATGGGGCTGGTTTGGCTAATAGATAATTAAAAACAGCTCAACCTAAACCCTTCCATCGCAGATGGATAAAATTACGTCATAAAATTAAAATATATCTGAAAACAGATTAAATAAAACTTATAATTTAAAAAGATACCAGATAATTTAAAAAGTAAACGAGGTAACGTGAATCCTTATGAATTTAAATATTACAAAAAGATATGAAAAATATTATGTAACGCACTGACAACAATGAAAAAAAGTATTCAAAATTTTGGTAAATGAAGTTTTGAAAGTTTTGCCATCCCTTGATATTTTTATGTCATGTGCATTTACGTCATTTTTGTCATTTTTCTTAATATATGAGATTTTTAAAACGTTTATTTTCATATGTAGTACTTCAACCTTCTAATTTTATCTTTTGTCTATTATTTAAATGTGATTGCAAATTACATTTGCGTTTATTCTTGGGTGTATGGTTTTTTGGCGCCTTGCAAGGAGACCCAACATGAGAAGTTAGTACCAGACTCATCAATCTCTAAATTCATCCATGTCGATGTGCGATGAATCTTTGATGTAATAATAATTCGTTTAATAATTTAATAATATGTCCGAAGGTATTGAAGCTGTGAAATTATAAAGATGCGCGTGTGTTTTCATCCAATTTTTTAAAACTAGAATCTAAAAATTAATTTCTACATTAAATTATTAAACTATACACCAATCAGAAATTAACCCACATATGCAATGAAATTAACACTTTTTACTTTCTCGATATGTAACTATATAATTACTATAAAACGTACAGTGAAAGCAACAAAGTTGAAAATATATTAGAATTTATGGACAATGTCTAGGTAGAAAATCAACCAAACCTAAATCCAAATTTTACTACCTTTAAATATGTCGCATCCTCATTATATTATCACAAAAAATGTAGTAGTCTCTAATTCTTCATACCTTCTTCAACTCATAAAATGTCTTAAAATGATTTATTCGTAATTATAAATTGCTAATAAGGATAAATAGTATCTCGACCTTCATTGATTCAAGTTTACTACTTACTGAAGAAAGCGTGATTCATTTTATCATTATTTATGAAAGTCGATTGGTGAATAGGATACAAAACGTGGAGAGAAAATCGTTTATGATATCCTTATTTATTATTAGTAAGTAATATTAGTCATAGTGAACTCAGTTTCATCTATTCCAAAATAGTTTTCAAGTTTAAACATCGTTTAGATAAAAAACTCGTTTGACTGATATAAAAATTTCTTCAAAAAAGGAAATCATTAGTGCTAAATATATGTAATTTAAATTTACTTTCCGGTGATTGTTAAACTTTTTCAACTTTTCATTTAGCTAAATTTGACATTGCTGGTACCTATATACAATACATGTTTCTGTCTGCTTGTTTATACATTTACGTAAAATTAACAAGCCCATGCAAAAGAAATAGTCGCTGACCATAGAGGAAATATATGTAGGAAGTGGAGTTGGAGTTAGAAGTCCGTCGAAATGGGCATATCCAGTGGAAGTTATTTAAAATTTATGAAATGTTCTTTTGATGAATATATTGTGCCTTACCTGATGAAAATCCATAACGAGAGAACAATGAGAAACTTTACTAGTTTTTTAATTTTCCCTTGAATTATTGTTTCGCCACATAGTGGCTTCTTCGGATGATGAGTGATATTGTACTAATTGAATGAACAAAATCAAGCTTATACAATAAAATTTTAGAGTATTAAGATACTGTGCTTACAAATGGATATTATGATGTATAAAATATAGTTTATATAATGAAATTTATATGTCTATTATAGAATTTGAGTAGCCGTAATATTTTAATTACTGAAAGGTTTTACAATATATAAAAATATTGATAAATTAGTTATCTCATGTGGAGTCCCTCAAGGATCAGTTCTGGGTCCACTCCTTTTTGTATTATTTATAAATGATTTATGTAATATTATCAATGAAGGCTGCTTAATTATGGTTGCTGACGACAATTCCCTACAAGTTGCAGAAGACAACTGCTAAACTAAGTTTACAATAGGCAAGAAAAATTTATACTTTTGCTTCCAAATTTAACAATGAAAAATTATTGCTAAATGAAAATAAAACAGTGTACATTCATTTCACATCTAAGAGTTCGAATTATTATGAAAGTTTTTACTTAGAATAAATGGCCAATCGTTAGAATAAGTCAAATAAAACTAAATTCTTATTGATAATGCGCTTAATTGGGAGCATCATACTAATAATCTATGCAAAAAGTCTTTACGGTCCGTATTGCGTGATTTTTTAAATAAAAACACGAGTGGGGGAGAGGTCATCAGAAGAGTAGCCACTGTGGCTAAACTTCTCCCTAATTAAGGAAATGTAATACATTTTTCTTAATAAAGATAATTTATTATTATTATAACTAGTATTGTCATCGGAACTATATACGTCATCAAAATTTTAAATCGATGTAATGTTGAGTTGTTAAATTTGACCTGGAGTTCTGAATTTTTTAGTCCTGAGTACTTAAAAAATATGCGAGATAGAATTTTTGGAACGCGTTAAGAACGCTTGCGTAGAAGTTGAAAATAATCCAGATACGATTAGACGTGCAATTAGAAATATTACCACTAGAGCAAGGTAATATATTCAACGAAATGGAAGCCACTTTGAACAGTTATTGTAGTTATGTATTTATTACTTTCACTTATTTATTATTATTGTACATACACAAATTAAAAATAATATTATTTTTACATGTAGACTAACAAAATTAAGTAGTATTTTGATTTATGCGCGCAAATCTACGTCGTTTTTGAAATTATTTTACAATAGTTCACTTACCTAGTCTAGAAGTCTAAAAATTGTCGTCACTGCTGCAAGTTAAATTTTTTTGTTAATTAAACCCTAAAATAGATATTCAAGTTCCAACTGTCTCGACCATTTTAATGAAATTAGATTTACGGCAAGTAATTAAGGTTGATGAATGAAATGCGCAAAATTAATTAAGTGAGCTACTCTATCCAATTTTTCTCGGTCTTTTCGAATATCGAAAGAGATCTACGAAATTTTGTCATACAGGGTGTTGATTTTGACATACCTACAACATATTGTCAGTTTTTTTATTAAGCCGGACTTGGATTTTTATTTTGGTTTATTATGAAGTTCTATGAAGTAAAATAAGTGAAACATATGCTCTAAGTATGAACCGATTATACAGAGTGCTTCAGTAGTTAAGACCAAAGAAAGATTTGGCCAAAATCAATAAAACATCCTGTATCCAGTAAGGAAGAACGATGGATGCATTAATGTCGGTTAATTTGGAGCCGCCAAAGTGCCCTCTATCCACAAGTAATATATGTACCTTTAACTTTGAAACACTCTGTATATGCCATATACAGGTTGTCCATTTTATCAGGCCACTCGAGAATATCTCACTTAATATCGGTCGTACAAAAAAAAATATTTTACAAAAGTTGTGCCGATTTATATTACGTACAAAATGGTTTAAATACGTTCCAAATCAAGGCCAAATATCTCCGTTATTTGAAGAGATACGAGAAAAATTCTAAGGCGAAATTTTTTTGCAAAACAGTGTTTCAACGAGGTTTTATCTAATTTTTTTCAAAACCGCTGTATTTTGAGATTTGCTCTTCAGGCTGTTAAAAAAATTATTTTAAAACGGGCGGGAAATGACGCCATTAAATAGAGTATTTTCCTTCCTTTTCAACAATATATCACATACCATATTTATTCATTGGTACTACGTTAGTAATTATAAAAACATTTTTTTTAAACCAATAAAAATTTTTTTTAACAACCATTATATTAGCCGTGGAGAAGTATGATTAAATGAAACGATAAAATAATTGAATAAGTTGTTCAAATCTTTGCTATAATAAAACATGAACACAATTTAAGAAGAATAAAGTAAATTCAGGTAACAAAAACAAAATAATAATCAAGAAAGCAACATGGAGCAATTATGGAAACAGTATTTGCAGTTATGCCAATGTACAGAGGTCCTCCATAAAAGAGTCACTCCTTGCTCAGAAAGTTAACATGTCTTTACCACTTGGTTTTAAGTATAATATCCATTTGTTTGTTCATGATTTCACTATTATTTCAATTATTTTAAAATAGTTGGCCATGAACAAACTTGACAATTTTATTTTTTGACAGATCGTCTGAGTTAATACTTAAACTCTCACTCAATCACACTCGATTAAGTATTTAGAATTTTCAAAAATGATTTTTACTCACATTGATCGTTATAATATGTTCGTTACATATTGCCAATGCAATTTTAACTCTGGATTAGCTCAAGTAGAATATAGAAATAGATTTCCACAAGCACTACAGCCGAATAAAACTCTGTTCAGAAAATTTGCTACGAAACTGAAAAATAATGCTTCATTTTTAAAGAAGAAGACAAGGTTGAACAGTGTTACTGATAATGTAAATAAGATAAACCGAGTTATTGATTATGTAAGAAATAAAAATACAGAAAATTTGAAAACATCATTAAGAGAAATTCAAATTACTTGTCATATAAATAAAACAAGTGCTAGAAAAATTTTAAAGAACAATGGTTACCGGTGTTATAAAGCCAAAAAAGTTTACAATTTACAAGCGGGGGAGAAACCAAGGAGGACGACTTTTTGTAGGTGGCTATTGGAAAAGAAGCGTGCCGATCCAGTAATATGTAGTAAAATACTTTGGTCCGACGAGGCAAATTTTTCCAATAATGGATTTTTTAATCGCAATATTCATTACAAATGAACTTCTGAAAATACACACTGGCATAGACCGACTGGGTTTCAAAATCGTTTTTCAATAAATGTGTGGATAGGTATTTTAGGCACCAATTTAATAGGTCCTTATTTTTATGATGGTCACCTCAGTGGTCAAAGGTACCTAAACTTTTTGAGAAATGAATTTAATAAATTCTTAGATGACCTGCCTTTAGAGAATCGACACAACTTTCAATGTTTTCAACAAGATGGAGCTCCTCCCTACAATTCCCAGATGTGCCTAGATTATTTAGACGAAATTTTGCCCCAACATTGGATAGGTACCAATGGATTTATTCCATGGCCCCTCGTTCTCTAGATATAACCCCAATTGATTTTTTCTATGGGGTATATTAAAGATGAGGTATTTTCGACGACACCGCAAAATGTAGAGGACCTAAAAGCTCGAATTCAACAGGCATGTATTACAGTTACCCCCGAAATGCTGAGTAATGTTTTAAATGCAGTGCCTCGCCGCGCTCGATTGTGCAAAAGAAATCGCGGTGGACACTTTGAACACTTGATATGATATCTTAAAAATTATTTTGAGGATTAGATAAATATTAATGTTCTGTATGCTATATTCTTTTTGTTATTAATTTGTTTTGGTTACCCGAATTTACTTAATTCTTCTTAATTGTGTTAATATTTCATTATAGCAAAGATTTGCACAACTTATTGAATTATTTTATCCTTTTATTTAATCATACTTCTCCACGGCAAGTATAATGGTTGTTAAAAAAAAATTATTGGTTTAAAAAAAATGTTTTTATAATTGCTAACGTAGTACCAATGAATAAATATGGTATGTGATATATCGTTGAAAAGGGAGGAAAATACTCCATTTCCCGCCCGTTTAAAAATAATTTTTTTAACAGCCTGAAGAGGAAATCTCAAAATACAGCGGTTTTGAAAAAAATTAGATAAACCTCGTTGAAACACTCTGTTTTGCAAAAATTTTCGCCTTACAATTTTTCTCGTATCTCTTCAAATAACGGAGATATTTGGCCTAGACGTTTTCCGCATTATCGATATTTTCCGCCATAACTCTTAAAGTAGGCCATGAATCTCAAATGTCTTTAAACCATTTTGTAGGTTATATAAATCGGCACAATTTTCATAAAAATAATTTTTTTTGTACGACGACCGATATTAAGTGAGATATTCTCGAGGGCCCTGATAAAATGGACAGCTTGTATGTAGGATCTGAGATAATTTTTTATGATAAGCATTTAAATCGCAGAACAGTGAATGCGGAGATAGTGTGAAAAAGACTATATTATTGGCACTAAATATATGCCCAAAAAAATCCCGCGAGGAACTTTCACATATTTTTGGTAAGTAGCAAATGAAAAGGTATACCAATATTCAGATAAAAAAATTTTTACACGATATTTGGCCACATTAAAACACGAAAATTCAATGGGCAAGCATCTTCCCCAGTATTTTTTTTCATTTAACATGAATATTAATCAAAAAAATATTTATCAAAAATCAATATCAATGATCTACTAATGTAAAAAATAAAACTGGATTTCCTTTATACGCAATGTTAAAATTACTTTAAAATTAAATTAAAGTTGGTATAGTAGTGCTAGACTCTAAAAATGGGAAGTACCTATAAAATATCACATTACTTTTAAAATTGCAATGTTTAATTGAATAACGGTACTGCAATGTTGTGTTTACAGTAACTTAAATTTGCAAATGTATGAAATTCGAATAACTCAGTAAGTTTAAATTCCAGTACCACTAAAAATATTTCAATTCAAGTATTTGGAAACACTCTAAAAATAATTTTCTTTAAGACACAACCCGAATACCTCAAGTGCATATTGGAAACGTTTCTTTCACAAATTTCTAAAATATAAAAAATTTACGACTATGCATAAAAGTACATTTCCTTTACTTTCAATAAAATGACGAATGAATGATACTAAATTTTTAATGCTTTTATTTGACTCTAACATTCGTTAATGAAATTCCTTATTGAATTCATCATTAACAGCATTCTTTAAAATATATTTTGCAACAGTTCTGAGTAACCTTGGTGGTAATTTCTTTAATTTGTTTTTAACTATCTATATATTTAATTGTTGACATTTTAGTTACTACAGATGAATTGTTAACTACAAAGTAAAAGTTAAAGTGTTTGTTAGAATATATGGAGATGAATGATTTATACATTTTTATAATGTTTTAGTTATTTTAAAAGGATATGGCAATTTTTTTGACTGGTTTTTGCTTTTGGTTGTTTAATTTAAACTGTTTTCTTCATTATACTTAATGTCTATTCCGTCAGAAAACTGGATTTTAAAACACAAAAAAAGATTCAGTTCTGGGTATGCCTATTGATTATTTTGTCGTTTATCTCTAAAATAGTATTTTATAAAAACTGTTTAAATAATAAAATACTTTCACTACTTCGTGGCAAAAAAATGATTTAATAAAAAATATACTGCTGAAGAATTAGTAAGTACATTCTATGCATTTATTATTATACCAGAATAAATGACTAGTAAGCATTTACCAATGGCAAATATGCAAATATCCGTTATCAGAAAAGTCTATCAATTTAGTCTATCGTCACTGAACAATATTAAATATCTAAACAATAACTATTATTTTATTGACTAATAATAACGAAAATTTTGCCCCAACATTGGATAGGTACCAATGGATTTATTCCATGGCCCCTCGTTCTCTAGATATAACCCCAATTGATTTTTTCTATGGGGTATATTAAAGATGAGGTATTTTCGACGACACCGCAAAATGTAGAGGACCTAAAAGCTCGAATTCAACAGGCATGTATTACAGTTACCCCCGAGATGCTGAGTAATGTTTTAAATGCAGTGCCTCGCCGCGCTCGATTGTGCAAAAGAAATCGCGGTGGACACTTTGAACACTTGATATGATATCTTAAAAATTATTTTGAGGATTAGATAAATATTAATGTTCTGTATGCTATATTCTTTTTGTTATTAATTTGTTTTGGTTACCCGAATTTACTTCATTCTTCTTAATTGTGTTAATATTTTATTATAGCAAAGATTTGCACAACTTATTGAATTATTTTATCCTTTTATTTAATCATACTTCTCCACGGCAAGTATAATGGTTGTTAAAAAAAAATTATTGGTTTAAAAAAAATGTTTTTATAATTGCTAACGTAGTACCAATGAATAAATATGGTATGTGATATATCGTTGAAAAGGGAGGAAAATACTCCATTTCCCGCCCGTTTAAAAATAATTTTTTTAACAGCCTGAAGAGGAAATCTCAAAATACAGCGGTTTTGAAAAAAATTAGATAAACCTCGTTGAAACACTCTGTTTTGCAAAAATTTTCGCCTTACAATTTTTCTCGTATCTCTTCAAATAACGGAGATATTTGGCCTAGACGTTTTCCGCATTATCGATATTTTCCGCCATAACTCTTAAAGTAGGCCATGAATCTCAAATGTCTTTAAACCATTTTGTAGGTTATATAAATCGGCACAATTTTCATAAAAATAATTTTTTTTGTACGACGACCGATATTAAGTGAGATATTCTCGAGGGCCCTGATAAAATGGACAGCCTGTATGTAGGATCTGAGATAATTTTTTATGATAAGCATTTAAATCGCAGAACAGTGAATGCGGAGATAGTGTGAAAAAGACTATATTATTGGCACTAAATATATGCCCAAAAAAATCCCGCGAGGAACTTTCACATATTTTTGGTAAGTAGCAAATGAAAAGGTATACCAATATTCAGATAAAAAAAATTTTACACGATATTTGGCCACATTAAAACACGAAAATTCAATGGGCAAGCATCTTCCCCAGTATTTTTTTTCATTTAACATGAATATTAATCAAAAAAATATTTATCAAAAATCAATATCAATGATCTACTAATGTAAAAAATAAAACTGGATTTCCTTTATACGCAATGTTAAAATTACTTTAAAATTAAATTAAAGTTGGTATAGTAGTGCTAGACTCTAAAAATGGGAAGTACCTATAAAATATCACATTACTTTTAAAATTGCAATGTTTAATTGAATAACGGTACTGCAATGTTGTGTTTACAGTAACTTAAATTTGCAAATGTATGAAATTCGAATAACTCAGTAAGTTTAAATTCCAGTACCACTAAAAATATTTCAATTCAAGTATTTGGAAACACTCTAAAAATAATTTTCTTTAAGACACAACCCGAATACCTCAAGTGCATATTGGAAACGTTTCTTTCACAAATTTCTAAAATATAAAAAATTTACGACTATGCATAAAAGTACATTTCCTTTACTTTCAATAAAATGACGAATGAATGATACTAAATTTTTAATGCTTTTATTTGACTAACATTCGTTAATGAAATTCCTTATTGAATTCATCATTAACAGCATTCTTTAAAATATATTTTGCAACAGTTCTGAGTAACCTTGGTGGTAATTTCTTTAATTTGTTTTTAACTATCTATATATTTAATTGTTGACATTTTAGTTACTACAGATGAATTGTTAACTACAAAGTAAAAGTTAAAGTGTTTGTTAGAATATATGGAGATGAATGATTTATACATTTTTATAATGTTTTAGTTATTTTAAAAGGATATGGCAATTTTTTTGACTGGTTTTTGCTTTTGGTTGTTTAATTTAAACTGTTTTCTTCATTATACTTAATGTCTATTCCGTCAGAAAACTGGATTTTAAAACACAAAAAAAGATTCAGTTCTGGGTATGCCTATTGATTATTTTGTCGTTTATCTCTAAAATAGTATTTTATAAAAACTGTTTAAATAATAAAATACTTTCACTACTTCGTGGCAAAAAAATGATTTAATAAAAAATATACTGCTGAAGAATTAGTAAGTACATTCTATGCATTTATTATTATACCAGAATAAATGACTAGTAAGCATTTACCAATGGCAAATATGCAAATATCCGTTATCAGAAAAGTCTATCAATTTAGTCTATCGTCACTGAACAATATTAAATATCTAAACAATAACTATTATTTTATTGACTAATAATAACGAAAATTTTGCCCCAACATTGGATAGGTACCAATGGATTTATTCCATGGCCCCTCGTTCTCTAGATATAACCCCAATTGATTTTTTCTATGGGGTATATTAAAGATGAGGTATTTTCGACGACACCGCAAAATGTAGAGGACCTAAAAGCTCGAATTCAACAGGCATGTATTACAGTTACCCCCGAAATGCTGAGTAATGTTTTAAATGCAGTGCCTCGCCGCGCTCGATTGTGCAAAAGAAATCGCGGTGGACACTTTGAACACTTGATATGATATCTTAAAAATTATTTTGAGGATTAGATAAATATTAATGTTCTGTATGCTATATTCTTTTTGTTATTAATTTGTTTTGGTTACCCGAATTTACTTCATTCTTCTTAATTGTGTTAATATTTTATTATAGCAAAGATTTGCACAACTTATTGAATTATTTTATCCTTTTATTTAATCATACTTCTCCACGGCAAGTATAATGGTTGTTAAAAAAAAATTATTGGTTTAAAAAAAATGTTTTTATAATTGCTAACGTAGTACCAATGAATAAATATGGTATGTGATATATCGTTGAAAAGGGAGGAAAATACTCCATTTCCCGCCCGTTTAAAAATAATTTTTTTAACAGCCTGAAGAGGAAATCTCAAAATACAGCGGTTTTGAAAAAAATTAGATAAACCTCGTTGAAACACTCTGTTTTGCAAAAATTTTCGCCTTACAATTTTTCTCGTATCTCTTCAAATAACGGAGATATTTGGCCTAGACGTTTTCCGCATTATCGATATTTTCCGCCATAACTCTTAAAGTAGGCCATGAATCTCAAATGTCTTTAAACCATTTTGTAGGTTATATAAATCGGCACAATTTTCATAAAAATAATTTTTTTTGTACGACGACCGATATTAAGTGAGATATTCTCGAGGGCCCTGATAAAATGGACAGCCTGTATGTAGGATCTGAGATAATTTTTTATGATAAGCATTTAAATCGCAGAACAGTGAATGCGGAGATAGTGTGAAAAAGACTATATTATTGGCACTAAATATATGCCCAAAAAAATCCCGCGAGGAACTTTCACATATTTTTGGTAAGTAGCAAATGAAAAGGTATACCAATATTCAGATAAAAAAATTTTTACACGATATTTGGCCACATTAAAACACGAAAATTCAATGGGCAAGCATCTTCCCCAGTATTTTTTTTCATTTAACATGAATATTAATCAAAAAAATATTTATCAAAAATCAATATCAATGATCTACTAATGTAAAAAATAAAACTGGATTTCCTTTATACGCAATGTTAAAATTACTTTAAAATTAAATTAAAGTTGGTATAGTAGTGCTAGACTCTAAAAATGGGAAGTACCTATAAAATATCACATTACTTTTAAAATTGCAATGTTTAATTGAATAACGGTACTGCAATGTTGTGTTTACAGTAACTTAAATTTGCAAATGTATGAAATTCGAATAACTCAGTAAGTTTAAATTCCAGTACCACTAAAAATATTTCAATTCAAGTATTTGGAAACACTCTAAAAATAATTTTCTTTAAGACACAACCCGAATACCTCAAGTGCATATTGGAAACGTTTCTTTCACAAATTTCTAAAATATAAAAAATTTACGACTATGCATAAAAGTACATTTCCTTTACTTTCAATAAAATGACGAATGAATGATACTAAATTTTTAATGCTTTTATTTGACTCTAACATTCGTTAATGAAATTCCTTATTGAATTCATCATTAACAGCATTCTTTAAAATATATTTTGCAACAGTTCTGAGTAACCTTGGTGGTAATTTCTTTAATTTGTTTTTAACTATCTATATATTTAATTGTTGACATTTTAGTTACTACAGATGAATTGTTAACTACAAAGTTAAAGTTAAAGTATTTGTTAGAATATATGGAAATGAATGATTTATACATTTTTATAATATTTTTCTTAATTTAAAAGAATATGGCAAATTCTTTGACTGGTTTTTGCCTTTGGTTGTTTAATTTAAACTGTTTTCTTCATTATACTTATGTCTATTCCGTCAGAAAACTGGATTTTAAAACACAAAAAAAGATTCAGTTCTGGGTATGCCTATTGATTATTTTGTTGTTTATCTCTAAGATAGTATATTATAAAAACTGTTCAAATAATAAAATACTTTCACTATTTCGTGGCAAAAAATGATTTAATAAAAAACATACTGCTGAAGAATTAGTAAGTACATTCTATGCATTTATTATTATACCAGAATAAATGACTAGTAAGCATTTACCAATGGCAAATATGCAAATATCAGTTATCAGCAAAGTCTATCAATTTAGTCTATCGTCACTGAACAATATTAAGTATCTAAACAATAACTATTATTTTATTGACTAATAATATTTGTAATTTTATCATTAATTGTGATAGCTAAATTATACAGCAATCTGTCTATCTGTTCAAATGGATTTTAAATATTCAGCTCCGCTTGGTTCTTGATTTCTAGGAAACTTCCCGAAAGTTTTTAGAATTAGTTACATATTGTCTAAATTTTCCATTTTCAAGGCGTGGAAAGCGTTCATGGCTTAGTTGCTTAGGTGTATGATACTTTAAAATTTCTACTTTTTGAATAAGAGAAAAGCCCTTTTAACCACGTGTATAATACATTAAAATAAGTCGATTTTCGAAGAGACCCATATCGGGATATCATGTAGGCTCCCCCTGCCCCCCTCGAAAAGGGCCTCTTGTATCTACCTATATATATTTTTTCCTCAAAACTGATAAGAGGTAGTAAAATGATCTGAATGTCCTTCGATAGGGCATACGCTTTTGCACAAGAATTTTATTTTATGTTTTACAATTTTATCTTGTGTGGGGCTCCACAGCTAAAATAATTATAATAATAATAATAATAAACATCACAGAAATTTGACAACCCCCAATTCCAGAAACCCGATGCTTGTGCGGAAGGGGGTTACACATTGAAAAAACGCAGACATACAACCATTTCCTCCGACAATGGCAGTGCCGGAACCAGGATTCGAACTCGGTGGCACGATCCCCGTATGATTAATCGCGATTGCCACCTCGCGCCTTAACCCACGCGGCTACCGACCAGAAAATAAATGGGCCCAGCTTTCCAACAATAATACTTATTTTCCATATACATTTTATTTTACTTTTTGACAAGTAATGCTTCGAACATATCCAAAAAAAAATATGTGCTGTAATATTGAGTATATTATAGGAAAAAAATAGCGGTGTTCCAACAAGCAATTCATTAAAAAAATCATAACAAAATTCTTTCTCAAAATCAAAAATCTCTTTTAAATTAGAATAGAATTGCACTATGCAATTTTAAAATACGTAGTTTTCACTTCAATGTATAAAATAAATAAAATAATGGAAAATCAATGGTATCTAGGAAAATTATTTTATTGCCAATATCGATCTATTTTGCGAACGAACATGTAAAATTAGGTTATTAGGTTAATAACTTTTTATAAATGACATCTGGCGTTTATATAAGTGGTCGAGTCTTTTAAGATAGCAGCCTGCAAATCACGTCTGAGATTTATTTCGTTCTAAGTAAAAACTAAGGAGGGAAAAGAGCCGCCGTTTAATTTTTTTGGCCGTCGGATTTTTTATCAGCCGGAACAAATACACATTTACCTCATTACGTAGGCCCGACGGACCGTCCCCAGAGCGGTCCAGACTGGCCTCAGAGCCACCGGCCCGACGGACATTTGCCCGTCTGCCCCCCTGTTCCATTCACTCCCGAACTATGAGACAAATGACAAATGAAGTAATAAAGACAAAAGAACAAATTGAATTTTTGAACTGTCAGTTTTTAGTTGTAATTAACTACGTTTGCTGCTCTTTCATAAACGAAAATGGCTCCTTATTCCAATGAAGTGATTTTTGATTTATTTGTGATACATAGCCACCGCCAGAAAATCGTTGCAAGAACCTGTCGCGAATTTAATGTCAAATATTTCAATTTGCCGCGGATGAATAAACAAAAGTTTTCAAGACTGAAAAACAAGTTTGTTCGTACCGGAAACATTCATCCTGCAAGAAGAAGGACTAAATCTGTTAGGGAATCTGAAGACAATCATATAAACGTTCTGGGATGCTTTGAGGCGTTTCCAGGATCATCGATACGAGCAGCAACTTTTGATTTAGGATTGAGTTACTCCTCGGTGCAGAACATGTTACATAATCATAAAAGGCACACCTACTCTTTCATACGGTTACAAAAGCATCGACCAACCGATTATCCCAGACGAGTAAATTTTTATGAAGAACTTTTGATGAAAATACAGAAAGACTCCAATTTTTTGAGACGAATTATTTGGACCGATGAAGCAAAATTTGCACAGGTGGGAGTTTTCAAGAGAAGAAATCGACATTTTTGGACCGCCGCAAATACTCACCTAATCTTTGAAGTTGAAAATCAAATTCAATTTTCTATAAATGTTTTCTGTTTAGTAATGGATAATCGGTTACATTGATACATGTATGATGAAAATTTGAATGGGGCCAAATATTTAGAGATTATTAACAATGTTGCTCAAGATCTTGTCGATAATCGTAAATTGCACCATGCTGTCCATTTATGGTGTCAAATGGATGAAGCACCAGCACATTCAACAAATGCTGTAGATTTAAGACTAAGAAAACTGTTTGAAGACAGATGGTGGGGTAACAGAGGTCCATTTCTTTGGCTCCCAAGATCGATCACCGGATCTGATCCCATTAGATTCTTATTTATGGGGGCGAATTAAGGATCTGGTTTATCAAACTGCACCCGCTGCCAGGGAAGACTTGAGATTAAAAATAACACAAGCCATGAATGAGATTGATGGAAATGAAATAAGAAATGCTACCACAGCCGTCCAGCGTCGGATTATTGAGTGTTTGAACCAAAACGGTGCATATACCGAGCATCTTCTGCACACATAATTAGTAATTATTTTGCGCTGGATCAAGTATACCTATCCAAAATATTAGCAAATTGAATAGGTAGATATCTACATAATATGTTGTATTAAGCACTTATCGAAGTGTTATTTTGTGTTCCTTTGTGTTCTTTTGTGTTCTTTTGTTTCTATTGTTTCTATTGTCTCATAGGCTACTATGTTTTTTTGGATAAATTATAATTTTCAACAAATGTGGGTATCGAGTAGCAAAGCAAATGTTACATGTTCTTGGTATTACTTTATCACATTCTCCATAAATAACAAACAAATCTAAATGTCTTCGTGGGTGTAATTTAAATGTGCTGACAATTTTTAACATAATAGAATGGCTGACAATAATGATTGTTTTTAATCATGGGTAAGTTGATGGCAATTTTTACAAAAAATTCTTGGACATTTAAGAAAAAGTTGTAACTTTAACCCCCACAATGCTTATACTATAAAAAAAGGAAATTTAATTTTACATAATTTGATGTAAAAAAATACAGGGTGTTCCATTTGAAATAAAAAAGTTTTTGAGGTTTGAATTTGACAAAATGTAACGTGAAAAATAAAACACTTAGTATATTATTATGGAATTTATTTTTATTATGGAGAGTAGCTCATCTTGTGTACTTTCTAAGTGCCAGAGAGCAAAGGAGGATGTCCTGCACGAAGAAAGTTATAATAACGGTTCTTACAAACCGTTGCACTTATCAAATTTTCTATAAAATGTCAAATATTTCCGAAACTGCTCGTTTTAGGTATGGGTTGTGCTACATGCCTCGATTCAGAATTTTATGGTTATTTCGAAAAGTCGAAAATATGTAGGGTATTCTGTTTAAAATAACAAAGTTGACATCGACTTCCAGTATTTCCGGAAATGCCGACATTTTGAAACTATTATTTTCGGACTCGCAATGCTCTACTATTGCAGAGTACCAAATTTCAAATGTCTATCTCATCTACAAGTGAGATATATTCTAATGGACGCCTTAAAAGAATCACCCTGTATATTTAGGATCAATTAACTTATGAATATCCATCCTAGATTTATTTTGTATCCAGGTTTTAATTTTCTTTTTAAATAAATTGATTGAGTTATACACTGTACAACATATTTTTCAGCCATCTACTACATCTACTTACATTCCTAATACCCTGTATGTACTTCATACCAGAAAAAAGTTTCACCTTACATTGTCCCAGTGACTTGTGGTTTATTATATTTTAAATTAGCATTCCGTTATGAATAACAAATATTTACATGATTTCACTTTTTATGGACGGCAACTTTACGTCTCATAACAATAGTCAAAGTGAAATTGTTACGGAACGTCAGGTAAATGCTATTAACCCAATTTTGCTATTCATAAATCACAAAAATAATAATACTTTTCTTGTCACGTGGTAAAAACAGTTAAATGCATTTAATGCGAAAGTAATAAAATACGATATTACAAAAGTAAAAACGTTTGTGAAATCTCAAATAATTTGATTTTAAACGGTAATATAATAATATTTTCAAAGGTGCAACTAGATAGAACGTTTCCTGTACTGTTTTAAAACGAATGATGATATTGTTGTCTACGAGTATTCACAAAAACCGTTATAATGTGTCCATGTTGTAAAGGCTAACAAATCTCTATTATAATGGCATGACTTTGTTTGTACTGGAAGTATGTTTAAACTTATCGCGTGAAACAGGCAACACTTGAACACAATACTTGAAACTCATTTTCGCCAACCAACTTTAAATTCATTAATTAAATTTGAATTAATGTTTAACATACCTAGTCCTAATGTGCTCCTATAATACCTCAGAAATCAAACTCATTTACGAAAATTATGTTATGCTCAAACCGTCCGAAGTAGAAGCAGAATGCCGGTCGGCTATAAAAGAATAGCAATTTTTTGTAGAAATATGTATAAAAATGGAGGTATAGTAATTTTTTCCAGAGTGAATATTCAATGCATAATAAATGAACTTACGTATGTAACTGATTCGCCTATTGAAAAATCAATTGAAATTACTGCGGTTGAAATAAAATGTGCTCAATATTATATAAAACTTTTTGTAATAAATAGACCCCCGCAGGGGAATATTGATGAATTCTTAACTACTTTAAATAGTCTTTTAAATAAAACGCAAAAAATATGATGTAATAATCTGTGGTGATCTAAATATTGATTATCTTCTCTTCTTCTTCTGATAAAAATGCGCTGTGCAATTTACTCTGAACTTACAACTTATAGTACAGCAGCCCGTAACCAATATTTTCGACTTATCGCCTTATGTCCGTTTACTATTTCTTGGTCTTAATAAATATGCATAGTTTGAGGAAAAAGTGGAAACGGACATTTTTAGTGTTGCGTCAAGATATAAAGCGTTAAAAGGATGCAGCCCCCATTTTACAACTCTAGTTCAATAACTATCAAAATTTTTCAACGAAATCGGCTAAAATTCATATAATGGGGGTTTTTGGGGTCGCTGAGAAATTCAAAATGGCGGACCTAAAATGGGGGACTTTAAGAATTAATTTCTGATTTACGCCGTTTCTATTTATTTTACTGAAGAAGAAGAAGAGTAAAAAATTGTTTAGAATGCCATTTCGCTTAAAAATACACCATGTTGGTAACCACATTATTTAGTCCTTTCGCTTCTCCCCCGTGGAAAACCTCTTACGCTTGACACCTTTTTTGCGAAAATGGCGTAATATTTTTTTTAAATTTCTTATTATAGTTTGATAATATTAGACTAATAGAGTTGAAATAACAAAAAAAATAACCCTAATTGTTTCAACCCTTTACTGGGGGGTGAACATAGAGTGAAAAAATACGATTTTTCCTAAATTTTTATTTTTAGTATTGACTATGGCTGTACAAGTTTTATCAACACTCCGAAAGTAAAATGTAAAGTGGTAAATGATGGTTTGTCTGATCATACCTCTCAAATATTAGAATGTGCATATCTACAGTACAATTTTGATGTGGATAATGATCGCTATATAAGAATCTACAATAAGGCAAATTATAAAAATTATTGTTTTCAGTTGGGAATGGAAAAATTAACGAATGCTTTAAATACATATAAAAAAATAAAAAGTATAATTGCAAAAAAATACATGGGCGACGCTTGGGATTTAAAGATATCGTTATACCAAATTAAATCAGCAACTAATAATCCTAATGATATAGATAGTTACAACAGATATAAAAAATATTATTGAGACAAAAAAATATACAATGTCTCTTTTTACAACAGAGCTGGTAATATAATAGTGATAATAGTCTAAAGAAATCTGGTCAATAATAAATAAAAATATATGTGATAAAAAAGTTACAAATGAAATTAATGAAATAAAAATTGATAATAAAAATAAATCATAGCTGAATTATTGCACAAGAATTCAACAATCAATTTGTAAATTTGCCTTGAAAATTGAATGATGAGCTTGGTAACACTCCCGAAATAAATTTTGATGCTATATCGGTTTATTCCTCAATTTTTTTAGAACCTGTGACAGAAAATGAAATTTTTAATATTATCATGGGATTAAAGAACTGCAGCGCATCTGGATTAGATAATTTAAGTACAATTAAAAAATCTGTAAAATTTCTCGTGGCTCCTCTTACATATTTAATAAATCTCTCGCTTTCTGAGGAAATATTTCCATCAATTCTAAAAACAGCCAAAGTTATTCCTCTACATAAAATAGGAGATAATACTTCAATTGATAATTACAGACCAGTAGCACTCTTATCGTCAATCTCTAAAAATAGTTGAACGTGTTGTTTTTAACAGAATTTTAAATTTTGAAGCTAAGTGCAATGTATTATCAAAGGCCCAGCATGGGTTTCGTAAAAAAATATGCAACCCAAACTGCGATATTGTCATTTTTAGATAAACTGTATGAAAATATAAATCAAAATAATAAATGTGCTGGACTGTTTATGAATTTAAGTAAAGTCTTCGACTTAATAAATCATTTAATTCTTAGCAGGAATAAGCTTGAGAAATATGGCCTAAGAGGCAAAGCAAAAGATTGGTTGGCACCATACCCTACAAATAGATTTCAATTAGTAGAAGATAATGGTATCAAATCCGACAAACTAAAAATAGTATTTGGCGTACCACAGGGACCTGTACTGGGGCCTTGCTGTTTTTGTCTTATATTAATGATATTCCAATTTCTTTTTATTAGTTCTTGATCATGTTTGCAGATGAAAATCCATATTTGTGTTGCGGAAAACTGTTCAAAACACTTTAACCTCCTTACAAAATAACAAAGAAAGATATGCGGAAAACTTCAGAACCAATAAAGGTTCTGTCGCCAAATAGCTCTCTTCTACCTGTTACGCGTTATACAGATTATCAAAATTAGACAGTAGACAAACACTGTTAGTATACTATTAAGCACCCTTTATATTAAGAATCTCATATGGTATTATTTTCTGGGGTCCGTCTCAAGCTCGGTCTCAAGGTTCTGAAAGATTGTTCAAATTGCCAAAAAGGCAGTTCGATATATTACAGGAGCGCCTAAATTTGAATCATATAGAAATATATTTACAAATCTACAATTGTTAACCTTACCCTGTATAAACATTTATGAAGTGCTTATTTATGTAAAGAACAATTTTAAATTATTTACACCAAATAATTATAATCATAATTACAATACTAGGGAAGGTGATAATTTTATGATTCATATACATAGTCTGTCGAAGTATGAGGAACATCCAAAGTATATGGGAATAATCTTGTACAATAAGCTATTATCTTCGTTCAAAAATAATAAAAACATCAACATTTTTAAAATGGAAGTTAAAGTCTATTTAATTCATAACTGTTTCTAGTCAATTAATAGTTATTTAACGAACAAGTGTATTAATCGCCTTTTAATATACGAGTTAGTTACAAAAATTTTCCGTCGACTGTATCTTTGACAGAATGGAAAAAATCTGATTTTAAATTTTTATTCACATACAAATTCAATTATCCATTAAATTGACAGTGACAAATATTAATAACTTGGCGTCTTGATTTGGATATTTCATTTTATGTATGTTTGGGTATTCATACTAAAATTATGTGTACGTACATTGCAAATCCGCATGGGTCCCAGCCATATCAGTTGGTGAGAAGATCTATTTCTTAATTGTTATTAATAGTGAAATCATTCATTGATTTAAAATCCTCTTTGATTAAACTAAATACAATTCAATTATTCATTAATTAGCATTATCTGATTTGTGTCTGTAAATATTTATATTATAACACAAATTTCAGAAATTATAAGCTTGACAGTGACACATATACTGATGACATGACGTCTTAATTTGGATACTTGATTTTATGTACGTTTATACTAAAAACCTTTTATTAATAGTAAAATCATGCATTAATAAACTATTTTGCATACATTAATCATACACGTTAATACACGGTCGATGAAAAAGAATATTTAGTGGAATGAATACTGTAATTACTAGGTATTATTAATAATTCTATTTCAGTTTAAAATTTAACATACAACTTGTCGTCCAGTGGAAGTATAGTAACGCAAAAGAAAATTAATTTTTTTTGTTGAAATAGGCTTAAAATGTCATGAAACGTCGAGATTTTAAATTTGAGCGAAAAAATGTCCTGCCTGTAGGTCTGTCTGCCGGTCTGTCTGTCTAATGTGTCTGTACCTTTTTTGTGCTCACGTTTACTCTGGAAGCGTTTGTGATATTGACTTGAAATTTGGTACACTTATGTTTTGTAACGGGATCTGGAACTAGATTATATTTTGATCTAATTCCGTTGAAGGGTTCGGAAGTAAATAGGGTAAATAAGGGTAAGTAGGCAAAACAAGCAAGTAAGAGTCCATAAAATTTCAATTTAGGGCATGCACGAAAAGTTAAGGTTTCAAAAATTTTTTTGGTATCAGTCACAACCCCCCCCCACTATCACCCCCTATACCACCCCTACACTACTATGAAAGGGAGTAAAAAATTTTTAATGTGATTTAGTGTATATACAAAAATGAAACGTCTAAAAAAGTTTTTTTTAGCGTTAGCTATCCCCTCTACCACCCCTATTGCCACCCCCACCCTATTATCAAATGGGTAAAAAAAATTTAAAAAGTGATTTAGTGGATATACAAAAACGAAACGTCAAAAAATTTTTTTTGGCATTAGCTACCCCTCTACCATCGCATTGCCACCCCCACCCTGTTACTAAAGGGGGTAAAAAAAATTAAAATGTGATTTAATGGGTATACAAGAAAGATATGTCTAATAAAAAATGTTTAGCTACCCCCTACCACCCCCATTGCCACCGTCACCCTATTTTTTTAAATGTAACTATGAGTTTTTAGATGCGATTTTTATTTTGTAACTAATATTGTAGACGTCAGTATTTGAGAATTAGGGTACATGTGTTATAGTGGCCATTTTTTTTACTAATCCTATATTATGTAATGTCTTTCGGATAATAAATTATTATTAATATTAAATGCCAAACCCATTAGATTATTTTCATTTTGGCTGTTGTATTTAAATGTACAAACTTAATGATTTTTAAGTGATAATTGCCACTTCAAAAGCAACAAGCATTGAAAAGTATATAATAAAACTTTTTAAGAAATATGCTTAAATTTGCGAGCCACGCTTCTATTCTGTCACAATATGAACTAACAATGTATGCCTAATATGAAAATAACTGTAAGAGGGCTTGTACTAACATGTACGATTAGAATCAACTACGTTAATACAGAAGGCGTTTATCAAATCTTAATACAAACTAGTGCTAACAGTAATTAATACAAGTTAAGTTTCTAATTTCCTGGAATGCTGTTAGTGATCTGCAGTAAAGTTTATTTTTAATATATTCCCAAAAATCAAAATTGAAGGATGTCAGACCAGGTGACCTAGGTGGCCACCTGACTGGACCATTGGTATCAATACTTCGATCCGCATAAGTTGCATTTAAGTAACTGTGTATTTCTAATTATTAGAGTAAATTGTTTAATTTATCTCAAGTTTCACAACAGTTTACAACTTCTTAAAATAAGCAAAACTTATAACAAGCACTGTATATTTTCTCGGAAAATCAAAAATAAAAAAGTTAACAAGAGTGCGGTACCTCTGGGGACACACTGTATATATATTCCAAATTTCAAAATAACTAGTTCATAAATTTCTTATCTGAAGGAGCTACAAATGGAAATACAAATAAGGCCAACAGAAATTAGTCAATATGTATTTTCCCACAAATGAATAATATATTTTCAATAGAATTATCGGTTGATAATAATTATGTATACCTTTAAGTATCTATTTCATTTTAGTTCACATATCCCCTATCTGCACGAGAGGTCAAGAATGATTGGTATTATTATCTAACAGATTCTTAACACTTTTGAACCTTACCCATTAAAAATGTGCAAATAACATGAATATAATAGGTAACGGTACATATGTAATCCTAACTGATTTTGAGACCACTCAGTCTGTAGGATGCGTTCTAAATATATCACTAGTTTTGCTTATATAGTTGAATACGACTAATTAACTAAAATAAGTAATATAAATATGCAGTCTGAATCAAGTTAAATTTCTACATTTTGACATATTTTAAATATTTATATTGTCCATGGTAAGTATTTATTAAAGAAAGTAACTAAACACTGATTCATACTCATACAAACTACTATTATTAATTACAAAAATAATAAATGTGTAGTAAAGTAAAAATACCTACTACCAAAGTCTAGTATAACACTGTTTCCTATGAAAGGAAATCGATTCAATCAATTGAAAATACTGTCCTGTAATTTGCGACATATTACGTCTTCAATCGGAAGACGCAAAATAAAATCTGATGCAATAAGCTCCCAGCCAAATATAACTTAGTCCCAGTTTGTCGCCAACTTTGATTACAATAAGTCGCTACCAGACGGAGCTATTCGCAAGTTGCGGATATCTCTTGTCTGTAATTTGATAACTACAGGAAACAGTGAAGTGTTGTTATACATTTCCCTATGTCGTACTGATGACAGCTAACAAGCTCGAAACTAAGCTACGGCGGGCGACGCACAACAGCTTTGCACTGCAATCCTTTCTTTCGGATTAATCTGGAGAAAATCCTTATGAGTCCAAGCACCAAGAAAAAATTTCCATTAACGTTTGGGCAACAAAACAGATTATTGGGGCCATTTGTTTTGCCTAATAAATTGGATGGGTTACATTATTTAGATTATTTAAGAAACAATTTAGGAGATCTCTTGGAGGATGTGCCATATGACACCAGAAGGACAATGTGGTTCATACACGATGGTGCGTCTCCCCATTTTAGAATAGTTGTTCGAAATTATTTAAATGCAGCTTATCGCAGTAGATGAGTTGGCAAAAACGGACTAGTAGCTTGCCGCTTCCCGATCTCCGACCTAAATCCTCCTTGACTATTTTGTCTAGAGTTATTTGAAAAGCCCTTCCGATTCAACTCATTTGACAAATCTTGAAGAGTTACGTGAACGTGTAGCAATGGGGCGCGAAATTATCAGGAACATGCCAGGAATTTTTCAACGGGCCCTTGCTTCAATGAATCGTCGGTGTCGTCTATCATCTTGTGTGGACATGAATGGCGCCCATTTTAAACATTTAATTTGTTAATATTTGAAACCTGTTGAGTCCTTTAATTTAGTAATAATTTGTTATTTTTCCTTAGTTTATTCTAGAGATAAATGCAATTTCATTAATTTGTTCTTTTTATTGACACATTGATAGCCAACCCTAGTGGTACTTGGCTGTGTCACGTAGTACAGATTTGTTATTTTATAAAATTGACTGCCTACTGTTTTTATTCTTGTTGAATTATGCAGAAGAGCGAGAAATCATTATCCTTATTTTTGAATCCTTGGCAATGCACACGTTTCTTTAGGTTCAAATTTCTCGAAACCGGTTGGCCCTACGGCATTACAACAAGATAACCTTTTTTATGTATTTATAGCCAAAGAATCATATTCCGATGAGACAATTACAAAAAATTTACATTAAAAAATTTGGGGGAGAGGTAAGTGCTCCCTTTCCAATTCTGTACATCCCTGATTGAATTTACTCTTGGCGGATAACACCAGATAATGACCTTTATTGATATCGAATCACATGCAAAAACTAGTCACTGTAGCTCAAAGGGTTCCTGACATATTATATAAAATGTGAAGTTTGGGTGCAGCGCCCTTGGGAGGGATTTCCGCGTCCATGCTTATATGAACTTTACGCTATCACAGTATATGAGGGTTGTATAGGAGATATACCATCCTTCGGAGGGGATGTAAAGCCGTCGGTCCCTTGTCTATTAAATGTTAGGCAAGTAAACGATCTCTACTCTTCTTATGGGTAGAGGCTCGGCAAAATTCCTGGTTGGGGGTAGCTCGTCTACAGGCGTCGGTGTTAGGCCTCAGTAGCGGAAATAGGCCGACGTTAAATAAATGTATAAAAAAAAAATTATATGTATGTAATTGAAATCTTAGCTAAAGTAAGCTTATAGGTAATAACGAATATTATACTGCAACATGCATTTTTAGGTAAATTTTTTAAGAAGCACACTTGTACTGAAATTATATCAGTACATACCGATGTTAATTACATCTTGTTACCAAATGACATGATTCGCGGTAAACTCTTTCCAAAAGCCTTGCACATTGGTAAAGTATTGTGCATGTACTTCTTTATATTTAAAAGTAGGTATTTCATAATATTTGCAAGTATTTCCGTGGGATTTTCAAGTATTTTTGTAATATTTCTGGTTATTGCCTAATTTTTATACGGATTTTCATATATTTCTGTTATTTCCAAACTATTTCTAAGAAAAGGGACAGTGATTTCAGGGAATGAGAGATTCTTGAATATTGTTGGGTGGATTGGAATCCGAAGTATAATTGATAACATTAACATTCTCAAAAGTATTCAAAATAAATTTGCCAATTTAATATCACATTAACTAAATATTAATTATACATAACTCAATAATAATGTCGGCTCAGTGGTCCAATGCTTATGAGTTAGGTTTGAGATCAAGCGATCCTGGGTTCGAATTTTGGCTAGGGTATGGATGTTTACCGTATTGGTAACAATGATTAGACGAGGTTGTGTGAGAGGCAACACGGTTAGTCGCTGTACCACTCCTGAGTTCGAGTCTCAGCTGCAGCAGATTTCAATGTCGTAAGGAATGATCGATGTGTAATTGTTTGTATGTATGTATCCTAGTTGGCTGGTGGAATAGCCAATGCTAAGCTCCGCCAGGACACTAATTTAAATAAGTCGATAAAATAAGGTAAAATAAAATATTAATAATAAACATCTGTATTGGAGCAATGGGCAAAGCTTAGCATAAGCTATTCTGTCACTTGACTTCAAATTTATGATGAAGGAATAAAATATAGGCTTAGATTCCACAGAAAAACGAAGATTTATAAATAAAATATATTATTCACGAAAACTAACTATTAAATAATATGTATACTCCAGTCGAATTGCGGGGGGGGGGTTCTATTATCAGTTACCGGAACAAAATATATTTTGGATCAAGTCTTTTTGGTCCCTGATTACGATCCAAAAGTTTCGCTTGGTGAAAATTCCGGAAACACCTCTTTTTGGGGGGAAATTGTACAGGACAACGTTTTAAAAAAGTAAGTTTTATGGAGACATTTTTTTCCGTTAAGGGTCGTTTCGACTCTTCCTTGAGTGAAAATTTGATATATAATTTATACCGTCTCCTCTATAATCATAATATAATACTATACATAAAGTTCTAAAACTATTTTTCCAGTTTATTCTTATTCAAGGGCAGTTTACACCCCTATTCGGGGTTGGAATGGATTTTTTCATTGTAAGTATCATGAGTTACAAAGTTGGAAAACAAAATCATAATTAAATTTTTTTTTATCGTATTATCTTTATTTTTTGGGGGGGCAGTTTCAACCCCCTCTAATTAACCTTAATATTAAAAAAAATTTAATTATAACAAAACCTAATAAATTTTTAAATTGCAAGTACAAAAAAAACCCATTTTTTTGATAATTTCGTATCTGTTCTGAGAATACTGCGAGACAATTCCCTTGTAAAGGGTGTATTTGCCCATTTAAGGGCGTTTGACCCGTTTTATAATAATAATAATATACTTTATTTCTCAATTAGTTGTATAAATAAGTAATTGTAGAGAGCGTCAAAGTACTAAAAAACTAACAATTAAAAATAAGTAAAAATATATAAAAGATAAAAAGTATAAAAGTATTTACATATTGCAGTAAAATTAGTCATAAAAATAAATCATCGAGTGAATAACAGGTTTTATCGATAAGAAAAGTCTTGAGTCTTTTTTTAAAAATGTGGATGTTTTTGGATGGTTCCATATTTTGCAACCATTAAAATAAAGGCCTTTTTGATATCCCGCCGTGGAATGTTGGCCCGGATTACAGTTATGTTTAAATCTTGTTTCATAACTATGATCAACTATATTTTTTTAAACATATTCAAGTTCTTATAAACAAAGCAACTAAGTTTATAAATGTAAGTGCCAGATAATTATAAGATTTTTAACTTTTTGAAAGTTGATCTACAAGATTCTCTTCTTGGCAGCTTAGCTAAAATTCTCACTCAAAGCATACTTTTGTAGAATAAAAACGCGTTGACAATGACTACTAGCACCCCAGTTAGTAATTCCATATCGCATATGAAAGTGGAAATTTGTGTAATACAAACTAATGAGAATGTACTGACTGCAGTGGTTTGTCAGTGACCGTAGTGCATAACTAACAACAGGTCCGAAGTTTGTCACACAGTCTATCAATGTGGACATCCCACTTTAAAGTGCAGTCGAAGGTGATTCCTAATATTTTGCCTGAGTCATATACATTAAAATAATCCGAAGGTCGAGTGCCTAATTCACCTTGGTAATTATGGTTTTTAAAACGTATCGAAATAGTTTTTTCCTTATTTTAGTTTATAAAATTTTTTTCAGGTCAAAGTACACATTTTTTGTAAACATTTTCAGCCGAATTTATTGCTAACCTGGCGTTAGTTTCTGAAATTAAATTAATTTGTGTCATCGGCGTAGCATACAGTCCGCAAATTATTGATGTCTTTCAAGAAAAAAACTAAATTATTGGCGAAGATTATATATAGCAGGGGACCCAAAACAGACCCATGTGGGACACCTTGAGTCACCTTTCTAGGACTACTTGTGGTATGGTTTATTAGTACAACTTGCTGTCGGTTACTTAAATATGACTTTATGAAGTCTAATGGTGTTCCTCTAATTCCATATCTAAAAGTTTCTCTAGTAGTAGCTGATGATCTACGTAGTCAAATGCGCGAGAAAAATCAACAAATTTCAACAGGAAAGTTATTTAAAGCTGTATCCACTCCTTTATTTCTTACAAAATCATGTAGGGCTGGAGACATTATAGTATTACGGATACAGAATGTTATTAACTGGTCACTTAATGCCAATTCATAGAGTTTAGATAAGCTAGACAATAATGTAATAGCTCTGTAATTGCCGTACGCATTTATAGGTATGGGACCCCGAAATTCATGATCAGAGACCTAAAAAACATATAAGGTACCAGAAAAAATGCATTTTATAAGATAATTTAAAAATTACACTCAGAATATTGCGACAAACCCCCAAAAACGGTGTTATTTGCCCCAAAAGTGGTGTTTCCGGAATTTTCACCGAGCGAAACTTTAGAATCATAATCAGGAACCAAATAAATTTGGTTTAAAACATATTTTGTTCCGGTAACTGATAATACAATCAATCCAGCAATTCGACTGGAGTAGTATGCAGTAAATGAACTGAGAGATGTGTGCATCTTATCTCATCTTACAGTACAGGAAATTAGAAACTTATTTATATTGATCACTAGAGCAATTTATGGTCAATATTCAGTGATGAATAATCTAAGACAAAGTATGAACGACATATCTCAAGAAATATACATTTTCAACATTGTGTTTAAATAGCTCAAAAGATTTTGCAAATATGACTGCAGTGCAAACAGTGTTGATATTTAAGGGATATTCCAATAATTAAAGCAAGAGAAAAATTAGTTGATAACACATAGTAGAAATAGACGAAGATATACATACGTATTGCAACCGTTGTCTTAGTATCAATGAATGAAGCTGGAAGAATAAGTGTTTATTTTTAAATCAAATTTCAAATTAAAAATACATGTGCTTTATTTTGCAAAAAGCTCATCTATAATCAGATATAAGATTTGCATTTGTAGGTTTAACTGCATAAGTATGTATACAACAAAGATTTTTAAGAGAACACACTGAGTAATTTTCATCGGATCATTAACGGCAGAATCCACAAAAATAAAGTAGTTGCTATCAAAGGGATATTAAACATATAATAAACAAGATCAGGTTAATATTCCTATTAGCGAAAAGTGAAGTGTTATCATAGATAAGGTAGGTATTATCAAGTTCTGTATGGAATTAATATGATCTAGGTACTTATTACAAATTTAATTCCTCTTCCATTTTGGTAATCCATGTAATAAATTCGCAAACAATGTAAGCTTTTACATAATAAATAAATTTATGTACATTTAGATTTGACAGTTCAGTTTATCCCTTCACATCTTAGTTGCAAGCTTATGTTATACAATCTTGGTACGCGGTATTTTATTGCAATTTGTTTTTTGAAACTATCCTTTTATATGTAAATCAATTAGACATATGTAATTAACAGTTATTTAACTAATTTCCTAAAGCATACCTGCAACATCCGCAAGCGTTGCACCGAGAACAATTGAAAAAACAACAATTAAATACATTTCACAACACACGCTGTACCACCAAACAAACACAAAATAGTCAATAGAACAATGTCAACAAATAAGCTTTAACTAATGAATCTAATTTTTTAGCAATACATTATTTATTATTGAGAGATCAGTTTATGTGTCCTGCAAAAGTTGCAAAATAGCTCGTGGCAGGACTTAGCGCACAGTAGCAGGAAAGCGTAATTCAACCGTTTCAGCTGATCGTAATAGTCACTTGATGCGCTTTTATCAAATCGAGACTAACCTGCCAGATCGCGAGTTGTACTACTACAGAACAGTAGAGTAGACTGTTGTGAGCTGGTGAGCAAGACAGCCAAACCAACAACCACTGACTTCTTGTGGAAGCAGAGGAGGGGTCGATGCTCCTCGCGTCTTCGTGCAGTGTCGTCCACATGGGCATAAATTAAATATATAAGTCTCTGTGAAATACGTGAATAGCCGCAAAGCATTAAAATGTTTTATGTTATGTTTTTACACAAGTCATTCAAAATCACAGACCAATGAAAACTGGAGGGACTATAAAAGAAAGCAAGATAAAAAGCTTATATAGGCTTTTCCAAAGGCCGCCAATTAAAAATGATAATCACGAAATAATTTTCGGGTGTTAGACAATAAAGTGTTAAAGAAATTGACAGACATTGCATCCTACGCAAGTATAGTAGGCTTATTGAAAATACCTGATAATAATAATATAATACTAATATAATAATAAGTTTATTTACGAATGAAAACAATTTTATGATTACACAGTAATAAAATACTAATATAGATTTGTAAATAGACTAGCTACTTCATAGAAGTGCAAAACAAGCACTGTGCATGAAGATGGGAACATTCTAAAACAATATATAATAATCTTAAAGTTTATATAACAATAGAAATAGAAACAGAAAAAAGTAAAATGTTATGATTTAATTCAATTTATTATTAATCCTAAAAATTTAAACCTAAAATTAAAGCAGGAGGGTAATGAACAGTTATAAATATAAATCAGTATTGAGATACTGTTTCGGATGGGGCGAGCGTGGGTGCGTCTTTACTATGTACATACTTCGATATGCGATGTAAAGCAACGTAAGCCGCGGTTAGTAGTTGGATGGGTGACCGTTCCAACTGTTACCGTAAGTTCTCCATATTACCAAGATGGCCGACGAAAAATCACTAAAATTTGACAAATAATTAAATCATTATGGTCAACTTGGCAAAACATATAAAAAAAGTCATTAAAGCACCTGGGGAACTCAAAAACCAAAATTTCTAAATAATGTTTCTAAGAAAATTCACGCCACATCCATAATTCCCGAATAATCTAAATATAAAGTCAAAAATCCCCCAACATCAAAATTCATCAAAATATAGCAAGATACTTACAAAGGATCGTCCCAAAAATACAGCCCCCTCATCATCTCAATTTACTTTCAAATGACTCGCCAAATCTCAATTTAGAATAATTTATTTCACTTCCCTAAAATTTCTACAAGTCCCTTTCTCTTCAATTCAAAGTCCAATTTCAATTTCCAATAATATCTCAAAACGTCTTTCATTTATCTCCCCAGTCAGCCCATAAGACGCTCATTTCAAAAATAAGTCCAGTTTACGTGTTCCCACTAATTGCTAGCAATTCGTCCCTATCTTCACTCATATTACCCTAAATCTGGATCCCGCTCTGCTCGACGCAGACAATCTCATACCCTCAATATGGCTAAATATAACATTAAATATGGATTAAAATTACGACTAGCGACGCGACTTCACGGGACCAATTCAAATTTTAACCAATTATTCAGACAGTTATCGATCATATTTCTAAAATCGAATTAGATTCCGCTGACATTTTCTTATCAAATTATCTCATTTTCTACAGCCGATTTAATGATATAAGTTTCGACCCGATTTTCCAAAATTTCAACAACTCTTGCACAATATTTCATATGATGGTCTGGCTCCCTTTCCGGCTTTTCCAGCTCTCAGCGAGCGTCGTGCCCCATCACTAGTATAAATACGGGAGCGTACCAAGCCCCCGGCAAGTTGTGTTTCCGGCGTACCTAGTGAAATTAATATAAATTAGTACCCGTATCACCTTCCTAGGCATATTCTAGTAAAAAAGTACTGTATTATTCAGCCCTAGTGCTCCATTTTAAATCGCCTTCGCGGCCCTAGTTTTAGTGAATTTTCTCATTAACAAAAGATAAATAAAATACAGCAAACCCGTCTCAGGCAAATTTTAATTGTCGATACGTTAAAATAAATTTTTGTGAATAAAAATTTGATTTTAATATTTAAATATTCAACTCTGTGTGATAATCAAAAATAAATCATTGTTTATTTTGTTATAAACTAAAGTGTTTAATTTAAATTCGAGCTACTATACTATACAGGGTGTAGCTTTCGACCCTGCCAACTGAAATAATATTCAGTAAAGTGTTACTTAAATCAAGTTAGATTAAATTCGAGTGCAAATCAAGCTCTGACAACATACAGGGCGAAGCAGTTGGCCTTTTCTAGCCTTTTCAAGTTTATCCACCCCAAACTCAATTCAAATAAAATTAAGTGCACGGAAGGCCTCAAGAGTCTCATATAAAGCTCTCTAGCTGAAATAATTTTATTTTTCCCAAACCTGAGGTACCGTTCGTGTTTACAACGAAGACCCGTCCTCACCTCACACATCTTCCAGCGGCTTGTATATCAGTGTATGCGCGGAAGCTATTCAATCTTAGGCGAGGGTTGTATAGGGGATATACCATGCTTCGGAGAGGATGTAAAGCCATCGGTCCCTTGTCTATTAAATGTAAGTAAAAGATCCCTGCTCTTCTTTTAAGGGAAGAGGTTCGGCAAAATTCCTGGTTGGGGGTAGCTCGTCTACAGGCGTCGGTATTAGGCCATAGTAGCGGAAATAGGCCGACGTTAAATAAATGTATTAAAAGAAATACTGTTTGGGATTGATGATTTCATGAATTACATCCCTAGGTGTTTCCAGAATGTATTGTTTAATTTTGACCTTTTTCCTGTACAAAGAAGATGTTCTTAATACTATTTCTTATCGTGTTGTAGCCTCGTAGACTGAGATATGTAAAACATCTTTGTCCACATGTTAAATTCGTTTTAGGCTCTTTGAAAGGGCAATTTGTGGGATTGTTGAGTTCCTTGTTTAATATAATTTTAGTAGTCTTTTCTGCAATATATCTAAATATTTTAAGTGAGAACCGAGTACCCCTCCCCAGCCTAGAATGCCATACATTAGGTGGGATTCGACAAGTGAATGGTAATTTGTTTTAGATACATTTAAAGTTCATAACTTACTACCAAAATAATCTGTAACTTTTCTCAGGTCAAACTTTAGTTTTTAAGTCGTCCCAGTTAGAATCTCTATAGAAGAAAACAGTGTCGTCAGCGTAGCTTATTGCTGAGCCACAGGTTTGTAAATCAAAAAAAAAATATATATATATATATATATAAAGTGAATAGTATAGGCCCCAGCACTGTTCCTTGCGGTACACCATACTCTACAGTAGCAGACCTACTTCTTATTTAGTTTATGTCTGTATATTGTACTCTATTTGTAAGGTAGGATTTTAAGAGTTTTAGACTATTATTTCTAAAACCCAAGTTATTTACACGTATAGTTTTCTAATTTGAAACCTAATAAAAATTTTAGAAACATTAACTCCTTTTTGAAGCCAGCAGGGAAGCATAATCTGATACTTAAAAACTTATAACTTTTACAAAAAAAGCAGAATTTTTTGTGGTCTTATGTGTAACTAATATCGGAAAACTATTATTTCAAATTATCTAAGGCCGCGAAGAGCCCCGGCGCCGTTCGGAAAATCGCTTCTATCTTGCTTATTACTTATTGTAGAGCAGCATTTTTTTTAAATTGTTGGTAAGTTAATTATTTAAAGCAAATGTCCTCTACAGGTTTTTGATATACCTAACGATTTTCTTGTAGAAATATTACACTAAAATAATAATGAAATCTAAGTTTTGGAGCACGTAAAAAGCATTAGAATAGCCGAAATAGAAAACATACTTAGGACATTATTTAATAATAAATGCATTATTATTCACTATAAACTTTATATTAGAAATAACATTAAATTACATTCTAAAGGCATTTATTTCGTGCAGCGAAGATGGTGCCAAGTCATGTAGGCTTAGATGAAACAAGAACGCATCTTTTAGAGCTCACTTTCCTTTTCTCTTGTTAAAAAATCTTTGACTTAATGCCCTAATCTCCTTAATATGGATAATTGTCCATTTATAAAATGTAATATGAAATGTTATAGTCGATAAAAGTCATAAGAATATAATACTCCTTTACTTAACTGTAGTTATTAAATATTTGTGAAGAAAGATGCACTTAACTGGAACACATAATGGTTTATTTGATATTTGATTTATTTCTCGGCCTCAATTATTAAAAAACGAATTTAAAAATAATGAGTCATGAACAAATTAACATGTCTATATGGAAAGTTCCTTACACGAAGATGTTTTGAAGCATTTTTTACATTTGTAAAGTTATAACAATTCGCAGGCTACGGCTGGTTTTATCGTTAGAAGTGGAAGAACGAGACCGGATTTTTCCTTGCAATATTCATAATATTCAAGATTTATTTCCTTTATATTCGCTTCCAATGCATTGTCCCAAACATACACTTATGCCCATGCAGTCTTAGGCTGGTAGATACTGGAATATTTGAAATATTCCTCTCTCGTTTACTACTTTTAATACCGTATTTATTGTAAATATAAAATATAAGATCAACCTGAACAGCCTACAGTTAAGAATTTTTAACACTCTGGCAGTATAAACTTTTCATAATCTTGTACGATGTCGAAAATTTTGAAAAGTGAGGTAAGTGTTGAGTTCAGTAAAGCCATGGTATCAATTACGTTAATCTCATGTTCAATTTCTTTTGCTAACAATAATTTAACAGGCTTCTTGAGATAGACATCAGATGTTGATAAAGCTGGAGAGTAATGCAAATGATCGTGCTGCACTAAGCAATCTGTATTAGATGCTTTGTTCGGATAAAACCTGTGACTGTGTTTGGTTTATTTTTTATGAATTTTAATCATTACTCTGTTGAAATTGCACGAAGTTAAAGATAACTCCCTTTTGACATTCTTTACTGCAAACGATCATATTCAGTACCTTATATGCTCATGTAAAATTTTACTCCGAACAGAGATGGAATTGAAATATTGACATACAAGTCTACAATAGAAGGATAGAAGGATAGAAGGATATAAACTAAATAATACTACTCGTTAGGTACACGCTCCTAGGGGAAAGATTACTAATAGCTAATATAAGTAGAAAACCTACTTTTGTCACTTCGGTACGTAGGGAAACCTTGGATTTAACCTGAGGTAATGTAAGTGATACTATCAAGAACTGGCACGTGCCAGAAGAGCAATTTGGTTCCGATCATAAGCACATCAGATTCAACACTAATATCCCATCTTTAACGGAGACAAACTTTAGGGATCCGAGATACTAACTGGGAAGGATATTTAGAGTCCCTCAGAGGGTATCTGGAGGGAGGAATAGCGTCTGGAAGAAACATAGAGAGCCTTGAAGTGGCGGTAAAATAGGTAAGCGAGGCGATAGGAGCTGCCTATCAGGAAAACTGTCCGGAGAAAACAAGGAAAACTAGGGGTAAAAGTCTGGTGGACTAGTCACCTAGAAGGCCTTAGGGTTGAGGTTATCTAACCAAAACTGGGATACCTACAAAGTAAAAGTCACGCAGTACAATAAAGAGGTCCACAAAGCAAAGAGAGACTCATGGAAGAGATTCTGCGAAGAGGTCAGTGATCTCACTGGTAATAACAGATCTAGAGGATAGGCATTATCCAGACCAAAGGCTGGAACGGTCCAAACTCGCGGACTGGATGTTGGCCACCGAGGATATAAAACCTGACAAAATCAGATAGGCAATTATTAAGTTCCAACCATTCAAATCTCCTGGGATGGACGGAATATATCCAATCTTGCTTCAAAAGGAGTTAGAGGTATTAATACCTTACTTATGTGAAATATTCAGGGCTTGATTGGCCTGGAGATACATACCAAACATATTGAGGAAGGTGAGAGCCATCTATCTACCAAAAATAGGTAGATTATCGGATCAAAGGCCATATAGGCCTATAAGCCTATCCTCGTTCTTACTCAATGCTATGGAAATACTGTTAGATAGGTATATTAGAGATGAATTAAGGGAAAGCCCCCTGAGTGAACGTCAATATGTTGCGCTGTATGAATTAAACAGACTACTAGCAAAGTCCTTAGATGACAAGGAAATGGCAGTAGTAACATTTCTAGACATAGAAGGAGCGTTTAATAACGCGACAACGCACTCATTAACGAGGGTATTATCAAACAGGGCACTCCCAACAGTGATCTGCCAGTGGATTAAAGCCAGCGTAGAAAATAGGATTATAATATCTAATCTAGGTGAGACCTCCATTGAGGCGAAAATGAGCGCAGGCTGCGCCTAGGAGGAGTACTATCTCCACTACTGTGGACAACTCTGGTTGACGAACTCCTCCGGAAACTGTCCACAGAAGGCTTATATTGCATAGGATATGCGCAAAAAGCCCTAAATGTGGTCGACAAATGGTGTTGTAAGGAAGGACTCTCTATAAATCCCCACAAAACCACAGTCGTCACTTTTACACGGAGAAGAGCACTGGAAGATCTAAAACTCCTAAGGCTCAACGGAATGGAAATTTCATTTGCCTGTGAGGTAAAATATTTATGAGCCATCTTTGACCAAAAGTTAACATAGCGCGAGGGAGGCCATAAGAAATGCTCCTACGGCTGCACTTGGGGTTCTTGGCATTACACACATTCATACAAGGCGAAGTTCTGTTAATGGTGCACAAGTAAATGCAAGGTCAAACGCCAATTAGCCAGCAACATGGGAGGGAAGCATCCTAGGCATGCCCACGGACGTAATGGTCCGTAATGGTAACTTCAATAAGAACTTTCAGACTGTAATACCAGACAGGGAAGACTGGAAAAATGGTTCTCCCATAACAGCACAAACAGTCTGGTACACCGACGGCTCTAAAATAAAACAAGGATTCGGGGCCCGGGACAAGGTCAAAAGCCAGTATCCTGATAAGTCTAGGGAAATACGGAACGGTGCTTCAGGCTGAAGTGATCACCATACACTGTTGCGCAAGGGAGATAATAGGACAATGTACTGTTAACCAGTCGATTGCCATTTTCTCTGATAGCCAAGCCGCAATAAAATCAATCAGCTCCATGCTTGATGGCCCTTACAGAGCTGGGAAGTCAGAACAGAGTGACCTTAGCATGGGTATCAGGACACGAGGGACACAGAGAAAACGAACCAATAGGACCTCAGCCCTTTTGTGGCGTGGCAAAGCCATGCATACGAGCAGCCATTAAGGAATCTGTGCAAAATAAATGTCTGATAAACCGGCCAAGACAGGCGCACTCAAAGCTCCAATAGGACCTGAACTCTTTTGTGGCGTGGCAAAGCCATGCATACGAGCAGCCACTAAGGAATGGGTGCAAAATAAATCTGTGAAATGGTGGAGGAATCTCCCAAGACAGAGACAAGCCAAAGAGTTCACTAAATAACGTTCGGCCAATTTCACGGAAGATCTACTAAATCAGAATAGGCCATCAGAGTAATACTAGATTTTCTAACTGGAACACTGCCAGACGGATCAATAAACACATGAGTCTAATGGGGCTGGCAGAGGACGCAACATGCAGGTTCTGCCAAGAGGAATAGGAAACCTCAGTTCACGTATTGGCCACTGTGAAGGCCTAGCGAGACTGAGATTGCAAGTACTCGGAGAAGAAAAAACAAAGGCGGACAGCTATACAAAAGGGCCTTTATCAAAGCTGTGGAGTCTAGTACAAAGGACAAAGCTGGATGAGGGACTATAAGGAATGTATTCTAGGAGCACCACAATAGATCTGAAAAGGTCGCGGTGGTAAAGGCTAAATAACCAGCTTCTCTGTTTATCTATCTATCTAGATACACATTTTCAGATAGAGCCGATGATAAGGCAAAATTAAACAATGAAGAAGATAACACAGAATTCTAAAATTCATGTCATCGTAGATAAAAATTAACGTAAAGCAAATTAAATGTCTCTCTAAATTTATATTAAAATATACCTACTTTATGTAAAATATGACAACACTTGTGCCATTAGCCATTCGACAGATATGGCCATATGGAATATTCCTCCAAATTAGAAATCAAATCAATAGAAGTTATCGTATTTAAAAGAAACGGTCTACACACATGCATACATACAGATATCAACATATTTTTTATTTGATATTTGAGGTCAGCTTGTTATGAAATGAATTCCTAAAACAGACGACTATTAAAAAAATTTGTCTACTTACGATGTACGATACGGATGCTTACGATCTATTAAATTAATATCTATTAAATTACATTGTTATAATAAGAAAATTGTGTAACAGATGTCGATTCCTTGTTAGATGCTATAGTAACTAATATTGAGAAACAAGCAGAACTTCATTAATATTAATTTGAAGTAGTCACAGAAGTTAACATTATCTTTTATTACAAAGGAACGATTAAAACTTATTGTTAATAAAAGTTTTGTCTTTAAATCTCCTACACACAAAGAAGATAAAAACTCACTATTAACAGGTAACTGATTATACGGCTCGATACATTAATTAATGTTCACATTTGTGAATTATTACTTATAGATTACATGGGTGTGATAAAATATCAATAATTTTTTGCGTTTCTATTTCTTCTAAATTGAAATTTATTATGTTTGAAAGTAAATAATTCGAAATTAAGTTTATTTCAAAATACAACCGCCCCTAATGTAGTTTCCTCAAAACTCCTGAACATTAAACCAGAATACTTTCCTCGCTATGCGTTTCACTAACCAGGTTATCATTATCTGGAGTTGATTAAATCTAAAGTAAACCTAACAAAGTATCTAATATTTATATTTAATTAATGTCATCATTCAAGAAATGTAACCAATGAGGTTATCTCTATCGCTATCTAAGCTCTAGTTGGTTTCGATGAATTATGACCTACTAACCAATAACGCGGACAATTTGAAATCGAACACTTGTCGCTATTTATGCTTTAGCGGTAGAGTACAAGTTGAAAGATTTAATTGATTATTGCAGCAATGATGCTAACTTTAGCACATAATCAACAATTGGTATGGGCTTCACAAATCATGCTACTGAGAAACAAGAGAGACATTGAAACGAGCAAGCAAGTATGAGTAGATTAAGGTTCAACAGAAGAAAATTTCAAGGAGCTACTGATTTTTTCTTGAAAGAGATTGCTGAAGATGATCCACGTAAATATTTTCGAGCTTTAAGAGTATCCGAAAGTTCATTTAATGCTCTATCAAATATAGTAGCAAGCAAAAGGCGACGTTCCGATCCGTTAATGAGAGAAGTCATCCAAAAGAACATTGCAAGCTGTGTTATTTTATTTGGCTATAGTAAATAATTTAAGAAGTATGCAGTGTATAATTAGAATATCCAAATCAAGTTTATCTCTTATTATTCCAGAAGTATGTGATGCTATATATGACACATTAAAGGAGAATGCGAAGGTAAGTGAACTGAAAAAATATTTAAATATTAGTTTTTATTTAGGTATTTCTTTCATAAATAATAAAAAGAAAATATGTTTTTATCTGATTAAAAGCATTGGTGAATGCTATACGTAAAATGGAAGTGTCCGTTTGGCTGCTATATTGATAGTTCATATTAGCGTCATGTGTGTTAAAAGATGTATTAGTTGAGGTGATAAAGAGTAACGGTTGGGAAGTCATGTATATGAAGATTTAGCTGACAACGATCTTTTTTTGTTTTAAATAAACACCACAGTAATTAGACAACCCCCAATTCCAGAAGCCAGAGGCTTGTGCGGAAGAGGGCTACACATTGCAAAACGCGGACATACAACCATATCCACCGACAATACCAGTGCCGGAACCGAGACTCGAACCCGGTTGTACTCATTGTTTATTTAAATTCGTTTGAATATATTGTTGTGATTCCACGGTTAACACCAGCGTTAAACTTTTGAACAGCTTGGCTACAAAGGGGTCCAGAAATATCAAGTTCACTCTCGTTGCAAGTATTAGATGTATTAAGGTAAGAAGACAAGCCTTCTAGCTAATTTAACGTTTTTCTTCACTTCATTTTGGCGTTTGACTGTATAATGAGGATGGCAGCTCCGAGTGAACAATAAAACTGTTAATATGATGGGACATTCGCGCGGGAGTCCCACAAAGGTCATGCCTATCACCGAAGCTGTACAACTTGTACCCGAATACTAAGATGGCGAAGTACGCCGACGACACAGCCATGTATGCTCATTCCTATAATGTGCAAGTAGCCAATATACTTCTAAAAGCGCACATGGCCCATGCTGCGGCGTATTATGACCCGTAGAAGATTCCGGTAAATGATAAGAAGTTGGATGACAAATTCTTCACGGATCGATATACAGAAAACAGAGTTTTAATACTAATCGAGGTCCGAAGAAGCCAAATTCCAATCAAAACGTACGTGAAGTATTTGGGAGTCAGACTAAACCAAAAACTGACGTTTAAAACTCACAATAATGAGACTGTACAGACGGCCTACACTCTGTCTAGGAGTCTGTATCCGATCTTGGCCAGAGGTAGCAGGCTCAAACAAAATAAAAAACTGTTGTACATGATGGTGGTCAGAGCGCTCATAATACATGCGGCACCGACGCTGGCGTGGTGCAGCATGTAGGCTACGACAATGAAGAAGCTGAAAGTTTTAGAACATAAATATATGTGCCTCATATCGAATTCTGATGGTTATTTCTCTCTGAGAGACTTATGTGCACGTTGCCACGATATTACCCTAATAGCAGACTTCGTCCGGGATATGTTCCAAAAATTTTACAAATTTAAACTGAACGGCAGTCCGTTATTCCCCAAATTAGAAAGCATAATGCACTATTTCGAGTAAAACACATCTTACCTTATAGTTCAAATCACGAATGTTGTCGTTCACTTTACCCTTTTTAGTTGAGTTCAATTTTACTGTGCAAATAAAAAACGCAACAAAAAATTTACAATCTCATTAAGATACCATGCCAAAAGGGAATGTATAAACTGTTAGTATTACAGCGACTGGCTATTCACATAATAGGAAAAGGTTGTAGAAAAATCATCAACTACTATTATTTGTAGCGCATTCTTTCTAGTGTTTTTGCTGTTTGCCGTTGAGTATGTGACAGTTTCCCGGGTTCTCTTTGAGGAAAGCTCTCAGAATATACATTTATTAAATAAATATTTATAATCCGTATTTAGATCTTTGGGATATAAGTCAAAATACATAGGAATCGCCAATGAAATATCTTCTGGAAAGCAAAGTCTTCCAAAACAATTAAGTCACAACAATTCAACTGTTTTATTAACCAATTTGTTATGGAAAACAGTTTATTTCATTTAAAACAAAAAGCAAATACATATAACACTGTATTCTCAAAAGATTAAGCAAATTTATCCCTTTAATAAGTATCTTTATTATTGCGGAACAACTGTTCTATACGTACCATATGTATCTTTCAGTACGTCACTGTTTTCTTCGCGATCTTCCATCAGTTGTCCAACAAAAGCAACTCTTATTTGTGTTCCACACACGTACTTGTACTGCATTGGGTTTGGAGAATATAAATAAAAAAACACCAACGAAATGAGCGAAACAAATTCGAGGGCAGTAAATCACTAAGAATTATAATTGGAAAAAAGTTCAGAAATAAAACTCAATAATGCTTCTTCATCATTAAATCGGAAAGGCGGCGATGAAACTTATAGAAAACTGTTTGGTGTTATCTTTACTGTGTAATTTATGTTAACGTATTTGCACGTTTTATTAATATTTGCTTGACTTTATAAAAGTGGTGAAAATGTTTGGCATCAAAGTGTTTATCGTATATTATCTATGAACGATAGGTAAGTACTTGTAACCCTTTTTAAGTCGTTCCGACATATTTCTCGCAGTTTTGGTAGCTTCGATTTTTTGTGTGCCAGCTTCCTAAATGCACAAGCAAAATTTCTGCACATTTAAAATTTTCCCCAAAATTAAGTTGTAGTATGGCGACCACCATATTGAGATTAGCGCGCTTATACAGACAGACAGGCAGGTGGACAGCCGGATGGGTGGATGGACGAGCAGACAGACGTTTATTCTACATGGTGATAAATGTGGCTTAGATTTATTGATTAGTAAATTATGTTGTGAGTTCTCTTCTTATACACAACGGTTTTATAAACGCTTTATAGCTATTTCTCGTGGTTGCCTGTAAAATAAACTTTGGAAAAAATTTAGATGGACTATTTTATATAATTTTCCTAGATTTCGGCTACATTCATATATGTAACATATATGTATCTGTGCCACTTGATAGAGTTAAGTGTAAGAACCGCTCTTGCTGAACTTCGCCCTTATGTCGACAACTGTAAAATAGTTAACATGTTATATTATAATTACTGTCAGACAAATAAAGACCTTTATTATTATTATATTCTATCGATTTTCAAAGGCTCCTAGGCCAAAACACACTTTATTCTAGAACAAATTTTAATAAACCTTGTATTTATAAATAGATCATGATTACTAAACGGTTTTCACTAAGTAATAAAATATCTTCAATAAGGTTTATATTCAAGTCTAACTCATATACCACAGAAATGCAAAACTGTGAGTTACGTATGCTTGTGACGTTGCGACTTGCGACGTGCGACGCTGTACTTCCCTACCTTAAGACACGCTAGAATTATGGAAAAAATTTCCACTTTACGGATACCAATGATTGTATACAGTTAATCATTGATGAGTTGATCTTCAGGTGTTGGTGATTGGCCTTGGTAGCGGAAATAGGTCATCGATAAATATACGATTAATAAAAAAACTTTAGCTACAGTTAGTTTAGTTTTTTTATCAGAACATACCGTTCTCGGTAGTAGTTATTTCACGTTATATCTATATCAAACATATTTGCCGTAACAGTGTAATATGAATGCATAACAGAGCATTTTGGTTCCTCAAGCTATATATGCTGAATATCGGTTGGTAATTATTGTTATTAAGATGCAACAATATCATCAATCTCTCCACACAATAATTTGTTAGAACATATTGTCTGGAAGCAAAGCAACTGTAGTTCTCATTGTATTATGTTCAAGATTATCTTTAATATGCTAGGAAGTCCAGTTTAAGACCTCTTGCCTTTCCTAGACAGTAGTCATTAAAATCAGATTTGGTTCGATATTATGCCACAGCCTTGAGTTCCTATTAAATTATATCTCGTAAAATTGTTAAAAGTGATTAACTAAATAGGTAATAAGTTGGTTCAGTTTGAAACGGTCCAAAGAATTATGCAGAACTTCCTACCATCCTAGAGTCGTTTCTGTAAGAAGAAGAACTGAAACGTATTGTGTATTGGATAACGGAGCGAAAGGAAAAATTAGGTACCTACTATTTTAAATTGACAATAGGCTGTTTTCTGCATTGACCTTTAGTTTTCAGTCTTATTTATATAGTAGTCTAGTCCACAGAAGTGGATTAGAAACCCAACTTTAAATTATATTCGATTCACACGAAATTTTCCATGCAAGTAAAATTTTGTTCATAAAATACAACGAAATGAAGTTTGTATAAGAAAGGTGACAGCTAAGGGTAAAATTAAGTCATTTTCGAAATAATTGATTCTTTGCTAAATGATAGAGCATAAAATCTTGTACAGAAAGGTCCTCTTTTATAAACCTTAATATTAATAATAATAATTTTGCTTTAAAGCTGACATTTCACTTGATTTACTTAAACTGTAAAAACTCGTTTGAATATTTTTTAATATTGTAGAGATCAGTGGTGCTTTTGTAAAAAATCGATTTTCTGCCTGTCTGAATGGGTTGCACCAATAAATCTGTTATAAAGTGTTTTACAGAGCTTTTAAAGATTAATATTATTCCTTTAAACTCAGATAGACGATATTGACTGGAAATTTTCACAACTCTTCTAACATTACCTCACCTTAGAGAGTCTCTTGTTGTATAATTATTTTTTTAGTATTACTTTTTTAAAAGAAAGACTGAAATTTCTTGACTTTTCTAATTCTTATAGATGTAAACTGTATGTCACTACCATCGACGATAAAATCATATACCTAATTTGCCACTACCTCTGTAGCTATAAGCTAATAACGAGGTTGAATTTATTCACCAAAAGGAGAAAACTAAATTTGAAAGCTCATACGCTGAATTAAACGGTGCTGAAGCTTTCCAGTGAGGTTAAATATTTAGGAGTAATCCAGGATCAAAAACTTAAACGGAACTTGCATTTGGAAGGGACTCTTACAAAAGCAACAGTATTTGGACGTGCCGTAGATTGTTTGGCAAGACTTAGGGTCTGAAACATTGGCCCTATCTTTCGGCTGTTAGACCTATGGTGACCTACGCCTCATGTGTATGGTGGCCAAAAGCAAAAGAACAATTAGCACAAGAAAAGTTGCAGAAACTACAATGCCTTGCCTGTTTAAGGACAACAGGAACAATGCTCTCTTGTCCCAGAGCAGTTATGGAGGCAATGCTTGATCTACTTCCTCTGCAGTTGCATGTGAAGAAGGAGGCAGTACTTAGTGGACTACGACTACATCAGTCGCTTAAATTCAAACCAGGCGATGTGCTTGGTCATTTAAGGATTTTGGAGCTTATCCATTTTAAGTCACTGGGTTTAGTCATAGTCAGTACCAATCAACTGGGATTTTGACTGCCGCTTTGATGTGCTGATTGAAAGCCGTTAAACGAGCAGGATCGAAGCAATGCAATTGAACAAAGGGTCAGTTATTTGGTATATAGATGGATCTAAGATGATTCAAGGGATAGGTGTGAGTGTAGTGGGGCCTAAATGTCGGCTATCCAGAGCCCTTGGTCCCTTCAAGGTAGAAATTGACGCTATTGTAGATTGTTTCAGAGGTCGCTTGGCTCTGAGTAGCCTTACTTCAACCTTCGATCTTTTGTGATTTACCCTACATCTAGTTGTTGCTCAGGATTATAAGACTTTTTACAAAGCTGGTGCTTTCCTGGAGGCTAATTTCCCCATGTCTTTAGACGTTAATTCCGCCTGCTCTAGGGACTTTAGCCTAATGCGCATTAACACCTTGCATTCACAAAGTTTATGTTCCGCAGTTTCAGTTGCAGTATCGCAATATCTGAATTTGTCGTCTACGGCCTTGTCCACATTCTTGAGATGATATCTCAAGGGGCAGTGGTCAGTTAGAAGGCCTGTTATCAGCTTTAATTCGGACTTTTCAAGTTCGAGAAGCATTGTGGCATTCTTTGGCGAATAAGTTGTAAAGTTTTTCGCTTGTCTTTGGCCTGGAGTGACTTTTTCTGACCCTTTTTCCTTTTGTCCCTTGGCCATGCCACAAAACGGTTCAGGTCCAATGAATTGTGCTTCAGCTCCTTTTTTCACAGGGCTGTCAGCAAGTTCATTACCTTGTACTCCCTTATGCCATGGCACCCACATCAAGGTAACCTTGTTATTGGTCAGTTGCTTCAGAGATTGTCTACATTGCCAGGCAATTTTAGACTCGAAGATATAAGATCTTAGAGCTTTTAATACTGCCGGACCATCTGATGATATGTAGATCTTTGCCTTCTAATGCCTTTTGTTTTAGGCATTCCTGGGGACACAGCTCTATAGTATGAATTTCTGCCTGGAAGATGGTTGGGGTGTTACAGAGGGCTTTAGATAGCTTACATTTAGGCCCTCCTACACCCTCTCCTACCTCTTCAGCCAACTTAGATCCATCTGTATACGAGATGAGTGACCCTTGTTCCAATCGCAGTGCCTCTATCTTGCTCGTCTGACGGCTTTCAATCAGCACGTCAAACGGACAGTCAAATTCTTGCTTGATTGGCATAGAGTCAATAGGTTTGGTCATGGACTCCAAATGGACTAACTCCTGAATTCTTAAGTGACCAACCAGATCTCCTGGTTTAAATTTATGTGCCTGATACAGTCATAGGGCACTAAGTGCTGCCTCCTTCCTCACATGCAAGTGGAAAGGAAGTAAGTCAAGCATTGCCACAGTAGCTGCTGTGGGACACAAGTACATTGCTCCTGCAGTCCCTTGCAAGGTGTTGCAGTTTCTACAGCTTTCCTTGTGCTACTCCTCTGTTTTTGGCCAACATACACAAGGTACGTAGGACACCATAGATCTGACAGCCGAAAGGTAAGACCAATGTGTAATTTTCGGCCTTACCGTAGGTTTTACCAAACAGCTTACGGCACGTCCATATTGCCGCTGTTGCTTTAGTACGAATTTTTTCCAGGTGTGAGTTCCAGGTACGTTTTTGATCTAGGATTACTCCTAAATACTTGACTTCACTGGAAAAGTTTAGCATCGTTGCATTCAGCATAGGAATTTACGCTATAGATCTGTACGTCCGGGAATGCCTAAAGAAAGGTATTCGAAGGGAACAAATCTATATACTTTCAAGTATCCAGGGTGCATTAAATTCTCTATGACCCTACACCTTCGGGTTTAAAATTGCCTGGGAATGTAGACAATCCCTGAAGCAACTGGCTATTAACGACAAGGTTATTTTGATGGGGATGCCAAGGCATGAGTGTGTAAAAAAGAGCTCAAGCGTCATTTTTATGATCCGAGCCGTTTTGTGGCTTATCCAATGGATATACAACGGAGGAGATCCAAAAAGGAAAAGATCTTTTAGGTCGAAGTGAAGTTAAGTTAATTCAGAGTTAAGCCACTAAGAGTTAAACCACCCCTAAACAATCTACTATCTACAAAGTCTGGAAATAGAATATTGGTGATGCCGATGAATTTTATATTTTTGTTTTAATCATGGCTATCTACATTTTAATCATTTTCCTGATATCTGAAATTGCAATAATATAAATTTTAACATTTAAAAAAATGTATGTTGCAGATGGCGGTGGTGATTTCGCTACACTAATATGTCCACAAATAATAAAAATTATTTTATATTGTAAGTTAAAAGTTTTATAGAAATAAATCATCTAGAAAACTTGACAACATTTGTAAATTGGACACTTGTCATCCAAAAATTCACCTCATAACAGTTTTTCTCTAATACTATTTTAGAAAGTAGTTACACTCCACAACTAAAAATTATGTTGGAATAAATGTCATTCCAACAACACACTGTGTTAGAATGCCCTAATACAGTGTTTTGCCCTAATACAGTGTGTTGGAAGCATTCTAACACAGTGTATTGGAATGACATTTGTTCCAACACAATTTTTAGTTGTGGAGTGTAACTACTACTAAAAATTATGTTGGAATAAATATCATTCCAACAACACACTGTGTTAGAATGCCCTAACACAGTTTGTTGGAATAGCATTCTAACACAGTGTGTTGGAATGACATTTATTCCAACATAAAATTATGTTGGAATGATATTTATTCCGACACAATTTTTAGTTATGGAACGTGTACTTTCTAAAATCTTAGTTCAAATGTGCTTTTAGAGGGCGGAATATTAAACATAATATTTTAGTCGCAAACTCCTCTATAAAATCCTTATTTTACTATAAGGAACGTAACCAGACTGCAACCAACAGCTACTCTCCGGGCTATGTGCCCCGCCAAGCGCTGAATTACAAGTTACAAGTCTGGCGCGTTAAGTGTAATAATTGCATATTACCATCAAAACGCTAATGCTTCGGTTGCAACAAACACCAGCCGAAAGACTGATCCTACTTAAAGGAGATCTCTTGCCAGCCGTCACACACCACTTGCAGACTGCAGTTTCGAGCTGTTGGCTCTCGTGTGTATGTGACGACCGGTACGAGGATCCTTTGACTATTTGGTGCATCCCGGTATTTTTACAATAGCGATATGTAAAATAGTCAGCAAGCGCCATCTAGCGGTCCAGTGTCTGTTGCAATCGAAAAATAAATAGCCTGACTGGGTTTAGCATAGTTCAAATGTGCTTTTAAAGGGCGGAATATTAAATATCATATTTTAGTCGCAAACTCCTCTATAAAATCCTTATTTTACTATGCTACACATGCCTATCTTGCACTGATGAGAGCCAACAGCTCGAAACTGCAGTCTGCAAGTGGTGTGTCACGGCTGGCAAGAGAGCTCCTTTAAGTAGGATCAGTCTTTCGGCTGGTGTTTGTTGCAATCGAAGCATTAGCGTTTTGATGGTAATATGCAATTAGTACACTTAACGCGCCAGACTTGTAACTTGTAATTCAGCGCTCGGCGGGGCACATAGCCCGGAGGGTAGCTGTTGGTTGCAGTCTGGTTACGTTCCTTATAGTAAAATAAGGATTTTATAGAGGAGTTTGCGACTAAAATATGTTTTTTTTCTAAAATCTTGTTAGAGAAAGTATAGTCTAAAATACGTTTGGAATGGCATATTCCACACTCGCGAACCATAGTCCTCGCCTCCGGCTTGTACTCAAACTTTTCACTCGTGTGGAATATGGGAGATTCCACAACTTGTTGTAGAAAATACTATTTTACCTTCGAAGGAACTAATTATAGCAACTACTAAGCTCGCTCTAAGAATAAATAGTCAAAAATTCAAATTTGCTTCCTGACTGATGATGACATTACCGAAATTTAGTGAGATTTTTAAAATTTATAACAAATATGGCATTGTCTCTAAAAATTCCAATAAAATCATATTAATAATGTTTCTATTGAAATTGGTCATAAAAGTTCAATTTTAATGAATTGAATATGAGCTACAACTTCTTATTTCAAAAATTCTTGAAACTATTTGTACTTAATATCTTCATTTCTATTATTATCAATAAACAATGCCTTATAGATCTATGAATTATACGATGTAAAAAGGTTAATACAGTGATTGCTTTCTTACAGGCTTAGGCTTAAGTATACATGTACTGCTATGTTGGGCATGCCATATGATACTAAAAATCTCTATTAACCTACTTCCAACTCATTTTAAAGTCATAAACGCTGTGGGTGTTTAATATACTCGATGTAATTCTGATTAATACTATAAACTACTCGGCTGTAATTATACGATGCAGATAAGTGGTAAGTACACAACAGCATTTTTTATATTCTTAGTAGTACTAAAGTTAAGAAAGTAGGTTCAGGATATATTCTGTTTTGTTCTTAGTGCTATTTAGATATTGTAAACTTTAATCTCTCGAATATTAATGCGAAAATCGGAAATAGGCAAACTGCAATGGATTGAACTGCTAAGACTAAAGACATTTGAACGAGAAAATAAAATACATACAGACTGTCTATTTTACGAGGGCCACACTAAATATCTCGATTAATATCTATTGTAGAAGAACAAAGTTTTAGAAACAGTTATCCCATTCTTTGTGAGCTATATTTCAGTAAAAAGAAATTTGAAATCGATAGCCTACTTTGTGAGATATATTACAAAAACCTGAAAAATAGGAAACCATAAATGGTTATAGCTTCCTTATTTGGGGAGTTACGAAAAAAGTTAAAGGGATGAAAGTTGACGGCAAAGACAATAAGAATAACAATGTGTTAAAAAATTCGAAAAACGTAGTTGGCTTTGACATACGATCTTGTGCAAAAATGAAAATACAAATCTCAGAGTAGGCCATGGCACTATTAATTCAGTTTATTTTTTCTTTTTCCAAGAATATAAAATATTACGTTACGTTCCTTATAGTAAAATAAGGATTTTATAGAGGAGTTTGCGACTAAAAATATTATGTTTTAATATTCCGCCCTCTAAAAGCATATTTGAACTATGCTAAGTCCAGTCAGGCTATTTATTTTTCGATTGCAACAGACACTGGTCCGCTAGATGACGCCTGATGACTATTTTACATGTCGCTATTGTAAAAATACCGGGATGTACCAAATGGTCAAAGGATCCTCGTACCGGTCGTCACATGCCTACCTTGCACTGACGAGAGTCAACAGCTCGAAACTGCAGTCTGCAAGTGGTGTGTGATGGCTGGCAAGAGAGCTCCTTTAAGTAGGATCAGTCTTTCGGCTTGTGTTTGTTGCAATCGAAGCATTAGCATTTTGATGGTAATATGCAATTATTACACAACGCGCCAGACTAGTAACTTTAATTCAGCGCTCGGCGGGGCATATACAACCTGCTACCATACTGAAAAGAAAATGTGTGTATTTATTTTTTTAACTACAAATGCTCAAATTGTGCATCATGCAATTCTAATACACAAACGTGCTCTATGAGAGACCTCACGTATTACATTTTGGAGCATTCCAGGAGTAATTGCCTCACATACGCTTCTAATTCTGGTTTTGATGTCCTCAATATTTTCGGAGGTAGATTGAATTTTGCTACATATTAGCGGGTCATTCCTTTTTCTTTTTAACAACTGTCTACAAAATCTTAGTCTCCTCGACTTATCTACATCATTTAAATGTTGAACTTTCTTCATTTTGTAGCATCGAAATCTGTTTTTTTAAAATAATTTTCTTGTCCTCTCTTTTTTTATGCGACAGTTTTTTTGAATTTGTCTCAAAAAGGGTTTTTAGTTTTGGTTAACATAATTCAATACTCTATTCACTTTTTTTACATTACGCGTAACATTCCCTCGACTTACTACTTTTTTTTGAAAATGAACCGTGCGTTCTTAGATTTTGAACTAACTTCCTAAACATAGTTCGATTTGGCTGCTGAGCATCTGGAAATCTATCTCGGTAAACAGTGATTGCTATCTCAGAGTCAAAATTGCACTCACAATAAATGTTAATAATATCGAATTTGTTATTATTGGTGTATACCATAATTACTGATATAAAACTTGTCTTAGAACTCGACAACGCAACATATAACATACAACAGTGACAATCTATCAAATTTGTTAATAACTGCATACATTGTTTTTCACTAATTTTGGCATAACTGATTTATACGATTCAATGATATGAATTGTGGTTTTTGTAAGATATTAAATATTGACACTATCAGTTTTTGTAACACGTTTTATATCGTTGGAAAAAGAAAATATAAACGGAAATAATGATGTCATGGCCTACTTTGAGAGTTGTTCTTTTCATTTTTGCACAAGAGCGTGTGCCACAGCCAACTGTGTTTTTCGAATTTTTTGATACACATTATTCTTATTTTCTTTGCCGTCAACTTTCATCCTTTTAACTTTTTTCGTATCTCCTCAAATAAGGAAGCTACAACCGTTTGTGGTTTTCCTATTTTTCAGGTTTTTGTAATACATCTCACAAAGTAGGCTATGGATTTCAAATTTCTTTTTACTGAAATATAGCTCACAAAAAATGGGAAAACCGTTTCTAAAACTTTATTCTTCTACAGTAGATATTAAACGAGATATTTTGTGCATCCCTCGCAAAATAGACAGTATGTATAACATTTCACATATTTCCGGTATTTTGGGGAAAGACAGCTTATTTTATTATTAGGCCAAGAGCCAGGTTGGATTTGTTTTGTGTACCCCATCAAGCGCAAACAGTTTGTAAATTTTTTTAAATGTATACATATACAAGCTGTCCATTTTATCAGGGCCCTCGAGAATATCTTAATTAATATCGGTCGTACAAAAAAAAATTATTTTTACGAAAATTGTGCCGATTTATATTACCTACAAAGTGGTTTAAAGACATTTGAAATCCATGGCCTACTTTAAGAGTTATGGCGGAAAATATCGAAAATGCGGAAAACGTCTAGGCCAAATGTCTCCGTTATTTGAAGAGATACGAGAAAAATTTTAAGGCGAAAATTTTTTGCAAAACAGAGTATTTCAACGAGGTTTTATCTAATTTTTCTCAAAACCGCTGTATTTTAAGATTTACTCTTCAGGCTGTTAAAAAAAATTTTTGAAACGGACGGGAAATGGCGTTATTAAATAGAGCATTTTCCTCCCTTTTCAGCGATATATCACATGCCATATTTACTCATTGGTACTACGTTAGTAATTATAAGAACATTTTTTTAAAACCAATAATTTTTTTTAACAAGCATTGTACTTGCCGTGGAGAAGTATGGTTAAATAAAACGATAAAATAATTCAATAAGTTGTTCAAATCTTTGCTATAATAAAACATTAACACAATTAAGAAGAATAAAGTAAATTCAGGTAACAAAAACAAATTAATAATAAAAAGAATATAGCACACAGAAAATTAATATTTATCTAAACCTCAAAATAATTTTGAAGATATCATATCAAGTGTTCAAAGTGTCCACCGCAATTTCTTATGTACAATCGAGCGCGGCGAGGCACTGCATTTAAAACATTACTCAGCATTTCGGGGGTAACTGTAATACATGCCTCTTAAATTCGAGCTTTTAGGTCCTCTACATTTTCCGGTGTCATCGAAAACACTTTATCTTTAATATACCCCCATAGAATAAAATCCATTGGGGTTATATCTGGAGAACGAGGGGGCCATTGAATAAATCCATTGATACCTATCCAATGTTGAGGCAAAATTTCGTCTAAATAATCTAGGCAAATCTGGGATTTGTGGGGAGGAGCTGCATCTTGTTGAAAATATTGAAAGTTGTGTCCATTCTCTAAAGGTATGTCATCTAGGAATTTATTAAATTCATTTCTCAAAAAGTTCAGATATCTTTGACCGCTGAGGTGACCATCATAAAAATAAGGACGTATTAAATTGGTGCCTAAAATACCTATCCACACATTTATTGAAAAACGATTTTGAAACCCAGTCGGTCTATGCCAGTGTGTATTTTCAGAAGTCCATTTGTAATGAATATTGCGATTAAAAAATCCATTATTGGAAAAATTTGCCTCGTCGGACCAAAGTATTTTACTACATATTAATGGATAGGCACGCTTCTTTTCCAACAGCCACCTACAAAAAGTCGTCCTCCTTGGTTTGTCCCTCGCTTGCAAATTGTGAACTTTTTTGGCTTTATAACACCATTTTTCTTTAAAATTTTTCTAGCACTTGTTTTATTTATGTGACAAGCAATTTGAATTTCTCTTAATGATGTTTCCAAATTTTCTATATTTTTATTTCTTACATAATTAATAACTCGGTTTACCTTATTTACATTATCAGTAACACTGTTCAATTAAATTGTCAAGTTTGTTCATAGCCAACTATAGCTGGCCACAACCCCTCGCCATTCGGTTCTGTCCGCTGCAAGTTGTTCCCATTGCTCGTCTGCAATACCGCAGGATTTTAGATTTTCATGGAGAGCGTCTTTGAACCTCTTTCGTTGACCGCCACGCCTTCTTCTATCGCTTAGCAATTCACCATAAAGGTACATTTAGGAAGGCGGTTATCATGCATACGATGAACGTGACCCGCCCATCTTAGGCGTGCTCTTGAAATAAGCACCTCAATTGGAAGGCTGTTTGCTCTCCTGAGTACTTCCACGTTTGATATGTGATGGAACCAACGGATTTTCATCATACTACTGATGTGCCTTTGCTGAAAACGTTCTAATTCTTTCACATGACGACGGTAAGTGACCCAGCTTTCACATCCATATAGCAGTGTTGGAATGACAACTGCTCTGTAGACAGCTATTTTTGTAGACAAAGCAAGGTCGTGGTTGTCAAATACTCTCTCTCTAAGTCCCCAGAGTGCTCTAGATGCAGCGTTAATTCTATTGCGAATCTCGCTGTCCATGTTTGCTTTGTCATTAACAACGTTGCCTAAGTAATTGAACTGATCCACCACTTCAAGAGAATTTCCGTTAAGTGTAATATCTATTTGGTTCACTTGATGAGGAGTTGACATAATCTTAGTCTTTCCAATGTTGATTTTAAGTCCCAAAGAATCATAGCTCTGGGCATACACATCTAAATGTTCTTGAAGCTATTCCGGCTTAGAGGCTAAAAGTGCACCGTCATCCGCATACTGGAGATCACAAATGAATCGTGTGCGTGTCTTCGTGAAAGCTCTAAAGCGCTCTATGTTAAAGAGATCGCCATCAAAACGGTATCTGAGACCTATTCCTCTGACTGTCAGTTTGTTGTCAACAATAATTGTTAGAGCAGTGGTAAACAAATTAAAGAGTAGGGGTGCCAGGACACATCCCTGCCTAACTCCAGTGAGGGTTTGGAAAGGTTCGGTTGCCTCATTATTATACATAACCTGGGCGTTGTTGTTTGTATGTAGACTGCGACATACTTCCACAAATTTTCTAGGGATACCTAAGCGGAACATTATTTTCCAGAGCACTTTCCTGTCCACCGAGTCAAACGCCTTGGTTAAATCAATGAAGGCCATGTGAATTTCTCCTTGATGTTCGAGTGCTTTTTCTTGAAGTTGTTTAAGTGTGAAGATTAAATCCGATGTGCCTCGGTTTGGTCTAAAGCCACTCTGTGTTTCAGGAAGTAACTTTTCCATAACAGGTGTTAGCCTATTTGCCATCGCTTTAGTGAGTATCTTCCCTCCAACAGCCAGGAGAGCTATACCCCTGTAATTTCCACAGTCCGCAGCGCTCCCTTTGTTTTTGAAGAGGTTGATTAAAAGTGTATCACGAAACTCCTGTGGAGCTTGACCACTTTCCCACACGACAAAAAACAGGTTTCTGAGGTAGGGTATGAGCTCTGACGACACAGCTTTAAAGATCTCAGCTGGGAGTGAGTCGGCGCCGGGAGATTTGTTATTTTTTAGCTGCCCAATGGCGGTTAAGATCTCTTCCGTTGTTAGTGGTTTATCTAAGTCTTCGAAGGTGTCATATTGAGGGATAAGATTTATCATATCGTGATCGGCTTGACTTTGCTGGTTAAGAATGTTAGAGTAGTGTTCTTTCCTTCGGGCTCTTATTTCCTGGTCTTCTTTGAGGAGATTTCCATTTAAATCTTTAATAGGGCACATATTTTTCCGACTGGGGCCGTACACTGCTTTTACTCCTTGAAAGAAATTCCTGTAGTCGTGTGAATCGGCGTACCTTTGAATTTCTCTGGCCTTGCTTGCCCACCACTCGTTCTTTATTCTTCTGATTGCGCGTTGCGTTTCATACTTAGATTGTGTAACAGCTTCTGCTTTTGATGAGTCGTTGGGGTGGTTGATAGCGTTTTGGAAGGCAGTATGTTTGCGGTCAAGAAGTTCTTGTATAAAAGCTTCATTATCATTGAACCAGTCCTCCTGTTTTTTACTTGCTGCAATGCCAAGAATTTCCTCACTAGCACTTTTTAAACTGTCTTTAATTTGTGTCCAGGTAGCAGCGACATCTACAGAATTGGTTTCTTCTAGTGCACTCAAATTCTCTTGAACTTTTTGCTTTAGCTGTTCGACGGTTTGTTGGTCACGCAATTTACTAATACAGAGACGGAGTCTACGTTTTACTTGAGTTTTTCGGTGTTTGGGTCTCATAACAATTTTCATTTTAGAGACAACAGGACGATGATCGGTCCAACATTCGCTATCAATGCGCGCCTTTGTAATTTAGACGTCCTTGAGATGCTTCCTACGTACGATAACATAGTCCAGTAGATGCCAGTGACCTGATCTGGGGTGACGCCAGGTGCCTTTAAATTTATCCTTTTGTCGGAAAATGGTGTTTGTTATAACTAGATCATGTTCGGCGCATTTAGTTAGGAGTAGTTGACCATTAGCGTTCATGTTGCCCAAACCGTTCTTGCCTATGATGCCTGGCCAGGTGTCTGCATCTCTCCCTACTCTAGCGTTAAAATCGCCAAGAATAACGAGTCTTTCCGTTTTAGGTATTCTACAGAGGGTTTCTTCCAGCTGTTGATAGAAGCTTTCCTTGGTTTCGTGACTTGCATCCAGAGTGGGAGCGTAGGCGCTTATTAGATTTACCGCGCCAATATCCATTGGCTTGATGACGGTCTCGATAACTAGGGCCGAGTAGGACTACTACTCTTTACTCCTAGATTATCTCTGTAGACCTGGACCGGCCTTCGTGATAGGTGGGCCCGCTTACTTCTACCAGACCCAGCCCGCAAATGCGAGATGTGTCGTGGTATTTTCTGCGGACCTCCCCTGGTCCTGGCTCTTCAACCTCGCTGGCAGAGGTCTCTTCTGGCGCTCTTCTTGTCTTGATATTTTCTTTCTTCGCCAGCTTGTCACCCCCGTGGGTAGTCATCGGTCTAGTTGGGTTTTAGGAAGTTTTGGCTGGGATTGACTGCCGGTACGTAGGACACAGTAAAGGTGTGTCCTACCCCGGATCATCGGAAAGGTAAGGATATGAGCTGTGTAGCTCGGGAGTCTGGAGACCCTAAGTGCTTTTTTAGCACTTTCGGACTCCACGGAGCAGGTAGGACAACGGGCGTTGGACGGTATGTTGTCCGACGCCCGCAAGGAGGTTGGGTTTGGGTAGAAAAACGTCATGTCTCTGGTAGTGGTGGTCCGTCCTGGGGTATCTGAAACAGATCGGTTAGCGGGAAATATAAGTTATACTCACCCGTTGTCCAGAAGCTGTACCCTCGGCCGTTTGTGCCTCGGGGCGTCGGCAGGGTCGTAATCAGTGGCCTGTCTGATTAGCGGGTTCCCGTGCTCCTCTGCTTGGGCGTACAGCTCCTTCGCTCGTTCCCGGATGACTTCAGTGACCGTGGTGTAATCCAGGTCTCTGACGATGTCTGCGTTTCTCACGTACCATGGTGCGTCGACCGCCGTCCTGAGGGCGATGTTTTCCACTGCCTGGATTTTCTTCATGTAGGACTTTGCCTGGTAACCCCACGCTACCGAGGCGTACGTCAGCTGCGGCCTGATGAGGGTTTTGATAAGCGTGAGCTTATTCCTCAGGTTGAGACGGCTACCGTTTCCCATCATCGGGTAGATGAGGGCTCTTGTGCGCCGCGCCTTGGCTGTAATAGCGTCCGTGTTCTGTCTCCACGTTAGGCTTTTGTCCATGACCACGCCAAGGTATTTGACGGTGTCGTGCCATTGGATGTCCTCGCCGTTCATGGAGACGTGTCCTGTGGGAATTTCTTTCCGCACTCGTCTGAAGAGTATGGCTTGGCTTTTGTCGGCGTTGGCAGCGACTTTCCACTTCGTGCACCATTCTTCCAGGAGTGTGGCCATTTCCTGGAGTTTTCTGGTTGCGTTCCTGGCTTTCCAGGATCTGGCAATTATTGCTGTGTCGTCTGCATACAGGGCCAGGGCTGTGTGGTCGGTCCTGGGGAGGTCTGAGGTGTAGATAGCGAACAGGTGCGGTGACAGCACCGAACCTTGCGGTACTCCCGCCTCCACGGTTCTGTAAGTGGAGAGTTGGTCCGAGATTTTGACCCTCAGCTGTCTGCGGTGTAGGTAGGACCTCACTAGTTTGGCGAGTTCGATGGGGTAACCCATACTCATCATTTTAGCTAGGAGGCCGTCGTGCCAGACCCTGTCGAACGCTTTGGCAACATCTAGGAACAGCGCCGCGGTGACTTGCCGCTGGTTGAACCGCTTAGTAATCTCCTCGGTGAGGCGAAGTACTTGGAGTTCGGTGGAATGTCCTGTTCGGTACGCGAACTGTTCATCCGGGATGATATTCAGCTCTTCTGTCTTTTCTGAGAGCCTCTTCAAGATGACCCGTTCTGCAACCTTGCTCATGGCTGGGAGGAGGCTGATGGGCCTGTAAGAAGACGGGAAAATTAGTTCTTTCCCTGGTTTAGGGATCATAATGACGTCGGCCTTTTTCCACCTGGCGGGAAAATGCCGTAACCTTAGCATCGCGTTTACGATGTTGACTAGCGCCGCTACTCCTTTCCTGGGTAGCTTTTTGAGAGCGATGTTTCCTATCTTGTCACATCCCGGAGCTTTTCTCGGCTTTAGGCTCCTAAGGATTTCCTTGACTTCCTCGGGGGTAGTCGGGCGGATGTGGTCGTCATCAGGCAGGCGGTGGATCCTACGTACTCTGCGCTCGACATCGTCCACCCAGTCCTCGTCCTCGTCATCGAGCTCGTTCTCTCTACACTGCAGTTCTAAGCTGTCGGCAAACGCCTCGGCTTTTTCCTGGTTAGTGTAGACGATCCCTCGCTCTCCGTGAATCGGGGGTATAGGTTTCCTCCGGTTTCGCAGGGCACGTTGGGTATTCCACATACTTCTGTCCTGTGGATCGAGTGACTCAAGGTGGCGTTGCCACCCCTCCTGACGGTGTTCTTGGAGGGCGGCTTTCACTCTTCGGCTGAGGACGTTATACTCCCTTCTGTCGGCGGGGAGCCTCGTCCACTGAGCCCGTCTCTTGGCGCTTCTTCTATCCCTTATCAGCTGCCTGGTGACCTCTTGTAGGTTCGCCATCGGTGCTGGGTGTCTTCTTACTTCTGTTTCTGTCGTGCTGGCCCTTATTGCTCCCAGGATCTGCTCCTCTAGGGTAATGACGGCCCTCTCAACGTCCCCCACGGTATCTAGCCTGGGAATTTGTGCAATGTACTGCTGCAGGTGCAGCCGGTACGATTCCCAGTCCGTTCGTCGCTTCGTGAAGGTAGCGTTGTCGTCACCCGCCTGTCCTCCTAGAGTTAGGAAGATCGGGTTGTGCTCGGTAGATCCCTCCGTTCTGGTGGAGATCTCCGCTTCGAGGGTCATCTCCTTTAGGATGGCTATGTCCAGTACGTCTGGCCTGTTTGTACCGTTGTCAAAGGTAGGCTGGACTGGTCCTACCACCAACAGTTCGCCGGCGTGCTGTCCCAGGAACCGCAGCAGTTCTCGTCCTCGAGTGTTGGTTACGCCGCTGTTCCATTGCTGGGATTTGGCGTTAAAATCGCCAATTGCGACGACCTGTGTCCTAGCGGGTAGAATTGCGTCCAGATCCCCCTCGGTTAGCGTGCTGTGGGGTGGCTGGTAACATGAAACCACTTTGACGTCGCCGTTTCGTGCTGTGGACACTACTACGGCGGTGGCATTCATATTTTCTAGCTCAGGTAGTACCGTCGGATGGTGGGCTATGGTCTTTTTAACGAGTAGAGCCACTCCTCTTGCGGGTCGCCGAGGTATGTTTACCCAATCCATCCTGTACGTGTGGTATCCTGGGAAGTTGATCTCCTTGGCCGGGGTCATCTTGGTTTCCTGCAGTGCCATGACGTCTATATCGTACTTGGTCTGGAGCTCTTCGACTTCAAGTCTCCTTTGTTGCAGGCCGTTTACATTCCAGGCCGCCATCTGCAGGAATTCCGGTTTAATCTGTAAAGGCATTACAGATTAGTAAAGTTTGGCATTTGAGCAAAAAATGCACTCATCGCTGAGCACATTTGTTGCATCTGTGCTAGTGTTAAAGAACGCTATAACCCCGATATACTTTTCGACGTTGTAACAAAATCCGACTTAGGAAATACTTCGTAAGAAAAGCGTGCTTCACGTAAAAACGCCGTGGAAGAGGTTTTTAATTCTTGGCAACATATTTTTGCTCTTCGGAGCATTTTTTATGCCAAATTTTCGCTAACTCTTCAAGGAGCGTTAATTTAGAAAGTGTAGTAAATGTCGCTGCACAGGGACGTAATGTCGCCCCGACCACCCAATTTTAGAAAGTATACTAAAATTGAACTTGAACTTCAAAATTTCCAAGATTGAAAACTCTTTTACGAATCCACGTTGTCAAGCACTGCAACTCTTACGAGGTATTGAATATGAGGACAAGTTAGTCCAACGACTATTCAAAGTATATCGGAAGTTATAGCGAAAATAGCCCTTAGCGACATGGGACCCCCATCATTTCCTAGCAGTCGGATTTGACGGGGAAATGATGTGTTTTGACGGGGTTTGCCCTAAACCGGTTCCTCAGTGATTCGGAGTCAAAAAAGTATCTATACCATGTACTCACACGTGCATGGGATCTGCCTTGCCTGAACGTAAAATTTATTATTGCATAATACAAACGAAGTAGAAACGCTTCAAGCAATTTTAAGCTCCGAGGAGCGACCAAAATTTATGTGAATTAATAAATACGTTTAAAAGACAGGCAAGCATAAGCCCACCAAAATTTCAGTTACATGAAACTTTCCTTGAATCTTTTTGTGCATCGTTAGCTTTTCAAACTGCATATTGGATGGTAGTTGGTACCGTATGAATCGTCCCGTTCCTCACCATGTGTTGTACACGGGTCAGACCATTGTTTGTTAACATTTTCTCTGAAGAAGTTGTTGTAAAAACATAAATTTTTTAAAAGATTTAATATACATATTTTGAACTTTATATTGTCTTTTACTTGTGTTTTCTAACGAAATTCCCTTTCAGATTTAATTTTAAGACAGTGTGAAACAGACAGTGTTAGATTTATAGTGTTACGACGTCTTCCAATCGATACCATCAGAGCCGCAGTTAAGCATAAACGACAGTAAGTATGATTTATCCATTAATCTCCGTCTGAAACAGTCACGTTGAACCCTAAAAATTTTGTGAACGTAATACTATTATTTAGAATTTAAGAAAAGGTTGAGGAAAAAGAAAATTAATTTTTTTCTTTTTCCTATTTTTTTTAATTTTTCTAAGTTTTTCGAGCAGAAAACACGTCCTTCAGACTTCCATCAAAGCATGGATCGTTCACATGGCGCCCGAGCAGGGACCATGCCGTCCCCAAACCCAACTAATCCTTTCTCATTCATGGCGGAAGACTCCGAGGGGTCGACCCCAAGAGAATTTTACGAGCGAGTCACCGCGCCGCTCGTCGACGACGGTTCTAGAGGGATAGAACCACAACGACTGTTTCCAGAGGGAAATAATGTAAATTTATCTGCTTCACAGCCACAAACTGCTAATTCGATGGAAAGTATGTTTCTGAAAATGGCAGAGGGCTTCGTGCAGGCGATACAGAACGTGTCGACCTGTACGCCCCATGAGAGTCAAAGATGTCCGAACGTGACGTTCCATGGGCTTGATCATGAAGATCCAGAAGCTTTTCTGAAAATTATGGAGGAATATTTCGACAGAGCTCGCACAAGCCACGACTATGATCGCCTCCATAACGTAACCGGCCAACTCAAGGGCGAAGCTCAACGATGGTCCGAACAATTTAAGACGTTGACTACTTCGTATACCTTATTCAAGGAAAGATTCCTTACGAGATTTAATTCTCCCGACATACAGTCACGAGCTATTGCTCAACTGTATGCCGTCAAGCAAACGTCTTTAGACGACACGGCAGTGTTTATCACAAGGAAAACCTGTCTTTTCGATCGTATTGATCCCTTCAAATCCGAAGCCATCAGAGCTCGGGTCATCATGGATCAACTGCGTCCAGAAATTAGGTCACGCTTGAGAAGCAACCTAATTTCATCTACAGAGATGTTAATAGCAGCGGCTACTAACGTCGAGCGGGATTCAGCTGACGAACAGACGTCGCTAATCCAGCTTATCGATCAACGTCTGTCCCGCGCGTCTTACTATCAAGAGCCGGGACACATCACTCAACAAAATTCAAGTATAAGGAGCAATGGAAGCCCAACTCCGACAGCACCGAGGGTGCATTTCCGAGAGGATGTCTCTCGACAGGACGGTCCAGGCAGAGCGCCTGGTCGTCCTTTTTTTATGCCTAATTCTTCAAGCGGATCAGTGAATCCTGACCGCAGGCAAACCAATTTCAATGGCGGATCGGGGAAATTCCGAGTACCCGACCGACCGGCAACCCCGTGCCGATACTGTACAGACACAGTGCAGTGGCACTTCCATAGCCAATGCCTGAATAACCCTCATCTCAACAGGAGACCGGGAAACTTTCGAGGGGCCAGAGACCCAGGCCAGGGTCCATCTGCAAGATCCCCGGCACAACGGCCGAACCAAGGCGGCAGCAATGTCCATTAAACATTTCTAATACTCATGACCACTACGACGCTCCCATGCACAAGACAAGGGAGTCAATAAATTATATGAGCGAAGCGTTCCCTTTGCCTCGTATAAAAGTTCAAATTAATGAACATGCGGTCGACGCACTGATTGATTCAGGCTCGACACGAAACGTTATCCATCCGAGGATGTTGGATAATTTTAAAAATCTCACGACACGTCGATCATTTGCTATGGCGTGCGGAGATCGAATGGTGGACTCTCTTGGAACGACAAAATTAAAAGTAATAATTTCAGGCACCTCTTTTGAAATTGATTTTCAAGTAATCGAAAATTTGAACGAAACAATAATATTAGGATCACCATTCTTATATATGAACAATGTCGCATATGATTATGGCCGAAAATGCCTATATGCCGGCACGGAAGAGCGTATTACCGTCTTCTGGAATCAAGCTTCTCAGAGGGAGAGACAGCAGGCAAAGCTTCCTGAAGAGCTTGTTATTAAAGACAAATTTCTACGGCCGCTGTTCGAAGAATTTGTCGATCTGTTCACTGCGGAACCGACTCAAGCAACCACAGTGACTGTTAAACACAAAATTACAGTAAAAGACACGAAACCATTTAATATCAGACCATATCCGATGTCTCCGAGTACTAAGAAAATTATGTACGATCAAATCGAAGAGATGTTGAAAGCTGGCGTCATCGAACCTAGCACTGCCCAATATAGTTCACCACCCGTGATCATAAAACGCTCAGACAAGAAACCACGTTTTTGCATCGATTATCGCCATTTGAACGAAATGACTGAAGACGAAGCTTCCGTCTTACCCAAAATACACGAAAGTATTAAAGATTTAGGCAATTCGAAGATTTTTTCTGTGTTGGATTTAAAAAGTGGATATTGGCAAATACCGCTCGATGAAGCATCAAAAGATTTCTCGACTTTTACCACTCCTGATGGGGCAGCTTACAGATTCAATGTCATGCCTTTCGGCCTCAAGACAGCTCCCTGTACCTTTCAGAAATTCATGGCGAAGGACGTTTTAACGGGTTACCTGCACCATTTCTGTAAAGTGTATTTAGATGATATAATCGTTTACAGCGTAAACGTGAAGGAGCATATGTCCCACTTGAGGTTAGTCTTTGAAAGACTACGTCTGCACAATCTAAAAGTGTCACCGGAAAAGTGTGTAATAGCGACGAATGAAATCCAATATTTAGGCCACACAATTAGAACTGATACTTCCCAACCATTAGAAAAACATGTCTTACAAATTCAAAATTATCCCGTTCCAGCCACTAAAAAGCAGCTACAAAGTTTCCTAGGACTTTGCAACTGGGTAAGAGAATATCTACCAAATGTGGCGATGATCACGAAGCCACTAACGAAACTTCTTTCGAAGGAAAATCGTTTTCACTGGAACCATGTATGCGATGAAGCGTTTAGAAAGTTAAAAGAATTATTATCCGGACCGCTGGAACTCCATCGGCCGGATTTTTCACGTCAGTTCATTTTGCAAACAGATGCATCCCTCCAAGGCCTTTCGGCCGTATTATATCAATTAGGCGACAACGGCGAAAAATATATAATTTCGTATGCAAGCAACACGTTATCTCCAGCAGAGAGACGTTACCACATAAACGAGCTGGAATGCTTGGCGGTGGTGAACTATATTAAAAAGTACAAGATGTACTTAGCAGACAAACCGTTCTTGGTGAAGACGGACAACAGGGCGTTACTTTGGTTAAACAAACATAAGGACGACAAAACAAAATTTACACGATGGTCATTACTATTGCAAGAATATGCATTCAAAATTGAACACTGTCCAGGAAAGGAGAATTTATTAGCAGATTTTCTCAGTCGTAACCCACAAAATAAATACGTCGAGACAGACGATGAAGAGGAAAGAATGTTCCTACCAAATTACAAGTGTCCAGAACGTATTTCTGTTTTAACGCATTCAGAAATATACGAAGATATCGTACAGGCTCAATTGAGTTCAAGAGATATTCAAGACAAGATCCGCCGTTGGAATGATCTATTTCAACAGGAACAACGTTCCGATGCGGATCTTATTTTTATGAAAAAATTTCACGTCCAAGACGATGTATTTTTTAAAGATTGCGATCGAAATTTTAAATTGATAGTTCCAAAGAGGAAAATTAAGGAATTGATTTACTATTATCATGACCGAGATGAAGCATGTCATCCAGGAAGAGACGAGACTCTTAGGAAAATAGCAAAACGCTACTATTTCAATAATATGGCCAGGATCGTAGGTAGATATATAAACGACTGTCTGATATGCCAGTCTGTAAAGACAAGACAAGCCCAACCCAATGCTCCACTTAGAAGTCATGCACCACAAAATGCATTTGAAACCTTGAGCGACGACGTAATTGGCCCGCTGCAGAGGACTAAAGACGCCGAAAATAGGTACATGATTATCGTCGAAGACGTATTCAGTAAATGGATAGAGGCAAAGGCATACATTCAGGTCGACGGCAGAACGATAGCCAAATTTATCGACGAAGAAATAGTAGCAAGATTCGGAGTCCCTCGAGTCATAATTTCAGACAACGGTGGTCATTTCAATTCCGAATGGTACATCACATTTTGCGAAAGGAATGGTATCGAACGATACTTAATTCCGGCATATCACCAACAATCCAACCCCGTGGAACGACGGGTTCAGGAGTGTAAGAAAATTTTAAACACCCTTTTATTTAAAAAGCCAAACGACACTTGGGATCGCTACGTGCATCAGATGACATACATCTTAAGAAATCGTAGGAACGCCGCTACAAATCAAACACCTAGCATGATCGTGTTAGGATATGATCCAGCCGAAAGAGGCGAATGGGATTTGTATGCCTGGAGGCAAGAAAGAGCCAAGCAACAAACGCTTCCACGATACGAGCGAGTTAAGGAAGCCCGTCAAGCCCAACAAAATTACAAACAAAAATATGCGCCGAAAGAGGCCGTCACTCCGATCGTTTTCAAAGTAGGAGACAGAGTCATGAGTAAGAGAAAAAGGAAGGTACATACCTTCACGCCGTCTTGGTCAGGCCCAACCAGAATTCTGAAGAAGTTTTCAGACGAAGTGTATCTCGTGCAAAAGGAAAATGTAACGACAAGAGTACATGTAAATGATTTGAGACCAGCCCCGCCAGAGGAGCACAACTTGGAAATCGAATCTTCCGATGAAGAAAATGCTAGTCCAGGCGGAACATCACTCGATGGAAATGATTCCCCGTTCTCAGACGATTCCACAGAACCTCCACCGCCGGAGCAAACGGTTGTACAAATTCATGCACCGCCACGAGATGCTTCCACTTCTGATTCAGAATCAAGTTCTGGAGATTCAATTATATTTTTATAACATTTTTCAACCTAGGCTAAGTTTTAACTTAGTGCTAGGTTTATTTTATATCAAAATTTCCATACCAACTTCTTGTCGTGTCAGGCAAGAGTTGGTATTTTTTATGCATTTTTTACAAGTTATTTTCATTGAGGATATTATACCGTCCATACAAATCTTCCAAATTCACTGCAGCAACTCTGACTGTGTCCGGCAGAGTTGGTATTTTTTATAATTTTTTCAAAGTCCTCATATGTTAATAAACATACATCTGTAAGCAGAGTCCGACCCAAAGGGTCCAAACAAATGTTCCATTGGCACGGCATGGAAAGACGACGACTCTGACGCAAGAGCGCGATTCAGATGAGTCTAGCAACTCAAGGGCGAGATGCCGCCACGTCTGCTGGAGGGGCAGATGCAACGATCCGACGGATGCAGATTCTGTCGCAGATTTCTCCCAAGAAGAGATTTTAATAAAAACCATTTCAATCAGCATAAGTCTACAAAATTCAGTGTTCATATTCTCAAAGACGACGATGTGATATCGGTCGCAGATTTCTCCCAAGAAGAGATTTTAATAAAAACTATTTCAATCAGTATAAGTCTACAAAATTCAGTGTTCCTATTCTCAAAGACGACGATGTGTTATCGGTCGCAGATCCCCAGACGGGATATGAACAATACATTTTACTAAAACTTTGTTTTATATTGTTTCATATAACTGAGCAGAGCCATTGTATAGCTGGAGCCAAGCAGTCCGAGGACCACCTAAGCTGTTCCAGAAGGCAGTTCGACACCGAAGGTGATCGACGAGGCATAGACACGAGGAGGAGCAGACGCAAGCTCGCATTAGTGGAAGAACACTAAGAAAGATAAGTGCGTCGAAAGTGTTTATGTTGTGTCATCGAAAATCTGAGGATTTTCGATTTTTTCTTTTTTTTATGCCTTTTTCATATACAATGTTCAATTATTCAATCGAATGCTATGCATCGATATATGTACAAACTTATTACCATTTTAGATTTGCATCTATGTTATGTTCAGATAGGCCGGTCTGAAATATAACCGAATACAACACATGGGAGACTACATCCAATGATCCATTTTCTTTTCAAAAACCAATTTTACCAAACGTTGCACAAAAAGATTCATGGAAAGAAGGGGAGTGTTAAAGAACGCTATAACCCCGATATACTTTTCGACGTTGTAACAAAATCCGACTTAGGAAATACTTCGTAAGAAAAGCGTGCTTCACGTAAAAACGCCGTGGAAGAGGTTTTTAATTCTTGGAAACATATTTTTGCTCTTCGGAGCATTTTTTATGCCAAATTTTCGCTAACTCTTCAAGGAGCGTTAATTTAGAAAGTGTAGTAAATGTCGCTGCACAGGGACGTAATGTCGCCCCGACCACCCAATTTTAGAAAGTATACTAAAATTGAACTTGAACTTCAAAATTTCCAAGATTAAAAACCCTTTTACGAATCCACGTTGTCAAGCACTGCAACTCTTACGAGGTATTGAATATGAGGACAAGTTAGTCCAACGACTATTCAAAGTATATCGGAAGTTATAGCGAAAATAGCCCTTAGCGACATGGGACCCCCATCATTTCCTAGCAGTCGGATTTGACGGGGAAATGATGTGTTTTGACGGGGTTTGCCCTAAACCGGTTCCTCAGTGATTCGGAGTCAAAAAAGTATCTATACCATGTACTCACACGTGCATGGGATCTGCCTTGCCTGAACGTAAAATTTGTTATTGCATAATACAAACGAAGTAGAAACGCTTCAAGCAATTTTAAGCTCCGAGGAGCGACCAAAATTTATGTGAATTAATAAATACGTTTAAAAGACAGGCAAGCATAAGCCCACCAAAATTTCAGTTACATGAAACTTTCCTTGAATCTTTTTGTGCATCGTTAGCTTTTCAAACTGCATATTGGATGGTAGTTGGTACCGTATGAATCGTCCCGTTCCTCACCATGTGTTATACACGGGTCAGACCATTGTTTGTTAACATTTTCTCTGAAGAAGTTGTTGTAAAAACATAAATTTTTTAAAAGATTTAATATACATATTTTGAACTTTATATTGTCTTTTACTTGTGTTTTCTAACGAAATTCCCTTTCAGATTTAATTTTAAGAGAGTGTGAAACAGACAGTGTTAGATTTATAGTGTTACGACGTCTTCCAATCGATACCATCAGAGCCGCAGTTAAGCATAAACGACAGTAAGTATGATTTATCCATTAATCTCCGTCTGAAACAGTCACGTTGAACCCTAAAAATTTTGTGAACGTAATACTATTATTTAGAATTTAAGAAAAGGTTGAGGAAAAAGAAAATTAATTTTTTTCTTTTTCCTATTTTTTTAAATTTTTCTAAGTTTTTCGAGCAGAAAACACGTCCTTCAGACTTCCATCAAAGCATGGATCGTTCACACTAGCACCGCTGTGAGGTTTTTGGCCTCTGGCGATGCTTGTTGTTTTGAGGCAGGGACGGTGTTCTGTCCTGCCTTGCTCTGGGCTACTTTTGCGTAGCTAGTGCCTGGCGCTACGCCGCCCTTCTTTGTTGAGGTCGTCGTCGGCCTCTGTACCGGCCTTTGAGTAGCGCTGGCTGATTGCTTGGGGTATTTTGGACACCCCTTGTAGCTGGCCGGGTGGGCCCCTTGGCAGTTCGCACACTTGGCCGGTTCGTCTGCCTTCTTCTTGCAGTCAGTCGTCCGGTGTGCCTCGCCGCACTTCACGCATTTCGGCTGCGCGGTACACCTGGATTGTCCGTGGCCGAAACGCTGGCAGCGGTGGCATTGGGATGCCGCTACCTTGGCTCTCTGTCTCTCTGTCCTTACGACTAGAGAGCAGCACCTCGTGACTTGGAGTATCTTGTCCTGGTCCTGTGGGACTAGGACAAGTACGAGTGGCACCTCCTGTTTCGTCCGTCTGGACGTCATCCGTTGCACTGCGGTAGGTGCGAAACCTTGGTCTTGGAGGTCTTCTGCCACTTCTGTACAAGTAACGCCGCTCGGGATCCCCCTGATGACTACACGTAGCAGCCGTTCCTCTGGCAGGGTGTACGTGTGGTACTCCCTATTCTCGTTTGCGAACATCCTAGTCATCTTGCGATAATCTTCGGATGTCGCGGGCTCGATGGAGATTCCCTCCGCGGTAACTTTAGCCTTGCTAAAGTTAATGCCGGTTTCGGTTAGACGACGGCTCACCGTTGTCCATGTCTCCTTGTTTCTCAGCACTACCGGCGGTATGCGCTGGCTTCTTGTTTTTGTTTGAGGGGCCTCAGTCTCCTCTGTCCTGGCGTTTTGTCTGGGGACGTTAGCCTCCTGCTGGGGAGCTCTAGATCCCGATCTGCTTCGTCTGGATGGCTCTGGGGGGCACTTGAGGGGCTCTTCAGCCACCTTCTTTGCCGCCTTAGGGGCCTCTTCGTCGGAGTTCGTATTAGTGGCGGGTGGGTTTTTCCGCTTCCGCGTTTGCGATTCTCCTCGAATTGCACGCAGAAGTTCTTCGTGCTGGGACTTTTGCTCCCTCTGCATTAGCTCCAACCTCTCGGTGAGCTCCTCTATTTTCTTTCTGAGGGTTTTGTTTTCCTCTGTGAGACGTTTTATCGTCTCTTTATTGTCCCTTCTGTCATCCCTTGGGGTTGGGGTATCCCCTCGGGAGCTACCGCTCTGGGACGTTTCGTCTTCACTGGAATCCATGCTACCGTCCTCCACGGTAACGTCGCTGTGGGTGTCCTGCAAGGGAATACCTATAATATTATTGGGAAAAGTTATGGTTAGTAACAGTAAAAATGGTGTCTCCAAGGGAGGGAGACTTTATTTATCTTTTTAGTACACCGTCTTGAAAAAGACGTGTGTACTTCCTCTTCTTAGAACTCGTACTTAGAACTTCTTGAATTGGTGGGAAGACCTTTCCAATAGAAGGTGTAGTACTTTTCTGTGAGAGAGCCTTCCTCCAAAAATCGAGTTTCGCTGAGAGCTGCAACGTCAACATTGAGTCGATGAAGTTCTCTATCTATTAGAGCAGTTCTTCTTTCAGGCCGATCGGTGCGAGTGCTGTCGTTCAAAGTACGAACATTCCAAGCGCCGTAGATGAAAGAATTAGTTTTGTTGGATTTAACTTGTCGGTGTTTTTTCGACATTCGATGAGGTGTCCCTGTGGGCACCCTCCCCCGGAGATCCGATCGGGAGGGTATTTTACCTCCGGATCATTTTGTCCCACTTGAACGCTCCATCATTTTTTTAAAGCCTTAATCGACTGAAAACGAAGCTGCATTTGAAGTTTTAGCTGGAGCAGGTATGCAACTGACCAGCTCGGTTGCGGAAGGCGAGTGGTGTGGTCCCATGGCACAGAAGGAGTCTGCGACGATGGGGTAACCAAACGATTCCAAAAGCAACCAACCAATATACTAATTTCTATTTCAAAACCCGTCCTCTTTCATTTGTGTTTTAATTGAGTTAATTAATACAAGAATTCTACTGTCAGGAATTAATATTAATATTATGAAGCCTTAGATAGTAGTAAGATAAAAGATAAATAATTACGAAGTGAAGTAAAAGTTCCAGTTGATACCATCTGCCTAAGTACAGTTGAGCAAAATCGAAGTAAATGTAAAATTTTGCATTTTCTCATGTATGTCGAATCAAGGGTGGACGTCCTAATCTTTCAATTAGAAACTACTACAAAAAAGTCCTTCAGACTCTCGTAGGATCGACAGTCCTCAATGACAGGAAAAAAATTTGAGATTAATTATTTTTTCCGTTTTTGAGTTAGAACGACTTACGCGACATCAATGAATATGGTAGAACACGCACAGAGCGGTCTCTTGCATCGATCGCCGTCGAAAATATTCTAATAGTATTCGTCAAAAATATGGATATGCACAACAATCAAACAAACATATTATTATATGTATGTATATAAATTTCCTCCAAGGAATAACAATTTTTTTCTATTAAGAATTTTCTTATATTTTTCTTAAAACTGTTAATATTTTTAGATTGCTTTATAGTGTCAGGTAGGAAGTTATAAAATTTGCAGCCATTATACAATTACACTGATAAAAAGCCGTGGCATATTAATTGGGAATCAGGGTATTTCTAAATCTAGTGGAATGTTCATGATTTATTTGGTTGCGTCGAAATAAATATTTATGTTTAAACACAAAACAACAGATTTCATAAATATACACACTGAAAGCAATTAAGATGCTTAATTTCTTAAAGTGATATCTGCAAGGTTCTCCTTTAGACAACCCTTCCAATATTCTAATTGCACATTTTTGTAAAATAAATACCTTTCGGACTGCAGGTGCCAAAGTTAAGAATTCAATGTCTAATAATTGAATGGATATTTACATTTAAACATTTAGTAGTGCGGCAGCGTAATGTTAAAAATATGTAATCCGTATGCTACTTGATGCTACAAGCAAACGGAAAACGGTTTTGGGTGTAATAAAGTTTTCTTAACACAAATGTGTTTGATGGACGATAAATTCTACCACGTAATTAGGAGAGGGGCGCGTGGTCACTGTATTCGCTTGATAATACTGCAATACTGACTTAGTTCCACGACTTCCACGAATTGGTCACGATTTGTAGATGTCCATCAACTTGTTTCATGTTCCAGAGGGGCCACAAAATAAAACAAAAAAAACTGCTTGTAGTATTAAGTAGCATTACGTATTCTGCCGTACTATAAGCTGCAACGATATTTTATTGAATGAAGAACATAGCAATTTCTTTTAGCTTTTCGCACGTTAGATCTACATGATTAGTCCACTTTAGGTTGTGGTCGAAGGTAACATGTAATGTCTTGGCTGACTGACTAAATATAAAATTGGTGTTATTTATTATATTGTTTTATTACAGTTACGCCAAAACATCGCTCTTACAGTATTATCTTGGTTTAATTCCAAAAAAATGTTTTCTGACCGTAATATATTGTATATATGTTAGATAATGGATTGTAGAAATCACTTTTTAAAAACTTTATTTACTTGATACAATAATGAACAATAAATTTAGAATGTATTAGGTCGAAAATGAGTATATGACTGAAGGTACAAATGTCTGTTGGTTGTATTTATAACATAAGAGAACAAAGAACATTAAATTGGCAATTCAGCATGATAAGGGATTACCAAGAAAGAAACATTAAGCTCAGCCAACGTGAGCGGTTATTAGAGAAGAGCTGTTGCGCAATTTGTAACATGATATGTTTGAGAAGGTTAAGCCTGTCTCGGTGATATTATATATCATAGTATATTTCTAATATAACAGCTTCCCCCTTATAAAAAAAGTTGGTGTTTTATGCAGCAACTTTTGAAATGAGTATAAAATGTATATAAAAGGTAATGGTACAATTTGGAAAAATATAAAGAGTACAAAAATGTTGTCGTAAAGTTTAAAATACAGAGTATAACCTTAGTGCCTAAAATATGAAATGCAAGCACAATAAGCTTGATTCATAAAATAAAATAACATAAAAATGTTAGAGTTAAAATATAGCTTTAGCAAGAAAGCGTAAAATACAAACATAATAAGTTTGTCTTAAAATGGGGTAAAATATTCCCAAGGTTAAAATATAGCTTTAATATAAAAGCATAAAATATGAGTATGATAAGTTTAAATGAAAATAACGTAAAAATGTTAATAAAATTGAAATTAACAAAGGATAGAAAAATAATGAAGTATAATGATTAAACAAATGAAATGAAATTCACTGAAGAGTCTAGCACTAAAAGTCAGTAAAAAGGCACAAAACAGTTTGTATTTAGTTAAGTTCTATGTCTTCGGCTTCGTTGTCTTCTCTTCTTAAGGTAGGTCGTCTTCGTTGATGAAACAGGCTAGCGATTGTCCTGAGGGGTTCACTAGGCCTTGGTGGAGATGGAGGAGTCGTGGAAACGTTGATGGCTAGTCTTCGTCTTCTTGCTTTACACTTACAGAATAGATACAAGAATAAGAGTCCGAAAATTAGCACTATGGTAAGATAGGTAAACCAAGAAATGTGTCTCGTGATGAAAGGTTCCTTGATTAGGTCGTCTAAGTCTTTTGAATATTGGTCTAGTTGGTGTCTGGCGACATCGAGGTCTTCGGTGTTCAGATCACTTAGTTTTAGTGGTTTCAGGTTGGGCACTCGAACTTTGTCCGGAACCTGGTTGCAACACTCGAACGGGATTTGTATAGGGTGAGCGTCGTTCTTCACGTCTGTCGTTTCGCCTGAGCTGGCTTGGATCTTCGTGATACCTATGAAGGCGTAGCAATTTGGTTGTAATTTAATTATACAATTTTTGAGGATGGTGTCGGTTTTTGGGGTCTCTTTCGGGCAATTGATAGTCATCTTTAGTGGCTCTGTATTGACGATCATCCACACGTTTTCGTCTAGTTTTTGGATGTTGTATCCTTGGCCGATGATGGTTGACGTTTGACAGTTTTCTGGTAGAGTTTGTAGATCCTTGAAAAGGCGGGCTTCGCATATGGCGTTGTTGTCAATTGGATATGCAAACAAATTTGGACATAATTTAGTATTGGTATGGAGTGGCTTGCATTCTCTGAGGTCAGCAATGGGTATGTACATCAAAGAATCATCATCTCTCGCGATATATTTTTGAGAAGTTGACAAAATATGATACAGACCAGTTCTACTATCTAAGATAGGAATGGGGTATAATTGGAAAACAGAGTACGTTTGAGGGTCTACTAGGGGTATATCTAATACAAATACTAATTCTGAGTTCATTTGGAAAGCTTTTAATTCAATAATATCTAAATACTGTGCAATTTTTGAAAGTTTAATTGGGAGTGGCAAATTGTTCTTTTGTAGGTTTTGTGAAATTTCCTGCAATGAGTTTACCAAATCTTGGGGGTTAATGATAGACGTATGAATTACTTTGAGTCTCGCGAAAGTGATCGAATTTAAAATATCGTTGAGGTTGTCCTCTATAAATAGGTAGCTCGCCATGAGTTGTTCACAAATTTCCAAGAATTTTAATTTTGTTTCAACTGCTCGTACGTTATACGTAATGTCTAAGATTGCGTATTCGATTTCTTTTATGTCTTTGTTGAATGTCTCCTCGTCTATTAGTAGTTTTTGAGTTGTCGTGTTAAAATTTTTAATAACTGAATTTGTAACTGATATTTGATTTTTCATCAAATTTTCTATCTGATGTTCGTCTTGGTTTAATTTATTGATACAGTCAGAGTAGTATTTACCGTCTTCTGCGTCTAAATTTCCGGTAATTGCTTTGAATATTGAACCAATTCCGTTTATGATTCCGCGTTTGTAGCGTTTCGTGTCGAGATGTATTTCGTCAAATTTAGTTTGTATGGATTTTGAGATTTGTTCTAGGAGGCTTAAATGCGTTTTAACCTCACTCGCGAATTCGTTCATGTTTTTGTATGCTGGGTCAAGGGTGGTAAGGATTGTCTGTAAAATTTTGTCGTTTCTGTCAAGAGCTGTCTTAAAGGTCGATATATTTTTATGTATGAGTAACGTCCATTTCTTGTGTGAGATGACAATGTCCGTGTCTTTGTGATAGTAAACACCGATAGTATTGTTTATTGGTGTTATTTCGTATTGAGAAAATGCTGATCCGAACAGCAGTAGAAACCTGAAAATAAATTTTAATCTTCAATATATGGTTTCATTCTATCAAAATTTACTTTACTTGTTTGATTTATCTCGGGATTTAACAAAGTGGCAGAATTTTGGAAAATTTCTTTGATCTCGAAAGGGCCGTTGAATTTATTTTGTGACTTGCTTTTGATTTGGGATTCCTTTACATATACTTCGTCTCCAACGTTATACGTGGGGCGATTTTCTGGGATATTTCTGTCGAATCTGACTTTAGCTTTTTGTTTTTGCGCTTCAGTCCGACTGCGTGCAATTTGGTAATAGTGGGATATTCTATTATTTAAGTCCCTAACATATTTAGTTATTAGGTCTTTTTGGTTGTACAGGGTCTCTGGTGGTCTATTAGCTGTGTGTCCAAAGATCAGTTCGTATGGCGTAAAACCATGCGTTTTATTAACCGAATTATTGTAGCATATTACTGCATACGGCAATATGGTAAAAGGATGTTCATTTGGGTTTTCGGTTTTGTGAATTCTGATCATTTCGGCTAAGGTAGCATGAAAGCGTTCTATAGAACCGTTAGATTGGGGATGTCCTACGCTAGAATATGTCAATTTTATATCGTAGAGGGTACAGAGGTCTTTTAGTAAGTTGTTGTCGAATTCACCGCCGTAATCACAGTGAATCCTCAGTGGGGTACCGTAATGTTGAAAATATAACAATAGGGTATTTACCACAGATTTTGCGCTTTTATCCGGTACTGCATAGGCTTGTGTGAATTTTGTAAGTTCGTCGCGGATAGTTAGAGCGTAATTTCGTGTAGGAAATTCGAATAGGTCGATGTTAATTCTTTCGAAAGGCGTCCTCGGAGTTTCAGTGATTACTAGAGGGTTGTTAAGATTTTTTCGGCAAACTTTAGTCCGTTGACAAATTTCGCAATTTTTTATGAAATTTTCAACATCTTTGGTTAGTCCTTGCCAATTGTATTTATTTTTGATCCTACGCATAGTCTCGTTTATTCCGCGATGTAGGTTGTTTTTGCCGGTATGGTTTTGGTCAAGAATTATCGGTCTTTGGTCTTCGTCAGGTATTTGTACTAAGTTTTGACAGATAATGAGCTTTAGGTCTTTTTCTGCGAAGATAAATGACAGAATTTCGAGTATGGGGAGGTCTAAGTTATTTTCGACATGATAAGTATTAGAAAGATCTAATTCATTTTGATTTTTGTATATTGCTAAGAACAAATGTTCTACTACAGATTCAGGGTCAAAGGGTAGAGGAATGATATAGTATTTCCTATGTCTAACCGATCTACTGGAGAGGATATTTATTTTGTCGTCGTAAAATTCGGGGTTTTCCTCGAAAATGTCGTTAATAATCTGGTGATGAAAATCTCTTAAGTTATTTTGTTGAAAGAAAGTTATAATGTGTTTGTTTTCTCGGTCCAATAGTTGTTTGTTCGAGATTTGAATTTTAGAGTAATCTATTGAATATCTAGTTTTGTAAAGTCTAGAAAATGTGTTAAATTTCTGAGAAGTTTGTTCGTTTGTGATCTTGTCCGAAATATATTCATTTGTTTTTACTTAGGGCCTCTCAAATAAAAAATATATATTTTTCGAATATTTTGAAGAATATTTGATTTTCAGTTTCTGAAATTTCTTCTGAACGTTTGTGAGTTTCTTTCAGGGTTTACGAGTAGTTCAATTATTTAATTTGGAAAAGGTATGTCCTGATTTTAAGTTTTAATTAAATTCTGAAAAGTTCTTACTGCATATTATTTAATTTTTCTGCCCTTGGTATTAATTATTATATAGTTAACAGCTGTTATTACTTGTGCTTGTAAAGCGTTTATATTGGTGTAGGGAGAAATCATAATGAGTGCAATGCGATACTATGGTGCTGGATATCATGCAATTCTTATTAAAATGTTTAAGTCCGTAAATATACAGGACGTGCCTCTGTGCAAAAGTTCAAGGTACTGTTATCAAAGTAGTACTACTATTATGAGTTCCTTGAATTAAATGTAATTACTTTATGTGCATTTATTTAAATGAACAAAAATATTTCGTTATAATTAAGGTTTTGTTTCATAAAGTAGAATTTACTACAGGAGAAGTTTCCTAGTAATAGAGAGAAGAAATAAAATTATTTACATGAGAAGTGTTTTGATAGATAATTAATTTGTTATACAATGGTTTTTTTTGTCAAATTTTCTGGTAGTATTAATTTAGAAAGGTCTAAGAAAATGGAAAATACTTTTAATGTAAACTGTTAATTTTTGATAATATTCTAAAAGATTTAGTTTAGGTGACTAAAAAAAATATTTGTGAGATAATTTTGAAAGTAATTTTGGGTTGCGAATTTTTGTAACTGTTTTATTTGCAGGGTCGGCATATAGTTGAGACTGAAATCGGTATTATCGTTATTAATTAGGTTTAAATATAGATTTGAATTTTTGAACTGGTTCAAATATTAAATTAGAAAATTCTACTATTTTCGGTATTGTTTTTTCCGGGGATAAAAATGAATTTCGTTGGTATATTTTCCTGAATGTGTGGGGTATATAAATTTTTCTTTTGTTTTGATTACGCAAGATCGTATGCGTGTTTCCTGGATTATTCTTTACTTTATTTGTTTTTCGAATTTTTGATTTCCTGAATATTTTATTATTAATTTTGAATACTGTTTGCGAAATAAACATTTTTCTGTTTAATGTTATTGTTTGTTTCGAATTGTTATTGGACATGTTTGGATTTAAGGTTGTCAATTTAAATTTGCCTGTAGGAGATGATTTTGTTTCTGAAAGGTTCATTTTTTGTTGGTTAACCGTAGGGGTTACATTTGAAATTGTTTTTGTTTCTTGTACCTTATGTTTAATTATTCCTTTGATACGAGATTCGGCAAAGATGGAATTTTGGTCTTTGTCTTTACAGGAGATGTCTGAAAGTTTAGAACTTTTGTCTATTTGATGGGAGTCTGAATTTTGATAGTTTTCATCAGACGTTGTCTCGAAAAATTCGCTTTGTATGTTTGTCTTTGCAAAGGTGTTAGGTAAGTGTATTTTTTCTTGTTCCTGAGCTAGCGGTATAGCGTCAGTGTCACAATAAAATTCAAATATTTCTTCAGTGTCTGGTTCGAAAAAAATAAGATTTTGATTAATGGTGTTATCTGAAAGGTGATTGTTAATATTTTCGTTTGAATTTGTAACTGGTTGTAAAGGTAAATAATCGTTAACTTTAAATAATGGCATATTTTCAAAATTGGTAATTAGTTGATTGTTTTTGAAATCTATAATGCATTCGTAATATTCTAGAAAGTCGTTACCTACAAAGCCATCGAAGTCTGTATCTAAATCGTATACATAAACTTTGTGTGGATCGTTAAAATTGAACGGTATAAGAACAGATTCAGTGATTTTAATTTTTTGACCTGTTACTTGTATATTTAAATTTTCGGGGTGTCTTAGGTTATAATTTTCTGTTGCTTTGGGTTTGAAAATGGAAATATCTGCACCTAAATTGATTAGAATATTAAATTTATTTGTTGGGTCTTTCATGAAATACAGGTTTTTCGAACTTATTTGAAACGGAGGGTTAGATGGTGATTTTACATGAAACACTGTTCTTGGGGATTCGAATGTGGGTTGGAATTGTCTTTCAGGTTTAATGTTTGAATTTGGTTGGACATTTGGTCCACTGGGAAATTTATCTCTTGGGTTGGAGTATTCAGGGAATACTCCGGGCCTAATGGAAAATCCTGAGGATTAGCAGTATAATCCTGCGACATCTGAGAATTAGCTGTATAATTCTCCTTTTGGTATGGCATGTTATCGTCGTTATTTTGCTGGAAATGGGGGTAATCGTCATAATTTACTTGTGGCATGTTTGCCATGTTATCAAGGTTAGAATTAGTTTGATGGTTTCCGAAGTTATGGAATTGTGGGTCACTGAAATTATCAGTTTCATGGTAAAAATTAGTATCATAATTTTGAAAGTCGAAATTATTGTCAAAATTAACGTGATGTGTTCTCTGCGGGTTTTGTCTGTTAAAGTTAGGATTGAAATTTGAACTTTGTTGATTTGGGGATCTCTGAAAGTTCGGATTAGGTCTTATTACAGAAGGCCTATTCTGTTGAAAATCTTGTTGCGGCGTGAAATTTTTTTGATATTGCTGGTTGGGAGAATTTTGGAAATTCGGTCTAGAAAATTGTGGAGGACTGGCAAAATTGTTTTGTCTAAAGTTCTGATTTTGTTGTGAGAATTGTAGTCTTGTACGGCACTCATTAAAATTGTGCCCGTTACGTTTGCAAAAATTACAGAATTGTTGGGAGTTGGGACGCCTCTGTTGGTTCTGGATGGGGTTTTTGTTGATAGTTTGTTTTGGGAATTTTTGTGACTCGAAGTAGGACAGTTGGAGTTCGCGTTTGATTCTATTGATTGCTTCTAGCATGTCGCTGGGATTTCCGGCACGGATTATTTGTCCAAGTTTGGGTTCTAGTCCGGTAAGTAGTGTTGTTAGAGTCATGGTTTCAATTAGGGATGATTGGGCTGTCTTTTCTTCCAACGTCAAAGTCTGTTTTTGCACAGCAGCGTGCATTTTGGCATTATGTGTTTGTAAACGAGATACGAATGTCAGGGCAGTTTCATTAGGTAGTTGGTGAATCCGTTGTAAGTCCTGTATAAGGGCTGTCAAGTCGCGTGAATCACCGAAGTGGGCCTCAAGTAGGCTTTTAATTTCTGCCCAAGTGGCAGGGTTCCTCGAATTTATTAATTCGGCAGCTTTTCCCCGAAGTTTATTTTTTATGTGTAGAGTAAGTAAAATACGCTGGTCCTCTATAGACATTCCGTTCGCGAAAACACACGCGGAAATAAAGGTTTGTAGGAAAATGGGGTTCCCGTCGAACTCTGGAACTATTGAGAAAATCTCACTTAACCTGTAGGGTTCTATGGTAAGGGTTTCGTCAGCGTTATTGGTATTATTTGCTGTAGTATTTGGTTGGTTCGCCATTTTGTATTATTAAGATTTGTATATAAATTTCAGATAAACAAACAAAAATTAATTTGGTACACACAAAAAAATAATAAAAATTAATTGTAAAAGGTGCGAGAGTACGCCACTGGCAATAATAATGAATAAAAGGAAACGAAATTGTATTATTTTCTGTATAAAGTATGTAACAAATTATTTTTGCGATGGTATTTGCACTTATTCAGATATTATAGTCATATGGTATAAACAATACGTTAACCTTTATTAGTAGTAGTAGTATTAAATTGCAATAAAAACGTTACAAGATAAAGATTAAACTTGATATATGTCAAATTAATATATTGATTGCAATGAAAATATTTATGTGTTAAAATAAAATAAAATATCGGCTAAAGTAATACGATATTTAGATAATATATTCAACTAAATTAGATTGCAGAACTGTCGTGGGTTTAATGCAAATGTGAATGCAATGTACGAATGATAAAATATAAATGTTTAGTGCAGTTTGAAATAGAAAATAAATCGAGATGATTCTTAAATTACTTACATTACTATCTTCATGCCTGGGGTCCAGATGGAAGGTCGAATGCGGTTTCGTAAGCGTTGCTACACTGGGATGTACCGTCAGGGGTATCACTAGGTGTTCCTATCCACGGTGACGTGTTCCAAGTGCCGAAGACACCGACTTTCAGGGGCCAGGAATGTTTCTTACTTGCTAATTATTTCTCGATGTGTATATGATGCTTCTTGTGAGCTTGTTGAGACGTTGCTTGTCTGCTTGAAATTGTATTTTTCTTGTTTCTCGTAGATTCTTTGCTGATTGAAGGATTGAAATCCACCACCTCTGGGTTACAGGGTGTTTTTCAGATCCTACCGACTGCGCCAATGTTAGATAATGGATTGTAGAAATCACTTTTTAAAAACTTTATTTACTTGATACAATAATGAACAATAAATTTAGAATGTATTAGGTCGAAAATGAGTATATGACTGAAGGTACAAATGTCTGTTGGTTGTATTTATAACATAAGAGAACAAAGAACATTAAATTGGCAATTCAGCATGATAAGGGATTACCAAGAAAGAAACATTAAGCTCAGCCAACGTGAGCGGTTATTAGAGAAGAGCTGTTGCGCAATTTGTAACATGATATGTTTGAGAAGGTTAAGCCTGTCTCGGTGATATTATATATCATAGTATATTTCTAATATATCATATATGCATGGTGTTCAAACTTACATCCTTTTCTTCTATTAACATAATTGTATCATCAGCTTAACAAATAAGATGTGTGTGTGTGCTTGGATCGTTCGCAAAAATTAAATATAACAAAGGTCCCAGAATAGAACCTTGCAGAACACCTCTCTTTATTAAACAACTATTACTTTCTTGACCATTAATCTCAACTATTTAATAATGAGAAAAGTGCTGCAAACTCATTAAAAATTAAAGTCGATAGGTAAGGGTAAAAGTTTTATGTGCTTTCGTTAAGAAAGTAAAGATAGATTAAAAAATATTTAAATAAAAAATATTGGCAATCCGAATTACTTTGAGCTCTCCAGAAATGAATTAAGAACATTTTATAGGATACAGGTTTAATTTTAAAATTATGTCTAAAAGTTCCATAGGCCTTAAAGATGACGGCGTCTGGATCTTTAATTGCTTTGGCTCGCTTCTTTTATTACAGAGTACATTAATGCGAATGTTTTATGGGAGCTTAGGGACCATACGTACCACGAGAAATGTTACAGATTCTGGATTATTACTTACCTCCATATCACATAAACTGAAAACTATAGTTCCAGTTTTAGTGGCATTTAAGCAGTATCGATTGCGATAAACGTTAGATATAATACATACATTTATTGCTATTATTTATTGGTACAATATATACCTTTATTGCTGGTGCTGCTTTTAACTCAAAATACCTGTTGTTACTTAAATAAATATAAATTCCTCATGAATATTTCAGATTAGAAAATATATTCATTTTTTAAAATAATTAGCACATTTACAATTTAATATAAAGTAAGAATTCAATGCATATTCATATATTATTTCTTATACCATAATAATTTCAAGGTATTACTAGATACAAGTATAATAATTCATTGTATACTTTGTCTTTAATGACGTATCATAAACATCATATGAATAAATCAATAACATCTTGAGCATTTTTTTGTAGCAATACAACAAGAAGTTTCCTTATATGAAAAGAATATTGAATAAAATAACTGTCGTTGTCTACTACGTACTATAATTATTATTATGTGTTGCTTGGCTTTCATTGTCTTCACTTTATTACCAATAATATATAGTTCCTATTGAGTTAATAGTAAAAAACACCGGCACTTCTGGAGGGCATATTTAATAAATACCATTTACCCATCTTGTCTTAGATAATGTTAAAGAACACGGTCAAACCCTCGGTATACTTTTCGACGTTGTAACAAAATCCGATTTAGGAAATATTTCGTATGAAAAGCGTGCTTCACGTAAAAATATCGTGGAAGAGGTTTTTAATATTCTTAATCATATTTTCGCTCTACGGAGCGATTTTTATGCAAACATTTCCATAACTCCTCAAAGAGCGTCATTTTAGAAGGTGTAGTAAATGTCGCTGCACAGGGACGTAATGTCGCCCCGACCACCTAAATTTAGAAACTATAACAAAATTTTGGAAATTTCAAAGTTAAAAACCCTTTTACGAATCCACGTTGTTAAGCACTGCAACTCATACGAGATCTTAAATATGAGGACAAGTTAATCCATCTTCTATCCAAAGTATATCGTGAGTTTTAGCGAAAATAGCCCTTAGCGACATGGGACCCCCATCATTTCCTAGCAGTCGATTTTGACGGGGAAATGATGAGTTTTAACGGGATTTGCCTTAAACCGGTTCCTCAGTGATTCGGTGTTAGAAGAGTATCTTTACCATGTACTCATATGTGCATGGGACCGCCTAGCCTGAACGTATAAAATTGTAATTGTAGAATACAATTCGAAGTAGTAGCGCTTCAAGCATTTTCAAGGTCTGAGGAGCGACCAAAATTGATATTGAAATAAAAATACGTGTATAATACAGGCAAGCAAAAGCCCACCAAATTTCGGAAACATTGAGCTTTTCTTGAATCTTTTTGTGTAATCGTTAGCTCACATAACTGCATTTTGGATGGTAGTTGGTACATTATGAATCGTTCCGTTCCTCACCATATGTTGCACACGGGCGAGACTAGTGTTTGTTAAACATATTTCTTAAGAGTTGTTGTAAAAACATAAAATTTTTGAAGATTCAATATATATTTTTGAACTTTATATTGTCTTTTAATTGTGTTTTCTAACAAAATTCCCTTTCAGGTATAATTTTAAGAAAGTGTGGTACATCCAGTGTTAGGTTTATAGTGTTACGACGTCCAATAGATACCATTAGAGCAGCAGTTAAGCAAAAACGAACAGTAAGTATAAATTTTCATGTTATTCTCCGTCTGAAACAGTCATCTTGAACCCTAATTTTGTGAACGTTAACATCCACTTTTGAAATATATTAAAAGTCATTCAGACCCCAAAAGATGAATCGTTCACAATAACACAGAAAAATAAAGTTAGCATCGGTGTACCGCGTCTAACAAGATTGTGGTACACCTCCTTTCCTTTGATTTTAAAATTTTTTTTAACTTGCTTTTCTTAAAGCCGCACTAAAAAGTAAAAAATAATTACAAAAAAGCAAGACGTGCGCACTTTGTATGATTGTACGCATGATGTGGTACGCCTTGTTTTTCTTGCAATCATTTTTTACTTTTTAGTACGAGTTTAAGAAAAGAAAGTTTTTAAAAAATATATTTTTTTATTTTCTACTTTTTAATCATACTTTAATTATTTATAAATTAATTCATTGGAGCTGGGTTACAAGGGATAAACCTAACAGCATTCCATTATGTCACCGGAATTCATATAGTAGCATTTGTGTACGGGAAAAAATGGATGCAGAGGTCTCTGATCAGGCGAGAAACCTTTTGTATTCTACGTTTTACCGAAGGTGCCGGTTGGATAGTATGTTTAATCAATTTTTACCCCCAAAAGTAACGGTGAAATACTGTATTGTCATCCGAGCTTAGTAACTGTGCAAAATTGTGAGTTAAAGAAAAGCAAGTAAAAACGTCACTTTTTGACATATACCTAAATGATCTTTATTACACTTCTGGTTTTGTTAAAGAACACGCCAAAACCCTCGATACACTTTTCGAAACTGTAACAAAATCCGACGAAACATTTCGTATGAAAAGCGTGCTTCACGTAAAAATGCCGTTGGAAGAGGTTTTTATATTTTAAGTCATATTTTCGCACTACGGAGCGTTTTTTATGTAAAATTTCAGAAACTCAACAAGGAGTGTAATTTTAGAAAGTGTAGTAAATGTCGCTGCACGGGGACGTAATGTCGCCCCGACCACCAAAATTTAGAAAGTGTAACAAAAATCGACGAATTTCAAAATTAAAAACCCTTTTACGAATCCACGTTGTTAAGCACTGCAACTCATGAGTTGTGTTAAATAAGAGGACAAGTTACTCTGTTTAAAGTATATCGAGAGTTTTAGCGAAAATAGCCTTTAGCAACAAGGGTCCCCTGTCATTTCCTAGCAGTCGATTTTGACGGGAAAATGATGGGTTTTTAACGGGATTTGCCCTAATCCAGTTCCTCAGTGATTCGGTGTCAGAAAAGTATAGTTACCATGTACTCATATGCGCATGGGACTGCCTTACCTGAACGTATGAAATTGTAATTGCAAAATATAATTCAAAGTCGTTGCGATTCAAGCATTTTTAAGTTCCGAGGAGCGATCAAAATTTATATTGAACTTGAAAATACGTAAATAGACAGGCAAGCAAATGCCCACCAAAATTTTTTAAACACTGAGTTTTTCTTGAATCTTTTTGTGTAATCGTTAGCTCAAAAACCGCATATTGGATGGTAGTTGGTACATTATAAGTCGTCCGTTCCTCATCATGTTGTACACGGGCCAGACTATAGTTTGTAAAAAAACATTTTCTTGAAGTTGTTGTAAAACATGATTTTTTAAAGAGATTTAATAAATAAATAATAAATAACATCACAGGTAATTACGACCCCCTTTATTCCGGAAGGCTTTAGAAGAGCCTTGTGTGGGAGGGGGCTACACATTTAGAGACAAGGGACACACACCCAATATCCGTGTATAGTGGAAAAATCCCTCTCAGAGTATTTTCCACTGCCACGACCGGGGATCGAACCCGGAACTTTTGGGTGAGAGGCAAGTGCGCTCACCTCTCGACCACCAGTCATACATTTAATATACATACATTTAATATATATTTTTGAACTTTATATTGTCTTTTTCTTGTGTTTTCAAAATTCCCTTTCAGGTTTAATTTTAAGAAAGTGTTAGTACTTACTGTGTTAGATTTATAGTATTACGACGTCCAATTGGTACCATCAGAGAAGCAGTTAAGCATAAACGAACAGTAAGTATAAATTTTGTATTATTCTCCATCTGAAACAGTTGTTTTGAACCCTTATTTGTGAACGTTAATATTCATTTTTGGAAAATATAGTAGAAGTCCTTCAGACGCGAACAGATGGATCGTTCACAATTTCACTGGAATAAAAATTACAGCTATTTGTAAGCGGCTTATATAATTTCATATATCAGTTTTCCGGCGTTATAGTTAGATATGTAACCGCAAAAAATCTACAAATTATGTTTTTAAATATCACATTACGTTTACTTGGTGATTGTAAAAATGATTTAGTTTCTAATATTTTCATAAGTCTTAAATTAGGAAACTAGCAGTTGTGTCATGTATTTTCAATATGCCTAAGGTACTTGCTTAATATGCTAAGTCTGTGAACATCTATCGCAGAAAAATATCGAGAACTGTGATGTAAGAGAAAACTTCCTTAGTTACAAAAAAGTGTCTTACAATTATATTTAGGAATATGAAAACATATCGAAAACAGTGGAAATTTATAAAAATGAACCAATTTTGATATCAATTTCTCCGAATTCAAGATGAAATTTTTTCTCCACATTCTAAAGTAGCTAACTAGGATCTGTAAAATCGTTTGATGCCATGCCATTACTTTAAGGATAATACGGAGTAGTATGAATTCTATGAAAGCATAAAATTTAGAAAATAATTTTGGGTCGAGCATAGGTGCATCTCTACTATGTATATATTTCGATATGTGATATAAATCAACGCCAGGTGCGGTTAGTACTTGGTAGATAAATAGATAATACGTTTAGTTAGCCCCTGGCTATGTAATGAAAAATACACAGTACAATTTCTGTATTACATTAGAAACAAAAATAAAAAAACATATTTCATTTGTTCATTGTACAAAAGGTGTTTAGGTTTAGTTGTTTTCAATTATTGTTTTCGCTGACCTAAACCTATCCAACCCGATCCTGAAACCCGCCACACACCGTGCCAGCGCAGTGGTTGCACGATCGGCCCCGGGACAGATCCTGACTCGGCAACTGTTCAGTATGATTTAACTATAATAAATCTATTTTGAATTGACTTGAATTGGAAGTTATAGTAATGTACCTCCCGGAATTTTGTTAAAATATTTTTTATGTAATCTGGAATTAGGTCCTTGTTAATTTTATGATTGAAAATTAAAACGTTCTCTATATTCATACAACTAAGACATTTTAATATGTCATCTATCCTAGTGTATATACTGCATTTTAATATAACTTGTATCGCTCTGTTTTCTAACCTTTGTAATCATTCTAGATAGGTCTGATTAATTATATAAGGAATTGTGCGATAATAGGTAAAATGCGGCAGAATTATATCATTATAAACAGAATAATTATAAATATTCAAAAGAATAGTTACAATACTCACTTGGTTTATTGTTTCATAAGTTTTGTTCAGTTTTGTCTCTGATATATGTTTCGGTCTCCCGACCATTACCAAGGAGTCTTAGAAACTAACCTAAAAGTCATGGTTTATATATATCCTTGACATATTCTACCTACTTAGAGGGGGATAATAACTTGATTTGCTATTTCCCGAAGATGCCAAATTAGTTTCCTTTGATGTTAAAAGTTTATTTACCTCTATCCTTATTCATGAGCTTAAGGATATATTACAACTCCTTATCTCGGACAATAAATTGAATCAAAATGAACAAAACGATTTACAAACATTAATTAATATGTGTATTAAACAACATTATTTTAAATTTAATAATAAAATGTATACACAAATAAACGGTTTACCTATGGGTAGTCCGTTAAGCCCATAAGCTGAAATATTCATGGCAAATTTTGAAAACAATCTTTTTACCGCAAACAATAATCTCCTTAAATACATGCATTTTTGGGTAAGATATGTAGACGATGTGTTTTGTATATGGATCGGCACTGAGAGACAATTGTCACATTTCATTCATTTTATTAACTCCCTAAAGAACAAAATTCAGTTTAAAGTTGAAATCGAAAAAGAACGGTCAATAAACTTTTTAGATATTACGTTGACATGTAAAGAACATGGGTTAGAACTTGATATTTATAGTAAGCCAACGTTTACTGACACTCATACACATGCAAATTGTAATCAATCTTGGAAGATAAAACTGCCATCGTTTCATAGCTATGTACACAAACTATTATCTCTTAATTTAAATAGGGTTAACTTTGAAAAAGAAATTAGAATTCTTAAAACACTAGCAAAAATCAATGGCTATGATGAGTCACTTATTGACAAATGAATAAAAAATAAACAGAGAAAATTATTACAAAAATATTTTTATAACGTAACAAATATATAAAACAAAAAGTGGCATGGTATAAATTATGTAAATAAGGTTAGCAACTCAGTATGTAATAAATTAAATAAATTGGGCATTAATGCAATATCAAAGAATAGAAATAATTTAAGTCGCTTGTTGGTTAATAATCAATAAAAGGCAGAAGATATTAAAAAATCGGGGGTATATGAAATAAAGTGTGACGACGGTGATGCTGTATATATAGGTCAGAGCGGCCGTAGCATAGATGTGAGGTTAAGTGAACACAAAAAGTCTATTTTATACAATAAAAAATCAACTGGTTTCGCCGAACATTGCATTGACCAAATTCACTTTTTTAACGGTAGTAGTGTTAAACTTTTGCATAATGCAAACAAAGGACAAATCCTAGACACGCTTGAAATTTTAGAAATTAAGACGGCCGTAAGAAACCATAGAAACGTTACAAATACACAAACAGAATTTTTGAACAATCCTGTACTAGACACCGTAATAAAATTAAAAAGTTCGTAGTCCCGGGCTGTGTTGTTAAATTTAAAGAAATAGCAATTCAAGTTATTATCCCCCTCTAAGTAGGTAGAATATTTCAAGGATATATATTGTAAACCATCAATTTTAGGTTACTTTCTAAGATTCTTTGATAATGGTCGCAAGGCCGAAATATATGTCAGAGACAAAACTGAACAAAATCTATCAAACAATAAACCAAGTGCGTATTGTAACTATTCTTTTGAATATTTATAATCATTCTATTGAATATGTTTCATCAAGAACCTACCGCAGATTCAATCCAATTAATAGCATTATAAACAGTTTTTCTTGCATTTATTGATAGGTACCAACTGACACGTTTAAGAACGCCTACATTTTTTGAAATATTCTTACATGGAAAATCCACATGACTTTTAAAATTTAAATTGCAATCAACAACTCTTAGATATTTGATTTCCGAGATCAATGTTAGATTTACTTCTTGAAGTTGAAATGATAAATTTGTATCTCTTTGAGCCTACTTTTTGTTTTTTTTGATATTCAATTTTAATTTATTTGTTTTAAACAATTTATAAATAAATCCTAAATCGTGATTTATTTTCCGTACCAATCCTCTAGGATCATGTTCAGCAATGTAGACTATAGTGTCATCAGGATAAAAGTGATATTTGCAATTTTTAGAATTCGTATATATTAAAATAACAGAGGGCCAAGTATGCTCCCCTGAGGCACCCCCATATATATATGCAGCTCACTTGATAATACATTTTCACAATTAAATAACTTCCATACTGCACCATTAATTCCATACTTGTTCGGATTATCTAATAAAATCTCTATCAATGGTCGCAAACTCTCTTTTCAAATCTAAAAATATTACACCTTATATTCTTCCTTTGTCCTTAGCTTCCTTCCACTCAATAACAACATATTGTAATGCATTTTCAAAACTAAAGCCTTCTCTAGAGCCAAATTGATATTCACTAAATATTTTTTTCTCCATTATAAAATCTAAAAATTGCAGATATACTACTTCCTCTAATATTTTTTCAAAAGCTGGTAACATATTTATAGATCTACAGTCTTTAGCTTTAATGGTTTTAGATACCTTTCTTACAGGAATTATTGGCGACACTAAGAATTTGGCACAAGATCACGCTCTAATGAGCCATTAATTATATGAATCAATTGTTCATATAGAATGTCAAAATTATCCTTATAGAAAGCCACATCAATTTCATCCGAAATACTCTTGTTTGCTAGATCAAATACGATCGTTTTTAATTCAGTTTTTGTCAAAATTTGCATTTTTTGCTCCTCCTAACTCGACAAGTTCAGACTGCACTATGCACTATGGATGGGTGACTGTTTCAAGGGAAACCGTGTCTTCGCTACATATGTTTCAGCGGCTTGTATATCAGCGTATGCGCGGAAGCTATGCAGTCTTAGGTGAGAACTATGTAGTATACCACACTTCGAAGGGGATATAAAGCTATAGATCTCTGATCTATTAAATGTTAGGCAAGTAAAAAATCCCTGCTTTTTGAAAGAGAAGAGGTTGGGTAAAATTTCTGGTTGGGGGTAGCCCGTCTACTAGTCTACTACAGGTGTCGATATTAGGCCTCAGTTGCGGAAATAGGCCTACGTTTGTGTTAATTTGTAGCAAATTTGAGCAAACTGTTTTTTGGTGTTATCATGCGAACATGGCGGCATAGGAGGTAAATATAAGAGGATAAAATTTTAATATGACATCAAGTACTCTGAAATCCACAATTCGTCAAGTTCAAAAAGTTTTAAAATTATTAGGAAACAGAACTAGACTGAAGTTTCAATGAATTATTCGATTTGTTTTTGCTATTTACCAAATATTATAAAAATATGTTTCATGCAACTAAAAGTAATACAAAAATGTCAATTTAAAGACAAGTAAGAAATTAGTTGCGTAAGTTGAATTTTTCTTCAATTCTGTAAGGAATTCTAACATTCAGTGCCAACTATGTCAAATTTTTCCTCAGAGAAAATCGCGTGAAACTGAATCACCCTGTGTGGTATAAGAAAGCATGACAATATTTTTATTTTAAAAGCTTTGTATCGGGTGGGCGTACTAAACAAAATTGCACCATTAAAGAACTTAACTAAACAGGATCTCTATTGACTATAATCTGTCTATTGATTGTCTGCCTTAAATGGAAAGATCTTTGTGGTGCTAAGAATATAACAAAAATTTGCACGATTTTCAATTTGGCTGAGTTGTTTAAAGACCTTGAATATTGTAATTAATACGGCCATTGCCGTAGAAAAGGATAAAAATATAAACCAAAAAGAACAATATGCTTGGAGGTGAAGAAGTCAAGCCGGTAGTATAACATATTATTATATTTTTGTGGTAAGTGTATAAATTTTCACTTGATTAGTCAAATGTTAGACAGATAGATAGATAGATAGTTTATTTGGTACCCTACACATTTACAATAAATTATGAAATGTAATTAAATAAAGAAGATACAGGACTAAATAAACAGCGCCCACACTTTAAGTACCTCAGTGACACTGTAGTGAGCTTATAAAGATAAGGTTACCCATATTAAATTACTAACTAACATTAATTAATTATAGTACATTATTCCTAACCTATGATTACATGAATTAGTTGTTACAACAGTAGTACAATATTCTTTTAGAACTAATTAAATACATACATATGCATATGCACATATCCATCTAGGTATACGCATGCATATATACACAATATACAGTAAGAGCGGTAAGTGAGTGCATACCGTCGGATGAACACGAACGTGCTCCTCTTGTTGGTAAAATTAAAAACGTTTGCGCCGGAGAACTTTGGTAGAGAGCCTTGAGGAGATTCGTGCACATATTTTCGATTGGAGAATTTCAGTTTAAGTTTTGGAAAAATTCAATATTTTCTGCACAAGGGTCAAGGGTTCCCCCTGTGTATGCAGTTGGAGCACTTGATATTTTGTGAAAGATTGAAAAAACGCTTTCTATTGTCTGTGGCAGGGTATTTTCCACCACCCTGCATATTACTTCTTGAAATAACACACTTGTTTAAAACGAAATTAGAATATTTATTTTTATAACACTGCACAGAGTTTAATACACTTTAAATTAAATTAAAGTAGATTGAAAAAATGATAACTTTTCAACAGCGAAAAAATAAAAAATTCTCGATTTTAGATTTAAATTAAAGATTTGTAAAATTCACTATTTTGGCGAAGGCGCCGATTAAAATAGATTGATAAGTTCACTTATAATTAGATGCGCGAGGGCAGAAAAGATTTGTCGTTTTTTGCTTGGAGTTACCAAGGAATAACTCGAGATCGCTTGTAGAACGCGGATAAATTGACTTGCCCGAGATTCACAGGGCGCAGTCTTTTATACAATCGTTACTATTTGTCGTGCACCGCGAGTCTCGCACAATCGTTTTTTTGTAAGCTGGATAGGTCCCTGGCCAGTCAGTGGGGGGTAAGATTGCACAGTATTGCATCATAAAGGAGAAATTGATTGAATTTCGAATTGAAAATTATATTGCCGTGTATAGCTTGCAATTAGAAATATTTCATTTTTTAAATGAAATCTGAATTAGTTTTATTTTGGAAGATATTTGATAAGTTGTCCGAATTTATTGTACTAATTTTCGACTCACCCTCGTAATACTATTCTGCAGGTGAGCGCTTATAACGAGGCTGCATATTAAGTGCAGTGACTGGCGCGATCTGAACGAACGGAAATAAATTTTGATAACATAAATTATTTGTGCTGCGGGTAGATTTGATAAAAAATATTTGTGCAGATACATGAATGTCGAAGGAGCGGAAGTAAATATTGATGAAGAGCTGTGGAATGTTGTGTGGAAAAATAAGTGATAATTTATTATTTAAGGCGCAATACCGAATAGACATTTAGATTGACCAAAGGTTGTTGTAAAAATTTTATTTAAATGAATTAAATGTTTGTACCAGAGGTATGCAAAGAGTCTTATGAATGATTTGATAATATACGGGGGCTATAATTTTAAAGTTATTATTTTAAGAAGTTTGAGCCGTAAAACGGACAAATTGAATGTTTTGAATTTCGACGTTCTTCTAGGCATCTTTAGGAATTATCGGGTTGTATTGAATTTTTTCAGAAATTATTTTGAAAATTTGTAGTCTTTTGATAATAGAAGATATACGGACACTTTTTTCTAGTTTGATAAGGTGAGCTAAAAGGTGAATTTATTTGGCAAATTTTGATATTTTTCCGAGTTCATTTTTTCACGATACGATTTGGGGTGGACGTGTGTTCAGTTATTCCATTCACAATGTATACGTGCGTCACAGCATCTAAAAATTATAATTATTCTCATAAAGTTTATAAAGGGCCGAATCACTTGGCCCCAAGAAACGATATAAAACAAAAAATCCAGAGGTCGTTGGAAATGTAATTTTATGCTGAATTCATAGATACCTACGAAGCATGTTCTTTTCTTATAATCACGACCAAAACACAAGGCACATGCGAGATTTTAGATTGCCTAGGCCCAAATCGTCAGCTTATCAAAAGTCATTCACGTTTAATGCAATCCATTTGTGGCACAAGCTTGCTTCGAGCATTAAAAAATTGTCTCCAAAAGCATTTAGTAGTAGAATAAAAAGTATGCTGCTTGCCAATCAAATCTTTTCCACTACCCGTGTATGCACCACTTAAGCACCTATTTGTATTATTTTGGCTTATTTTCGTTAGTCCCCCACCTTGCACCTTCAGCGTTACATCGTTGTAAAGTCTTTTTTTATTTTTATTAAGTTTAGTATTTAGTTAATTTACTTTTTTTTTGTCTTGGGGCCATTGGAAGAGCACCATCTAGGTGAAATGGTACATTTACCTTTGTACTGTTTTTTATGGTAAATAAAGATTTATTTATTTATTTATTTATTTAAATGTAAAAATATATAGAGTACTCCATTTAAAAATATAACCTCGAAGATGCTCCGCAGTAGCGAGTCATCTTATATATTTAAAAATATCTTAAAAATGTGCGCCTTTTGACACTGTACCACTTCCATAGAAGAATAATTTTACAAAGTCTTCTAGTAAGGCCCATATTGGACATTGACGCACTATTGGAACACCCTGTATACTGTAAAATATCATAAGTATAATTTATTGTGAACAAATTAATGCATAAGGTTTTAATGAAAATAGTTGAAATGATCGAAAGTCCATAATACAGATTTGTTTTTAAAACTAAAAATTGGTAACACTATTTTATTTCTGTTAAACACGGTAAAATCTAGTTCAAATGTGCTTTTAGAGGGCGGAATATTGAAACATAATATTTTTAGTCGCATACTCCTCAATAAAATCCTTATTTGACTATAAAGAACGTAACCAGACTGCAACCAACAGTTACTCTCAGGGCTATGTGCCCCGCCGAGCGCTGAACGGTAAAATCTCTTCATCATTGATTATTTTTTGTTAAATCTAGGTGTATAAGAATGCCCAAATTGTGAACCTCTTCCCTGTTTAAATCAAGAACTCGAAATATTCAATTGCTACGTTAACAGCAAATTTTGGCTAGTTGGATCAAGATTAATACAAAATTCGATTAATACTTTGGTTATATAATTCAATTAATTAATATTAATTGTTTATAATTTTATTGTAGAGAGGATGTTAAAAACAGCACCAACTCTTTTTTAAATATATTTTGGACTTTGCATTTTGGCAACTATTTTGACTTACAATTTTGGTTTAACGATATTGTCCTGGCGATTCGTCATATTTTTGATTATCTGAGAAAACTCCTATCAAAATTTTGACTACTTAGATTTAGAAGTCTTACGAAGATTCTAACACAAAATTGTACAGAAAGTCCTCGATCATCTTAAATGACCATGCAGTCTGGAGCAGCTCGTACTCGTTGTGTGTGTGTGTGTGTGTGTGTGTGTGCCTCGTGTTAATGACTACGGTTACAAAAGCTATTCGCCAAACTTCCTTTTTTTCTTTAGATTATTCCTTGGGTACTATTGTATTAAATTTTATTGCAATGTTGTTATGTATACTAATTATACAACAAGTGACAGACAGACATGTATATTCTCTTAACCTATAAACATATAGACTGTTCTTAAATTAATAATAATTTCTTTCCGTAGCATAGAACCCTAAACGATTTATAGTATTTTATTTGTGTGTAAATCAATTGCCTGAAAATGTTTTCGAACTGTTTTGTTTTATTGTTTCTGACTCGATAAAAGTATTAGTAAGACTTCAGATCTCATAAGTTTTTGTGAACTTTGGATCGTAATTCGAAAAGTAATAATAACATGGGTTGTTCAGCGTACAATCTTTGATTAACGATTCTCTTTTAATAAGAAACAATATATTATTTAAGCTATAAAAGTGCTTACCAGCTCAGAGTGTGCAACGGTGTTCTTTGACAGAATATAAATTTAAAATGTGTACAGTTGTACTTAAAGGTTTCAAACTTTTAAACTTAATGTGTATCCATTTAAAATTCTTACTATAATGTGCCTTCTAACCAAACGTATGTGGCCTTGATCAAGACATTAGAAAACTTATAAATTGTAAAAATAGATATCCGGTTGAGTGTCATCCTTTTACTCTCTATTTACACTAATACTAATAAAGAAGCCCACAGTTTATCGTCTTTTCTCCAGAGAATTAGAAACTGAAGCTGTACGCTCTTCATAAACTATTTTAAGTACCTATTCTATCAAAGCGAGAGTGAGAGGCAATATAATTTTTATAACACTTTATTTTTAAATAAAAACGACAACAATAAATATATCGTTTAATTATTTACAAACACAAATAAACATTATTTTTACATATTTTCATTTTTTCTTTCTCCTTAATAAAGAAATGTGAAAATATTTGCCATAAGAAAAAGTAGATGTTTGTCTTAATATTACCATTTTACAGATTGAAAATGCTATTAAGTAATAATATCGAAGATTATTATATTAAATTAGGTCCCTGCATCTTTTCACATTTCTTTAAGATTGTGTGATGTTATATGTAGGACTAGGTTGGTCCCATACTTTTAATCTAATTACAAAATAAAAAAGATTACTGCCAAGTTAACAATTTTTTTAAGCGTCTATATTCCCTAAGCTTTATAACATGATATAAAATATTTAAATATGTTAATGAAGCCATACAGCAATGAATGATACAAGTAGAATTGGAAGGTACAAAAGAGATACTGAATTTTGATTTTTGGACGTATTTTTTAAGGGATTGCAAGGGGCAGGTTTGCAGAAATTTAACATGTTGCGCGATTCTACATAATGAAAATTCCCACAAAGACGCAATTTTCTGTCCTAATTCCATATTTAATTCTAATTCTATTTATGTATAAAGGTTACTTTTTACTGCTCATTTCTTAATTACGATTTAACTGAAAACTGTACGAACTTTTCGTAGTAGGTGGCCAAAATAGTGTTTCTTTTATTGATTCAAGAAACATTTTAAAAAATATAGATCACGATATTTTAAATCTTATATGAAAATAACAATGAACATTTCCATATAAGATACCGGGTGTCAACGGATCATGGTGATCCCAACTATTTGTCCTTATTTTTTAGAATATCAGAATGGAACTTGGTAGATGTATTATATGACCAAGAAGATACTTTGTGGTATAACTCTAATTTTTCCCCTTCCGGTTTCACCGGAAATGACCCCAACTTTTGATTTTTAAATGGAACACCATGTATGTTAAATATTTATGGAAAATTCTGAGTACGGTGATACGCGTAAGTAATATTTCGACTCCATAAAAAAAATTGTATTCGAAATTTGTTGGTGCATCTAGGATGCCATGACTAGAAAATATTGCTTTTAGGATACATCCACGGATTCGTTGGAATATCCGCTATTTTATGGTAGTAAAAGATTTGTTAGAAAAACTGTTCAGAACAAATTTGATGCCCACAAAATGCACAATCTCAAATTTGTATGCTCGATTTGATTTTTCTGACACCACACCGGTTCATTACAAGCATTTTTTTCTGGTCATGGTACTCTAGATGCACCAACAAATTTCGAGTCAAATTTTTTTTATGGTGTTGATATGTTACTTACGGCGTATCACGGTACTCAGAATTTTTCAAGGATTCTAAAAGGTCATTTCCGAAAGGGGGGAAAATGAGAGTTATGCCACAAAGTGTCTTCTTGGTCATATAATACATCTACCAAGTTTCATTCTGACATTCTAAAAAATAAGGAAGAAAAGGAGGGTCTACCATGGATCCGTTCACACCTGGTATAGACTGTTGTGTCAATTATATTATTAAACGCATTGAACTTATTTCGGTTTTTCTTGATTAATGTTACTCCTATTTAACTCCATGTTCTTATTAATCAACTCCTAGTTCATATGTAGTATATGAATGAGAAACACAAATATTGCAGGGGAAAATACCCCAATGTCATGGACACCTGTTTATTATTTTATTATTAGCCGTTACTCGAGTCCGAGTATAAAAATGTTACAGTCGATAAATTGTGTACAATAAAAAACAAGTAAAAGGTGTAGTCTAGTGTAATTCCAATTCATCTACGGTGCACACGACTATGGCTATAGAGGCCAATTCGGGAGAGCACATGTCGACCGCAGTCAGGACAAACATAGACCTGGTTAGGTCTTGGATTCGGCCTTCTTGCAGCAACATTTCCTTGATAGCTGGCCACAATCCCTCGCCATTCGGTTCTGTCCGCTGCAAGTTGTTCCCATTGCTCGTCTGCAATACCGCAGGATTTTAGATTTTCATGGAGAGCGTCTTTGAACCTCTTTCGTTGACCGCCACGCCTTCTTCTACCGCTTAGCAATTCACCATAAAGTGTACATTTAGGAAGGCGGTTATCATGCATACGATGAACGTGACCTGCCCATCTTAGGCGTGCTCTTGAAATAAGCACCTCAATTGGAAGGCTGTTTGCTCTCCTGAGTACTTCCACGTTTGATATGTGATGGAACCAACGGATTTTCATCATACTTCTGAGGTGTCTTTGCTGAAAGGGAATAAGAGTATAATGCAAAAACTGAAAATCAATTCTTACTTTTTTAACATGATGGCAGTAACATCACCCCTGTAAAATGGCTTTCCGTCAAATTGCTTCAAATTCTAGTATGTTGTATATTTCGAGGTCCTGATTAAAATTCTCCAGGCGCTCCAAATGCCTTACTTTTAGCTGCATAGCTTTGAGATCGTTAAAAATGGCGTTTTCAGCGGTATCAATCAGACATATGTTGAAAAATATATATAGGACTATTATAAAGACCATTTTGTGTGTATGTATTTGTATGCGTGTTGTCGCGCATGCGTGTTTATTAACCTTCATTTATTCGTGGATTTTTGAGATCTATCTGTGGGGGTCGGTGTGCTGCATCCATAATTGTATTCAACAGAGAAACTGAAGGATAATGAATATTCTGCTCATACCTAACGTACCCAAAATACCATAGAACACTCGCAACATGAGCGCATGTGCGGAGAGTACTGGCTCCAGTCTTGCAGGTACAATAATATCCATCAACCAAGGTATTATCGAGATTTTCATCCATACCTTCTGCGACATTTTCATGATATGAAATGTATATCTCGTAGTTGGACCTGGTCCTGAATCTAGAGTAAACTCTTATTCGCAAAAATCCCCTTTCAGTAATTAATTCATCTATCTGGAATTCTTCATTTTCTTCTCGTTGCAACTTTTCTTGAACATACGATGGTGCCAAAGATATTTGATATATACCGAATGTGAGATTTCTCAAATAATCAAAAGAGAGTCGGGGAAAAGCAATATTATTATCTTCTAGTCTAGCCCATTAACCTCGTCGTCTCTGAAGGTTGTCGATTTCGACGCTCGCTTGGATAACGTTCGGTTCACGGGATTTATTCAGCATTCTCCTCGTCATGTGCACATCGGCACCTGTCATATGGACAGGGGATGAGACCTGTTTAATAATGCTGCCGCTATATGATAAAAATCTTTAAGTTTCTCGACATGTGGCATTTCGATAACGTTATCAAAAACCTTGAACACGCTTTTTTATGATCGTTCCTGGATTCGATTATCCACCTTGTTTTCGTAGTCAAACGAGTCTCATTTGCTTCTTCAGTAGTGAACTGAGTTCGTCCTCAGAGGAGTACATGCGGCAATCTATAAGAAATGTCCAATGCCTCGAGGTAATCTCCTGCATCACGATAACCGCGATCGACTACAAGAATGTTTCGTTCCTGAAACCATGCTCGAATACCATTCACATCGTTTTCGAATTCATTAATCAACATTTGATCATCATTATTCCTGCTGTCAGAAAAGTAAGGTCCGTGAACAGCAAGAATATATCCATCTGGAGCAACTATTAGCACTGGCTTTACGAAGTGACGACTTCTATGCATGGAGAAAGATGTCGTAACGTGCGAAAGTTTGAACTCTTGTTAATATAATAATATGTACAATCCACGCAAGCAATCGCTCTTGGAACTTTAGGATTGGGATTATTTAATTCATTCGCAAAAGGAGTAACATGTGTGGCAATATAGTCTTCCTTAGCTATAGCCTGATGTCCTACATTTTCACTGGCAAATCTCTGCATCAACCTGACTTAGTCGAAAAGTGTACTTTTTGTTTTTAAGGGGTGAAAACTACCCCTTACTCCAATAAATTGAAAACTAATAAATTAACGCAGTGATGGGCTATAATTATGTTCAAGTATGTTAAATATCAATTATTTTTAATCATGGATCTAATATTTCAATATTTTACTATTTAACTACTCTTAAAAACAACCCCTCACACGAAAATTAATAAAAAAATGTGTTTAAAAAGCGTGAAACCTTTTTATTTTTGATCGTAATAGGAGAATTTTTCCCTTTAAGTATAAGAAATCTGATACTTAATTTTTTTAATGATGCAACCCCCAAAAGCCACCCCTAACAATAAAACTTAGGAAAATTTGAAAATTAATAGATGGAAGCAGTGATAGGTTATCATTATGTTCAAATATGTTAAGTATTTGTTGTAACTAATATTTCGACATTTTACTATATAACTACCCTTAAAAACTACCCCTCACACAATTATTAAAAAAACGGTTTAAAAAGCATAAAATCTTTTTATTTTGGATCTTGAATAGAAAAAATATATTCTTTAAGTGTAAACGACCTAATACATCATTTTTCAATAGGATTCAACCCCTAAAAACCACCCCTTACAATAAAAATTAGGGAAAAAATCCTTTTGAAAGCGTAAAAAAATGAAAATAAATTATTTTGAAAAAACAACGTATTTCTTGAAAAATTGAAAAAAGAATATTTACTTAAAACAACTTTTTTCAAAATGTACATTCTCTAAACCATTCAACTTTTGGAACGTGTTATTGGGACATAAATAAAGTTAATTTTTCATGGGCTACGATTAATTTTAATTTTGCCGCTCATGGCGCCAATTTTATTGTCAATTTTTTTTCAAAAATTCCAGAGACTTAACTTACTTTGGTTATAACTTCCTTAATTTTCATGCTAAAGACTTTTATAAAAGCTTATTTTAAAGATCTAATAAAGCTAAAAAAAGTTGTGAACATATTCTCTGAAAAATTACTCATTTTTCCGTTATTTGAGTTTAAATCTTTAGATAAATTTACGACAAACAAAAATTCATCTTCAATGACTCATAAATCGCTTAATATGACCTAAAACATTAATGAAAAACCGACGAATCGCTTTATTTTTTTATAAGCTTCAATTTTGATAAGAATAGTTTTTTCCAGAAAACGTTTAATTTTCGGGTTATTCACGAAAAACTGTTGAAAAACGTGTTTTTTATTGGAATTTTCAATCGCGAATAACTCAGAAATTATTAGGTTGTAGAAAAACTTTATTATTATTATTATACATAAATAAGAGCAGAGGAAAATCCTATTATGCTACACATCTAACAAAATTTAGTTCACAGTACCATATTATCAAGTCTAGCTTTAAAACTGTTCAAAGACGGTGCACAAACTATTTCATATGGCAAAGAGTTCCACTTATAAAACACTCTCAACGTTAAGAAATTTTGACGGACCACTGATCGAAATGGATCTCGCGAAAGCTTCAAAGGATGACCACGAAGACGCTCATCGTTGTTCAATTTATAAAGATGTCGAATTGATGATGTGTTGCTATGAAGTGTCTTGTATGTAATAATTAAATCCCCTCTGATTCGTCGAGTGCTGAGTAGAGGCAAATTAAATAGAAGTAGGCGTTCTTCATATGGCGGGCGATTCTGACCAAATGCCAACCGTGTATATCTACGCTGTACATTTTCCAGAAGATTTGCATCACGAACTAAAGATGGGAACCATACACTGTTGGCAAATTCAAGTATAGGGCGGACGTATAGTTTAAATAGTTTAGATAAGGTGTTATAATCAGCATTCTCAAAAACTTTCAGTATCAAATACACCCTACTGTTGGCTTTCTTGACCTGACGTGCAATATGGTCAGACCATGTCATGTTTTCCGTAATCAAAACGCCAAGATCATCATGTGAATTTACCGTAGACAAAGTTGAGTTATTCATGCTGTAAGATAATCTTGGGTTGCATTTACCTAAATGAAGTACCACACATTTTGCTACATTTAGAGGTAGAAGCCAAATATCACTCCATTCTTGGATATTATGTAAGTCGCGTTGTATCACGTGGTGACAAGTTAGTGGGTTTGAATAAATTTTAGTGTCATCCGCATAAAACGAGCAAAAAGATGTTATGTGGCGGCGTACATCACTTGTATATAAAAGGAATAATAGTGGCCCTAACACAGACCCTTGGGAACACCACTGAGAACATTCATGCTCTCACTAAACGCTGAATCCACTTTAACTTTGAACACTCGATTTGAGAGAAACGATTCAATCCACGCAAGCAGGCGACCTCGAATCCCGAAGTGTTCCAACTTATGTAGTAGTCTGTTTCTAGGCACTTTGTCAAACGCTTTGCTAAAGTCTAAATATACAATATCCACACACGCACAATTGTCCAACGTTTTTGACCAATCAGCTACACAGCAAAGTAAATTGGATTCGACTGATCTACCAGGGGTGAACCCGTGTTGTTCTAATGGAATTAAATCGTTTTCCGATAGAAAAGGCCGCATACCGTCTACAATAATGGATTCCATTAGTTTAACTGCGATTGGGGTCAAGCTGATAGGTCGGTAATTTGTTGCTTTGAATTTATCACCTTTTTTAAAAATAGGTTTGACGATAGCAGTTCTCCACTGGTTCGGTATATCCCCTGAGGCAAAAGACATCTCCATTAAAATACGAAGTGGTTTACAAAGAGAGGTAGAGCAGGCTTTTAACAGAGATGCCGAAATATTATCTATACCTGGGGACACAGAATTCTTCAGATTTTGAATTTTTTCTTCTATAAGCTCTTCGGAAAAATTAACGTGGGAAAGGCTACCCTGGACGCGTGGTATACCAAGAACTTCCGGGATAACACCAGCGGGTTCCTGAGTATAACTTTCGAAGAACGAGTCTGAGAAAATGGTTGCTACCTCTTTATTGTCGTTACTAACAGTCCCATCACTACGTTTCAGTTGAGGTATGGTAACCACAGACTCTAAATTGGTCCGAATATATTTATAGAAGCGTTTGGGGTCGTTACTATTAGCAATGCTGGCTTCAAAATTTGTTCTAGCGCGTGACAGATCTGAACCAAGTCTGTTTGAAAACTGTCGGTGGAGGTTAAAATCGTCGTCCCGGCCAGATCGTCTATACTTTTGCCATAAAGCTCTTTTCTTTCTAATCATTGCTAAGAGTTCTTCTGTAATCCAAGGCTTAGACGGAATTGTGGTGATTGTCCTCGTCGTCGTGTTCTTACGTATTAAACGCTCCAAAGTTTGCGTGAAAACTTCCCAGTTGCTATTCACCTCGTTGAGATTAAGAGTAGCATCCCAGTTTATATTCGAAATATCTATATACTACATTTTCTTCTTAAAATTTGATCCTCTATCGATTCCCAGTGTCATTTTGAATTTTTAAATTTCCACCCCCGAGAAAGGATGGCATTTACCCCCGGGGTGGAAGCACATATCGGCACTAAGTCGGGTTTGTTATTTGCATCATTTTTGAGCTACTGTCAAAATTTCAAACAATTCGGTTGAGTTGATCAGATTTCGGAGGTGAATCGGTTCATTGATTGTACTATCAAGCGCATACAGGCAGGATCCAATTCAATAGCTCTGATCTCTTCGATTACTGATCGATTACAATTAATGCACAATCTCGCTAAATCAACCATCTCGAGCGGGGGCAAATCTATTACATTCCATCTTGCCATGGCGATTTCTCTTTTATTTATGCTGGCGTCGCCGTCAAGCCAACTTAACTGTCGTAGAGGTAATGCAATATTGTAAACAAAACAGGGACGCATATTCTGATATGCCATATTTCCGCCAGTTGACGGTGAAAAAAAAAATATTTTAATGCCTAAGGCAGTCATCAAATACAATTAATCCGTCAATAATGACAGATGATACAGAAAATCAAAATATGATAAAAAAAGAATATCTAAGTGCTAGATAGAGGGAATTATTTTTAAATTGTTCCATTAGTGAATTGCGCTTTTAATCATGTGTTACAACATAAAAGAGTAGCACTTAACTACAGAGTAACAATTTTCTTTATATTGTAAAAAGGCAAAATAATTGAGAAAATATGTTTCCAGTAGTATTGCTGAAAAGTATAAAACATAAAAGACCTATCTTTTTAATTGAATACAATTATGGATGCAGCACACCGACCAACGAAGATTGATCTCAACAATCTACGAATAATTGAAGGTTAATCATACACACACAAACACATATACATAAAATGATCCTTATAATAGTCCTATATATAGTATTCAACATATGTCTCAACGCTCTGCAGCTAAAAGTAAGGCATTTGGAGCGCCGTGTCCCTGGAGACTTTTGATCAGGACCTCGAAATATAAAACATACTAGAATTTGAAGCAATTTGACAGAAAACCATTTTCCAGGGGTGAGTGTGCGGGGTCCTTTAGTCTTCAGAAATGTTTGGTATATTCATTAAAAGCCTTAGTCCCGTATATATACGTCCTATGCTTGTACTAGATTTTTGCCTGTTATTTCGTGAAAGAACTAAAAAAGTAGATCGCAGTCTAATGTGTCTAATGTGCTCAGCTAATTAGTTAATGTCAATTCCAAGGTATATGTTACTTCCATATTAATTATGTTTGCTTTTCGGAATGGTACCTTTCTCTTATTACGAGGTATCCACGGTATCAAACCCCACAGCAATTTAGTAATCTTTGTTTCGGCGTCTATGTAATTCACGTTTCTTGGACAAAATAAGAGGAAAATCATTTTTTAAATAGAAAAATAAAATAATTAATTATGATATCCCGAATATCGCAAGTACTTACTGAATATATCAGATGTACTAATAGTTCTACCCTTATTGGCTATGCGTTAACAAATAATGAAAATTTGCATGTGAACATACATAATGTACCTAAAATTACTAACCATTTAATTATAAGAATTAATTTGGAGAATTGGGATAATCCTAAAGGTCATATTAAGTTTATGTATCGTATGTTAAATGGAGATGTTTTTCATAATATTCGTTAGTTTCACAAACTTAGAATTTAGATAGCACTGATGTCAATGTGGTCCATAAAAATATTTTAGATAAATGTGTTGCATTATTAAATAACTTAGCCCTGGCTATTGTCGTAAATAAAAAAATGTAATCAAGTTCGTTGGTGAAGTACTGAAATTATTTTAGAGTGAGATTGCTTATAAGAATTTCAAAAAAATAGTGAAGCTGCTGAAAGTTTGTGGAATATATATAAAACTAAGGGGAATGAGGTGGCTAACTTGCATAAAATTAAAAAGCGGGAATATTTTGAAAATGAAATTGATAAGGATAAAGAGGATCCAAAAGATATGTAGAGAACTAGTTAAATGTATTATTAAAGCAGAATAAAATACATTCAATTCTAGAAATATAAAATTTTACAAAACTAACAATAGATCTTTCAAATGAAGTTGAAGCAGCTGATAAATTGAATAATTCTTTGTCAATAGTATTATAGATATTTATAATAGTATTGTACAAACACCTGGTTGAACACCTTCCAAGCGTGACGTTATAAATAGTAGTTTAACTGAATTTAAACTATTAACCATAGAGGATTAGAAACAGCAGGCTTCCTTACTCAAGATAAGAAATAATTTAGATGACGTGTTAACAACCAAACTTATAAAAAAACATCATTGATATCATAGTTTTGTACTTCTTAACTTTATTAATACTTCATTACAGTACTGAAATTTCTCAAATGAATCGAAAATAATTTATATAGACCCTATAAGCAAAATTTAAAATGCAAATGAGACAAGTGATTATCATCCTATCAACGCCCTTCCTGATATTGAGAAACTGTTAAAATTGTCAATTAATAATCAGCTCGTAGATTATTTTTAAAAGAATAACTTATTTATAGACAACCAATCTGGATTTAGAAAAAATATTCATGCGAAACAGCAGTTCACTTAACAATATCCAAATGGAAACAAATTATTGATGAAGTAGCTGTTTTTATTGACTTCAAAAGAGCATTGATACTATTCACAAGGAAATACTTAAAAATAACTTGAAATATTATGGTATCAATGGTAATGTTTTTAAATGGTTTCAGCAATATATTACAGACATATATCAAGTCACAAAGAGAGGTAATTCACGTTCTAATTTATTAAGTAATAATATAGGGGTTCTTCAAGGAAGAACTCTTGGTCCTTTATTATTCATTATATTATTATATTGTTATGTACCTTAATTATTTAAACCACATTGCCTGTATGAATTTGTTTGCTGATGACACATTGGCGCTTGTTGGTGGTAAAGATTAAGAGAGACAGTAAATAGGATGAATTCTGAATTAGTTAACAATCAACTATAGGTAATCGTCTCTCTTTACCTAGCACAAGATCCTTGAGACTTTCTGGGGAGTTACTTGAGGGAGGTAACTTGAGAGGGGGTTAAGAAAACATGTAGGTCAAGTTCCTAAATGAAAATAAACTAAAGCTAAATGTAACTAAAGCCAAAGGTATGATTTTAGGGACAAAATACAAGTTAAAAAATGCTATGCTAGATATGCTCAGTTGAATATTAATAATGAAAACATTGAATGGGCAACTGAAACTTAATATCTCACTTTGAATATATCTACAAATAAAATTTTGTAAAACTATCTTTTTACACGAGTCTCTTCTGATATTCATTTTTTGCAAGGAGAATTATTTATCAATATAGATATAGGTAGATAGTTTCTCGTATCAGATTTTGAATGAAAAACGGTTATCTGCTAGGAACCCAAAAAAAGAACTTTTCAATAGTAATTTTGTTGACCATGTTGTATACGTATCATTTCCACGTTCAGTGGAAGTATAGTAACGCAAAAAAAATTTCTTTTTGTTGAAATAGGTTTAAAATGTCATGAAACGTCGAGATTTTAAATTTGAGCAAAAAAAAATTCCTGTCTGTCGGTACACTTATGTATTGTAACAAGATCTGGAACTAGATTATATTTTGATCTCTTTCCGTTGAAGATTTTTTTTAATATATGTATATTTTAATAAGAAAGTAATTTGTATATTAGATGATTTCTATTTAATAAACAACTTACTTTTACTATCAACATTAAAAGAGACAAAATATATCTTTGTACACTTTATTTATATTTAAACAGCTTGTCCATCGTTCCAGCATTGAAATACTCTTAAATATATTGATTAATATATAGGTAGGTACTTATTGCAATTATTTACACCGATAAAATTAATTTTATAGTTTCAAAGAAAATGCCATGAAATAGTAATACGCCAATAAAATCATAAAATGACTCTAAATTGAAACCTCCACCCACGAATTTATAAGTTAGTAGACAATAATTTCTATATTACAAAATAATGTTATTGATTTCGGAACATTTGTTCCGTAGCTAATACCAACAGCTTCTAAAAAAATATATAATTATTTTTAAGTACTTTTTATTACAAATATGGTCTGTCTCCTAGAGAACAAAACTCCTTATAGAAAAGACCTCTTAATAGTGCAGCACAAAATTAACATCTTATAATATTTTACACATCGGTCCCTATAAATAAGCAGCACAAGCCTTGGCGAGTGTTGCGATTTTCATATGAGCGGAATATGAGCATTCCGTGTGAGTTTCCCACTATACTTTTCCTAAGACTACCAAATTTTTTTGTTATATTTTTAATTTTTTTTTTATTCACTTTATTTAGATTAAAGTTATTAGCTATTCCACCACTCCACCAGGACACATACCGAATGCACCAAACAATTTAGAGCATGCCCGCATAGAAAATGACATTAATGAGGTCATTGACCATAATATGCATTTAACTAAACAGGAGTTCCTAAGTCATGGCCAAGTCCTCGGAGATAACTAAAATTGTCAGGATTTCACTTATTAACATGGCACCGGGAAAAGGTGGTATCGGATATAAGCTGCACACCTATCTCCAGAGAAAATCTATTATATTATTAATGCGATCCTATGACTGCAAGTCTGGCCTAGCTAGTGGAAATGCGCCGAGGTCGTGCCCATTCTGAAACCAAATAAGAACGCGAAGCTTGCTGGCAGCTATTGACCTACCTCGCTGCTATTGGCGGAAACTCATTCTGATCAGAATTGATAATGCTCAGCATGAGCTTAACATTAATGATTCTTGTCAACATGTTAGCTGAGGTTTAGGAACGGTCGGAGTACGATGCAGCAGTCGTGAGTATTTTTAACGACGTTAAGGTGCAATACAACCTTGGTAAAAGCACCGCAATGGTCCGTCCCGATATTGAGAAGGATGTGTATACTCTCTGGATCCGACCTACTCCATAAAACGAATCACTATAACTTCCCGACGTACATCACGAAACTCATTCACTCATTCCTGTCAGATATGTCACTACAGGTTTGGATTTCCCAGAATTCCCGAATACGAAGCTGGCTGGAAGTATGTCGATGGTGCAGCCATGGCCATGTACGCTCATTCACATAAAACGCAAGCGACAAATATACTTCTCAAAGCAAACTGTAACTGACAGAAGATACGGAAACGCTGAGAAGTCGGAGGTGAGAGTTTTTAAGTTTCGTTTTACAGAAAATAAAATACTTGTACCAATTTTTATCAGCGGGAACCAAATTCCGACTAAAAGGTGTGTGAAGTACTTGGGGGATAGATCATACCAATGACTAACGTTTAAAATACATCAATGACACGATACAAACGGTCTGCATCATGTCCAGGTGTCTTCATTCGCTCCTAGTCAGGCGTAGCAGACTTGATATGACTTAATAGACAGAACAAAAACCTAATTTACACCATGGTGATTAGGCGATTCATTACATACGCGAACCGGCGTGGTGCAGCACGGCGATGACAAGAAAAAGAACTCAGAGTTTTAGAACATAAATTTATGCGCCCCATATCAAATTCTGAAAGATACACCTCCGTCAGAGACCTCTACGGACCTTGTCACGACATTACCCCAATAGCGAACTATATCCATGATGTTTCACAGATATTCTATACTTTCAAACTGGCTTTCCCTCTAACTAGCAACATTGCACAAGTTATGCAGCAAAAAGTCCTTTTAGAATAAAACATACTTTGCCGTATCAGTTGTTGCTCATTTTCCGGCAACCGCACTAGCCAAACTTTCGATTACTATAACTTTCATCCTGTTTGAAGTTTTTAAATATAAATATCTTTTTAATTTGTCACTCTGACAAAAGGAGCTAGGTTTTCATTTTTGCAATTTGTTTTCACCAAATTAGGTCTATCCCGTCCAGTACATCTAACTCCACGACACCTCGCGTCGTAGATGTCCGACATCTACTACTAGTGAGGACTTATGGCTTTCAGACAGTATCTCTAACGCAACATAGCGTATCATCTAAGGGTTTGCCAACGGGCAATGCAACGTGCAATGTTGGAGATTAGCTTGAGGAATCGGGTCAGAAATGAAGCTGTTAGAGAAAGAACAGGAGTTGTTGATGCCAAAAAGTGTATCATTGCTAGTAAATGGCTCTAGGCAGGGTGCGTCGTCAGCGATAACATCAAGTGGGCGAACACAATAACGCAGTGGCGGCCCAAAGAAATTAGGAGTGTGGGGGATGTCAAACATGATAGATGCAAGTGGGTAGAAACTGAATCTTGAGTGTTCAACGCATACAGCGGCGGAAAAATACCGAGAAGGCCTATGTTCGAGAGTGGACGACAAGAGATTGAAGAAGAAAAAGACTATATTCATAACGTAAATAACCATTTCATTAACTATTGCCATGTAGCATGTTTTAAATGACGCAGAACAAGGTTATATCATCACCAAACTTGGATAAGAGTGGCCTCGATGATCTACAACAAATAAAATCAATTGTAGTAAAAAGCACGATCTAAAAATTAAATAAAAAGTGTGTAGAAATTCATAGATATGAGAAGAGCAATAGGTTGCGGGAGGATAAGCTAAACAAATCTAGTAAACGACAATACCTTTTTAGGCAAAACCCATTTTCCTACTTCACTCAAGACAAAGAGAACACCGATATCCCAGCTTCTGTTAGGGCGGCCAGAAAACGACAGACGTTAATGAAAACAAAGAGGGTGGTTTTCAGATAATCCTATTAATGAAAATGATCGTTACCGGAAGCAAGTAGTCTTTCTGATAAAAAGACATTTCCGTCTTGGTAGAATCTAATGTTCCTAGGTAAATGTTCGATGAAATATATTTGTAAAAAAATAGCATATGTGTGTCGAACATCGAAGTAGCTGATGGTATGTATATCGCAGAAGACCGATTAATTAGTAACTAATAAGTGGACATTTTGAATGACGTTCTGTTTCACTCGGTGTAAGGAAGATTCAATAATGGTTTTACATTTCAATGAGTAAATTTATTAACCATTTTTTTGAGACACGAAACTTAACATCCTGTTTTATTTTAAGTACGACTCGCCAGGTCATACTGCATATATGATTTGAATCTGGGTTAAAGGAAAGAATGTGACACTGCTCCCTGGGTTGTAGAAACGCCCAAATTTAAATTCGACAGAAAATATTTGAGGTTATTTTATTAATTTTTTTAAATATGAAAGGAGCTAATTGTTGCCTTTCAAAATTTGTAGAATAATTTGTATAGAATATGTAAACTTGTATGCTTAGAAAATTGCAAAGTATTCTAGAGAAGAATGGCGATGTTACCAAATATCAATTTGTTCAAGCTTTATTCTTTAAGGGTTCTATTTATTTATTTATTTTTGTTTTATTTTATTTTTTATTCAATTAGTTGCCTTTCGCGCGCGTATATTTAAAATTCAAATTTCCCTCTTTCTTGCCTCAATATGAGTGCGCATGCGCGCGAAGAAAAAGGATTCCTGACGCCAGGCGTTTTTTGAGAGAAGATTCGTTTTCTGTGTGTGCCAGTGAGAGTATCTTGAACTGCAAATTATTAATTTCTTTAATTATTTATCAAACCTTATCAGACCCGACGCCGGAAAATAACGAAAAACTGCATAATCTGCCTTTTGAAAGAGAAAACCAGCTTGGTACCCAGGAGAGTTCACTCATTATTTGGGGTAAGAGCAAGAAAAAGTAAAGAAGAAAATAACTAAATATTTCATTTTATTTTAATTTCAATTTTATTTCAATTTCAATTTTTTATCTCCAACACAATTCTTTGTTAACATGTTTCTCCATGATGTTTATTTTATTGATAGTGTTTTTAAAAAAAAAATTACTGAATTATATTGCCAATTCTTTATCTCGCCAATGATTTGTTAAAATAACACATTTGACATAATTACCAAAAAAACTCGAGAATACAGACTGCTCGATAAAAATTAATTAAGTAATTTAATTCGGCCCCAATAGTACATATTTTAGCATTCAATATCGCAGCTTTGATTATAGCATTAAGCTTTGGCGGAAAGTCCCTCACTATTATTTAATGTATCTGACCAGAGAATGTTGTACTAGCAACAACGTTTTTCCTTATTAGTGCATTTAACTAAAAGTATGGTTAATTTATTTCTTTCAAACGACTTATTTAGATTAGCGTCCTGGTGGAGTTTAGCTTTAGTTATACTGCTACATAACCAAGACATATGCACACAGACAATTACACAACGACCATTCCCTACGACACTGTTATCTGCCGCAGCTGAGACCCGGACTCAGGAGTGGTACAGCGACTAACCTCTCACAAAACCCCATTTATTTCACTGTTACCAACTCGGCGATATATTAAAAATATCTCTGAACATCCACACCCTAGCCAGGATTGGAACTCTGGACGCATTGGTATCAAACCTAATTTGTAAGCATTGAGCCACTGAGCCAGCCTCATTGAAAGAAATCATAGCACACTAGTAATAAAAACATTCATATTTTAACGTTACATTTAACGAATTTTTAGCCTATATTAAGCAAGTAGTAAAAAATTAATGCGTGGTTTTTAAGTGACGACGAAAAATTTCCCAATATTTTTTTCAATCTTACACAAAATTATTTTAATATCGACTCAGATAACTTATTGAAAAAAATTACCTGCTTATATTTTTTACCGTTGAGAATATTGAACCTATCCTCCTTGTTTGTAGTAGTCCCCCTGTGGAACTGTAGAAAAAGGTAAAAAACTTTAAAGTAGTGGGAACGCAGCAAGAAATATTTCCTCCCCCGTTTTCGAGGGTGAGGAATACGATGGTGACAATGGTTTATAACCCACACCTTTATTCAAAAACCCACCCCCTTTTCCGGTGCTTCGCAAATTTCAACCACAAGTCACCCCGCCCGATCTCAAGAGTTGAAACCACACCTCTAAAAACCGAAATACCTTCAAAAAGCTTCAAATCGAACAGAAATTGATATACCCCCGTTTTCGAGGGTGAAAAACACTATAGGGGCAATATTTTCTTACCCGCCCCTCTCCAACTACCCCAATCGCAAAAATCATCCCGTGTTTTTCTTATCTGGACCTGGGTGTGCGATTACTTGTCGGATCGGTTTTCTTTTACTTAATTCCAGAAAATGAAGCAACTTTCGACCACACGCCACCTTGCCCGGCCCCAGGGATTGAAACCACCCCCAAAACCGCAATACCATCATGAAGCTTGAATTTGAACAGAAATGGTTACCCCGATTTCGTGAGCCAGAAAAAAATGATGACAATTTTTGACAAGTGACAAATTTTTGTGTTTGGGGGTGGTTGGGGACGGGTGGGTGAGAATATATACCAATTTCTATTCGATTTGAATCTTTTTGAATATAATCCAGATAATTTATTGAAATTGAGTAATAAATCCCGATCCGAAAGGGCCTTGCACTCCCAAACCCGAAAAACCGAAAAAGGGGGTGGTTTCTTCTATAAATACCTCAGATTAGAGTAAAAAAGATATGAAATATTGCAAAAGTTTAAAAATTTTGAGACAGCAATGGAAAAAAATAACAAATCCGGTTTTACACTCTTTTCTACCCCCAGGAACATTGTTAAATTAACAGAAAACGTGAATTTGTAATAACGTAAGTTTATGCAAACCTTCCAGAACATTTTAATAATTATTAGACATCTTCTATCCAGTTCAAATGTGCTTTTAGAGGGCGGAATATTAAACATAATATTTTAGTCGCAAACTCCTCTATAAATCCTTATTTTACTATAAGGAAAGTAACCAGACTGCAACCAAAGTTACAAATCTGGCGCGTTAAGTGTAATAATTGCATATTACCATCAAAACGCTAATGCTTCGATTGCAACAAACACCAGCCGAAAGACTGATCCTACTTAAAGGAGCTCCCTTGCCAGTCGTCACACACCACTTGCAGACTGCAGTTTCGAGCTGTTGGCTCTCGTCAGCGCAAGGTAGGTATGCGACGACCGACATGAGAATCCTTTGACTATAGTACATCCCGGTATTTTCACAATAGCGACATGTAAAACAGCCAGCAGGCACCATCTAGCGGTCCAGTGTCTGTTGCAATCGAAAAATAAATAGCCTGACTTGGCTTAGCATAGTTCAAATGTGCTTTTAGAGGGAGGAATATTAAACATAATATTTTAGCCGCAAACTCCTCTATAAATCCGTATTTTACTATAAGGAAAGTAACCAGACTGCAACCAAAGTTACAAATCTGGCGCGTTAAGTGTAATAATTGCATATTACCATCATAACGCTAATGCTTCGATTGCAACAAACACCAGCCGAAAGACTGATCCTACTTAAAGGAGCTCCCTTGCCAGTCGTCACACACCACTTGCAGACTGCAGTTTCGAGCTGTTGGCTCTCGTCAGTGCAAGGTAGGTATGCGACGACCGACATGAGAATCCTTTGACTATAGTACATCCCGGTATTTTCACAATAGCGACATGTAAAACAGCCAGCAGGCGCCATCTAGCGGTCCAGGTCCATTTGTAACTTTGGTTGCAGTCTGGTTACTTTCCTTATAGTAAAATAAGGATTTATAGAGGAGTTTGCGACTAAAATATTATGTTTAATATTCCGCCCTCTAAAAGCACATTTGAACTATGCTAAGCCAAGTCAGGCTATTTATTTTTCGATTGCAACAGACACTGGACCGCTAGATGGCGCCTGCTGGCTATTTTACATGTCGCTATTGTGAAAATACCGGGATGTACTATAGTCAAAGGATTCTCATGTCGGTCGTCGCATACCTACCTTGCGCTGACGAGAGCCAACAGCTCGAAACTGCAGTCTGCAAGTGGTGTGTGACGACTGGCAAGGGAGCTCCTTTAAGTAGGATCAGTCTTTCGGCTGGTGTTTGTTGCAATCGAAGCATTAGCGTTTTGATGGTAATATGCAATTATTACACTTAACGCGCCAGATTTGTAACTTTGGTTGCAGTCTGGTTACTTATAGTAAAATAAGGATTTATAGAGGAGTTTGCAACTAAAATATTATGTATAATCTTCTATCCAGTTTGCACCCTGCTACTATGACCGGAACATTGCAAATTTGATGACTAGTGTCACTAACATTAACTACTTGGAAAATTTAAACTTTAGAAAATGTTTCAAATTTGTACTCAAATAAATCTAAATATCTTGGGGTATACATAATAAAACTTGCAAAACTGTTATAATTGTGAAAATGTCTATAAATTAATAACAACTATTTTGGCCACCTCGATATGTACAATGTTTTTATAGGAATTTCCAAAAAATCATAAATACCATTCCCTAGTAACGGCTTACTATAACAATAATACAGTTTTAGGTACTATTATTAATACTGTTAACGTTAGACATTCCAAGAATTAAATTTTTCAGCATACTTAGACCTAATATCTATTAAATTATTATCTAAAACGAAATATTTGGAAATGCTTTATTCTTTACGCTGGTGTTAATTTAATTCTTGGAAGTTCTCTTTACAAAATGTGCGTATCTATTTATGGTCACTGTGAGTAGTGGAGGGCAAATCAGCGTAGATGGCGCTGGGACCCTCATTGCTGCAGACGGAGTCTTCTGGAGTTCTGGAAGGCTCTGCTTCTGTTGCTTCCTCATGGTGCTTGTGGCGATCCCTGTCTTTGTGCTTCCCATGAAGATTCTGAAGAGAAAATGAATATGTTTAGTCAATAAATTATTACATTTGTTATTATTTGTAAGTAGCGTGGACACAAAACTAGATATGCATGGAACCACTTCCTCGTAGATAACTGAAGTTTTGTTGAGAGTTCTATCTAGATCCAGTAATTGCTTCACGTTAAACAGGTCACTTTGATCAAATTAATTTTCAAAATGTTAAATAATTAATGAGACAAAGTTAAATGCCAGCCACTTCTTTACGTTTTTTTCTCAATTGGCACGTGATTAGTTAATGAATGATCTTGGCAAACATCGATCATTTGCAAATACCTTCAATGCATTGCAAGTAGGGTTTCTGATTTCCCGACTTTTTTTCATTCCCGGGAATCGGGAAATAAAAATTGCCGTTCCCGGGAAATAATAAGTTTTTCATATATTTTTTTAAAAACACAATAAAATGTCACAAAGTACAAATATTCATTTTTTAAATGTTTGTTTTCTTTTTCTTCCTTTGGTCAAAAAATAAATCCGTCAGTTTCGTTCCGCTTTATTTATAATTAAAAAGACATAACACTAATTACAGGAAATAACACAATAACGAAATACCATAAAATAAAAATTCTTAAGAACCAAGGATACACTCTTAATCATAAAATAACACTTTAAACTTTTACAAAAAATAAAATATAAAATAACAAAACACGGAACAAAATAAAAAAATTATATAAAAAAATATTGTTAAAATAAGCTTTTATTTAAATGCTTTAAAAAGTAGAAAATAAACTTTGAAGTAAATCAAACCCATCATTTTGTTACATTATATAACTTTCTTTATGATATAAAACCTTGTCGCGAAATTTTCCTGTGGAAAGGCGATTGCTCGTGACCAGCTTTTGTATCATAAAAAGAATTATATAATGTAACAAAATGATGGGTTTGATTTATTTCAAAGTTTATTTTCCATTTTTTAGAGCATTTTTTTATATAATTTTATTTTTCACATTTTAGTCTTTTGATATGCTGTAATCGCCAGATATCGATTTTTAGACGAATCGGATCATAAACGGTAAAGTCGTCCGCCATCTTGGACTAAATTTTTGACTAGAAATTCGCAATCCGCAACCCCGAAAACCCTCAGATACCGATTTTGATCGATTTGGACTTAAATGAAAAAAGTCGTCAGCCATATTGGCGCCGCCATTTTGGATTTCTGAATTTTGTCTAAGAATTCATAATCCGCGACCTAGAAAACCCCCAGATATCGATTTTGAGTTGAATTGGATATTAAACGGTAAAGTCGTCCGCCATCTTGAAGTCGCCATCCTGAACAAAATTTTTGACTAGAAATTCGTAATCGGCGAACTCGAAAATTCCCAGATATCGATCTTGATCGATTTGGACCATAAATGACAAAATTCGTCCGCCATATTGGCGCCGCCATTTTGAATTTCTAAATTTTGAACAAGAATTCATAATTGGCGATCTCGAAAACCCCCAGATATCGATTTTGAGTCGAATAGGATCATAAACGGTAAAGTCGTCTGCCATCTTGAAGCCGCCATCTTGTTTCTTTCTTATATGAAAATGTTGTAGTGTCTTGCCACCGGACTTATACACATGTGGAAAATTTCAGAGGTCTAGCTTAATTAGAACTAATCGAAATTTTGATTCTAAAAAAATTAACAAACAAACAAACAAACATTGCATAAAACCTTTTAAAAATAAAAATTCTTCTTAAAAAAAAATCATACTTATGTCTCTGTTTTTGCGATTTTAAAAACGTTAAATAATGCGAATGAGTGAGCAGTCGTTGCAGAGTCAATTTACGTGATGAGAGCACGAAATTTAATATTTTTAAAACTTATTTTTATTCCCGCGGGTCCGGGAAATCCCGACTGTTATTTCCCGGGAATGGGAACGATAAAAAGTGACATAATTCCCGGGATTCCCGGGACAGAAACCCTAATTGGGAAGTCGTTGAATTTCATTTCATTTCGCAAGGCATTAATGGGCAAGTTATTTTGCCATCGTATAAATATCAAAATGTAGGGCATAGAAGAGAAGTATTTATTTTGTTTTCAAATTTTACTAGATATACTTTTCGATTTAATAAGAGTTATCACTTTTTGCTTTAAAGCGGTCTTACACAATTTAATGCAATAGTTTTCCGATTACAGTTACATATAAAACCTCAAAAGATTTTGAATTGTTTTTGTGAAAATTATAATTTAAATCTCAAATCTAGAGGTTAATAAATCATATTCAATACCACGCGCTGGATATATGCCATCCTCTAAAGCTAAAAATTTCAGGTAGCGTCTTTGCACACGTTCCAGTAAATTTATATATGTATTATAGTGAGAGATATCAATCCACCATATTCTAGTTTAGAACGCACTAGAGAAAAGTATAACGTGTTAAGGGCCTTTATGTCTCTGAAGTTTCGACAGTTTCGTAGCATGAACCCTAGCATCTTAAGTGCTGATGCAGAAGTTAATTTAAAGTGTTCGTCGAAGGTGAGCTTATCAAAATAGATTGCTACATCCTTTATTAAGGTGCAACGTAATAGGTCAGAGAAATTAAAGGAATAGTTATAACATACTGGATCACTTTTCTTAGTGTAAGGGCAAGCTTTGTACTTTGATACATTCATGAGGAGTTTGTTTTGGTCGCACCAAACTTCTACCAGATCTATTTGTGTCTGCAATAATTGAAGGCAATCGTTTATGTTATTCACAACTGCACATAATTTTAAATCGTCTGCAAAGAGGAGACTCCCACAATTAAGAAGCGTTGTTAGCTCATTAATAAATGTGATAAATAGCAAGGGTCCTAGGTTGGATCCTTGTGGTACACCTGATGTTGCTGTATATAAATTGGAATTGAAACCATTGTAGCTGACAAAGATTCCTATCGCCAAGGTACGGGGTAATTAACGAAATTAAGGAGTTACTAAAGCCGTAATAGTAGAGTGTACTATTTTGTCGAAAGCCTTTGAAAAGTCTGTATATGCTACATCCAGTTGACCATGGGTATCTAGGGTATTCGATATTACTTGGGTTATTTCTACCAAATTTGAGACTGTTGACCGTTTTTCAATAAAACCATGCTGATGGGGTGAAATTAGCGATTTTACTCTGGGAATATGTATGTATACAGACACATCTCAAAGACTTTTACAATATGTTTACGATACTTGCGTAAGATGTACCCTTGCACTTTGTACAATTGACGCTAAAAGCATATTGCGCTGTTTACTTTAATAACAATATCGGTACAAATATTATTTTTATTCATTGTCTATTAATTGATAATCCTTTTAAGATAACCATCCTGTATATTATCACAGTAACAGTACACAAAGTTTTCTACCTTGGAAAGGGGTATCGACTATATTCCTGTCACACAATTTATGCATTATTCAATTGAACTAGCCAGTAGGTTATTTTATTCTTGCACAGAAATTAACATATTTAAATTGTAAAATGTTATTTGAAAATGTATGTAAAATATAGAAAAGTTGTCTAGTCAACAGGTAGCTCGTACGTTCACCTACTTTACCGAGTAACTGCTTAGAAATGTGGAATTGTAGAAATAGGTAACAACTGGGGAGGACTTCGAAAAGAAGTCAGTGGGATTTTTGATTTGGTAAAACGGATTTCGGGTGTAAGGTGGGGGGGGCCCAACTCCCCTTCAAGGGGGTGGCTCCCAGAGGGTTAAATTGTTAGTATATTTGTTTTATTTATATCACACAAAATAAGCTTGTACTTTGTTGTTTTCTAGCACCATATTTTATTTGTGAAGCTTTATTTACTAACTAAATTAAATCCTCTCACAAGCGAAGCGAGTTATGTCAGCCATACATATTCGGTATTGCATAAGAAAACACAGTAATGCAATGGGATACCTATGGACGTTGCTTATGTACAATAATTATCTATAAACTTTGACAAAAATACGCCAAATCTAGTACCACGTCACTGCCATTTGTACAATGTGATATGTGGTGGAGGCGCCGGGTACAATTACAACGTGATGTAGGCGACACGACGCGACGCGGGGTGCCAAATTATTTTCCATTTAATTGTAATTAACTTCAATCTATTACTATTTTTTTGGAGTGACCGCCTTGTATATTTGTCACTAAAAGTACAGACGGTATCTTCTTGATTAATTATGTAAATTACATTGAGATATAACACCCACAGACAGACACAGGCAGGTGTCAAGGCAGGCTGGTGGAATTGAAAGACCTCAATTTTTGTAAAGTGTGAAACTGAAAATACGAATAAATTTTGTAGATTGTTTTTTCTCACGATTACAATACTTCCCTTCGGTTAGTGAGAGAGAAGTTAATATGTAACAGCGAATGCAGTGCTTTTATATATTTATTTATTTGTAACTATCTGGTAATACTAGATTTACTACTTGATTTTGAGTGCAGTAAGTAGTACTTTAGCGCATTCAGTGTCGTAATAGTTATTTACGATATGAGTGTCGTAACGTATTATGTGGTAAAAGATTACGATACGTAGATCATATAAAGTTTAATCTATTTCCATGATAATAACAAAAGTAAAATTTAACAAATTTATGTATTCATTTTTTATTACCTTACCACATTAATGTGATAATGTATCACTTTACCAAACTAAAGCTGTAATGTACGTTATTTTGAATTGACAGAGAACTAACAGAATGCTGAACGTTGGTTGTGGCTACAACTAGCGGTTGTATTATTCATTTGTAAAAAATCGTTACGCTTGGAACTTCTCTCGCAGCCTCAGCAGACGTGACTTTCTGTTATTTACATCCATACGCTTTGTATTTACAAATATAGAAAAATCTCATATTGTTGACGAGTACATAGATTGATGAAGTGAACGACAACTACAGTGGAGTTTTAGTGATACTTTAAAAATATTTTATATATATTCATGATCTATTTCACTGGTTGGTAACATCTTTTACAGCCCTTACTCGCGTGCGGTAAACATCAAGTTACCACTATTATTATATAATGCATTACAAGTGTACTAGTAATGGTGAAATAATTCCAAGTACACAATAACCCAAGGATACGTCAAACCAATGGGACCATCAATTTATCGTTTCCATGAATGTCTTAATGTTGTACCATATTGTATTTCCGCTCTCCGAAGTACTGGCAACAACTGACAAAGTTCGTTGGGGATGCTATGCGACGTCAAACAATTATATCATTGATTTGTGTCATGGAATCAGTAAACTGCGTTTATTTGCTTAAACCATTTTTTTAGATTTATTTAAGTAGGCCTATTTCCGCCACTGAGGCCGAACATCGACGCCTGTAGACGAGCTACCTCCAACCATGAATTTTGCCGAACCTCTTCTATTTCGAGGAGGAAGGGACCATTTACTTACCTAACATTTAATGGACAAGGAACCGACGGCTTTACATCCCCTCCGAAGAATGATATATCCACTACACAATCCTCGCCTAAGATTGCACAGCTTCCGCGCATACACTGATATACACGCCACTGGAAGATGTGAGGCAAGGACAATGTCTCCCTTAAAACAGTCACCCATCTAAGTACTAACCGCGTCTGACGTTGTTTTACATCGCACATCGAAATATAGTGAAGACGCACCTACGCTCGCCCCCTGCTTGATCATGGAATAGGTAATTTTGTGTGTAGGTATTATGTATTTTGGTGGAAAATAGGAGGCTGCTCTTAAATGTAGAATTATAGAATAATTCTTGAAAATGTCATATTACCATAGTTCGGTAGTTATGTAGCGAAAATTCATTTTCCATCAACTGTGCATACTGACCAAAATGAACTCTTCTAAAGCAGTAACGTTAAAATTTTGCCTTGGCCAATATATAGCCCAGAAATTAATCTAACAGAAAATATTTCAACCAGCGCTCCTTTATGTAATAATATCAATGAACAGTGCAAGGCAATTAAAAATACTTGTGTAGAAATGATTATTGACTATGAATGAGAATGAGAATGGTTTTGTTGCATGCCTACGCCACTGCTTCATGGAACGTGCGAGAAAATGCTGAAGGCGCCGTGTTGATTCTAGAATGATCGAGTATATTTGACGCGGGTATATATACAGTGGATCTAAACGCGAGGAGGACAGTTGTATTTGAGATGAACAAGAAGAAATAGGAGAGAATAATAAGTTGTGAATTATAGTAGTGAGAATAATCAGTGGTTTATGAAAGTATTTGTTGCAATTTATTGAACCTACAAACAGAATGTTTACTGGAGATTGTAAACACGTAACAATTGGTGTCAGAAGCGGAATTGCAGCAGGATTTCTGAAGAATTCTAGAAAGTTCCTAGTGTTCTATTTGGAAACCACTCAAGATATCGAAGTGCTTTAAACTGAAAAGTGATATAGACATTAGAGAAGACATATTTGTGAAATTTTGAAAAAGTTCGAGAATATTCTATTTGGAAAGTAATGCAGTTCGTTAAATTCTGTCAACTGGAATGCGATATGGACATCAAATTAAGTCACTTATTGTGACATTTTGAGAAAAGCTCCAGAACCTTCTATTTGGAAACTAATGCCGTTAGCTAAACTCTTGTCAATTGGAAAGTGATATAGACATCAAATACCTATTTGAGTTCTGTCGGCTGGAAAGTGGTATAGAGATTGAATATTCTATTCTAGATTTTGTAGAAACATTTGACTTATACCTGATATAGACTTTAAATAAGATTTGTTAGTGTTGTTTTAAGAAATTTTTGGATAGAAACAAGAAGTATGGCTGCCGAAAAGCAAATGTAAGACATGTTTGAGCAATTTAGAAAAATGATGCTAGACCAAAAAGAAGAACAAAAGAGACGCGAAGAAGGAAAAGAAAGGAACGTCAGGCAGAAAAGAGGGAACAAGAAAAACAACATCAGGAAGAAAAAGAAGAACTGAGGAAAATGATGTTAGATCAAGAAAAGAAGAAAAGGCAGAACATGAAAAAAAATGTCAGGAGGAAAAGGCAGAACAGAAAAGAAACCGTCAGGAAGAAAAAGAAGAATAAGGAAGACGTGAAGAAGAAAAAGGAAGGAAACGTCAAGAGGAAAAACAAGAAGAAAGGATACGCCAGGAAGAATTGAGAAAAATTATGCAGGTGCAACAAGACGCTATCCTGTCGGCCACTGATGAAATAAAAAATGAAATTAATGAGGATATAGGAATATAAAAGCTGAAGGAAAAGTTGGTGATATTGAAGAGGAAGTTACTAGCGTCGAAAGGAACGTAAGTTTGGTCGAAGAAGAAGTAGAGCGACTGAAATGGCAGTTGAGGGAAAGAGGTGGCCAGCCAATAGTATCATCAGGCCCTCGGTTACAACCGCCCACCTTTGACGGTCAAATTTCATGGACGACCTACAATAGACAATTTGAGGCAGCGCCTTGTGCTAACAACTGGAATAACGATGAAAAGGCTATGACATTAATGCTAACGTTAAGAGGTCAAGCCTCAGAGTTGCTTCAGACGATTCCAGTGACGCAGCAACGGAATTTTAAAGTTCTGGAGGCTGCATGCACTAGATCTAAGATATGGCGACCAGCACCTCGCCCAAGTATATCGGACTCAGCTGAAATCACATATAAAAAATGCTAGGGAGAGCTTAAGAAAATTTGAGGCTGCAGTATAGAGACTGGTATCTTTGGCCTACCCGAATGCACCAAGACAGTTCCAAGAGCAAGTGGCAGTTGACGCGTTTATTGGTCGCGTAAAAGACAGGATCAGGCGGGTCCTCAGATTATCTCGGCATAAGACTAGTAGCGAAGCATTGATTCATGCACTTGAGGTGGAGGCCGCCTATATGGATTCCTCATCGCACAGCGTACGAGCCGTCTCTGTGGAAGAAGCCCAATCAGAGGAAACAAATTTGGACACCAAACTCAAGGACTTAGGGCCAGATGTTTACTTAATCGATGACATAATTTCCAGGAAAACAGGAAAGTCGACAAGGAGGTATTCGATGTTACTGTTGCAACAAACGATGGCATATAATGTGAGACTGTCGACAATGGAACCTTGGGGAAGTAAAAGCTGCAAGGAAAGAGGAAAGCAGTCCCGAAAAGGCGAAAGTGATGGCTATGCTAAGGAAGTGCATGCTGTGAAGTGAAGGCGGTTAAGATTGAGGTTCCGAAGGATTGGACGAAGGAAGTTGTAAGGACAACTGAGCGATGACGAAATTGGACTTACATAGTGGAGTGGATCGGGCAAAAAAAGATCCTCAATTTGTAGTCCTCAAATTAAAGAAATTTTTTTCCCAATCGACTAAGTTGGGTCTCGGCATTATTTCCCCACTTACGTTCCACAGATCTGAGGGTCGAGAGGGGGGAGGGGACCATTTAAAAATACGGGAAACCGGTTTTTCGTCAATAAGCCGACAGGTGTTGATTCCACAAAAAAATATGTACTTCCCAAAAATGAAGAACTTGACAAAATACTTCATTTTGGTTCTCGACCTCATCGACGTTGGACCATTATTTAGCGAGGTATCGCGAATTAACGTTACAGGAAGGAAAATTTTTCAATTAATTTTTTCTCGGCTCGACATGCACGTAGGACTTTTATTATATTTTTCGTAGAATGGTAAGGTCATCCATTTTATGAGGCCGGAGGCTGGGGGTGGTGAGACAATTCGTAGGGGAGGGAGGGAGGTAGGACAAATTTCTTTTAAACCCCGATAACTCGTGACCGGAGAGGAGGATCGCAAAAAATGAAAGTGACATTTCTTCAGTTTTCACGTGGAACTAAATAAAATTGTCATAAATCGACTTTTGTGAAAAACACGCGGCTGGTGCGCGCAAGAATTTTTGACCTTTTTTTCCAAAAAATGTTTTTGTCATGAAGGGAAGGGGTGGGGGAATAATTTTTATGTCAATTGATGGCTTTATATTTTATCTTCAATTTTCGTCCAACTAGACCGCACTCCGATAATTATTAAGGGAGAGTGCAAAATTTCTGCTGTATAGCGGGAGAACAGAGAGGAGTGGGGGGTTCCAGCAGTGCTCAAAACAGATCAGTTTTCTTTTTATTCATGCACTTTTTAATTTTGCCCTGTCCGTATCTTGCCAGCCCGCGCGAGTTACAATTAAAAAAAACGAATGGAAACGAGCGATCGAGTCAGTCGACGGAGCTTACTCTCTCCACTTCTCTATCTCCTGTCTGATTCACACACGCATGCACTTACTCCGATTGTCATAGTTCTCCTATCATTAACTGAGAGTCACTTGAGGACCAGATAGAATCGATTTTTCTTAATATTCTAACAAATAACAATCTGGCACGCTCTTTTTGCAGTATTACTGGTATATGGTTAAGCATCCATTTATAGTTTTGGAATGTAAACGGAAAGAAGTTTGTCAAAGTGCTGGTCTTTCCATTGCCGTGTTTGTTAGTACTTGCAGTCCGGGACTTGAAACTAAAATGTGAGAATGCCATTTGTTATGAATCGTCAACTCTACTGTCGCGCGCAGTATATGAACATCGCTGTACTTTTACTTCCACGTCCAGTGAAAGTATAGTAACGCAAAAAATTGTTTTGTTAAAATTTCATGATTTTAAAGAGCGAAAAAAAATTTCGGTCTGTCTATCTGTCTGTAACTTTTTTGTGCTGGTTTGTCTGGTCCCCAAGTGACTCTCAATTAATGTCAGGAGAATTATGATAATCGGAGTAAGTGCATGTGTGTGTGAATCAGACTGGAGTGAGAGAACTAGAGAGAGTAAGCTCCGCCCCCGGCGCGGGCGGGCAAGATACGGACAGGGCAAAATTAAAAAGTAGATGAATAAAAAGAAAACTGTTTGCCCTCTGTTTTGAGCCTTGTTAGAACCCCCATTTCTTCCCGTTCTCCCGCTATACAGCAAATACTTTGCACTCTCCTCTCTCCTTAATAATTATCGGATTGCGGTCTAGTTGGGCGAAAAATTGAAGATAAAATATAAAGCCTCTCCTACTAATTGTCCCACGACCCCCAGCCTCCGGCCTCTTAAAATGTATGACCTTGCCCTTCTATGAAATGTATAATAAAAGTCCTAAGTGCATGTCGAGCCGAGAAAAAATTAATTGAAAAATTTTCCTTCCTGTAATGTTAATTCGCGATATCTTGCTAAATAATGGTCCGACGTCGATGAGGCCGAGAACCAAAATTACGTGCTTTGTCAAGTTCTTCATTTTAGGGAAGTATATATTTTTTGTGGAATAAACACCTGCCGACTTATTGACGAAAAACTGGTTTCCCGTATTTTTAAATGGTCTCCTCCCCCTCTCGGCCCTCAGATCTGTCGAATGTAAGTGGGAAACAATGCCGAGACCTGACTTATTCGATTGGGGAAAAAATTCTTCAATTTGAGGACTACGAATTCAAAATCCCGATCCACCCCACTAATACTGAAGGCAAAAGAAAAAGGCGCACGACCAGAATGAAAGGATGTGTCGAATAGAAGTGTCGAGTTGAAGGCTTTGTGGGCGCAATGGGATTCCCTAAGGCTTGAAGATGGACTATTATGGAGAGCATGGGAAATCCCGGATGGAAAAGTAGGTACCATGCGGTTGCTGATACCCAGGTGCCGAATACCAAAAGTACTTCGGTAAATACACGAGGGAATATCCAGAGAGCACTTTGGCAGTATTGAAACCTTGGCTAGAGTACAGGAACGATTCTACTGGATAAATAGCCGTCAGGATATAGAGGCTTGGTGTCGCAGTTTCAAGGTTTGTTATGACCGCAATGTCAGTTTCGCAGGATTCAAGTTGTGGGGGACTTGTGTTACAAGTTTATTCCGTGCAGAGTCGTTTCGGGGTTATGTCACTATAACTTTGTAATTTATAAATTGAATTGTTGTTTTGCCTACTTCACTTAGGGACTTTCAGTTTCTGTTCACCTTACCAACACTCTGAGTGAAATTCTGTAGTATCTGTGGCTATCCAGGGACGCGCCTGAATTTCTGTGTAATTGTTAATAATTATTTCATCAGTCATCCTTTCAAGTTTGTTTATTTATATTTCTAATTATTTCATTGACACCATTGACATTGTTAAATAATTTTTGGATTGTCCAGCAATGGTATAATTATTATTTCAAGCTGCAAGAAAATCAATCCTGCACGGCTATGAGAATATGTGTTTCTGTACTGTGTTCTGTCATATTCGGTTTCTGATGTGATCATGGCGTCGGCGGAAGCTGTTTATTTTTTTGGAGAGCGTTTTTTCTCTTGGGTGCGGCTCCTAGCTTTCTTTTTTCGGCTGACCACCGGTAAAGGTGCCTGGTATCATTTTGGCTGTACTTTAAGCTCCAATCTTTTTGATTGTCCGCAAGGGATTTATGTACATAGCCTTTCCGAAGTTATTCTCCACCATTGTGTGTTGCTTTTGGTGAATTTTGATGTTTATAGATGGAGAGAAACTTACCCTCGTGGGATTTTATGGTCTAGGTAAGGGGCATGCCCACCACTACACCGTCATTAATCAGCCCTAACGCCACAATTATTTTCTTTTAGGCACTTGAAATCGTTCATTGCAGGCATTGCTGTTCTTGTATGTAAACTGATTTTAAATCTAGGTTTTAACATGTGTGTCCTGGTGTCCATGATCCGTTTTGTGAGTCGGTGTCCCTGGTTAATTGTATATGAAAGTCACAACAGAATTATAAGGACCCTTAGGAAAAAGGTAACGAACCCAGTTGCTCCCTGTAGCATAAACCATGTTAGACATTATTTACAACATTATTTTCCTCCTCATTAGGGTTCTTGTCTTGGGCTCGAGATTCTTGTTTGGGCTCTGGATTCTTGCTTTGGGCTCTGGATTCTTGTCTTGGGCTCGAGATTCTTGTCTTGGGTTCGAGATTCTTGCTTTGGGCTCTGGATTCCTGTCTTGGGCTCGAGTTCCTTGTTTTGGGCCAAGAATTCGGGATTTCTTCTTTCCGGCCTAGCACTCTGGATTGGGTCAAAACAGAAGATCCGGTTCCGGATGCCTTTTTTCACCTAACACCACCTCGACTGGAAACCTGTGGAGCGTAACCCCTGGAAGTAGTTGGGCCTTCAGCCATTCATAACCTTTGTTTCCCTTATTATTAATCTTTTGCCTCATGTAACAATTTTCCCTTACTTCATTAAATAAACACCTTTGTTACTATGTAAACCACTTGTAGCTACACCTGGGAAATTAGTAAGTATGTGACCAATTGAATACCATTTATTAGTAGTTAATGTGGCCTAAGTTAATAATCTTAAGAATTTGCACTGCTGTATCGGCTCCTGTGTGAGGAGGGAAAGGTCGAAGCACCCCAAAAAATATATATGTATATCTCATATCGACTCTGCCTTTAATAAACCATAATATATTTGAACGTTCTTTTGTATTTGCTCTAGGCAGTACGCTGGTCGTACCTAGACCCTGGGGTCTCCGCAGAGCTAGCCGCACGCTCTACTTTGGGGCTCATACGTGTGGTAGTGTCAAGTTTTTTTTCCCTTTTTGCTGCCTACCCCAAGTCAATGCCCCTCAGGCAGACATCAGCCTAACATCTTTTCTATATTACCAAGTGCTGGTGGCACTTGGTTTGGTTGTATAACCCACAGCAGTGTGAAGAAGGATTCTCGAAGTAAGAAATCCAAGATGAAAATCGCGTACCTGGACAGATTGACGAAATATGTTGGGGACTCTGAATTGCCTGACTGGGACGATCAGGCTCAAGGAGGGGAATAAGAAACAGTAATAAGTTGTCAATTACAGTAGTGAGACTATAATAGATGGAACTTGAAGTTAGTGTGTACTAATGTGCATAAGGACTTAATTATTGTAATTAATTGATTGATAAATCAGTGGTTTATGAAAGTATTTGTTGTAATTTATTACCTACATACAGAGTGTTTACTGCAGATTGTAAATACGAAACAGTTTGTTGTTATTTCCTAAAATGTGTTATCTATTCTTATTTTTACTAGAATAAATATTTTGTTTTGTGCACATTAACTTTATTTTGTCAAAACTAAAGTGTCCTATATTTATTCTGTAAATTACCATTATAACTATTCCTCTTGCCTTCCCCCCTTAAATAAAACTATGTGATTTGCATAGTTCGCTAAATGCAAATAAAAAATTGTTTTATAATTAAATAAATTCCTCTGTTCGGTTATGATAGTATCATACCTTGCAGATCTACCATTTTGAAGTCGCACTCTTCTTGCGAACACGTCATATATGGAGGCACCGGTTAGCGCTTAGATAAAAATGAAAGAATATCTGAGGCAAATTGATTTATAAGTAACGACGTGCCGCAAAACATATTCTTGTTGTTTCCTAACCCATATTAGCTACACGTTGCTTGCTGGCTAGTAGGTCTGCTACTGTATTACTAACTCGTTCTAATCTTCATTTGAAATCTTCACGGTGAACACACTTAAGTGCATCGCTGTAGGGCACTGTACTAGGTTTTATAACTCTTCTATATTTCTGTTTCGTTTTGGTTGTTATTGAAAATGTGAACTATGAACTTTGACATTAAAGTAGACAACGGAACATTCCTCAGCTATATTTCTCATCTCAACGTCTTAATTTGTATTTTATATAGATAAATAGGCTCACCAAAATTAAATTTGTCTAAAATTGCAGAACGCAATAATACATTAAAATGATCTGGAATAAAGTTGAGTATATTCTCAATAAACTACAACTATTAACTATGCAAACGGATCATCATCAATATTAATAAAATTTTGTACTCTTAATCTCAAAGTCGAAAGTTAATAGTAATGTCTTTATTCATTTAAGCGTAAGTTAAAAGCATTATTACTGAGCGATGAATTATGATACTATTAGGTATAAAGAGGCAAATAATAATGCGGTTCTTTGCAGTAGCAAACGTTTACCTTCCTTTTTTTTGATGTTCAAATTCACTTAGTAAGTGGAAATTTAAATACTTATAGAGTTAAATATAAGAGTCCTTTTTTGGACTAAACTTCGCTCCGGATATACTTCTTAACTAAAACGTTACTATTATGATTACTACCTTTAATTGTGTTTCTTATTAATCTTTAGATATGACAAACGTGTTCGTTCGATATACGCCTTATTGTAAGAAAAAAATATTTAAAATCAAAATCGTTAAAAGAGATTGTCATCGCGATATGCTGGTTGGAGAGGCCCTTTATTGCCATTTATTATTCTCTAACAGAATACTCGTTATCGTGCAGATCCATCCTCATTTGTTGCGTAGCAACTCTAAAGCTCGCCATGCAGGCACCAACAGAGAGTATAGTTTAAATTCAATGGCCGATATGTGTCAACAATAAACGAGGTAAATTATTTTTTATGTAGGTATATGTATATAAACTTCCTAAGCTCGCAATATAAGTGTTAAAAACTAATGCAAAGCTATTTTATGGTTGATAAAGAAATATGGAATACCTACACAAAATAATTTAAGTATAACTAAAACTATTTCTAATGCGGAAGCATCTGAGTACTTCTCTTAAACTAATAAAATTAATACTACTTTGTGTTAATATACAAAAAGAATGTAACTCTGATAATAATAAATTTGGAAAACAATATTTCCTCTTCGAATTTATATACATATTGTGTCACATTTAAAATGAAGACAGATATATTCGTTATTTTTTTTAACCAAATTTCATTACGAAATTCGCATTTTGCATTCGGTTACAATTTTGGTATTCAATTTAATAGGATGCCATTGAAATAGAAAAAAAAATATTGAACAAAAGTGTTAATTTGACAAAAAATACATTTTAAGAGAAACGAAACATACAATTAACGTTTAATAAATGAAATTATTAAAGAAATAACAATTTAAGGCAACAATCAGTTTTTGAAATAATTACTCGTTGCAAGTAAATACAAATTTTAATAAATTGTCAGATGTGGCCTCTCTCAACTAATCCACCTTCAATTCGAATACCTTTCTCAATTCTTTTCCGATTATTCTTCTCAGATCTGGAATGCTGATTTCACGACAGGTTCGTCTTATTTTAGCACACAGTTCTTCTCGATTTTATTTAATAAGATTATTGCTGAATCGTTAATTTTTCTATTTTTAGAATAATTATAAATATTTAAAAGAATAGTTACAATACGCACTTGGTTTATTGTTTCATTAGTTTTATTCAGATTTCTCTGACATATGTTTCGGCCTTGCGACCATTATCAAAGAGTCTTAAAAACTGATAATACTCGCAAGGCCGAATCATATTTCAGAGAAATCTGAACAAAACTAATGAAACAATAAACCAAGTGCGTATTGTAACTATTCTTTTGAATATTTATAATTATTCTACTGAATATGTTTCATCAAGAACCTATGGTTAAGGTGCCCGTCGGGAAAAAATTTGCTGATACATACTCTCTCCAAACTTCGTGTATGGCTTCATTGGACCTAGTCTGACAGCATTTTCCTCTATCATTTTTTTTGTTTTTGGGGCGTTTTCCCGCTAGATTTTCCGAAACATGTCATTTTGACGGCTTATAAAAAAATGTATAGATACTGTTATTTTTCCAAGTAGAATAGCTTAAAAATGTGAATTGAAACGTGAAAAAATAATTGTCTGACAATAAATGTGGGTCATTGGGCGTGTCCGCTATCTCGAACATGTCGGAAAAACGACTATAAGAAAATTTATTAATAACCAGCTGATTTTCGCTGTATTAATTTATTAAAACATACAAAAACAAGTTTTCGTATTGTCTGACGAAAATTATTTTCCGAATTCCCAGTCTGACGCGTCAAAGTTGTCGGTTTCATGACAGCAAAAAATTTATTCATAACATTTTTTTACAAATTTTTTTGATTTTTAAATAACATTTATAATACGATTAAAAAATTGTCTGACGGTGACATAAAGCCTTTTAGCTGGAAATGTTAAATAAAAGGTTTTTCTATGTGGTTGTCAAGCTACGCTTGAATGTTACATTCATAATAATATGTATATATTGAGGCTATATTTATAAATAACAAGCTGATTTTTTTCAATATAGCTTAATAAAAATAAGTCAAATCCAATTTTTTGATTGTCTGACAAAAGGTCTTTTCCAGTTTTTCAGTCTGACGCCTGGAAAATACAATTTTTTAATGTTGTAATTTCCTTCAAATTGTCATGATTATCTCATACTAATCATTGAAAAATCATTTTTACAGTGTCAGTAAGAATAAGAAAACATTTTTTTATAATAATTATTTTATAATAATTGTTTTATAGTACTTGAAATTATTTTATTTTATACCTTTTTTAAAAGTTTTTTACAATAAAATAAATCGTATAATTTAATAAAGTGCGGACTGAACAAAATTTTTAGGGCGATGCCAGGAAAATTAGTTTTTCAATTTTGGAAATATGTCGTTTTTCTGCTGCAGAAATTCGTTTTTCATGTCATAGAATAATTTTTAGCATCGCCTTAAAAATTTTTTTGGTGCATAATGTTTTTTTTTTATTCCCTGCATACTTCATATATTTTTGATGCAAAATTACATACTTAAATTGAATTAATATATTTACCGAAAATGAATTAATTGTTTTTTCATTTGTAAAAGGTACTTTGTTATGACTAATATTGTAAAGTGTTATCTTATAGCTTGTTTCAAGACCTTTAATTTGGGCCCTGGATGAAAATTTCCGGACTAGTAGTACCGGAGATATAGCGATTTTAAACGTACTAAATAAAAAGACAATTTTTCGCTACTTTTTTCTACAAAAAGTTTTACGTATTTTTCAATATTATCGAACTTAAAACTTGGGTAAGTCGAATTCAGATAGTCTAAAAGAGTTCAAAAAATTCAAAATAAAGATTATAAAATAAGTAAGTTGAAATGCCGTATCTTTTTTAACCGTCCTCTCGACTAAACGAAATTTAATTTTTTTATCGCTCTAACTTCGACGGCCGCTATTGGAAAATTATGTCTTTTCGTCAGACTCTCGTTATGCCCCACTGTATTTATCAGACACTTATACCACAAATTAAATACCATTTTCTGCGTATAATTTTCCAATGTCTGAAGGTTATGAATAAATTTTTTGCTGTCATGAAACCGACAATTTTGACGCATCAGACTGGGAAATCGGAAAATAATTTTCGTCAGACAATACGAAAGCTTGTTTTTGTATGTTTTAATAAATTCATATAGCGAAAATCAGCTGGTTATTAATAAATTTTATTATAGTCGGTTTTCCGACATGTTCGAGATAGCGGACACGCCCAATGACCCACATTTATTGTCAGACAATTATTTTTTCACGTTTCAATTCACATTTTTAAGCTATTCTACTTGAAAAAATAACAGTATCTATAATTTTTTTATATGCCGTCAAAATGACATGTTTCGGAAAATCTAGCTGGAAAACGCTTCAAAAACAAAGAAAATGATAGAGGAAAATGCTGTCAGACTAGGTCCAATGAAGCCATACACGAAGTTTGGAGAGAGTATGTATCAGCAAAATTTTTCCCGACGGGCACCTTAACTACTATCGCAGATTCCATCCAATTAATTTTCTTTTTTTGGTATCTGCTTCTTTTGTTAAAATTTTTGCCGAGTCCCAGTTTACTTCGTTCACAAATCTTTGATTTCTGAATTCCATTCTTCCTAATGTAATTCTTGTGCTCATCCAACCTCACACTGAAAGGTCTGGACAACTCACCCACATAACATTTATCACATTCGCACAGGATATTGTAAATACAGTTTTTTGAATTCAGCTCCTGGTTTATCGGTTTTGTTTTTGTTAAAATAGATCTCAAAGTGTTTCCCGTTTGAAATACCGTCCTAATCAAATTTGTCATTTATACAGCGTAGCATCTCCGATAGTCCGTATACGTAAGGAATTGTTGCTGTATAATGACGTTCAGATTTTTGTCGTACCTGTATTTTCAACATTTATGAAAACTCTATCAACAAAGACTTCAAAGGGTAAATAATACAATTGAAACAAGCGTTTATAGAAAACCAACACATACTAACAGTTATCTAAATTTTAACTCAAATCAACCAATAAATGTTAAAGGGGGGGTGTTGTAAAATGTTTATACGATATTGCCAAAATAATTTCATCTAATAATTAAATAACGAGAAAAAATTTATAAAAGAGGCTCTAGTATAAAATCAATACCCTGAAGCCTTTGTTGATAAATTTTTTTAGTAAATGTTGAAAATAGGGACAATCAGGTAGGACAAAAACCTGAAAGTCATTATCCAGCAACAATCCCTTATTATATGTATACGGACTACGGTATTTTAAATAGAACACTTTGAGATCTATTTTAACAAAAACAAAACCGATAAATAGGGAGCAGAATTCAAAAACCTGTATTTACAATATCCCGTGCGAATGTGATAAATGTTATGTGGGTGAGGTTGGATGAGCACAAAAATTACATTAGAAAGAATGGAATACAGAAATCAAAGATTTGTGAACATGCTTGGGAAAACGGACATAGAATAAACTGGGTCTGGGGAAAATTTTAACAAAACAGGCAGATAAAAAAAGAAAAATTAAAGAATCAGCAATAATCTTATTGAATGAAGATAAATGCCTATCGAATTGTCCTGTAGATATTTGTACAACCTAGCTACCAATATTAAAAGAAGAATTTAACTAACTCAACATTATGTAAAAGAAAATATCATCAGTTCTATGTACGTAGTAAGTATCTATGGAAATAACGTAAACAGAATCTTAAAGCTGTATATTTAACGTACACAACAAATAAGAGTCCTTCGAAAAAAGCTTTGAAAACGGAAAGAAACTACTTCCGAAACGTCAGCAAAATACATTATTTCTATGTTTATTTCGATTTATATTATTTATTCGGTGATTTGTTTTTGAAGAAGATAATGCATGTGGTAGAAAACATAAATAAAAGGAAAGAATAAACAATAATTGAAGCCGAAGAAAGTCAAGAGGTGATTCATTCAGTTTATGAGAAATTTAAGAACAATTACAAAAATACATAGATGTCGGTGGATTTCACGTTGAATAAAAACATTTTTTATTTAGAAACATTTTTCTCCAAATTTTGGATTATTCCGAGGAAATTAATTATAAATAACTTTTTATTTTCTTAAGAAATAGCAGTTACGTACTTCTAGGTAAAATTTACCGTTCTGAACATTTTGGACGCCCCTGTATAAAGCGTATAAATTTTCTTAACACAATTCGCATTTCTTTAAGAGAAATGTTCTCACTGCTTAAAAAAGCAGTGACTTTTTTCCAAAAATTACAATTTAGATCTGTTTGTTGTCTAGGTAACCCCATCTGGAACATACTGTATAAAAAGTTTAACTTTTACCTCTACTTTTTGCAAAATGACATGGTTCAAGATTTGGGTTGCTATTTCACATGAGTAACTGGTGTAAAATTCACGTAAGGGTTGTACAAAACAAAAAAATTAAATGAAATTGTAGTACTTCGCTGCATTTACACACTGCTAGAATATTAGTTAGTTTATTACGCTTATTTTCAAATTTACATAAATTAGTTGATTATATTACTGACCTACAATTTACATACTTATTATACTGTAATATTACATGAAGCTTGCTTTTAAATGTTGTTGTTTTATACCATTTAATATTACACTGGTACCGTAATATAAAACGTCAGTCGTAATCATGTTTAATATAGGTAAGAATGCCTGTAAAATAGAATAAAGAGCACTTAAATCATTTATCTAATCCAAAAGTTGAAAGCAGAAGATCCTCGTACATGTCAGACTGCACGTATTCAATATGTAAATAAATAAATATTAATTACTATTTATTATAAATTTTGCCTTCAAAATATTACCAGTGACAATTAATGCAATTTTGAATAAATATTTTTAATCTGTTACATGGTTAAGATTATAATAATATTTATTATAACAGCATGGACTGATTTAGATGATAGGGATGTTACTTTATATAAGTTCTTCCATAGTACTACCTGCAGATAATTAATTTTTTTCACTAAAATGGGTGTAACAAATTTGATTAAAGGAGGTGGGTGAATAAGAGTTATTTTGCGCCTATCGCCAATTGTAATAACTTAATTTTTTTAAGTTGTATAAATCTTATTATAATATAAAACGATTTAATGGACCAGAAAAAACATGTCTGCATACAGCGGACTAAGAGAAATTGCCACTTTTTGTAAGTTTTAGTTTACAAATCAATTATAACAGAGAAAATGACAGTAAAAAATAGTCTATTTAACATTTGTATATGATTTCAACAATTAATATTCACAAAATAAGTATTCCTTCAATTAGGTCATATTCCAGATTGTATTTAATTGTCACATTCTTTGTCATTGCCATCATTAGTATAGCTACTAGATCATCCTCCAACTGCATCTTCATGTGTTGCGGTATATGCTAGACTTAATTTTTTAGCTTTATTCGAGTAATGATGCCATATAAAAGAAACTTAATATAAAAAACTTTTTAAGTTTTTTGTATCAATTTTGTAGACTATAGATGTTAATCTCTTGCAGTTACAGTGAACTAGCCATCAACACATTTTTATACTGAGTGACCCAGAAAGTATCTACCCCCCACTTTTTTTACAGTTTCAAACATAAAATTCTGAAAATTTGGGAAATCAAGCATAGGTATTAATGGCCACATTTTGACCATTCGGTGGTAAAAGAATCACTTCTTGGCATTTATTTGCTATTACTGTTGGCTTTAGAATTTAGGAACAAATTAAAAAAAGTTCAAATGTGCTTTTAGAGGGCGGAATATTAAACATAATATTTTTAGTCGCAAACTCCTCTATAAATCCTTATTTTACTATAAGGAAAATAACCAGACTGCAACCAAAGTTACAAGTCTGGCGCGTTACGTGTAATAATTGCATATTACCATCAAAACGCTAATGCTTCGATTGCAACAAACACCAGCCGAAAGACTGATCCTACTTAAAGGAGCTCTCTTGCCAGTCGTCACACACCACTTGCAGACTGCAGTTTCGAGCTGTTGGCTCTCGTCAGTGCCTACCTTGCACTGACGAGACTGGCAAGAGAGCTCCTTTAAGTAGGATCAGTCTTTCGGCTGGTGTTTGTTGCAATCGAAGCATTAGCTTTTTGATGGTAATATGCAATTATTACACTTAACGCGCCAGACTTGTTGCCTACCTTGCACTGACGAGAGCCAACAGCTCGAAACTGCAGTCTGCAAGTGGTGTGTGACGACTGGCAAGAGAGCTCCTTTAAGTATGATCAGTCTTTCGGCTGGTGTTTGTTGCAATCGAAGCATTAGCGTTTTGATGGTAATATGCAATTATTACACTTAACGCGCCAGACTTGTAACTTTGGTTGCAGTCTGCTTATTTTCCTTATAGTAAAATAAGGATTTATAGAGGAGTTTGCGACTAAAAATATTATGTTTAATATTCCGCCCTCTAAAAGCACATTTGAACTATGCTAAGCCAAGTCAGGCTATTTATTTTTCGATTGCAACAGACACTGGACCGCTAGATGGCGCCTGCTGGCTATTTTACATGTCGCTATTGTAGAAATAGCGGGACGTACTAAGTAGTCAAAGGATTCTCGTGCCGGTCGTCGCATGCCTACCTTGCACTGACGAGAGCCAACAGCTCGAAACTGCAGTCTGCAAGTAAAATTAAAAAAAGTTCGAAGTAGACTTTGAATTTGAATAAAAGGGTATTTCTCAACGAATTAACAAATTAAATGTAAAATTGGCCTCTTTTGTTCATTTGCTTGGATTTAGAATTTTTTTCCACTTTTATATTTCATGGAAATTCAATTTGTCATAACTCTAATTTTTCAAATAGTACCCTGTTTGTTTTATTTTTTATAAGATATAGTGATAATTTTGCTTAAGGCTGGTTTTTCCTGATTAAAAATTGAATATAAATTAAAGTAAATATTAAGCTTTTTCGAATTATGTGTCCATATCTTGCAGTAAGCCATGAAAAACAGATGAACAATTGCACACAGCATCTATCAAAACGTTATTGTTGAGTGAACTAGAGGCGTATTTATTATTGATAAATTTATAATTAGGTGCTTTATTCAAAATAAGATACGATTTACGATGCAATATACACAAAACGAAAAGTTGGATTTACTTTTAATTTACAGCGAATATCAAAAAAATGCCCATGCGGCCGCACGTCTATATTATGAAAGATATTCCGATCTTCGTCAGCCATATCGGCAGTATTTTAAAATTCTAGAAGAGTCATTTCGAAATGCAGAAATTATTGAAGCGGCAGAGGACAGATTGACAGTAAGTGAAGAAATCGACAGATGTGTTGGCTTACACACATGTGTACCCAAATGTTTATACAAGGGAGCTGACAAAAGAGATAGATATTGGTCATGAGACAGTAAAACGTATATTAAAAAAACATGGTTTTAAATGCTACAAATACTAATTACATCAAGAATTATATGAAAACGAAAACGGAAATAGAAGATTGATCTTCGTATACTTAAACAATATAATTTTATTTAGTGATGAATCTCGTTTTACAAATAATGGCATATACAATAGACATAATCTACATTATTGGTCTAAAGAAAATGTACACGAAATGTTGAAGGTAACCCATCAGGATAGATTTGGAGTGAATGTGTGGGCTGGAATATTCGGTACGAAAATTATTGACACCATACTATTTCAAGGACCACTAACCGGCGCGCGTTACTTAAGCTTTTTAAACTTAGACTTTCCTTGGAAGATTTCAGAAATGTGTACTTCCAACAAGATGGAGCACCACCGCATAATGCTGATTTTGTGGGAAATTACCTTAGTGCAAAGTTTGACAGCCGGGTAATATCTACTAATGGAACTATTAGGTGGCCTGCTAGGTCACCAGACCTAAGTCCTCTTGATTTTTTTCTCTGTGGTTATCTGAAAGACAACGCATACTCAAGGCCGTCTGCAGCATTAGATGAACTCAAAAATAAAATTTTAAAATTTTTTTAATTTTAAAGTGTTATGAAAGACACTATTCGAAGAGCGAACAAGTGTTCTGAAATGGATGGGCGTCATTTTGAGCACTTGTTATAGATTTGGTATTTAGTTGTGCTGTATTGTTCTAATTATATGTAGCGGAAAAAAACTTAATCGCCCAGCGGAACTAAATGTGGATTGTAATTATGTGATGTAAGATCAAAGTATCAAAAAATCGATTGCACCTCTTACCTTGCTTGTTGGTCTCGGTGGCCGGGTGGTATGGTGAGAGCTCTCGAACCACCTGTGGGACGTCAAGGTTGACACAGCTAAACTGGACACTTTTCACCCAAATTTGGATAGTTCATACAACATACGATAAACAATATACAATACAAAAATAAATTTTCTGCGAAGAAAACTTTGTTCGGTACAATTAACGAACGACGTATATACCAATATGGCTTTTCTTCTCGTAGAGCCGCGCATGGCTCGGCAATAAGAGAATACAAAAAATCCTTTGATACCCTTTTATTCAAAAGTAGAATTAATGCGGGCGAATTAATTTAATAAAATTAAATCAACTAAAATTTAGAGCGTATATTTATTTCAAAATAAAAATAAAAAATGCGGACGAAACATTATAATATTTATAAATTTAGTATGTTGCTGTCCAGATAGGTATCATAAATTATAAATTGGTTTTGGTTGTGTGAATTTTTGTTTTTTTGCTAATGATTCATCAAACTTTTTGTTACATTTATCAAAATAAATTTTCTCTAATTACAAATAACTCATCTGTTTTTCATAGCTTACTGCAAGATATGGACATATAATTCGAAACGCTTCTATAAAAAGCTTACTATTTTTTTAAAATTTTTAATTGGGAAAAACCAGTCTAAACAAATTTACCACTATCTGATAAAAAATAAAACATACGGGATACTATTTGAAAAAGTGGAGTTGTGACAAATTGAATTTCCATGAAATGGAAAAATGGAAAAAACATTTTTAAATCCAAGCAAATGAACAAAATAGGCCAATTTTACATTTAATTTGTTGAGAAATATCCTTTTATTCAAATTCAAAGTCTACATCGAATTTTTTAAAATTTGTTCCTGAATTCCAAAGCCAACTGGAAATAGCAAATAAATGCAATTTTCAAGATCATTTTTCATCCGATTTTAAATCTGAATAAAGCGTGGAAGAAGAAATTACAGCTTTATGAGAAAAGTGACTTAAATATACAGGGTTCTATTTAAAATAAGAAATTTGTGGCAATTTCCGGTCATGCCCGAAGTGATTTTTTTACCACCGAATGGTCAAAATGTGGCCATTGATGCCTATATTTGATTTCCCAAATTTTGGAATTTAATTTTTAAAACTGTGGAAAAAAGGGGAGGGTAGTTTGTGTAGACAAGTTATTAAGTTATTATTGGTTAAGTATTGCATATTACTTCAATATATGTATATGTTAAGCTAATTATAATTAAATGCTTATATTCCTGTGCAGTTCAGTATCTACCAGTATTTCATATAGCATACAATTTCAGTTATAATCGTCAGATGTACGCTTACTGAAATCAGTCGTGCATTTAAAAGCACACAAAATCATTGATTCTAACTGGATGGAACACTTAAAACTACATTTGGAGTGGATGAATTAGGTCACTTCAAGCTAAGAACAAAGTGGGTTATAAACTTACCTTTTCTCTGCTTCCCTTTTTCTGCATGTAAAATATAGAGTTTGTTAGTCAGACATTTAAAAACAGGACAACTTATAAATGCAAACAATAGTGTTCTACTTATAAAATTCTTGCTGGATTAATTATATTTTAATTAAAACGCTGTAAGAATTAAAATGAAATGAAATCAACGTTAAGACAAACAGTTTTAATTATCAAAATCATTTACGATGTAGTTTGTTTTAATTACATTTTTTTTCTTTTCTTAATAGTCGAGTGAAGGAGGGGGGGGGGAGGCCTGAATAAAAAAAATGAAAGTACAGTTAGCCAAAAATATTTTTTTATGGTAACATGTTAGTTATACCCTCAGGATCATTCATTCAGCCAACTGAAGTAATGGCTGTTGGCTATGCCCATTTTTTTAACCACCCGTTTTTGGCCAATCCGGGTAGCATATTATTTTTTATTTCTAATTCATAAGAAAATAAATATTTTGACCCAAAAATGGGTTCATGTATGTTTCTTGGGTTGCTGATTACGAATCTGAGATTAGTTTTCCAAAATATGAGTAGCGGAAAATCGTGAAAAAAATTGATCATATTTAGACCGTTTCGCAATTTAAAGATTCAAGTTTTATATTGTTTTTTGTGTTTTTTAATTGCGAATTTTAACATAAATTAGTGAAAATCTTGAAATATCCCTGGGCAATTGTGGAACATTCTAGGAAAATGCGGAGAACTAACATTACAGGATCCTGTAATATGTCGTTTTCGAGGTTCATTTGGTCACCGATGATGAATGATATATTCAAAACGATAATATTTTTTTTCATTTTCCCAGAAAATTGTGGAACATTTCTCTATGTAAATATATGAAGTTAAAATGCAAGGAAATCTTTGGAAAATTTCGGAAAAATATATAATAATATAAATATAATATAATAAATAAAATATAATTATATAAGGGTATTATTATATTATAATTCCTTATATAAACGAACATACAATATACACATACCTACCTATCATTTCACTACTTTTAGTCATAATTTATTAATTGATAAGTCTGCAAAACAGCGTTACGTATATAATAAACGTATATTGTAGGGCACGTATTACCTTGAAAAGTAAGTAATGGACGTCTATGGATGTCACGTAATCGAGGTCGGTTGACAAAGGAATGCCGCGCTTTTCTTTTTGTATCATTTTAAACTGACATTGGATAAAGTATAGTACCTTTAAAAATTCAAGCAAAATTCAGTTAAGATAATAAGATAACAGAAAATATTCTCTAAAAGTACATAAACAATTACTAAGTAAACAATCACACTTTATAGAGACTTTTACTTAAAAAGTTTACTAGTATATATCAAAGATATTTATTTTACGTAAAGTTAAAGGTACTCCACAGAAACTTAGTCGGTGTAAAAAAATCGTGCAAAAATCTTCAATGACGTTGCTCTGCGTTTGTATGTGTGCGGCTCCAATTCTCGGGAGCAAGTGGAGTCATGCGAATATGTAATTTGAAACATGAAAATTGGGATGGAACCTTAATTTCTTTGGTACATATTACAGAATGGATATATTATTGTTTAAACAATAATAGATGCATTATACGTTCTTTATGGGGTAAAATACGGGACATATTCTTTGTTATATTTCTACCTCATGTAATTTTAAATAATAATACGGGAGTCATACCCATACATCGCCATTTTAAGACCGTTTTATGACTATTAAAATATCGATATAATGAACATGTGCTAGTGGGGTATAGAATCTGCTCAGTATCGTACTGCCGTGAGCAGAAAAAATAGGACAACTTTTTTTTCTAATTAAATCTCTCTCTATTTGAATATGTAATGAGTAGCCGAAATAAAACAGATCACTTTTAATTCATTTTTTATTTTAATGCTGGACAAGGACAAAGGATATCCTACTTAACAAGAAACTAACTATTAATATTTCGTTATTGTATAATTTCTATTTATAACTTCTATAAGTCTGTTTGGCATAGAATTAAATAACCTTATACAATAATCAGTAAATAGTAATAATATTTTCCCATGCATTATTTACTATTTCCAGCAATTCTTCGGCATTCCGTGGCCTCACATTTCGTTTTTGGATACTTCTTACGAGTAGTCCCCATACTTCTTCCACAGGGTTAAGATCTGGACTATGACTGGGTCAGTTAAGAACATTGATGTTGTTATCTTGAAATCAGTTAGTTACGGTATGAGCAGTATGAACGAAACAATTGTCTTGTTGAAATATGAACCCATTTTTAGGAAATAATTGTGACACAGAAGGGAGCATAATATTATCTAAAATCCTAATATACGTTTCACTATTAAATCTTTCCTCAATATGCCAGAAAACACCAGGACCACGTGCCGATATCCAAGCCCACATATTGACGAAAAATCTACCACTTTTATCATTGGTAGATATATATTTCTCATCGAATCGAGTATTCGAGGGCGGTAAACACGAATAGGATGGCTGTGTGTTGATTGGAAAGTTTTTTCGTCTGTAAAGATTACATTGTTCCAAAAATTTACATCATGCGCTAAAAATTCAAGCGCAAATCCTACTCGAGGTTCTTTATGTTCAGCTTTAAGTAAGTATTTCTGTGCTGCTGCATGACAGCATAGCTCCGATTCGCTTACTCGCCGGCGATCAGTGCTACTCGATCCAGGAAAGTTCGTTTCATCAGCATCCTGAATAACTGAGTAAACTGGATTTTCTACTAAAGCATTTACCAATTGCAAATCTCGTTGTTGAGTTGATATCCTCCGTCGCCCTGATCCAGGATTTCTACAAATCGTACCGTTTATTCTCCACTTTCTTAAAATGTTACACACTGAATTTTTGTCAATATTATAACGCAGTGCAATTTGTTTCATTGACCATCCATCTTCTGCTTTAGCAATAACTCCAGATTTAACTAAATCGCTTATATGAGGCATATTAGTTTTTTGCACACTTGCAATAAATTATGACAACTAACTGACAATGTCACAAAAATTAAAGTTAGATGTACACAACTAGATTTTAGTAAAATACCGTTATAAGACGTCCTATTTTTTTTGCTCACGACCGTACAATATTCAGCGAATTACGAAGAAATAATAAGATTACTTAACATTAAGAAGGTGCATTTGGAAAGTAGGTTTAAATTTAAAATAACTACTAAGGGACCCATACCTTCACCTGATTCCTGGTGGACGGTGATAATATTATTATTTTTTAAATCGGCTAGAAATTAGTACTTTCCAGTTTATTTTTAGGTCAGAAAATTGCATTTTATCAGACTGAGCCAGAAGATGATTATGAAAGTCCTGTAATAGTTATTTGTGTATCCAGGCCGTAAAGTTGGTCTTTCTCTGCCGAATTCGAAGTTTGCGGCCAAAGCACAGCCGAGGTCAAACAGACTTTGGATAAGGTCGAGAAAGATCATTTGGCCGAGGTGCACACAACATTATTTAGGCAATTGTCTCGAAAAGTGAAATAAAATATTTTTAAAATTGTTTTGTACAAATGACTGGAAACATGTACAACATTTTGAAAGAAGCCTACTAGGCTGACAATTTTAATTCATTTTGAAGTTAATAACGAAAACAAATGAAAACGTCATTAGATAGTTTGACAATCCATGCCATTTCTGTCATTAATAATAATAATAATAAAAATATTTATTGAAAAAAAATACATCTCAATACGAAAGGGCATTGCTAAGCAATTAATGTGTGAAAATACAGCAAGATTTTTGGAAAAGGTGGTCTGTTGAATATCTGAATAGACTAAGTCCTTCAAAAAATCTAACTATAAATCAGGCAGTTTTATTAAAAGAAGACAATCCACCCCTTAGTTGGCCATTAGCGCGCATAGTTGAAATAATTCCGGGAGCTGATGGGAAAGTAAGAGTCGTAGAGTTACGCATTAAGGACGGAATTTTTACCAGATCAATAGCTAAAATATGTCCTTTGCCTAACGAGATGAATGTATTAGAAAATCAAAATGTTATAGAGGACGTGAAGTCTAATTGTGATTAATTATATAGTATTTAGTACCTTCATTAAAGAAAATATAATGTGATTTGAAATGTGTTACGTTAATGTTATTCCGCTTATGTTCAAAGAATTAGGTTAGATTAAGTTTATTGTTAGAATTTCTTTAAATACTCCTTTATATTTACTGAAGTTTCTTGGGAACATCAAGGGAAGGAGTTATGTTGGGAAAACCCCAACTATTTTGTAATTATCGTATTATTCATTCAATTAATTATCAACAAAAATATATGTAAAATGACCGGCAGCATCAGTTTACCATGTAAGTTTATTCCAATATAAGTTAGTGGAAATATAATTCCACTAACAAGACACATAACACAAATTAGACAGCATAATGCCCCATTTCGAATTAAGCATCCCTTACCGTACCAGACGTTACCGATTTTCCAGCAACCTCTGTAGCCAAGTTTCACCAACTATAACTTCCGCTTACCCTATCCACCTTTACTGATATTTCATACCTTTGTCTATCTTTAAATTTGTCCTGTCCCCATCTTCCTTTTTGTTTGTAACCTTTTTGTCGCATTTGTTTTTCTCGTTTTCTTTTTGTACATTTTTGTTTCTAAATTCGTTTCCATCAAAATTTCAAATAAATTATAATTTTCTTGAAATCCAAATTTTTAAAATCACAGTTTAGGCCAGCCTATGCGCAGCCCATCGTTACACACCTCGCGGAAGGCTCCTCGTTTTAATTTGAGGTGCTAGCGTCAACTACGAAATTAAAAAGTGTCTTGTGCGAGAGTTCCCTAAATTTAGTGTAGTTTTTAAGTTTTGTTAAATCTGTTTTTCTTTGATATTTTTAATTGTATTACCTATTTTTATTTGTCCATTGTACAAAAGGTGTTTAGGTTTAGTTCCCAATTATTGTTTTCGCCAACCCAGGCTGTCACGCCCGATCCTGCAACCCGCCATCGCGTCAGCGCGGTGGTTGCACGATCGCCCTCGGGGCAGATCCTGGCTAGGCAAGAATAGAATAAATTGTATACTTCCATTACGCAATATTATTTGGGAGAGCTATCGAAGCATGAAGTAGGGGATTTACAAACCCCAACTCAACAGAGGCCATATCGAACATTTACTCGAAGTGGCAGCAATGGGGTTTTTGCATGGAGAGAAAGTTTATAATGTGGTTAAGTCAACTTTTACATTATTTTTTGGTATTCTAATAAGATTAGGTCTTTATTTTAGACAATCTTTTGATTTATGTATTTATCTCAATAGATCATAAGAAAGTGAAAAAGAGTTTACGCTGTTATTATGATTTTGTTTTCCCTTACGTTTTGTACTTTTTTCAATAAATACATTTTGTTTCATTAAATTTGAATTTGTCTTTCAAAAAATTATTGGAATGTTTAACGGTACTTTCCTCGAAAACGGTTGGAATCATCAAGTTCTACCAAGTGTATCTTTTATGCGTGGAAATGATGCCCTCATCAGATTTTCTGGTCAGAATTACCACAACGTTTTGTCAAAAAAAAAAATTAAAAAAATTCATCCGATACGGGTCCTGCGGAGCCCTCTATGATTTAACGTGATGTAATACATACATTATTGTTTCTTAGAATAAAATTGTTCCTTTAGCAAATATGGCGAAGATCAGCTAAGAGGCTGTTGAGTTATTGCAAAAAAACGAAAAAATAATTTGAAATTCGACACCCTGCATCTTTTTCCAAAGGAACATTTTACTAAAGCATATTTGGTTATATCCTCATATTTTGGCCCAAAGAATCTACCCCTGAACTATGGCCTATTATTAATGATCCATCTTGTATTTTAGAAAAAATTTACGAGAATGAAAAAAATTTTAGAGAAAAGATAAAAAAGAAGAAAGTTTTGTATTTTTATGATAAATTCACCAGTAAATTTTAATGTCGATTATTTGGAGAATTACCCAACTGATTAAAAGAATAGGTCCTATTAAAGTACAAATTTGAGTAAGTAGTTGGGAAGTACTAGATAGTTTGACAGCTCTCTATTATCAAACCCATTATTAAATAATAATATTGTGATTTACCATCGGATTTAGTGAAATATTTTATTTGATTTTTGGGCAGTAATAATGTCGATTTCTGTAGGTTCAAAATTATTAAAATATATCCTTCATAATTTCGTTTTCAGCTTTATAAAATTACTATATTTTCATTATTTAATTTTAAACGCAAGTCTAATGCCCGTAAGGACTATTTTAATTGTAAAATACAATTTAACTTTAGTTGATAAGTTTTAAAAGTTAAAAGCTTCTAAAATTTTATGCATTTTCAAACTGGTTAACTTCTTGAAGCGAAAACTTAATTGTCTTACTAGTTTGTTAAATAACAATGCCGAAAGTAGCTCACGATAGAAACAATCTATTTTAATATAAAATCTGGTATTAAAAGAAAAATAATTTTATTGAGACTTGAGAGTTCTAATAAATTTTCACATTTTATTATTCGGTAAGTGCATAACCTACATTATTAACATATATTGTTTGAAGTCTGTTATCTTATCCTGGGAATAAATAGATATCTGATTCAAACTCATAAAAGCTAGGTATTTGATCCAGGTTAGCTCGTAAATAGCATCGGATTCGATTTTCACTCTTAAGTGTTGAGGAACTAATCAAATATGTTCCCTTGTAAGCGGAATACGGTCTTGCATTCAATTGCTTATATTTGTCTTGTGAAGTGAATGTAGTCTGAAAGAATATGCGATGCGCCAAAATTTGAGTAATGTAATAATTCTTATTCTTATAATAAAATTAAGTGGAATTGGTAGAGAATGCTTCAAAAAAATCATATTTATATTATATATTTTGGTACTGTAGCGTTCAAACTACGGTTTTTTCATATTTATACCAATAACACGCAGATATAACATAATTTTGATAAACCCTGTATGCTGACATGCACACCACTAATAGATTATTAGCCATTCTGTATTAATTTAAGTGTCTCATATTGTTTTTTGCTATTATATTGTTAATGTTTAAATTTTTATAACAGTATTAATAATTTTACAAAAATTTTCCTGGCAGTATTACAGCTATTAACAGTGCTCCTACCGGTGGACTCCGAGATTCCTTATTCAAGACCAACTCTAGCTTAAGGATAGTTAGTTATTATACCGGGTGTAACAGGATCATGGTATATCCCCCTTGTCTCCTTTAGTTTTGAAGATAATTAATTGAAATTTGGGACATACTACGTACATAATAAGCGGTTTCGCCGGAAGTGACACTAACGGAACATCATGTATTTTATTGCATTTTCGCATTCTGCATAATTTTCTGAATCCAAAGATGCCGAATAAGTGACATTTCAAACATTAATTTTTTTTATAATATAATTTTTAGTTTTCCATTTAAGTGTGCCATGACGGTTCCGATTTATTCTAAATGACCCGTGTAATGCTTCAAAAATCGAAATCCCGTTAAAAATATTATATTACGTGATTTATGAGCAAATAAAATTCACCAAAATTGTTTTTGAGGCAAAACTCAATTTTTTCAAATGGAACCATATCGGTACCGTAGTACCATTTATTAGTACTATTAATAAGGAATTTATTCATATGCCGTATTAAAATTACAGCTAAAAGAAAATAAGAAAATACAATTGTGTTCTAATTAAATGTTAAAAATTAACTAAGGTGGCTTTGAAAACAATGAAATATTTAGCTTCTCAAACATTTGTTGGTTTAACGGTGTGTTTGTCGTGTCTTTAAATACTGTTTAAAATTCGCGTTAATTGTGTTCAAAATGCCGCAAATTTATACAAGAGATGAAATGTAGTTGCGGGTACCGACCTATATGCCAGGCGATATTCTGATAGACAATGTCCAGCGAAAAATTATTTAAAAACCTGTTGAAAACCAATTATGAAGAGAGCTCAACAATGATTCCGAAGAAAACTTCATTATTGACGAAGGAACAGAAATTAATGTTTTGGCTCGAATAGAAGTTGATAAGACTGTTTCTTTAAGAAAAGTTGGGATTGAATTGGACATCAAACAGTAAGCCGAATTTTGCACAAATACCACTATAAATCTTTTAAATACCAATTGCACCAGCATTTGTACGAAAGTGGTTACGAACGTAGGATGGAATATTGCAATTGGGTCTTGTATAATAACGTGCAGCCAAACAATGATTTTTGGGTTTACAAATTTGGGATTATTTAACCGACAAAATACAAAATATGGGTCACAAGAAAATCAAAAGTTATTACAGGAGGGTAGCTTTCAAGTGCGGTTCGGTTTCAATGTTTGGCTTGGAATAATCGGTAGTAGAATCATTGGTCCAATAATATTTGAAGGACATCTGACTGGTGCCAGATACTTGAGATTCCTGGAAAATGAGATTGAGGACATTTTAGATGAGTTACCTTTAAATTTAGGACAAGGAATGTATTTCCAACAAGATGGCGTGCCTCCCTATAATTCAAGGATAGTAATTGATTACCTTCAACGAAGAAAACGTAATTTCGACGAATGGTCCTGTGAGGTGGCCTCCAAGGTCACCTGATTTCTTTATTTGGGTCATTTAAAAAATACTGTCTATGCAAATGCCGTTACAACCCATGAAGACCTGGACTAAGACGAGCAATTAATAGCATAACCGCCCAGCAATTGGCGAACGTTCTTCGAGAAACAACTATGCAAGTTCAGAAGTGCATTGACGTTAATGGATAGCATTTTGAACAGTTGTTGTAATGTTTTGTGTTAATTTTTTGTATTCCAAAACCAACTTATGCGTAACAAGGTAATTAGAATAAAATTGTATTTTCTTATTTTCCTTTAGCTGTAATTTTATTTGTATGTATCGCACATTTTAATACGACTTATGAATAAATTGAGTTTTGGCCCAAAAACAATTTTGATGAAGTTTATTTGCTCAAATCAAGTGATTTAGTGTTTTCAACGGGATTTTGGTTTTTGTAGCATTACACGGGTTATTTAGAATAAATCGGAACCGTCATGGCACACTTAAATGGAAAACTAAAAATTATATTATAAAAAAAAATGTGTTTAAAATGTCACTTATTTGACATCGTTGGATTCAGAAAATTATGCAGAATTCAAAAATGCAATAATATATAGGATGTTCCATTTAAAAATCGAAAGTTAGTGTCAAGTGAAAAAAAATCAATTATGTCAAAAAGGGCCGCATATTATGTATGTAGTATATCCTAAATTTAAATCAATTATCTTTAAAACTAAAGGAGACAAGAGGGTATACCATTATCCTGTTACACCCGGTAGAAAAGCAATTTTAACAGTAAAATTTTAGGTTATTTATATTTAATAAAGTAGTTGATATCATTTACTCTTTGCCTACCTTATTGTAGTGGTTATTACTTATAATTTTGCTATTGTTAATAATATAGATTAGTTCCAATTTATTTACTTTTATTCAATTTAATTACTTTCATTTTAGCTCTGCACAACCATCAGCTGTTAATGAATGCACGATAATATTAAGATACCTAGATAAATGTTACCAATTCAACTAAGTAAAATACTATATTTATGTCAACGACATTTAATCAGAAACGCTAAAGTAATATGTGCGAAATAGCCAAATACTGTAAAGGGTTAATATCAAACATAAGCAAAATTTTTTATTTTATTTTTTCCATTATTATTTTTGATTTATCAAAATTTATTACTTATCTATTGATCTTGCCGAGTTTAGTAGTTATTTTAAGGAGTAGTCAATATATTATTACGGGCCAAGGAAAGTATACTTCATTTCCGTTTGTTGTGAATTTTATTTCAACCTGACCGGAAATTGGTGTAAAATAACCATTATAGGTTTCTTGGGTCACAGATGCTAACACTACTTCACTTTTCTTTGTAATACGACAGTGAAAACTTGGTTCTTCGAGTACGATAGTAATATGTAAATTGCAAAATCTGTTCTATCCACGTGCATCTGAGTGAACATCTACATGAGAGGTAACTATACTGGTTATTTATCTTAGATGCGGGTGTCCAAAAAAGTCTGAAAACGTTCAAACATTTTGAGAAATACACATTGCATCCAAAAAAGAAAAAACACAGCCTTAATAATTTTAAACGCCACTTCTTGGTGTGGGGCGGGCGGGGGGTCAACTTTAAAATCTAAAATGGGTACCCCTATTTTTTATTGCAGAATCGTATTCTACGGCAAAAATTACGTCAAGTCTGTCTGAAATGTTTTCTTCGATTCGTGCCAGATGGCGCTGTAATCGCAATTTTTTTTCTTGATTTCCAAGAAATTCTTCGGAAGAATGAAAAATAATAAAGTACGAGTTCATTTTCTTGAAAAATCCATTCAATGGTGTTAATATAATAACCCCCCCCCCCCCCCAACCACCATCATGAGGGAAGATGTGGTGGACAACCTTAAAATATTAAACGGAATCTCATATTTTTTATTGCGGATGTAGAGTCTGGTGAAAAAACAATTCAATTTCATTCAAAACATTGTTTTCGGTTATTGACAGATGGCGTTGTAACCGTAAAAATAAATTTTATGCATATTGCGCAAAATGCAGTTTTATGTTAATTTTGCACAAAAAACTATATTTAGCGTAGCTCGGCAACAACGACTTGGACGTAGTAGTTTTCTGTTGCCATCGGGGTGCTTGTTTTAGGTGAGTCCCCTTAGCCATTCACCATCTAGGCTATAACGGCAAAATCCCCTACTGAATGAGATATTGAAATTGATGATCGTCAGCTATTTGACAGGGTCCCAATCGTGCGTACATGTTATCAACTACTTTCTGCAAAGTTTCTGATGTTATCGTATTAGAACACTATATTATCCTTTCCCTTAATTCATCGATGTCTACCGGTTTCGTTTTGTACACATTGTTTTTCAAATAGCCCCAATAGTAATAATCTAGAGGAGTTAGATCAGGTGATCTTGGTGGCCACTCAATCGCACCCCTTCCACCTCTGCACCCTTCCACCAATCCAGCGCCCAGGGAGAGTGATGTTTAATACATTGCGCACAATCAATGCAAAATTACATTGAGCCCCATCCTGTTGAAACCAAACATTGTCAACGCTATAACAGCAAAGCGTTGGATTTCCGGTATTATCTGGTTGTTCAATAAATCGACGTACTTTTGACCTGTCAAATTACCATCGATGAAAAACAACCCGACAATTCGATTGCACAATATTCCAGCCCAAACATTCAGTTTTTGTGGATATTGTGTATGGGAATCCCTCATCCAATGAGGATTCTCATCGGACCAATATCACATATTGTGTCTATTGACCTCTCTACTCAATTGAAATGTGGCTTCATCAGAAAAGCATGTCCAGAAAGAAAATTGTCGATTTTCGTCACATCGTCTCATCATTTCATCACAAAATTTTAATCTACGATGGAAGTCTTCCCCTAGAAGCTCTTGCGTTAATTTCATCTTATAGGAATGGCATTTATTTGCCATCAATATGTTATGCACACTTGATTTGCTTATACCCGTTTGTTGGGCAACTATTCTAACAGACGTATGGATGTTTTCAACAACGCTTACACAAACTTCCAAACTCTTATAATCGTTCGTGGCATCTTTTGGCCTTCCAGATCTCGCTCGATTTTTTACAGAACCAGTTTCTTGATATCGACTCACTATTTTACAAATAATTGATTTGGTAATGGATGATCTGGATGAGTATCATTAAATAAGTCAACAGTTTCTTCGTACGATCTTCTTTTATTACCATACCCTCGCAGTATGAGGATATCTATTTTTATTTCTCCGCATTATGCTTACTGACAGTAAGATTTGACGGTGATTATCACTGATTTTTGAAATGACTCTAATGTTATTGTTGTTACCACTCTAATGTTGTTGTCACTCTAATGTTATCGTTAATTACCAAGGACATAAAAAGTGTATGGAATTTGGAAGTTCAAAAGAAGAGTTAATAAATCATTATGCTAAACAAATTAGTTCTAAGTAATATTAAATTTGGCGATCATCATGATGAATTAATCCAGGTTGCGACGACGATACAAGAAGGGTTGCATTTCAGCATAAAAGTTTTTCTTCGATTTGGCGAAAAAAATATTTCTTAAAAAACACGAATAATAAAAACGGTGGTGTAGAGGGGGGGTATTAAATTTAACACCATTGAATGACTGTTTTTAAGTAAATGAACCCGATTGCAGCGCCATCTGTTACGAATTGAAAAAACATTTCTGACAAACTTGACGTAATTTTTGCAGTACGATTTTGTAATAAAAAATAGGGGTACCCATTTAGCATTATAATGTTGTCTTTTGGACTTATTCGCAATGCTCTGTTTTCTGACTGTAAGAGGGTAAATTTCACACTTTAACTTTTGCGGGTTATCATCATCATCAATTTTTTTTCCTCTTAAATCACAAAACAAATTAGCCCGGCTAGGTACTTCGAGAATTTCTAGTTTGACCTCTGAAGCCCCTAAAATAGAACCTGCGAACTCAGCCCTCCCAACAGATTGGCTAGTCGTTAGCACTCTTGTTTCCCTCTACCTTAAATTTATAATTTTTAATAGAGAGAAGGCAGGACGGAACGGTTGACAAAATACTGTTCAATAGAAATCAAGATTTTTTTGGCATTAATAATCAATATCATTAATATTTTGTTTCTTCCTATGATAGCTAACAAATCAAACGTGAATAGGATATAGTACACCCATTGATTCGTAAAACAAATATTTTCCAAAATGAATGTATTTTCCTTTCCCTACGATTAATTTTTATTAGATATATTGCAATATTCACGTATAAAGTGCCTCCCATCTGGGAGCTCCTTCATCCATCCTTGCAATATATTGTTTTCTAAATGAAGAATTATTTAAGTTTTTCATCCCTCTTTACCAAATAAATATCGTTAGTATAGTAATGCATATATAATTCAAAATATTGATCAGGCAATTTTCAGAGGGAGTTTCAGAATGTTATTTAAATTTTATTAATACTCGTTACCATGAAAACGGCTTGAAATAAACTAGGATTTAATTTCCTGGATGTCTGAGAGAGATAGGCCAAATTGTCTTCATCAAAGTATCATCAGCGTTCAAATCTCGAATAAATAACATAGTTGATAAATTGAGTTCTGAAATATTTCCAATGTATTTAATAAAGAAAGAATTAAGTTTGTGCTTAATGAATTGTTTTATAAAACTTTTCAAAGGCTCGTGTGTGATTGTGCATAACTAATAATTATTATCTATTTTCATTTTGAGGCATTTAATCTCTATCGGATGAAGTACCTGCCGCAAGCTACTATCAACTCTCTTTAGCTCTAAAGAAAATAATATTCCTAAGTTCTGTTCCACAGATCAACCAACTGAGCGTTCATTTGCTATCAATAAATTTAAATCACTGATGTGCGTTTGTTGACACTATATTTTATATTTTGCTCATTTCTTATATGTTTATTCTTAAGTTTATTTCTAATCTAATGTTTAAATCATTTTCAGCAATGTTTCTTGTCTGAACATCTTTTAAAATGCGACATGCAAAACAATCAGCAGGCGCCATCTAGCGGTCCAGTGTCTGTTGCAATCGAAAAATAAATAACTGGGCTTAGCATAATTTTGACATTGACTTTGTAATAAGTTGTAAAAAATATTTTTTTCAAAATTGAAAGGACATGAGATATTTTTGATTAGTTTCTTTAGAACATGACGAAAAAATAATTAAAATCGGTGAAATATTACAAAATTTTTTTATTTATGTGGCCGTATTTTTTGCCAGTGAGTGTATATTTGTCCAAATACTTATGTGAGATAATTGGTTGTAGATGCTTGAAAAGAAAACGTAAGCGTAAACTGATATTGACTCCTTTAACGTAAATTTACCTGCAAACTAAATCGTCGATGTTGAGCTTTCCTTCCACCCCTGCGCTTCGATATGTGAGGGTTATCACGGCAAATTGTTTTACTTTTGAAAATTTCTAGTTGAAGGTAAAGCCTTTTCAGCTCGGCTCGAATATCGTCTGGGCTCATATCTGCCAAGGTGACCTCACCTACATCCACATCGCTGTTGTTGCCGGTCAATGGCCCATGTGCATTAACATCCTAAAAAAATATATATATATATATACTAGTTAGTATACTCAAGTAGTTTATTGTTTCTTAATCAGGCATAGTTCAGCATTAAATATCCACGAAAAATAAAAAAGCTGTATACAGAGTGTACACGAAACATTCGAATTGGTTCTACAAAAGGCAAATATAATGGTTTACAACCTGCGGCCATATTTTCGAGCTCAATCGATATTTATCGCATGCGAAATATTAGGCACCCGACTCGTTTAAAAAATTTCGCTTATAATTCTGAGGTGATATTTTCGAACACCATCCGAGATTTGTTTTTCGCATACGTGAAAATGTCGTACGGCAAATGTGGTAACGCTGTCTTGTGCAACAAAATGGACTAGAAACCCCTAGAAAATACTAATGTCACTAATCAGCTGTTATATGTGTTGATTAAATTACAAGACTGAATATTATAATACACCAGCAATCAGCGGATAAGCGGGTGAGATTATTAGTGCAGACCAAAAAAAGGAAATGGTGGATTTTCTTGAAGCTCACCCGGAATTGTTTTTTTTTTTTTTTTCGTCTTCTGGCTTTGGTACCCGGAATTGTAGAGTGGTAAATTTATCTCAAATTTTACATTCAAAAATGGCCGAGCTAGTCCATTTAAAGAATCGGAATTTATGACGAAATTACTGAATGTTTGCGCCTCGGACTAGACAATGCCCCCCCTCCCAAGTTCTCGAGGGTGCTGAATCGATTTCCGGGGTCAAATCAATTTTTCCACCGCGGCAATCCCCTCAAATTGGCCAGAAACCACACCTAAAGTCCCCTTTCCGTGAACCCGTTTATTTGTCCTAGTTTTTCGACTAATTGTTGTTCCTTCGAGTAGAACGGAAAGTCCCTCGAGGGATTTGACCTCAGCTACCCCTGCCCCACTCTACCAATCCTTGTAGGGGGTGGAAAATTGATATTTGTTTTTGTGAGCACAAAATTTAGATTTTATAAGGCATGTTTCTTTGAGGAAGGTGATAGGTAACCACCCCGGGGGATGTTCTCGCCCTTCAAAGGAGCAGAATTTTTTTTTTCTGGGGAAAAAATTAATATTTTGTAAGAGGCGTTTCTTTGAGGAAAGTGGTAGGTGACCAGGGTTGTGTAACTGGCAATGGGGGTTGTTTCCACCCTTCAAAGGGGTCGAAAATCAATATATAATCACTTTAATAAACATATTTTTATACTATTTCTCAATAATAAATGGAAAAAAATGTCCACCCCCTTGGAGGGTAAAAACAACCCCTGGGGGTGGTTACACAATCCTCGTTTTACCTACCACCTTCCTCAAAGAAACGCCTCCTACAACATTTTAATTTTTTTCTCACAAAAACAAATATCAATTTTCCACCCCCTACAAGGGTTGGAAGCCTGGGATACGGGTAGCTGAGGTCAAATCCCTCCAGGGAACAACAATTAGTCAAAAAACTGGGAAAAATAAACGGGTTCACGGAAAAGGGGACTTTGGGGGTGGTTTTTGACCAATTTGAGGGGGTTGCCGAGGTGGAAAAACTGGTTTGACCCCGGAAATGGATTCAGCATGCTTGAAAACATGGGGGAAACATTGTCTAGTCCGAGGCGCAAACATTCGGTAGTTCGTCCGACTCCTTCAATGAACTAAGCCCTCTGGGCACAATTATCCCTGAAACTAAACGCCCTCCCAGAAGCAGTGGTCAACTAATCATTCTGTCATTGGTTTTGTCACAATTTGATAAATTTGTCATCCCTTAAATATTTTCAATGTATTATCATAGGTATGGAATTGTCTTCCATGATCGCTTTCTACCTGTTCCAAGTCGTTGATAGCAGCTAAATGTATTAAGTCATCTAACGCTGCCATTGTCCATTTTCACTCACAATAATTTGTTGAAATAAGTCTACTTTAAAGTCCCTAAACAATAAAAAAACCACAGCAAAAACCTAACTTGAGATTGAGACATAGAGGTTATGTGGCACGAAATAAAACAAACCAAACGATCACATTGAATACATTCGTACACGAAATCGCTTTGTCGTGTATTAAACCCTCATCTGTTGTATCTCGCCCGAAATCAGTCGCATGCGGAAAGTTCGCATACGAGTTCATAATTCTCGAAAATACGAAACGTATATTTTCATGCGACAATCTCACATTTTCGTGCACGACATCGCCTCGGACAAGCTCGAAAATACGGCCCCAGTACCGATATCGTTTAGTATAGTAGCAAATGAAATAAGACGGTACGATTGGCAGCTAATGATGTTTTTTTTGTCACACGTAGTAGTAATTATTATTAAAATATTCTTTAACTTTTCTTTTTGAATAAGGTACAACTAATAATATTTTTTATTTCTGATGGAATTTGATTATATATGCAGGAAGAATAATATGTAAAAGATCCCTGGAACGAAGAGGTAGAGTGAGTAATATATGGATATTTCTCATATTTCGGTGCTAACTTAGACCTAAAGTACTGAGGATTATTAGTTTTTATTAATTCAAGAACATTACAAGAATAGTGTATCTTTCTCCTAAGTTCCATTTTACTCCAGGAATATTTTTCATAAAAAGATGGAAATAAATAATCTCTTCTTACGTTACAATCAAACCTCATGCAGGCATTTTGCAATACTTATATTCTGTGGACATCATAAACGTGGTCCAAATATTACGTCACAGTAGTCAAATAGAGATAAAATAAGAGTTTCAATAAATTATATATATATATATATATATATATATATATGTTAGATAGTGGATTACTTGATTAACTTTTTAAAAAGATTTATTCACTTATAATGGAGTCGAGTTTGACTCTTGTAAAAATAACAATAATGATTTTGAATGTGTTTAATCGAAAATGAGTATAAGACTGATTACAAAAAGGTTGTTGGTACCTAATATTTATAATGTTTTGAGAACAAAGGAAACAGTGTTGCTGATTCAGCACAATCAGGATTACTTAGAATTGAAATACAATGCTCATGCAGCGTGAGCGGTTATTGAGAAGAGCTGTTACGCAGTATGTAATACGATATGTTTGAGAAGGTTAAGCCTGTCTCGATAATATTATATATCATAGTATATTTCTAATATAACAGCTTCCCCCTTATAAAAAAGTTGGTGTTTTATGCAGCAACTTTTGAAATGAATATAAAATGTATATAAAAGGTAATGGTACAATTTGGAAAAATATAAAAGATACAAAAATGTTAAATCGTAAGGTTTAAAATACAGAATATAACCTTAGTGTCTAAAATATGAAATGCAAGCACAATAAGCTTGATTCATAAAATAAAATAACATAAAAATGTTAGAATTAAAATATAGCTTTAGCAGGAAAGCGTAAAATACAAACATACTAAGTTTGAATTGTAAGATGGGATAAAATATTCCCAATGTTAAAATATAGCTTTACTATAAAAGCATAAAATATAAGTATGATAAATTTAAATGAAAATGACGTAAAAATGTTAATAAAATTGAAATTAACAAAGGATAGAAAAATAATGAAATATAATGATTAAACAAATGAAATAAAATTCACTGAAGAGTCTAGCACTAAAAGTCAGTAAAAAGGCACAAAACAGTTTGTCTTTAGGTAAGTTCTATGTCTTCGGCTTCGTTGTCTTCTCTTCTTAAGGTAGGTCGTCTTCGTGAAGGAAATAGGTTAGCAAATGTTAGGGTTTGCTAGGCCTCGGTGGAGATGGGGGTGATGCAGAAACATCGATGGCTAGTCTTCGTCTTTTTGTTCTGCACTTACAAAATAGGTACAGAAATAACAGTCCAAATATTAGCACAATGATAAAAAACCAGGATATGTGTTTTGTTTTAAAGGGTTCGTTGATCAAATCATCTAAATCTCTGGAATATTGGTCCAACTTGTGTTTGGCAACTTCGAGGTCTTCCGTGTTGAAATTGTTTAATTTTAGTGGTTTAAGATTTGGAGCACGGATTTTGTCTGGAATATGTTTACAACATTCAAATGGAATTTGAATTGGATGAGTGTCGTCTTTTACGTCGGTTACTTCATTGGTACTGGCTTGAATTTTTGTGATGCCTATGAAGGCGTAACAATTTGGTTGTAATTTTTCTATTGAATTTTTGTAGATGACTTCAGTTTTTGAATTTCTTTCTGGACAGTTGATGGTTGTTTGTAGAGGTTCTGCGTTAATAACTAACCATGTGTTTTCGTCTATTTATTGGACGTTGTAGCCTTGGCTGATGATAAATGACGTTTGACAGTTTTCTGGCAGAGTTTTGAGGTTCTTGAAGAGACGGGCTTCGCATATGGCATTGTTGTCAATAGGGTATGCAAATAAATTTGGACATAATTTGGTGTTGAAATAAAGTGGTTTGCATTCTTCAAGGTTCGAGATAGGTATGTACATTAATGAATCATCATCTCTCGCGATATATTTTTGAGAAGTTGATAATACATAATATAAACCAGTTCTATTATCCAAAATAAGAATAGGGTATAATTGAAATACTGAATATGTTTGAGGGTCTGTTAAAGGTATGTCTAACACAAATATTAGATCCGAATTTGTTTGAAAAGCTTTTAGTTCTATAATGTCTAAGTACTGTGCAACCTTTGATAGTTTGATTGGAAGCGGTAAATTGTTCCTTTGTAGGTTTTGCGAAATTTCCTGTAGAGAATTTACTAAGTCCTTTGGATTTATAATTGACGTGTGAATTATTTTAAGCCTCGCGAAAGTGATGGAATTTAGGATGTCATTTAGGTTATCCTCGATAAATAAATAACTTGCCATAAGTTGTTCGCAGATTTCTATAAATTTTAATGTTGCATGGATATTTTCTGTCTTTAGTAATGTCTAAAATTGAAGTTTCGATTTCTTTAATATTTTTGTTGAAAGTTCTATCATCAACTTGTAGTTTTTGAATAGTTAGATTGAAAAATGTATTTATTATTACTGAAGTTGTGACAGATATTTGATTTTTGATTAAATTTTGAAAGTGTCGTTATCATTAAATTGTTTTTCAATTTATTATGTCATCTGATATTATTTTTAGAAATAAATTTTATTGTTAATGTGATATTTGTTCATCCCTTTGAAACGTGGTTATCAAAATAATTTTTAATTTTTCTTTTGTTTTGGTCTCGGACGCTAATTAATACACGCTATTTGGTAAAATAGTGTACCAATCATGTATTTAGTTTCCTGTATGATCGTCATGTAGTCGGGTATATAACTTATTGGGACAATAATCATATTTATAATGTATTATCGCAATATTTTAATATTTCGTTTCGAATGTATGTCACAATAGTTGCTATTCATATGTGGAATAGCTTTAACAGGGTTGTACACTTGGAAAATAACCATGAGGGGTTGCTGTTGTGAAACACAGCGTACAATGGTATTGCTAGAATAATGTGTGGGTTGAGAAAAATTAATTATTATCGATTTTATTACTGTCATTTATCGTTTATATCATATTTAATTAAGTATTCATTTCTCTTGATTACATAGGGCTTTAAGATTGAGTTTCATAGGGTGGACTGAACTATCTGAATGTTAGAAAACTTCGGGATATTTTTCTTGCATGACAAATTTTTTCTGAGTGGGAAAATTAAACTTACAGAATTTCAATTTCTGGAGTAACGTTGAAGATGGGTAGTTACCGCGTGTTCATTTGATATGGAGTTGTTAATATAAGAATAAGAGAATTCACTTATTAGTTTATAATGCGAACATAAATGATTGTCATAAGTCTATGCGCATTATATTTCCGAGATAATGAAGAGATTGACTGATGGAATTATTCGGAAAATTATAAATGAGATTTTTGAAGGAATATTTGTTTGAAATTAAATTCGTGAAATGGTTACTACTTGTCAGAATTAGGGTGATGTACGTTTCGGATAATAATTCTATGTAAATGTTGCGAGAAAATAATTTCTTTTTATTTTAAGAAGTTGGTCAGGGAATGAGAGAATGTAAATGTTCCTGTTACATGATTATAGTGTCGAAATTGTAACCTAAGGATGTTTACGATTGATTTTGCAATCTTGTGTAGGACAGTGTAAGCTGTGTGAATTTGTCAATTTTTTGTAGGTGTCAGTGTATGTTTTGTGTGAGAATCGAAATGGGTCGATATTGATTTGTCGAACGGTGCTTTTGGTGATTACCAAAGGATTGTTAGGATCCTTGCAATTTGGTTTTCGACAAATTTTGCGTTTTTTATCAAACTTTTGGTGTGTTTTGTTAATTCTTGCCAATTATATTTGTTTTTGATGTAACCTATTTTTATAAACGGAACCTTATTTATCAGGGGTTCTTGATAGGTTCTGATTAGTAGCTGAAGAATTAAAATATAATGATAAATTTTGTATATTGGTCTAGTATAAGTATTCGAAATTTTGAGGTATTATTTTTTATATTTTCTTTTTGAAATCTCTAAATTTTTTTGATTTTTTTAAAATAATGTTGAGAATAAATGTCTTAACATTGATCCTAAAGAGAAATAATTCTGTCCGTCTGTGTTTTTGAGTTAATGTCGGTTTTGTTTTACTAAACTACAGAATAATTTCGTAGTTTTCCTTTTAGAGGAGATGTTTTAGTGAAATTATTGTGTGGAAGTAAGTTCACAATTTTTCGATATAGTAGTTGTGTGAAATTTGTAGTTTTACGTTTTGTTTTCGTAATCTACTAGAAGTTTTGTCTCGTGTAAGTATAAAAGTTGTCAAATGGTGCAAGGTGTAGGGTTTGTTTGTAATTTGTATTTTAGAGTAATCTATTAAAGATTTCGTTTTGTAAAGTCAAGAAAATGTGTCAAATTCTTGGACAATTTGTTCGTTGGTAATCTCGTCGTCGTTGTCTGAAATTTCGTTCGAATTTCAAATGAATTTTGAATATTTTGAAGGGCGATTGATTTTCAATTCCTGAAATTTCTTTTGTATATTTGTGAATTTTCAGGATTTTCGAGTGATTCAATTTTTTAATTTGAAAAGGTATGTTCTGAATTTAGGTTCTAATTTAAAGTCTAAAAATTTCTAAATGTATATTATTTAAATTTCTGCCCTTGCTATTAATTAACAGCTGTTATTACTTGTGCTTGTAAAGCGTTTATGTTGGTGTAATGAAACATCATAATGAGTACAATGCAATATTGAGGTGTTGGATATCAGGCATTTCTTTTTAAAATGTTTAAGTTCATAAACATATAAGACGTGCTTCTGTGCAAAAGTTCAAGGCACTGTTATCAAAGTAGTACTACTATTATGAATTTCTTCGAATTAAATGTAAATATTTTGTAGAATTTATTACAGGAGAAGAAATGTCCTAGTAATAGAGGAAAGGAATAAAATTATTTATATAAGAAGTGTTTTTGATCAATAATTGATCTATGCAGTTAGTTGATATATCGTACAATTATTTTTTTAAAGATTTTCTGGTAATTTTAATTTAGAAAAATTTGAGAAAAGTGGAGAATATCTTTAATATGAACTGTTAATTTTAGGTAATAATATTCTAAAAGATTTCGATTAGGTGACTAAAAATTTGTGAGATAATTTTGAAAATTATTTTGGGTTGCAAGTTGTTGTGTAAGTGTTTTTATTTCGCAGGGTCTGCATATGATTGAAACGAGAATCGGTATTATCATTATCAATTAAGTTTAAATATAGATTTGAATTTCTGGACTGGTTCAAATTTTAAGTTAGAAAATTCTACGATTTTTGGAATTGTTTTTTCAGGAGACACAAACGGATTTTGTCGGTACATTTTCCTGATTGTGTGGGGTGTATAGATTTTTCTATTGTTTTGATTACGCAGGATTGTATGCGTGTTTCTTGGATTATTCTTTACCTTGTTTGTCTTTCGAATTTTCGATTTCCTGAGTATTTTATTACTAATTTTAAATACTGTTTGCGAAATAAACATTTTTCTGTTTAATGCTTTTGATTTTATTTGTTTCGAATTAATTTTTGAAATGTTTAAATTTAAGTTTACCAATTTAGATTTATCTATACGGCATGATTTTGTTTTCGAAAGGTTTATTTTTTGTGGGTTAACGTTAGGGGTTACATTTGAAGTTTTTTCGGTTTCTTGTACTTTGCTTTTAAATATTTTTTTGATACGTGATTCGGTAAAAGTAGAACTTTGATTTTTGTTTTTACAGGACATGTCTAAGAGTTTAGGAATTTTGTCTGTTTGATAGGTGTCTGATTTTTGATAATTTACATTAGATGTTGTCTCAAAAAATTCACTTTGTACGTTTGTCTTTGCAGAGGTGTTAGGTAGGCGTATTTTTTTATGTTTCTGAGCTATCGGTATAGTGTCAGTGTCACAATAGAATTCAAATATTTCTTCAGTATCTGGTTCGAGAAAATTAAGATTTTGATTAATGATGTTGCCTGAAATGTGATGATTAATATTTTTGTTTGAATTTGTAACTAGTTAAATAATCGTTAACTTCAAATAGAGGTATAGTTTCAAAATTGGTAATTAATTGATTATTTCCGAAATCTATCCTACATTTATAACGTTGTAGAAAGTCGTTACCTACAAAGCCATCAAAGTCTGTATCTAAATCGTATACATAAACTTTGTGTGGATCGTTAAAATTGAATGGTATAAGAACAGATTCGGTGGTATTAATTTTTTGACCTGTTACTTGTATATTTAAATTTTCGGGGTGTTTTAGATTATAATTTTCTGTTGTTTTGGATTTGAAAATGGAAATATCTGCACCTGTGTTGATTAAAATATTAAATTTGTTTGTTGGATCTTTCATGAAATACAGGTTTGCTGAACTTACTTTAAATGGAGGGTTATATGGTAAATTAGCAGTATAATTCTCACATTGTTGGGTTCCAAAATCGTAATCATAATTATTTTCATTAATTTCGAAATTATTTTGGTATTGGTAATTGGGAGAATAACTTGCGGAATAGTCTTCATATTGATTTGAGCTATCGTAAAATTCTTGGTTCAAATGATACGTTTTTTGTTGATTGAACCTGTTGAAATTTGGGTTTGGTTGGATGGCAGAAGGTCTCTGCTGGTGGAAGTTAGGATTTGGCCTGATAGCTGAGGGCCTGTTCTGTTGAGAATAATTTTGTTGCTGGTTAGGGAAGTTTTGTGGTCTATGATTATATGTACTCTGGAAATGTGGCCTTGGAGGCTGTGCTTGATTAGAATAAGCATTTGGTGTGAAATTGGGAGATGGGGACTGATAATTTTGCCTTGTGCGGCATTCGTTAACATGGTGCCCATTTCTTCTGCAGAATGTGCAGAATTGATGAGAATTTGGGCGTCTTTGAATATTTTTGACAGGGTTTTTGATTGGGGCTTTAATGGAAAATTTTTGTGATTCGAAATATGACAACTGTAGTTCTCGTTTGATCCTGTTTATGGCATCTAGCATGTTGCTAGGATTACCAGCCCTAATGATTTGGCCTAATTTGGGTTCTAACCCGGTCAATAGAGTGGTCAATGTCATGTTTTCAATCAAATTTGATTGAGCCGTTTTTTCTTCAAGGGTTAGAGTTTGTTTTTGTATAGCGGCGTGCATTTTCGCGTTGTGTGTCTGCAACCTAGATACAAATACCAATGAGTTTCGTTAGATGATTGGCGAATCCTCTGTAGATCCTGAATTAGTGCTGTCAGGTCACGAGAATCACCAAAATGAGCTTCAAGTAAGCTTTTGATTTCTGCCCATGTAGCAGGGTTTCGGGAATTTATTAATTCTGCGGCTTTTCCGCGTAATTTATTTTTTATGTGAAGCGTTAATAAGACGCGCTGATCATCAACAGCGATCCCCTGAGCGGTTATACAGGCTGAAATAAATGTTTGCAAGAATATGGGGTTGCCGTCAAATTCGGGCACTATGGAAAATATTTCGCTTAACCTATAAGGTTCAATATTTATGGTTTCATTTGCAGTAACTGAGTTGTTTACATTCGTAGTGATTGAGTTGTTAGCAGCATTTGCGTTTGTAGTGGTAGCCATTTTATTTATATTATTTAGATAATTAAATAACTTAAAACGCCTTTTTCCAATTTAAGTTAGTACGCTACTGGTGTTTAATAAGAAATTTTTATATGAACTGTGCAAGAATTTATTCTGTAACATTTAAAATTTATATTACAGAATAGCTAGATTAATTCGAAAAACGCGTTTGGTTTAAAAAGCGTTTTGAGTTTGGAAATAGTATATCTCTGATAATTTTATATTTTAGTGTATGCACTTTAAATAGTATTGTAGAACATAAGCTTTGTCTTACGGCCTTAACTTTAACCTTTTATGTGGTATGCAATATTATATTACGATAAAAATGCTAAGATAACAATGGTACGTGATTGCAGTTAATTAGATAAATTCGCACTTAAAGAGTATATGATATTACCATAAAAATAATGTTACGATAGGAACAGTGTATGATTACGGTTATTTATATAGGTCACACAAATTATAATCAAGATATTTTGTTTCAAGTTTAAATAAAATTACTACCTTAGATATTAGAACTGTATGTAGCAATGTAATGTATTTCGATAAAATATAATGTAAACTTATGTCGTTGAAAATCAATAATTGCGAGACGATTAAAAAATGACTTACCCTAAATTTTTCATTCCTCGTGGTCCAGTTAATGCGACTTCGTGAGCTTAGCTTCACCAAAGGTCTCTCTCTGCCAGGGGCGTCACTGGGTGTTCTTTCCACAGGATTTCCTTTGATGCCGAAGACACCAACGATGGGACGGGATGAAATTCTTACTTGCTAATTGTTGAATCGTGTTGATTTGAAATGTTGCTTTGTTGCTTGTATTTCTTGATAATTATTATTGTTTTGCTTCTTTTGCTTTTGAGCATGTAGGTTCTTCTGAACAAAGGATTGGGATCCACCACCACAGCTAAGAAGTTCTCTTTGTTCCAGAAGCTCTTTTCGTCCGGTTAGGCACCTTTTTCAGATGGACTCCTTGTTCCCTCGGATATGTTTGCTACTGGTTAGGCTCCCGAACTGTGCGTGTTTTTCAGATCCGCCACGACTGCGCCAATGTTAGATAGTGGATTACTTGATTAACTTTTTAAAAAGATTTATTCACTTATAATGGAGTCGAGTTTGACTCTTGTAAAAATAACAATAATGATTTTGAATGTGTTTAATCGAAAATGAGTATAAGACTGATTACAAAAAGGTTGTTGGTAATATTTATAGTGTTTTGAGAACAAAGGAAACAGTGTTGCTGATTCAGCACAATCAGGATTACTTAGAATTGAAATACAATGCTCATGCAGCGTGAGCGGTTATTGAGAAGAGCTGTTACGCAGTATGTAATACGATATGTTTGAGAAGGTTAATACTATTTATTTATATTTTCACCACTTAAATGTTAACCACTATTTGAAATTCGTTTGGTGCAAAAGACCAATACAATTGTTGATCATCTGCATAACAATGAACCTTTGACTTGATTTCATATATCATATCTGGAGTATATACAAGGACAAGCAGGAGTCCAAGAATGGACCTCTGTGGCACTCCATTAGTTATTTGAGCAGCATCGGAGAAAATTTTGAGTTCTTAAATTGAAATTTGAATTTGTTGGAGGCGATCATTTAAATAATGCTTAAACCACTCCAAGGCATTATTTGATAACCCATAATAATTTAATTTAACAAATAACAGAACATGATCTATATTATTAAATGCTTTTAAAAAATCCAGCATTATAGATATAGTAACTTTAGATTTATCAGTGGTTCCGAACATATCATCTACAACATGAAGAAGTGCAGTGGCCGTACTATGATTTCGCCTAAAGCTAGACTGTCTAATTTGTAAAATAGTATAACGATCAATGTGAGTAAGCTGAGCTGCTATTTTCTCTATAACTTTAGATTATTTCATTGAGGTGCCATTATCGCATTTGTGTTAGTACTTATTTCATATATAATTTTACGCACCTCATTAGCAGTAATCATGTTAAAGTTAAAGGTTTCTTTTATATTGTCATATTTAGTTTCGTTTAAATATTTTACTGTTATTTTTTTACAATTTACAAGAATGTATTCTTTTAATCTTTATTTTGACCCATTTTCATTTAAACAAAATGCAATATACGTATAATCAAAGAAATTCTGAAAATCTATAATTTAAAACAAATCCAACAATTATCGGCAATTAGGGGAGGAGGAATTACAATTTAGATCAAAAGCTACTGAATTTTTGAATGAATGTCTGAGAACCAACTTGTATGGTGCGTAGTCCTGTTTAACGAGACTGGGTCTGGGTCTTACCAGTGGTTTACATAAGTAGAAGTAAAAATTAGTGAATAGACATACAGTTATAAGCTTAAACTTCGGCAACATTGGTGTTAAGCTTTGTATCTAAAAATAAAAGTTCATTAGGATACCCATTATCCTTATAGAGTTGCTGTGATACTGAATTTCAGTGATTGATGTTGGTCTAAGTTCATGGTATTTTTAGAAAATTATCACATCGCTAATTAAAATCGGTGTTATGTTACGCTATCGGATTACTGGAAATCAAGCGTAAATATTCCGGAATATTAATCTATTTACCCAGATCGCTATAGGATAATTACAAAATTGCATTAATTCGGTAATTTCGATGTGGTTTTAGCAATTTTATTAAGTGGAAATACAGGTGATCAATATTTTGCATTAACACTGGAATTCTCTAACATGATACTGTGTTTAATATTGATGTCATGAGGTTACTTATTGTTTTTCACTTAAGTAAAAAATGAATTTACTTTCCTCAGAATATCAATTGTTTTGATGTAATGACATATAATATTATCTGCTTTTTCCCTTTTTTATCTGTTACATGAATAAAAAAAAATGAATTATTATTACGTGTTTATTTATTAGTTAACTTTTAAATTTCCTAACTAAAGTAGGTAGTTGGTCAACGTGAGGTAGTATGAATAGTCTTTCTGCTTCTGTTCTCTCTCTCAGTTTAATTTGACAATTTTGACATATGTCAACAAAATTCAGACAACCAGCATTCATTATTTATCTATTGGAAATATTAACAATTATTGTGGAAGACAGAAGGGAACATCTACTACTTATATTGAGAGAGGTAAGTAAAAAATACACAGTACTCCAGTTATTCCATCTAAACAATACTTCGAGTAATATTCAACTATAAACAGTTTATAATAATTTATTTATCTTTTTTAGGTGTTCCAAGGCTTTATGGGGTTTGTGCAGAAGAAAGAACTGATGCATGCCATGATCCTACAAAGTGTGAGGTATATTGCACAATAGTATAAACAATTTATTCATGTGAAATTTGTCTCTAATTTGAAATAAAATAATAAAGTTTATGCATTCAGACAATATTATTCCTAGAGTAATTAAAAATCATTCTGGGCGTTAAGTAGAATGATCCCGAGCTAAACTAATCGCCAAGTATTTTGTTGAGGAAGGAAAACTAAGAAAAGTCATTTTATCGAGTCGCTACGTAGTACACTGTGTAACACCTTTTTAGCGTTGACATGCATCCGGCAGGTCTTCGTCTGGTGGCACTGGTTCGGGGTAAGGAGTTGATTAATTTCAAGTTAGTAGTTTAAATGGGTAGGGTAAGCTAGTAGTTAGGTAGTTTCTAGTCTTTTAATTAGGTTATATTTAGAAGGTTAACTGAGGGTTAGAGTAAAGACAATGTATAAAATGAAAAATACTCATGTTCCGTTCCCATTTTTCTTCTATTGGAAGGGGGTGATAGTATAACGTTAATTTGGTACTTTTCGGTGTCGCCCCGTATAACCGACAGAAATGTGTTTATTGGATTGCATGCGTGTGGCAGGTGGATTAAAAATTAATATCAATCGCTAAGCGCCGGCCCACTCTGCGTTACTTGCGCGGAATCAATATCGATCAATAAAAATCGTTCCTGCTGAGGAGTTTTTATTGAAATGGAAAAAGGAGGATTTTGGTTCGGATTTTGGTTCCCGTAGCTATATAGAACGAGTCGTTTATAAAATCCTAAATAATAATTAAATCTGTGAAAATAAGACCATTCTTAACTAAAGGTATGTTAAAAATCGGCAGCTACTGGAAGCGGCTGGAACCTCCCCACTCGGTGGATCTTTGAAGCCGAAAAGAGCATTAAATTGTGTGACAAAACGGCACTAAATGTAATCCGATCTTATCCAAAACCATACATTATCACTCGTTGAATAATATACTATTAGGATATTAACAACTTTAACATCACTTGAATGACTAAGAAAGTCTAGTTATCCTAAATACTACAGACTTGTAAAGCAACAAACTGAAAATTGGTAAAGTGATAATCTATAATAAATTCACTAACGAAGGTACAGAAAGCATGTGATATTGATATTGTTACATCTACCTTTAAAGTATGTGACAATCCACTAAAAGTTACAAATATGCCGAAATCTTATTAACATGACATGACACCAACGTTATCGGATGACAAACGATGACAATGACAATCGTCAAAATTTGCTCATTGCAATCCGATCGCACGCGGCTGTCTTTGTTAAATGAAACATTAGCATTTCAGTAATTTTACTAGATTTTAGAGGAATATTTGTAGTTTAATTCTTCGATTTGTCTGTATATATATTTAGAAACGGCACTAAACGTAATCCGCTCTACTTCTAGAGCAGTGAAGAAACCCTCACACGTGAATTGACATGTGATGTGACGAGTTTCACGACGTAACGGCTACGCGCATCGATCATGTCATGCGAAATGCGATCTATGCATCATATTTGCTTTGTTTTTAATTTTTACACGGAAACCAAATCGAAAGGGTGGCAGTGTGATATATCGTTGAAATCAGAATGTTAACTGCTTTTCAATGGTTGCATTGCAAATTGGAAGTAGTTATAAAATAAACAACTTGTTGCGTCAAAATGACATTAAACGTAATCCGATCTTCTGGGGCACTAAGGAAATGCACATGCAAAGTTTCATTCAAATCCGTTCAGTAGTTTCGGCGCTATCGTGCTAAAACACATACACACACACAGACATTTTTCAAAGATTTGATGTTATCTCAATTTTCGTTTGTGAACCAATTTTAGTAAACTCTCACAATTTTATTGTGGAGAGGTTAAAATTATTTAGATAGATTCTTTATTAACTTTAGATCAGACGACATTATTTTCGCCGACAAAAAACGGAAAACTATTAGATCCAAAGGTTACATTTTCCATTATTTTGAGCACATTTACGCCTCAACAACAAAAAAACTATATACAATCTTACAACAATATCATCTTAAGTTCAGCCACCGATAGGAGTCTACCGTATTGACCGAAACGAAACTATATACATTATCTTATCATATCAGCCACAAATTGAACCCCTTTATGTACAGTATTTTTAGGGGAAATTTATACCATTACGTAAGGTCAAGAAAACGATTCATGGTGGAAACGGAATTCATTTGAAAAGTGAAGGAGCTTAAGAGATAGTAACTAGATATCGTAAATAAGTGATACTATGCGGCTGGAAGTGATATTGAGCTACGCGGTTGTAACAAACTCTATATAAATTTCATTATTTTATAGTGGGGAAGTAATTAAGAATATTTTAAATTGGAAATTTTGACAGTTGACTTCATTTTTGTAAACAAAACAAAACTTAATCATATAAATTTAGAATCATAATTATTTTATTTAGCGAGATAGGGAATTTTATTTTTTATTTGTATGAAATATCTGTTCTCGCAATACATTGTTCAGTTGATTTTAATTTGTTTTATCGCTTATGTTTCTATAATTGTGTTTCTTCATCGATTCCGAACTTTAGCCCTTGAGAATTAAATTTAGAAAATATATTGTGTGATATTTTACCGACATTCAGGCGAAATATCATAGCAATATAATATGTTACCTCGAAAATCTGTTAGAAAGAATAACTTTTCCTCTGTAAATCAAAAATAACAAAGTTTAGAAGATTGCAGTATCCCATCAGGGGACACACTGTAATTTTATATTAATCTAGTTATATAATAATTGTGATAACGTACAGTATGTTTCTGTACGTATTATGTGTATTTGTGTAGCTGCATTATTTAGTTTAAGTTGCGTTTTACCTTTCTATTTATTAAAAGCTTTTATTAAACTTGCAATGTTTGTTAGTTAGTTAGTTAATTAGTTTGTTTAGGGCAAATCTTGCAATCAAAATTTCGATTAGTTCTAATTAAGCTAGAGCTTTGAAATTTTGCACACCTGTTTAAGATGGCGGACGACTTTATCGTTTATGATCCGAATCGACTCAAAATCGATTTCTAGGGGTTTTTGAGATCACCAATTATGAATTCTTTATCAAAATTTAGAAATTCAAAATGGCGGTGCCAATATGGCGGACGACTTTTGTCATTTATGGCCCAAACCGATCAAAATCGATATCTGAAGGTTTTCGGGTTCGCTGATTACGAATTTCTAGTCAAAAATTTAGTTCGGGATGGCGACTTCAAGATGGAGAACGACTTTATCGTTCGATCATGATCCGATTCGACTCAAAATCGATATCTAAGGGTTTTCGAGATCGCCAATTATGAATTCTTGGTCAAAATGCAGCAATTCAAAATGGCAGCGCCAATATGGCTGACGACTTTTGTCATTTATGGTCCAAATCGATCAAAATCGATATCTGGGGTTTTTCGGGATCGTGGATTACGAACTTCTAGTCAAAAATTTAGTTCAAGATGGCGGACGACTTTACCGTTTATGATCCGATTCGTCTCAAAATTGATATCTAGAGATCTCAAAAGATTAAAAAGTAAAAAATAAAATTATATAAAAAAATATTTAAAAAAAAGCTTTTATTTAAATGCTCTAAAAAGTAGAAAATAAACTCTGAAGTAAATCTAACCCATCATTTTGTTACATTACTTATATAATTTTTTTATGATATAAAAGCTTGTCGCGAGCAATCTCCTTTACTTAGGAAAATCTCGCAATAAGCTTTTATATCATAAAAAAATTATATAATGTAACAAAATGATGGGTTTGATTTACTTCAAAGTTTATTTTCTACTTTTTAGAGCATTTAAATAAAACCGTTTTTTTATATTTTTCTATATAACTTTTTTTATAATTTATTTACTTGTAATGTATACTTCATGGTATCATCTATGGCTATATAATAAATTTTACGTAAATATACCATAAATAAATAAATAAGTAACGAGGGTTAACTGCTAGAGCAGACTTGCTGTGAACTTCCCCTTTAGACTTCCTCAAATATATCGATTAATGTTCTTTTTCCCCTAGGTCGTAGGTCCAATATTATTAGAAATAAAAGCATTTATTGTTATTGTTATTATTATTATTATGTGATCAACCATTGTAGCGATTTCAGTGTAGATGATCATTTATTGATCCAATTATTTAGAAGTTCTTGAAAATAACCGCTTAATATACGCTACCTATTTCTCAAATACAGTTTTATGAAGGGTAGGGAGACACGTAACGAGAAATTAACCCACCGAGCCCTGTAAGACCACAATGGTTTTGTTTGAAATTGCTACATAATCGATAAATGCTGCCAACAATAAATAATCCTCTGCGAACTTGCGAACAATAATCCGTTTAAATATATAAAATATTTTATTTTGTCAAGCATGCCAAATTTATTTTCGAAACAATACCTATGTTTCAATATAATCCTATTTCATTTTGTTTAATCACTGGAGCATATATGTATATTCCAGTGGGGTTAATGGATTGAAAAGGCTTTAGAACATTCACAATATTTGTAAGTTTAATGCGAATTTGCTAAACTGTACATTTAACTTGTTGTTTCAACTGTGAATTATATAGAGGATTTTTTTAATACAATGAAGTTTCGGATACGTTTAGCAGAAGAGAATTTATTAATATTAATAGTATTTAAGAAATATAAGACCAAGGATGCCCAGCACCTTACACATTTTGAGCTCCAAGCGAACAATGTTTAGACACATGTAATACGCCGGGCGGCGGCTGCAAGAATCATGTACCCATCGATTTAAAAAAATTGTTTTGTAGTAATAGTTTACTATTAGTAAAGACGAGAAAGCTCGGTTGTTCAACCCCTGCCCTGATGGGATTTGTGTAGGAGGGTGATTTCGCCCTCTCAGAGACTGCACTAAATATCCATGTAATTAAAACATAAAATTATGTTGTTCTAATTGTACTTAGTAGTAGTAGTAATTGTTGGGGGAGGCCTAGTGTCTGGCAAGTAGGCCACAAATCGGCCCTTTTTACCTACCCCCTGACGTCCCCTCAACCATTCACTTCTACTCGGCCTCCTACTCCCTCCCTCTTTCTGATCTTCCAATGAAGGTCAGGACATGTTTCCATTCGAGAGAGTCAATTTCCTCTTTTGGGAGCGTTGTGGCGCCGAAGAGTTCATACCTCAGGTGCCCGAACGCTTCACATTGTCCCAAGAAGTGAAACGATGTTTCTTCATCACTTCCGCATCTTGGGCAGGTGGGATCTACCTCAACCTCTATCAGTGATAGGTGTCTTCTGAGCCTGCAGTGACCAGTTAGGACTCCGACCAATTGGTACAGAGTCCTCCGGCTTCTGCCTAGCAACCAGGCCGCCCTTGACTTGTTCGGCCCCGTTACGAAGTCTCGAGCCTGTCTGCAGCCACTGCTCAGCCTCCAATGTTCCCTCAATGTTGCTTGTGCCCACTCATTAAGGGCCGTAGCGACATGTTTCCTTGTAATTCCCAACATGGGCTCCGGGCCAAGACAGGGCTCCCTGGCTCCGAGCCTAGCCAATTCATCGGCTCTCTCGTTTCCTGGGACCCCGGTATGTCCCGGAACCCATATCAGGCTCACTTCCTTGTGCCTGGCAAGTTCCTCTAGAGCATCTCCGCACTCTTGGATGAGGGGGGACCTCGTCCTGGGAGAGCAAGTCTTTGAACTTTTGCCAGTATTTGAGACGTGGTGATGCGGTTCACACTCGGCCACCAGACCACCGACCCATATTGGAGTCTAGGTCTGATTACCGCCGTGTAGACCCAGTGCAGGATCCGTGGACTAAATCCCCAGCTCCTGCCCACCACCTGGCGCAACTGCCAGAAAGTTGCCGTCGACTCTAATTGTACTTAAGTAGCGGCACAAATTAAAAATGGTCTGCCGCGTGATCCCCTGGTGGGTGTCATGGGCCAAGTAAATGGTGGTAATTTCTAAAGGGTACCCATCGATTTAAAGGATCAACTTTACACCAAATTAAAGGTTAAACCTTTAACTTTTTTTATTTCATTGGTCTTCCAGGCCACAGCTTGGTGATTTCTTCTGGCCGACCAATTTTTTGCGTGAAAGTAAGATCACGCGGTATTTATTAAATACATTATGCAGCTCATTTAGTATGAGCGTAAACGATTATTATATTGAAAGTATGAATTAATTTGACGATATATTTATTTATCATACTGATTAGCCCAATAAAGTGGGAAATTTTTTGTTAGTATATACATAGGATCAGAGTCCCTACAAATTATATATTTTTATGGTGTCGAAATTTATTAGCTTGGAAGTTTAGGATAATACCTTTCAGCTTACATATTTAATGACATTTTTCTGAAACCAGAGAATACAAAAGATAGACATAATTTTTAGGATCCCGATGGCAAATTCCATAATATACAAGTCAGAGCGGTAAGATTTGAAGTCTTCTGTTATGTCACCAATTAAGTTCTCCGGTAAAAACATTAAATTCTCAGGTAGCCCAATAAAATGGAAAAATTTTGATGAAATAATTCAGAGCGGGTTAAAATTTTGGGAACAATCTTATTTTGTAGTACTTTTTAACATATCAAAAGTCCCCACCCGTAGACGTCGGCGGAGGAGAGGAGGGCGGGAGAAAATCAATTCACCGCAAAAACCTCGGAGAGTATCAATTTTACTGTAAAATATGTACACCTGAAAATTATAGGTAATAAAAATCCGCACGATTTCTTTTTTTTTATTTCGTACGATCTATTGGAGCCGAGATAGACTTTTCAAATTTTGGGAGTTTTGCGACGCAATGGAAACGAGCGCGTTCTTCGCTAAATCTCAAAAATGATCGTTCGATTCGCAAAATGTTTCAAATGAAAATTGTAGAGAATTCGATTACGAACAATTTCCATTTATTTTTCATTTCCATTCGATCAATATTGGCAGAGATATGAATTTTTAAACATCTTTATAGTGCACTATCAGAACACTTGTTTCATGATAAAATCTATAAAAACTCGAAAACGATAGACCATACTCATATAATATATTCAATGAATGTTAAAGAAAATCTAATTTTGAATATGATGGTGTATGTACAAAATCGTTTTGATAACGAGTGAATTTAGATAAAAGGGAGAAACATGAAAAATTGTCATTTTCAAGTGCATTTTGACAAATAGCTATTTTTTGATTGACTTTAGGCAATAATGACATTAAAGGTTTTTTGAAGAGAATTAAATTATCTGTAAAATGAGCTCCAAGTGACCTTCATACGATGAATGGTTCACGAGTTGCAGCTGTTTAAATCTATGAACAAAAAATTCTTTTTTATTATAAATTAGGATTTTCCTGCAAAAACTGTGCATAACAATTTTTAAAAAATTGGCTTTGACCTATTTTTATTAGTTTATATACATATGAAAGTAACGCAATAGCATAAGTCAGAAAGGTTCTTGAAAACCTGAAAAAAGATGTTTAAAAATTCATATCTCTGCCAATATTAATCGAATGGACATGAAAAATAAAAGGAAATTGTTTGTAATCGAATTCTCTACAACTTTCATTTGAAACAATTTGTGATCCGAACGCGCGCGTTTCCAATCAATCAATCAATACAACTTTATTAACAATTAAAATTTACATCGGCCTCCCCCGAAACCCACCCCGGGACCTACCGTGCAACCACCGCGTTGTTCGTGGTGGAGGATTGCAGGGTTGGGCGGAATGGGACTGGTTCGGCTAAAAGACAATTAAAAGCAGTTAAACCTAAACACCTTCCATCGCAGATGGATTAAATTAGGTTATAAAATTAAAACATATTTGAAAACAGATTTAATAAAACTTAAAACTACATCTTTTTCAAAAACTCACGCACTATCACTGATTAAATTTTGATTCTGACGCAGGCACCTCAACTTGTACGAGGTGCCATCCGCGAAGTATTTCAATGCTGGGCTGCGCGTGGCTGGCCTAAACTTGATTTAAAAAATTTTGGTTTTACGAAATTTTGGTTTGGTGCGCGCGTTTCCGTTGCGTCGCAAAACTATCAAAATGTCAAAAAAATATATCTTGGCTTCAATAGGTCATACGAAGTTAAAAAAAAAAACGAAATTGTGCGGATTTTCATTACCTACAATTTTCATGTGCACATATTTGACAGTAAAATTGATACTTTTCGAGTCTTTTGCGAGAAACCGATTTTTTTACTTATTTTCTCCCCCCTCCCTCCGCCGGCGTCTACGGGTGGGGACTTTTGATATATTAAAAACTACCACAAAATAAGCCTGTTCCCAAAATTTCAACCCGTTCTGAATTATTTCATCCAAATCGACAAATTTCGTCTATTGGGCTAAGAGGCATTGATACATAAATGAGGCTATGTGTATAGAGACTCTATCTTATAATTTTTTAGATAACTGTAGAGTTGAAGACTACAAGTAACTATTTAAAATTGGCTTTTTAAAAATAGCGTTTCAGCAGAATTTTCTTAAATATATTTTCAAAAGAAGTTTTCACAGATATCTGTTTAAAGAGTAATATTTTTAATGCTTTAGCAGTAGCTAATCTATATTTTACTTATCAGACAAAAACTATTTAGCTAGAGCTGAACTTGATTGACTGCGATGGCATGTCATTATTTACACCTGGAAATTATTTATTAATTTTCAATTATTTTTAAGGAAATCTATAAGATAACTAATTTCCAATACTCAGTACTCAACTAAAAAATATCAGCTACCTAATAAATGCAAGTTAACTTCTAAATATATCACAAAAATTATATGGGATAAAGAGTAAAAGTAACAAATACTTTCTTTGTCCTTAATCATTTTGTATTTTTTGTATTTTTACATCAAATACTACAATAAAAATATTACTGAATGATTACTGCCTAAATAAATTTCGTGAAAATGGTAACATTGCTATTTTAGAATACCTCTTACAAACAAAAATTCAATAATAATAATTCTACTAGTTTCGTGCTAAAAAGTCAAAGAAAAAAGATACAGTTGTTATCGAAAATATCGAATAACACTCTTTTTGTATTTGTCACATTTAAATGAAAAGCGTTTCCTGAACAATATGTACATTTTGATGGTAATATGCAATTACTACACTTAGCGCTCCAGGCTTGTAACTTGTAATTCAGTGCTCGGCAGGGCACATAGCCCGGGGAGTAGTTGTTGGTTGCAGTCTGGTTACGTTCCTTATAGTAAAATGAGGATTTTATAGAGGAGTTTGCGACTAAAAATATTATGTTTTAATATTTCGCCCTCTAAAAGCACATTTGAACTATGCTAAGCCCAGCCAGACTATTTATTTTTCGATTGCAACAGACACTGAACCGCTAGATGACGCCTGCTGACTATTTTACATGTCGCTATCCCAAAGATACCGAAATGTACTAAATGGTCAAGTGGTCCTCGTGTCGGTCGTCACATGCCTACCTTGCACTGACGAGAGCCAACAGCTCGAAACTGCAGTCTGCAAGTGGTGTGTGACGACTGGCACGAGAGCTGTTTTAAGTAGGATCAGTTTTTCGGCAATCGAAGCATTAGCGTTTTGATGGTAATATGCAATTATTATACTTAACGCGCCAGGCTTGTAACTTGTAATTCAGCGCTCGGCTGGGCACATAGCCCGGAGAGTAACTGTTGGTTGCAGTCTGGTTACGTTCCTTATAGTAAAATAAGGATTTTATAGAGGAGTTTGCGACTAAAAATATTATGTTTTAATATGTACATTAATAAGAATATTAAATCATCGATTTCTAATTAACATTTATTGCTTTTTGAATCTTATAAACAACTGAAATTCAACACCCGGATTCCAATTTCCATGCTCGCATTGCAATGTATTCTATGCATGCATTGTTTCATATGTTGCTTTGAATAAAGTAGATAGATATACCATACCCCATAATTTAATATCTTCTGCTGAATACTGAATATAAAAATAAATAACAAAAGTGATATCTCATAAGTTCAAAGCATACCTAGCCATATTTTATATTCTATTCAGTTCTGCTATTTCCATATCATATCTACAAGAGGTATTGTCTACATTTTATTCGTGGCGTAAATAGATTATTCGTGGTTGTACAATGGTTTTCTAGGGCAAACTGTCAAAGTTTCCCATTGATACTACCCCTTTAATCTTATCCACACAATTTGGCATGTTTCCCTTTCGTTTTATTTTGTAAATTTTCCTAGCAATAAGCATGAATTACATACATCGTTAACCTTTTTAGAATAACCTTTAAAGGTTAAAGTTATGTAAGTTACTTTGAAAATATGTACGAAACATTACTTTAACTATATTATGCCCACAACTTAAGCAATATTTATTCAAAGAAATATCTATATCTTATTATAGATACACTTGAATTGGAAATAGCTGTCCAGCATATAGTTAGTTTTAGAAATATAGGCTAATATAGTAATATTAAAGTATTTATTCTTTCAATAGATATTTATCTATTTTATTATATAAAACAGTAATTACTCCAGGTATAGTACAATAAAATTAATCTATCGTTTGGAATTTACCTCTCAGGGAATAATTTTATGATCAATCGATGGGGAAAAATGTCAGGAACAACATACTGAAATGTTTAAAACTTGGGTGATGTAGCAATTTTGTAAATAAATCAAAACTATCAACAAATTGGTCTTGCTCGAATTTAACGCGGTACGACGGCCATAAAACACTTCTAATAATTAAAAAATATATATCACGTTGTAGAGAAAGAAATTCTCTACAATTTTTATACGAGAAATACCCCTTTACAATGCTTATTTTTTTTAAAATCAATTTTTTAAAATTTTTGTTGCCAAGTTGTTTTCGTTTGATCAGCTGCACGCGCCGTTCCGCCATGTCGGAAAAGGGCGTGGCTACAAAATTAATTCTCTAGGGAAATTGACGTAATTTTCTCATGCTTTTGGATGACTTAGATACAATGGTATTCTAGAAAATATTCATATGATATATTTCTCTTGATATTAGAGGAAAAAATTCTCGATGTTTTTTGACGGGGAATTCGAAAATTCTTTTGGTCCTGAATTATACTTTAAGGTTATGTGTACGGCATGAAATGTCATTTGGTGATGAATATTTAGAATAATTAATATGTTTCATACAGTATTTACGATCATAATTTAATGATGGATAATATTCATCAAGCTGTAATTATACAAAATTTGGAAGATGCTGCCATTGCATATGAAAGGTAACATTTTATTATAAACCGAAATCCGTTTGACTTTAGTGAGAAACATTTTATTAAACAGTTTAGACTCACTAAGGTTCTGGCGGGGTATGTATATAAATACCCTGGATAGATTTTTTACTGCGCCTCCCAAGCAACACCAAATGGTATAATAAACGTTTTAATTCCGTTTATACGACTGGTATATATAACGTTTGTCGCAACCTATATTCAACGTTCAAATGTCCGCGCAAAAAACGTATATATTTGTCTTATCATATATTCAATATAGACGTTTTAAAAAGACGTATGTATATGGCACATCATATTCTAAATATATACGTCTTAAGGAAACGTTAAATTGTTGTTATATCATATACGAGATATATACCAGTGGCGGCTCGTGGTTTTTAGCTCTGGGTGGACAGGATGGGGGATAGAACCGAATAATAATGACATTTCTCCACGGAAAAATCACGCAAAAAACATTCAATGATGCCTCTGCCCATTTCAGTCAACTTGTATGTTTTTAAATTATCTATCATTGTTGAATTTCACGAACTATTACTATTTTTAGTGAATAACATGCAAGGCCAGCAAGAGAATAAACCATTACATAAACCTAACCAAATAACAACATCTTCTAATTTTAAAACAGCAGCAACAATTTCCAACGTTTGAGATTCGCGAATACTAACTTGACTCCACACGTCCGAAAATGAAACAATTCTCGGCGAAACATCACGACACTGTAAAAGAAAAGGGAAGGGATGAGGGTGGCAGTGTCCACATCCCACCGAGCGCGAAGTCCCATATTTGAATATTATACATTTATTCATTTACATATTATATTAATTTCACATCTAAAACTGCTAAAATAAAATTAAACATTATTTTAGAACTTTTTGGATAATATAGAGCCATATGTGTTCTAATACATTATACCTTAAAATACAGAGAAAAATAAAATTATAGTTATATAGGTAACGTAACTATATGGCACCGCTGATATGTATTTTAACTTCTTTTGTCCCTATTTATCAAATTAGAATTTGCTATCATATTTGATATTCATAAAGTATTGATTAATCAATTTTAACACATTAGTTATTTTTCCTGTTTGATATCTTTTCAATTGTGAACATATTCTATTCAATATTCATATTGTTTATTACAAGTCTTGTTTCCCCACTCTAGGTTGTAAATAGCCTAAGCATGCACGACGTACGTCTCGTTTTGATATACATTACAAGCGTAAGATCGAAGTGAATAACCAACATGCACGTAGACGTATTATGATTGAATTCACGATTTCTGAGCGATGCTTGCCCGCCCTGGCTTGGCGCATGACATTTTAGATAGTATTACGCCAGAGAAGATTACGCTCGGTTTTTAACGGATTCATAAACGTATCTATACCTATATGAGGCAGAATAATATGTAGTAAAAATAATATTATAAATAAAACTATTTTTTAAATTTTAATACTACAATTAATTAACCGCAAAATTTTACCTGATAATTTAACAACAAAAATATATAAAAATATAAATATACCTTTTTAACTAACGCTTATGTAATTGGGTGGGCACTACCTACCCTGCCATCCCTGACGGGCCGCCACTGATATATACGTTTATGTGAAACTTCAAAAAATCGTATTCCATACACGTCGACAATACGTATGATGTACAGGTTTTTCTTACGGTTATGAAAAACCTTTTCTCCAGTTGCTGGTATACGGGTAATAAACCTTTATTATCCACTGTAATTCATTTTTTATAGTGTTGCTTCAGCGTATTCAACTTTTTTTGGCAATGCCAAAATTTAGGTAATATATTCAGAGAATATAAATATCTGACTTCGCGTAAGGTGAACATATTTCAAATTAAAATTATAGAAGTTTCAAACCCTCGCAAAGCTGGTGAACTATATAGTTAATAGGAAATTAGATGTAATCGTAAATTATAATTGTTTTTATTTAATTTTTTTTTCTATTGAAAATCAACTTTTTCTGAAGAATTTAGTTCTTGTCAAAAAATTTAGAATAAAAATATAGAAAATATCGAGAGATTTTTTTATAGGGAATCCACCCTTGTATCTGTGTTAATGAATATTCGCTATAAGTTCTTTAGACCTTTTTTATATTGTTTTATAAACTAAGAGCTTATTTAATAAATGATTAAATAGTTTCCATCACTTTATTTTTACCAAAATTACCTTAACTTTCAAAATTTAAATGGGAAATTCTGTTATACAGTATTATAGACTAATCGATTTCAAATAACTTTGCAAGTCAAATCATGTCTTAAATCAGAAATCATTTGCTACTTATGATAAAATTGTTAATATATATTGCTGCATAACAATAATAAGATGACATTGAAACAAATTAATTTCTAAGTGCCTTATTTTGTAAAATATAATAATTTTTCTTTAATTATAACAGGGCAATTAGAATTAATTTTTTTTTTGACTTGCGATACATTTCCCTTTGCAAAATTATTTAGAATTGATCGGTCTACAACACTATAAAAAACTTAGAAGGTACCCGTTTTTAAATTCGAAAGTTAATATTATAATCTCCAATTTTTTAAAAGTACATATTTTAAACCTCCTACCTATATATAACTACTGATATCAAGGAAAAATAATTCAATTACATACATGTGTGCAGATAGTAATTTTTAAAAAATATTTATTATTTAGTACTAGCTTTTTTATGTTATATTAAGCTTTACCTATTCTGCGGGATTGGCTAAATATGTAAAACTATTTTATCATTTACTATTTCACCCTTGGGGACCCACGATGTTTGACAACGATAACAAAACACAAACATTGTTCATTACTCTTTACTCAAATCCAAAAATAGAGTCTATTTATTATTATTATTGTAACTATAGCGGCTTTTAGCAAACTTCAACCAATCTTGAATCGTCCTTCTAATTTTATTGTCACTGGTCTCACCCACGCCTTTAACGCTAGCCATGCAGAGTTTTACACCTTCTGTGATAAAAAAAAATGCAGTTACTATGAAATCGCTCAGATAAACAATAATTCTTACCAATCACAAGTTGGTTCATTATTGTAACTTTAACCCAACTCAAGGATAAGGGTGGCTCATCAATTGAATTTCAATCAAACAATATATACGCAAAAACAAACAAGTAAATATTCTTTGTTTCGATCACAAGGCCACACTACTAAGGTTGACTACTACCACACGAAACAGTAATTAACACGACGATCCGCAGTTGCTTACCAGCTATACTGTTGAGACAATGAGAGAGATGCATGTATTTATGAGAAATGTTTATGTATTCTGCAACAAAGACAACAATACTATCCCGGTTGCTGGCGACTGCGCAATCGATGCAGATTGATATACGTTTAAAAACCGTATAATATTACTGAACAAATATTTTCATCATCATCTACCTATAACAAATTTTGATTAATGTAAATATTTTACTCATATTTCCAGATATTGTTATAATCTTCCAATTCTTAGTTGCAATTGTTTATGACATGCCTATAAAAAATGTAGCGCAAATACATATTTATCATATACATTTAAAAATCGTATATTAAAAACTATAATATGGCTGAAAAAATGTCAGTTTTACCAATTTACAATTTAAACATTTGACGGAAGTGTAGTCTCACTCTCAATTAATTATTTCTCAAATATTCTGCGTTATTCCAAAAATTTTCGGAGAAATGCATTTATAATATACGTAGAAAAATCGTTTATGAAATAAACGCTGTTCATAGACGTTGATTACATATACGATAACGAAATTTAAACCATAATATCATATAATAAACGTTTATTAAACCATCATGTGTTGCTTGAGCTACTAGGACATCTTCTATTTCAAAAGCTACTAATGTAATTGTAGAGTACTTCATTATTCCCCCACAAAGGCATACAAAATAATTAATTTATGTGCAGTTCTGCACAACATCTGTGTTTCAGAACCGGGGAGGGATGAAGGAGACGAGGAATTAGATTTTGGTTTATTTGAAGATGATGTAATGCCATACCTGCAGAACTAGCGTCTTCAAATCGAAATTCAGATTCAATTGTTGGAGAAAAACGGCAACAACAAATTGTAAATAATTTTAGGTGACAATAAAATTCTTTTAATCATTTTCTGCCTCTTTTATTTTTCATTTCTGGACTTTTTCTATTTAAAACCATTAACAAAAAGTATTTTATTAAAGTAATAACTTAATAGGCAGGAATTCTGTAGAAATATGTACCTTCAAAGAAAAAAATAATTTCCAAACGGAGACTTGAAAGCACATACATTGACATTAATAAACCTCATGAGCATTGCCACTAATGAAAATCTAAAGACTCCAATCTAATAAAACCTGCTCATTGGCTGTTGCCAATATTCGTATAATTTGACACATGTTCCCTTGCTGTTCTCATTGGAATTTGATTCCTACGAAACTCAAAAATGTCAATTCTCTTGATATGTTGATTACCATGAGAATTTCAATGAGAGAAAATTTTCCCAAGAGAATCAATACCTATGATTTCTTGAATTGGGTGCCAAATAGTATGTCCAAATGTCCTATGTGGGGTAAAAGAATTTTTTGACATGTGTTTATTCTTGACATGGTCGCTGAGGAGGAACCATTCGAGCACAAATTCATATGTGGTGTACTATTGGATATACATGTCGTCCACCATTTTGAAAGAATGATTGAGCATCGTTGCAATCAAATATATCCACTGCTATTCAAATCGTTCGGTGAAGTTTAAAAAAATATTAAAGAGTGCTCAAAATATACTCTGATATGCATTCCCCTTTATAAACAGAGGTATCTGTAGGTTAGCCACTCTTATAGAGAGAAAATAACAATGGAATGGTGGTTCGCCAGTCGCCCCATAGATGGCAACAGTTGATGTGTCAAGAAATGTCGAGTCTTTGAATTGGGTACGTTCTGAAAATCTGTAGAACAGCCCGTGTAAGAACCTTGAGAATTATTAAATCGGTTTCGATGAAACGTTCACTATTCGATAGATAATTCTTTCAGAATAAATATAGGCATGTTACATTGTGCTATCATAAATAAAAAAGAAATATACAAGGTGGTACAAAATTGTCTCCTAGTATTTCTGTTGCTGGAAAGTATATCCAAAAATAATGGTAGTCTTTTATGTAAACTTATTTCCGAAAATGAATAATAAGGGAGATATATCTTAAAAGGGGATAATCATTTTCAGTTTTTCTGCAATATCTTCCGACTCCCTTAAAATATCAAATTCATATTTAGACTTAGTCATAGATCATCCGGGCACTAGTTTACATGGTATTAGTCAAAATTTAAATAATAACAGTTTAATTGTTAAATATTATTTAAACATGAGTGATTACACGCTCTCTGGATTGACAGACGTAGTTTTGACTTTGGGAGAATGTTTTACTAATGCTGCTGCAGCTGTGAAATTTTATGCACATAAATTTCCGAACAGAAATATTCCCGATGTCAAAACTTGTTAAATACAAATGTGTGGGCTAAATATTGAAACATAATATTTTTTAGTCGCAAACTCTATAAAATCCTTATTTTACTATAACGAACGTAACCAGACTGCAACCAACAACTACTCTCCGGACTATGTGCCCCGCCGAGAACTGAATTACAAGTTATAAGTCTGGCGCGTTAAGTGTAATAATTGCATATTACCAACAGAACGCTAATGCTTCGACTGCAATAAACACCAGCCGAAATACTTATCTCTCGTGCCAGTCGTCCCGCACCACTTGCAGACTGCAGTTTCGAGCCGTTGGCTCTTGTCAGTGCAAGGTAGGCATGTGACGACCGACACGAGGATCCTTCGACTATTTGGTATATCTCGGTTTCCTTAGGATAGCGAGATGCAAAATAGTCAGCAGGCGCCATCTAGCGGTCCAGTGTCTGTTGCAATCGAAAAATAAATAGCCTGACTGGACTTAGCATAGTACAAATGTGCTTCTAGATGGCAGAATATTAACATATAATATTTCAGTCGCACTCCTCTATAAGATCTTTATTTTATTATAAGGAACGTAACCAGACTGCAACCAACAGCTACTCTCCAGGCTGGCGCGTTAAGTGTAATAATTGCATATTACCAACAAAACGTAATTCAGCGCTCGGCGGGGCACATAGCCCGGAGAGTAGCTGTTAGTTGCAGTCTGGTTACGTTCCTTATAGTAAAATAAGGATTTTATAGATGAGTTTGCTACTGAAATATTATGTTTTTTTAAAGTATTTCTAGAACGCCGACTTGATGAAAGTCTTCAAGTGAAAAACAGAAGTAGTAAGGTAACGCCGTTTCTGGACAACCAAGTAGAGGAACAACGCCGGTTGCCATGACGTCATGAACTTGATGGCAAGTGTCCATTAGGAGTCTTTGTGATTTAAGACCTGTTTATATCTGCTGAAATCTTGTTTATAGTTATTTAGATCTGTTTAGAGCTGTTTGAGATCTGTTAAAAACCCGATCCAGTTCTTGATGTCATTGAAACTGGGGTTGTTCCTCTACTTGGTGGTCCAGGAACGGCTTTGTCTTACTACTAACAGAAACCCTGGCCGCCCAAGAAATGCAAGAACCGTAGGCTTGAAGAAGGAATAATAGATATTGTAATGGAAAGTCCTACGATAAGTACTAGAAGACTAAGCTTAAGAAATCATATATCTCACCAAAGCGCTTTAAGAGTACTACATGAACAACAATTGCACCCGTTCCATTACCGAATTTTGATCTGAGGGTATGCCAATAAGAGTAGATGTTTGTGAAGTAAAATAATTTTTAGAGATGAGGCTAATTTCACACGACAGTAATGTTTAATTTTCCGAATATGCATTTCTGGGCTCAGGAAAATCCTAACGCAACGATACAAACCCATTTTCAACATATCTTCAAAATTAATAAAATGTAGTAAATGCACGTTGTCTTTTAATAAGCTTCAAAGTTATATAATTCATACAGGTTGTTATCCATGTTATCATAATTTAATATAAACATAAAGTTAACATAAGCACACCACATATAATAGACAACCACCAAATCCAAAGCCAATGGCTGTCCAGAAGTGGGTTACCTATTTCACAAAAGCGCAGTTTTTTGGGAATTGTTATTGACTTCTCGTAGGGGAGACTGTCTATACATAATCTCTTCTTTGATATACAGTATGAAGTGTTTACTATATATTTTTTTAAATCGTTGTTCATTTTTCGTAAGGGGGGAAATTAATAGGAAATCATTTCACTGACTGAGTTTCATTAATGTACTAGCTGATCAGAATTAGACCAACAGTATATGTAGAGAGTTTTCATATTAGATTTTGTATGAATGCAAGTTATCTGCTAGAAACCCAAAATAAAGAATTCACTATTCACTATTATTTGTTCATCAAATACTTTTAGTACTGCTCGTGAGCGGCAGTAAAAAACTTTTAATGCGACTCAGATGGATTTTAAGTTCAGGAAGATTGTCATAAGTTATGTTTTTGACATTTGAAGAAAGATATGTTTTTAAGCAAGGAAACCGAATTTTACCAATTAATGGGTAGTAGTAAATACACTTTTTATTACATGAGGAATATAGGTTTACATCTTGTCACACGATTCGGTGTACGACATACTGTGCAATTTTTTACGTTTGCATTTTAACAGTGCCAGTTATCCTACTTATAACTTGTAACTATTACGTGGTTCATGAATCTTATATTCAAAATAAACCTACCAGTATGGGAGGTAGCGCTGCATTTTTTCCTGGAACTTTATACCGGATAAATTTCGTTTTTACCAGTTGATTAATATTCAATAATCAGCTAAATGAGCGTCAATTGCCGCATCCGCGGTGGAGCTAAAGGTGACAGCATGTTAAAGTAGTTGTAAAAAACGCTACGAGTATTTTCATCCCGTGCCAAAATTTATGAGATGATCTTTCAGATCATTTTCAACAAAAAAATAATAGTAGAATGCAGGTTTTCACGGCCGTTGTCTAATGAAGTAGATTCTTCCGGGTCTTGCCGTGGTCGTCGAACTTGACTTGACGTTTCGATGATCATCCTGTCAACTTCTTCAGAAGGATTCTAAAAACTTCTGAAGAAGCTGACAGGATGATCAGCGAAACGTCAAGTCAAGTTCGACGACCACGGCAAGACCCGGAAGAATCTACTTCATCAAAAAAAATAATAGTCACGTATATTGAACCATATTGAAAATGTTCAAGTATAAAATCATTTTTGACGGCGATTTTTTTTTAACAATGAAATTACTTTATCTTTCAATTTCAATCAATATTATATCAATTTAACATAAGTTATGTCACTTTATGCTGTGAATAACGAGTTTTTAACAGATTTTTCATACTAATCAAGTTCGTATCGATTTTAAATTATATTATTGTGTACTGTAGAACCAAGAAATCTTAAACTGCGAACGTCCCAAAAAATTGTCTTCAAAGCCTCCAGGTAGAATTGACCCTAGTGAGTTTGCCCTAATCGAGTGAGACAAACTTATACAAACGAAAAAGAAACATTACCATATGCTATCTGTCCTACAATTCGACTAGCTTATTGAGTTTCTGTTGTGCTGTGCTGTTAAAACGTACTGTCGTGAGCAGAAAAAAATGGGACAACTTTTTTTCTAATGTAAGTCTGCCTCTATTTGAATATGTAATGAGTAGCCGAAATAAAACAGATATAACTTTTAATTTATTTTTTATTTTAATGCTGTAGTTATTGCTATAGTAAATGATGGATGATTAATGAAACAAATTGCACTGTGTTATAACATTAACACAAATTTGGTGTGTAATATTTTAAGAAAGTGGAGAATAAACGGTACGATTAGTAAAAATCCTGGATCAAAGGACAAAGGATATCCTACTTAACAAGAAAATAACTATTAATATTTCGTTATTGCGCCATTTCTATTTATGACTTCTATAAGTCTACTTGGCATAGAATTAAATAACCTTATACAATAATCATTAGTAATAATATTTTCCCATGCATTATTTACTATTTCCAGTAATTCTTCGGAATTCCTTTCACATCTCGTTTTTAGATACTTCTTACGAGTAGTCCCCATACTTCTTCCACAGGGTTAAGATCTGGACTGTGACTGGGCCAGTTAAGAACATTGATCTTAATACCAGTTAGTTACGGTATGAGCAGTATGAACGGAATAATTGTCTTGTTGAAATATGAACTCATTATTAGGAAATAATTGTGACACAGAAGGGAGCATAATATTGTCTAAAATCCTAATATACGTTTCACTTCACTATTAAATCGTTCCTCAATATGCCACAAATCATCAGGACCACGTGCCGATAGCCAAGCCCACATATTGACGGAAAATCTACCACTTTTATCTTTGTTAGATATATATTTCTCATCGAATCGAGTATTCGGAGGGCGGTAAACACGAATACGGCCGCTGTGTGTTGACTGGAAAGTTTTTTCGTCTGTAAAGATTACATTGTTCCAACAATGTACATCATGCGCTAAAAAATCAAGCGCAAATCCTACTCGAGCTTCTTTATGTTCAGCTTTAACTAAGTATTTCTGTGCTGCTGCATGACAGCGTAGCTCCGATTCTCTTACTCGCCGGCGACCAGTACTACTCGATTCAGGAAAATTCGTTTCTTCAGCAACCTGAATAACTGAGTAAAATGGATTTTCTACTAAAGCATTTACCAATTACAAATCTTGCTGTTGAGTTGATATCCTTCGTCGCCCTGATCCAGGATTTCTACTAATCGTTTATTCTCCACTTTCTTAAAATGTTACACACCGAGTTTTTGTCAATATTATAACGCAGTGCAATTTGTCTCATTGACCAACCATCTTCTGCTTTAGCAATAACTCCAGATTTAATTAAATCGCTTATATGAGGCATATTAGTTTTTTGCACTCTTGCAATAAATTATGATAACTAACTGACATTGTCACAAAAATTAAAGTTAGATGTACGTAACTAGATTTTAGCAAAATGCCGTTATAAAACTTGTACTATTTTTTTTGGCTCACGACCATACAGTGTTCAAAATGATGCTGTCTGTGATGATATTTTGTTCTCCCTTAAATTCTTTTGCATCATTTTATTCGGCATTCTCTGATGGTTCATTTCCTCCGCTTTCGACGTTTTCTTTAAAAAAAATAGTACAAATTTTAAAGCTATATCCACATTCCTTTAAATTCAATTTCGTTTTATTATAAATATATATAAGAAAAAAGTACTTGCAGGATTCTCATCGATAATCGTTACGCCACTTATTGTCGATCACTGTCAAACCACTTGAAAGTGTATTCATTATTTTCTTTCCTCCATCCATAGTCTAAGGGTGATAACTCTGATGAAACTCATAGATGAGCATGACTTCAAAATGTGCGTAGTATGCGTAGTTACAGTTTCGATTGACAGGTTCCTACTCGTGCTGTATTTACATTGTCGATTGATTATAAACCATACATGCTGTACACAAATTGTTCGATATTTTTTTAAGTTAATCTATATTACAGTTGTGTATATTTGAAATGTCTGTAAATGCATTAAACCAAGATAAACAAATTTTGACATTCTGAACACTGTACGTTTCAATAAGTACAGTACAACAGAAACTGAATAAACTAGTCGAAATGTAGGAAGCTGTAACGTTTCTCTTTCGTTAGTATAAGTTTTTCTCACTCGATTAGGGTGAACTCACTAAGGTCAATTCTATTTGAAGGCTTTGAGGAAAAATCTTTGGGAGGGGCAAGCCGGAATAGTGGAACGTTCCCAGCTTTAGATTTCTTGGTTCTACAGTACACAATAATATAATTTAAAACCGACACGAACTTGATTAGTATGAAGAATATATTAAAAACTCATTATTCACAGCATAAAATGGCATAACATGTTAAACTGATATTATACTGACTGAAATTGAAACAGTAATTTTATTGTTAAAAAAAATAAAAATCGCCGCCAGCTAAATTTTTGTGGGTGAAAAGATCGTCAGCACATAGTGACTATGCAGCGCTCGGATGCACTAAACGTTCACTACGTTTATGATGCTGACTAATGGTCTTACCCCCATTATAAATACAGCTGACAATTTTCTCTATTACTTTAAAAGTATAAAGCTGTGTACAGATTATAAGGTATAAAATGATTTTATACTTGAACATTTTCAACATGGTTCATATAGATGACTGACGTATAATCCCCTCTCTTCAATACAGCTGACTATTATTTTTTTGTTGAAAATGATTTTAAAAATCATGTCATAAATTTTGGCACGGTATGAAAATACTCGTAGCATTTTTTTTTATAACTGTAACATGCTGTCACCTTTAGCTCCAGCGCTACTAGAGTAGCTGACGTTCAGATCTCTTATGTATTAGGGGAAAACTATTATTGTTATGATTTTCAGTCGGTATGAATTACAGCACTGGCCTCACCAGTGGAAATTCGCTGTGGTAATCCCCATCTTGAAGCCGAATAAGAATGCTAGAGTCGCCGGCAGTTCCAGATCAATCTCATTGCTGTCGATGATATCTAAGTTGGTGGAGAGAGTCGTCTTGAGCAGAATTAATTCTGTGCAGGAAGGACTTCACATCAACGATGAGCATTAATTCGGTTTCAAGAAGGGGCGCAACACGACGCTACATATCGTTAGAATAATTATATATCAAGGTCCAATACAACCTCGGGAAGAGCACCACGATGGTACTGGTAGATATTGAGAAAGCATTTTATACCGCCTGGATCCTGGGACTCATATACAATCTACATGAATACAGTTTTCCTGGCTACATTATCAAATTGTTACACTCGTACTTGACAGGCAGAACGCTGCAAGTGCGAGTCAACAACAAACTCTCCATGGAGCGGGACATTCGTGCGGGAGTCCCGCAAGGATCGTAAATTGCACCAAAATTATTTAATTTATATGTCTCTGACTTCCCCTCCTTTCCGAATACAGAATTGGTCTTGTACGCCGATGACACGGCTATGTATGCACACAGCCATAGCGCCCAGGCGGCGAATATGTTATTGAAAGCCCACATGGCTCGTGACACGACGTACTATGACCGGTCGAAGATAAGGATCAATGAGGAGAAATCAGAGGCCATGGTTTTTTCCCAGAACTTCACAAAAAAGAAAATTATTACTTCAATCTCGATCAGGGGGGGTGAAAATTAAAACAAAAGAAACCGTGAAGTATCTGGGGGTTCATTGGGACACCCGATTGACTTACAACAAGCACAAAAACGAGAGGATACGCAAAGTATACTCCCTGTCTAGGAGTCTGTACCCTTTGATGGCAGGGAATGGCAGACTAAACAGAAACAACAAAAAGTTGATTTACACGGCCGTCGTGAGGCCGGCCCTTACATACGCGGCTCCGGCGTGGTGCAGCGCGTCGGCAACGACAATAAAGAAACTATCAATTCTTGAACGCAAGTTCTTTCGCCTCACTTTCAACTCAAGCAGATACACCTCCCTCAGAGACTTGTACGCCCGTTGTAACGACATCGTTCCATTAGCGGACTTCATTAAAACCACTTTTCAAAGGTTTTATCAACACAAACTTGGTAATAGTCCGCTAACAATCAACATCACACAAATAAGAGAGCATAATGCACCATTTCGGATTAAACACAAATGACCGTACCAGGAGCTACACATCTTTCGACAGCATATATAGCTATCCGACCCCTTACCAAAATATTATATTTACAGTAAATTTCTTAACCTTTTCTATTCACCTTAACCGTCCTTTATTTCAAGCAAAACTATTCAAAATAACTACAACATTTCGAACCAAAATTAGAAATCTTATCATAAATTTAACGGCTGGCATAGCCGCTCTCGCACAGTATTCCATTGCCTCTAGCGGTTTTTTTTCAGTCAGTTTTTCCCGTCTCAGCAGCCAACAACCTACTTAATGTTTTATAAGTTAACTGTTTTTTATATTCTTAGTTTAGTTAAGTCACCTGGACATTTTATTTATCACGACCTAATAAACTTGCTACGCAGGTAGGAGTAGGGCTTTAGATTTTAATTATTTTAAACTTTATCTCGGTCCGGCTCCGCTCCAACCTCTCAAATACCACGGTGCTCTCGTACCCTGGATATTCGGCTAGATCAGGTGCGAGTGTCCGAGTAGATCTTTTGTACTTTAACGACAAATAAATTTGATTTGATTGATTGAGTCGGTATGAGATGACTCATCCAAATGCAGCGCTACCTCCTGGACTATATGTATCGACAGATTTGCACCGATTCACTAGGCATAAGAATATTTATATAATCTGGCACGGAACTGTGATCTCACATTTTAGCAACCTATACAGCTCACCTTGAAAGCATCCACGGGAATCCTGCAGGAGTATTCTTGTGCCAAATTTCTAACTTGCTTCTGCTGATACCAAAACTTCGGTACGAATATGAGAATGAGTGCCAACGTCTGCGAGAGTTGAGATCTGATGCAATAAATGATTAATACCAAATCTGGATGCAGGCCAGGAAGAACTAGGACACGGGTGACGTAGAAGAGTGTGCTGACTGTTAATTCAATGCTTATGGCAGCGCATAGGAAACTTCTTTCCTGTAAACGAAAGGAGAAATTATAATAATGTTTTTGTAATGAATTCCAAAGTGGATATTTATTTAAAAGTATGCGAATTAGTTCACCAAATGGCATACTCCTATCTCTATACCTGAAGTGTCATATCTGAAATAAAAAAAATTGTTTACATAGTTTCGTTGCTCATTTATTCATAATTTACGTCTTATAACTCAATAGCTGTAGATTTTGACCTCTAAAACACACAAGAATGCAAGAAATTTCACATACTTTTAAGATATTATATCAGGAATAATACAGTGTGTCCCCAGATGGACCTAACTGTACTACTTGTATTTTTATTTCGCATTTTAATAGAAAAAACTATTCTTCATAAAAAGTTCATCTTCTTCTGAGAAGTTCTTAGCTATAATCACAATTTTAAAATAATGCACATTGTAGTTAAAAAATAATAAATCGTGAATTTGTGCCAAGAAGAAGAAGAATCAGTTATAATTTATACGTCTCCGGCTTCCCAGAATTCCTGATTACGAAGCTGATCAGGTACGCCGATGACATAGCCATGTACGATTGTACGCTAGTTCACATAACGCGCAAATGGTAAATATATTTCCCAAAGCACACATGGCTCGCGCTATGGTATACTATGGCTGGTGACAGATCTGGGTAAACGCTGAAAAGTCAGAAACTATGGCTTTCGCACGTCCGTCGCTTTGCAAAAAATAAAATATTTTCAAAGAGGCGAGCGTATGTGCGTCTTTACTATGTACTTATTTCGATATGCCATGTAAAGCGACATCGTGAGCGGTTAGTACTTGGATGGGTGACTATTTCAAGTGTTATATATAGTACGTTCCATATATGACGTCATGAAAATATTTCAAAAATCTTAAAATTTGCAAAATAATTCCATCTTTTATGTCACCTTGGCAAATCACTAAAAAAAAGTGATCTAATACCAAATTTATTCAAGTGACTACAATTTTCAAAAACAAATTTTGAAAAATTCATGATTCTTCGATAATTCATAATTAATCTCAATCCACCAGTAATTATCATAATTTTATCATCAAATCAAATTACCAATTTTACGGCCTCAATCTTATACAATATCGCCCTAAAAAATATGGGGTCCCAATGAACTTCATTAACATCCAAACTACTTTCCGCACCTACATTCAGACCTTTTAATTCACCTCCATTAATTTTCCATTAAACAATGTACTACCGTCCCCATTAATGTCAATACTTATTTCCAATCGGTCCCTTTTCATCATCAAAACATGCTTCCTTTTGTACATCGCAGACCCATCGGCACAATCTCATATATTCTACTTCAAGTGCAGGACCTTCGGGACGACTTTACGGGGTCATTCCAAATTTACTTAATTTTTTAAACTTATTTTCGTTAATAACTTCCAAACCAAAGTCGATTGCACCTTCATTCTTATACCAAAAAATTTCCCATTTCAATTCCGAGATGGTCATATGCTTTTCATCTCAGAATTTTTCCTTTTTACACGCTTTATATTAGCTTCATCTGAATGTTTGTATGTAAACTTTTTCAATCTTTGAACGTGATTCTCACCCACTTCAAAACATCAGATTAAACTGAAACTTTGCACACTTATCAATGACCGATGTGACAATACAATATTTGACAACTTTGTCCTAATGTCCTCACCAGGATCGTCAGGATAAAAAAAAAATAAAAAATGACTAATCTATTGTCGATATTTTAGAGGAGGCGCCGCAATTAATAATATAACGTATTTTCTGTTGTATATGCCCTTGTTAAACGCTAGTTCCAACTGTAATACATACATTATGATGTAATATTAATTATGTACTACTAGCGGATACTCAGCGGTTTCGAAAAGCAGGATAAATGGCATGACTAAAAAAAAATATAGTTTAAAAGAACTAAAAAATACGCTTTAATATCAGAACGAACTAAAAAGTAAAAAATAATATTTACATATTTTAAATATTTTATTGTAAAAAGTGTGGGGTGCAATAAAAATATAGTAAAAAGCACATAAAATAATGTTACCGTTTACACTTTCAGATGATTTATTCTGCATTAAAATGTTAACGATATGTTTTTTAGTCAATTTATTTAGTTGACTACTAATTGAATCTTCACTCGTCGCTTTCTTGAGCTATATCCTTAAGCTTTACGCCTGTCTTTATTCAAAATTGCTAAAGCAAATAAACCTAATTTATATTGTCCGTAGATTCATAATATTCAAAATTATTCGTTGAAGCGAAAACGAAATCATATTTTTTTGTTACACCATGTCGTCTTACATATTTCACAAGATACTAAATTCTTTTTCTGCAAGAAGCAAAATGGTGAAGAAAAGGATTCAACTTAATATACGCACTGCCCATAACTTTATATAGTATTACAATTAAACCCTGCTTTCCTGTTTCTGCGTGAAAATAAAGTTTGTTTGGATAAGTAAATTTATAACTTTTTATTAGAGTTCAGTTACAATTTTATCACCAAATATTCCTCTACTTTAAAAAAGGTTAAAGAACTAAGTGCCTTCTAATGTCGTATAATGTCATCTGATAATAATTTAGATCAAACTTTTATAAAACAATTTCGTTATTTAAATTAAATATGCATCGATTTAAAATGCAATTTAAGTAGGATTCTCTCAAGTTATTACAGGGCTATTTTCCGTCGACTTGATGGGAACCAAACCAAGTGTTCCTTTTCCGTGCGCGAGGGATGAATTTATTTTGCAGTGAGTAAACAACTGAAATATGTTTTCTTTATTGACAGTGAAAAGAATATAATCAATTATTCTGAAAAGGTAAGTTTAGTCCTTGTTTACAGTATAGTCAGATATTAAAAGAAATATAACACCGGTACCTAGCACAATGTTATGGGTCATTTTTCATTTTCGTAATGTTTGTTGTCTGCCAAGTAATATATTAATCTACAATATAATTTTATCGGTTTCAAAACATTCTATACGTTTACATTGGATTCATATTATATGAATAAACAGATTCTAGAATTTTTATGCTGTTACGTGGCCTGTGTCCATTTAACTATTTTATATAATAACTGGCATTTTACTTAACTTAGCACGATCTGTACAGAATTTTGATTCAGTTTTTGTAAGTGAGACTGTTTCAACTATCATAATCATATTCCTTGTATAACTGCTAAATTATTTCACATTGTTTTATGTACCTATTTTTGTATCTTAGGAACCCAGTCATATTTTTTTAACACTAAATTATGTATCTCTGTTACAGCAGCAGTCAAAATTAAGTGTCTATACTACCAAGCCTAAAAAACATTTACATCCATTTATATTTCATTTTTATACTTTGTTACTATGCACATGTAGTTATTTTCCTTACCTGTGAAATATTCTCATTCTTCTGTTATATAGTGTATCCTATATAATGTAATGTGTTTACTGAATTCTCACAAAACAGTTGTAAACAATTTACTATTCATTACGTCAGTCCGTTTGTAGGTTATATTTGCAATAAATGCCATTTATTCACTTATGTAGAAATTATAGATTCCCTTTTAGTGGTGTCGAACTGGGTTTCGAAATGACAGTGCTTTTTTCGATTTTTTTTTGTGCATATTATGTAGTTGGACTCCCTCTATCATCTGGTCATGTTTGCGGGCGCGAGGGGAGTGGTGGAGGGGGAAAATTTACATGTAAAGATAGGGAAAATCAGTTTTTCGCTTAGTTTGATTCGGATCGAAAAAATGTAAAATGGATAAAATCAGTCCAGCGGTTTCGGAGATATTGCCATTTGAAAGTACTGATTTGTATATGGATTTTTCGCTGCGGCGGAAACGTACCGAGAGCCGTTTCGCGTTTTTTTTTGGGGAAGAAAGTGACTTGGCGACTTTCATTTTCTTTCCCCGATAGGCACTCAGGACCTAAATATTGTGTCCAAATTTCAAAATCGCTAGGTTGATTAGGGGGGGAAGGGGAAGAGTAAATGTATATGAAATTAAAACTGCTGTAACTTCCGCAATTTTTTCTGCAAATCGCGCAGCAAACGTGAGATTGTGTACTAATGTGCCTACTTTGAGTTCCGCTCATGTATTTTCATAAATAAACAAATGGTTGCGAAATAACCAATTTATTACTGTTATTATATTTGGAAAAAGTAATTTTTCGCCAGGAAGGAAAGGGGTGGGAAAGATTTTTTTTCTTAGTCGAATGTGGATTTTTTTTCTCTTTGATTTTAGCCTCACCAGATTGCGATCAGATGAATAGGAGGGAAGAGGGGAGCCCGCAAAATTTTTGCCCTGCAGAAGGGTAAGGGACAGGGTTAGGAACTTCGGGACGGAGTCATTTTCAAGGACAATCAATTCCCTTTCAAGATTTTTTTATATCGAAGCTCTAACTTTATTAGAGTCTGCACGTGCGCGTGATACATTTATAAAAACGGACGAGCGGAGTGGGACGTGTGTTTGTGAGAAAGAAGGGAGACAAGGGAACACAGGCTCCTCCCCCTGCATCTCGCCACACGGTTGCTGAATTGGTGCGCTCGTTTGCCGTCAGTTTACGCGCTTTCGCTAGCCCTTCATTTTATCTATTTTACAATTTTTAGATCGGAATCAAACTAAGCGAGTTATGTCTGAAAAACTGATTTTCCCTATATTTACATGTAAATTTCTCCCCCTCCACCACTTCTCTTGCGCCCGCAAACATGACCAGTTATAGGGAAATTCCGACTACATAATATACAGAAAAAAACACAGTCGTTTCGAGGCTTTTTTCGAGCCAGATCGATCCCACTATTTATCGATTCTATAATTTGCTTGAGAGGAAATCTAAGAAACGAGGTTGTGCGCTTAAGTCGCCCATTAACAGATGGCAGCACTTGTACCATTTTCTACATTTTACAGCTTTCCATTTTGTTAGTAAAAGTAGATTTTTCAAGTTTGCATATTGGTACCGTATTTCAGATTGTAATGTAGAAAAGTTTACTTTATTAGTTAAATCACCAAGAGATCATTTGCCTGCCGATTTTGATCTGATTTATATTTTCAAAGGTTCGGTAATATTGTTAAAGAACACGCTAAAACCCTCGATAAATTTTTCGAAACTGTAACAAAATCCGAAACATTTCCGAAATGCCGTTGGAAGAGGTTTTTATATTTTAAATAATATTTTCGCTCTACGGAGCGTTTTTTATGCAAAAATTTCAAAAACTCATCAAGAAGTGTAATTTTAGAAAATGTAGTAAACATCGCTGCACGGGGACGTAATGCCGTCCCGACCACCAAAATTTAGAAAGCGTAACTAAAACCGACTTTAATTTTGGAAATTTCAAAATGAAAGACCCTTTTACGAATCCACGTTGTGCAGCACTGCAACTCATGCGTTGTGTTAAATATGAGGACAAGTTAATCCAGTCTTTAGTCAAAGTATATCGAGAGTTTTAGCGAAAATAACCTTTAGCGACAAGGGTGCCCTATCAGTTTCTAGCAGTCGATTTTGACGGGAAAATGATGGGTTTTAACGGGATTTGCCCTAAACCGGTTCCTCACTGATTCGGTGTCAGAAAAGTATCATGACCATGTACTCATATGTGCATGGGACCGCCTTGTCTGAACGTATGAACTTATAATTGCTACGATATAATTCAAAGTCATTGCGATTCAAGCATTTTTAATCTCTAAGGAGCGAACCAAATTATAATTGAACTGATAATACGTAAATAGGCAGGCAAGCAAGAGCCCACCAAAAATTTTGAAACATTGAACTTTTCTTGAATCTTTTTGTGTAATCGTTAGTTATAAACCGCATATTGGATGGTAGTTGGTACATTATACGTCATTGCGTTCCTCACCATGTGTTGTACACGGGCCAGACTATAGTTTGTCAATACATATTTCTTGCAGTTTTTGTAAAACATGATTTTTTTAAAGAGATTTAATATACATTCTTTAAAATTTATATTGTCTTTTTCTTGTGTTTTCAAAATTCCCTTTCAGGTTTAATTTTAAGAAAGTGTTAGTACTTACTGTGTTAGATTTATAGTGTTACGACGTCCAATTGGTACCATCAGTGAAGCAGTCAAGCATAAACGAACAGTAAGTATAAATTTTGTATTATTCTCCGTCTGAAACAGTCGTTTTGAACCCTTCTTTGTGAACGTTAATATTGATTTTTGGAAAATATAATAGAAGTCCTTCAGACTCGAGAAGATGGATCGTTCACATGGCGCCTGAACAGGGACCATGCCATCCTCAAATCCAACAAATCCCTGTTCTTTTATGGTGGAAGACTTCGAGGAGTCGACCCCAAGAAATTTTTACGAGCGGGCCACAGTGCCTCTCGTCGACGACAGTTCTAGAGAGATAGAACCACAAAGACTGTTTTCGGACGTTAATGATCGAAATTTATCTGATTCACAGCCACAAAATTTAAATTCGTTGGAAAGTATGTTTATGAAAATGGCAGAGGGCTTCGTGCAGGCGATACAGAACGTGTCGACCTGTACGCCCCATGAGAGACAAAGATGTCCGAACGTGACGTTCCATGGGCTCGATCATGAAGATCCTTAAGCATTCATTAGAATTATAGAGGAATTTTTCGACAGAGCTCGCATAAGCCACGACTTTGATCGCCTCCATAACGTAACCGGCCAACTCAAGGGTCAAGCCCAAAGATGGCCCGAACAATTTCGGATGTTAACGACGTCGTATACCCAATTTAGGAAAAGATTTTTTAGTAGATTCAACTCATCCGACATCCTGTCACGAGCAATCGCTCAACTTTATGCCACCAAGCAAACGTTTCTAGAAGACACGGCAGTGTTTATCACAAGGAAAACATGCCTTTTTAATAGAATAGATCCTTTCAAATCCGAGGCCATGAGAGCCCGGATAATCATGGACCAACTGCGTCCAGAGAGTAGGTCACGCTTGAGAAGCAACCTAATCTCATCCACAGAGATGTTAGTAGCCGCAGCTACTAACGTCGAACGGGATTCAGCCGACGAGCAGACGTCGCTCATCCAGTTGATTGATCAACGCCTGTCCCACGCGTCTTACTCTCAAGAGCCGGGACGTTCAAGTCAATAAAATTCACGTATAAGGAGCAATGGAAGCCCAACTCCGATCGCACCGATGGTGCATTTCCGAGAGGATGTCTCTCGTTAGGACGGTCCAGGTCGAGCACCTGGCCATCCTTTTTTTATGACCGGCAACCCCGTGTCGATATATAGGCTTCAGTGATAATGCTGTATATCTTATTAAAAATTATATCTTTAATCGTCATCAAGAAGCTTTTAATTCGGCCTTCATTAATAGAGGTGTGCCGCAAGGATCTGTGCTTGGTTCCTTACTTTTTAGAGCGTACACTTCTCAATTTCACAAGAAATTTAAACATGTTAGCTCACACTTTTTCGCAGACGACACTCAACTATACATGTCATTCGATGAGCATGATATTAATGGTGCTTGTGATAAAATCAATGATGACCTTAGCACCCTTTTTTCTCTTTGTACTAACTTTTGCTTAACAATAAAACCTACTAAATCTAAAGCTAGTCTATTCGGTAGAAAGGCGGTTCGTAAAAGAAATCATGATAAAATTTCATTATTTATTGGCAATGAAACTTTGGCTTTTACTGAATGTGAAAAGAATCCGGGCTTCATGTTAGATGTCAATCTAAAATTTACAAAGCATATTTCATCAATAATTAGGAAAGGATTCTCCAGCTTAAAACTAACGTATTCGAACAGGCACATCTTGAACAAGAAATGCAAAATTGCTCTGTGCGACTCTCCTGTACTTTCGTTATTTAATTATGCTGATTGTGTTTATGGACCAGCTTTACTTAAAGCTGATAGTCGACGTCTTCAGCTTATTCAAAACTTCTGCGCTCGGTTAATCTGTGGACTTACGAAGCTTGACCACATATCACAGTCTATTGCGGAAATTGGCTGGCTAAGCTTCGAAAACAGAAGTCTACTGCATTTATGCACACTTTACCATAAAATTATCACCTCTAAGAGATCTTTATAATAAAACCACGTTTCGTAGGGCACAGTACACAATATCAATATACGCAAGAAAAACTCTTTGACGTTGCCGCAACACAAGACATCTCTTTTTAGGTCTTCTTTTAACATTGCCAAATTATATAATAAAATACCTGAAGAATTAAAGCAACTTCCTGTTAATATTTTTAAGAAAAAACTGAAACTTGCAATATCTAATAGAGCATTCTCTATTACATAGTAATGTAGGAATATACTTAAATGTACAATTTTCATTTTTAGTCACATTATGTACCTTTTTACTCATGTAAGTTTGTTTGTATATTTCGTATATTACGAAAAACTAATGAACCTTATATACTTATTAGTAGAGGAAGTTAGCCGTAGGTCGGTCTCCCCCCACCACTGACCTTGACCTTGACCGTGCACCTGTGGTCCGTTCCTTCAAGGCCACGGTGGCATCGTAGGTTCGCATAGCATATACCGTGACCTTGACCTTGGACGGCCGCAGTGCGTTTCGACTTCAAGGGCGCAGTGTTGCTGTTACCCAGAACGATCACTTGCGGTGACCTTGGCCTTGGCTAACACTATTAGAGAATGCAAGGACGGAGCTTCCTCCTTGCCACGCAACTTGACCTCTAAAATTACATTAGTTCAATACGTACACAGTAAAATGTGGTGGGGTTCTATATTTTGTGACGTAGTATACTTTTTCTATAAAAAAAGCACGGACTATTAGAACAAAATCATATTTAGTCTGGTTCACCTACAGTTAATAAGTGAGCATAGTGTTGTGATCTGAAATATTTTAAGTAAGCAAAGTTCTGTAATATTTCTTGGTTAGTAATTCTTTCACTGTACTCAACTACTTAAATATGACTACCAATATCGATTTATTAGCCCTTAATGAACTTATTATTAAAGATACTGAAGTTTTAGACCAAAAACCTATTTCATCGTTAATTTTAAATAAGGTTTACGCCATTAAAAAAATGTTAATGCTTAATACACGTTTTGGAAAATCGATATTAGTACATTTATTTGATGAAAGTACAAGTACTACCTTTAAATCATTTTTGCCTAAACGTATTGCTGAACTATTAAATATAACTTTTATAGAAGAAATAAATTCGTCTAGTGGTAAATATGCGTTGATTTATTTAGGAGAGAATTCACCCATTTATACCGGTGCTAAATCAAGGTCACTAATAAAATTCGAAATTATTGCGTGATTTAAACTATTTAAAATATTTGTATACTTTAAATTATCAGACCAATAAATAAGGTATAGTGAAAGTATAACTTAGACTGAAATATTATAAATACACTACAATAGTAGTAGAGATGTAAGTAGTTTTATCATATATTTGATAACTTGTTCTAATTTTATTTATGTAATTTCTAGCCTCACTATAACTGGCAAGAATGTGGATGCAATATTCAGCAGAACGTTGGGTAAGGGCAGAAGACATTAATTCGGCAATTGAAAGACTATCTTCTGTACTAGGCGACTTAAGTATGGATAGACTCCATGCAATAAATTATGATCTGAATTACTGCTTCGATGCTGAAAAAGTTAAACAGCTTAATGAGGATTCTGAGAGGTATTACAGAGGTGCACAACTATGTGGTAAATTCTCTCGTGGTATTGTGAATTTAGAAGAATTCTGTGAGCAACTAGTGGAAATAAATTTAAAACATTTCCTATGTGACATAGAAAAATACTTACCTAAGAAAATTATTGAAAAGTATCAACTCGACCAATCTGATGAAGAACAGGATGAAGACAACTCAATTAGTAGTTAATCACTTATTGTAATTCTTCTGTTAATAATATTAATATGTAAATGGTGTAATAAAATTATTATTATGGAAATATAGTTGTTTTTATTTTTAAAATTAAAATTGAAATAAATGAAACACATTATTAGATTATACATTAATTTATTTATAATTATTTTTGGTGACATACATTAAAAAATATTAATTATTAATCCTAAATATAAACATATTTAAAGATATTTATTTTAACTCTATATTTAAATCTATAATACATTTGTTAAGAAAGTGAACGTTTGCAAGAGAGCAGTGACTATATTTTGGTTGGGTGTGTTCCATACATCTTGGTACCTTTAACGATTTTAGATTGGGTATGCAGGGTGAGAAGTCATCTAGATCTATAACTCTATTCCATTTTAGATGATGCTGTAGAACATTTTTCTTTAATTTGCCTTTGCATACAATTATAACATCCTCTGACAATACGTTGCGTCGAAAATTATTAACAGCGTTTTGACAAAGTCGATGAAGTATTAGTGGGAATTCTGACAGTTGAATATATCCATCACTCCATTTTATGCCCCCATGGTAGTTGTTTTCTAACCATCGGTAGTGAGTCTGTTCGCCTTGGGTTAGTGATGAGAAAGGATTTGGTGGTTTGAAGAAATAGTGTGCTTGCTGATTAGTGTTACAACATAGAACAGCTAATTCTTTAACGGTAAAATCATTTGTTTTATATTGAAACCCCTGCAAGTCAACTATCAAAGTAGGAAATTGGCTACCTAATGACGTCATGGTAATAGGTATTCGTTACTTAGCACCAGCAATGCCACACTGAACTGAACCATCTAATGCGCTATAACTTAAATACGCATCGTGAAGTATAAGTGCATATACTCGAGTTTGTTCGGGAAACTTCGTCTTCCGTGTCTCAAATTCAATTTTTATATCGACGGTGGATGATTTCATTGCATCTGGTTGGTGTGAGCAATCAATAACAAACAATGGATTTTTTCTGAATTCGCCAAGGTCCATCATAGGTTCACTCATATCTTTATCGTAATAACTACGTTGGAAATTTTCATAGGCGTAGTAGGCTGCAGAGTCGAGTTTCTTATCGAAATTTAAATTCCAACGTTCATATGGAAATACTTCGGCATTTAAATATAGCCGAATATTATTTATATCTGCATGTATAAAACTTGCGGCGTCCTTGGTTCTGTCACTAGAGTTGCCATTGTTTTGAAATCCGATAATGATGTATCGAGGTCTCTCAAGACTGTTAGTGGTTTTAACAGCCCATATATCAGAAGCAGTATCACGTAGAGTGGGTAGCTCATAGAGATCCCACATACGGTAAGCCATTTTAACTTTAGCATTATTACTGCTCGTATCAATTTTCTTTAATAGTTTAACCTTTTGTCTAACTTCAGGCACAATATGTCTTATCTTCCATTCGATTTTGTTAATTTCTAACTGTGCATCAACTTCTCCAATGTAAGAGTCTTTAAAGGAACGTGCTATAATTAAAATTAATTCCTGTTTTGTATTTAAAATACCTTTGGTATAATCTTCTGCAAAACCCATGAGGTACTTAAGAGGGAGTTTACCGCTGAAAACGTGGCTGGTAGTATCTAAAATATCCTGTTTTTTCTCGGTGAGACCCCAACCTATAGTTAGTAGCGATGGGAGGGATGTTTGTCCATATGACACCCTAGTTTTCATTGTAGTAGTGATGCCAGGCTTCCTAACGACAGCGACCTGTTCACCACCCATTTCATATCTTATTTCTTCGAAGAGAAAAGCTAGCGCATTGTTAGATAGATAACACTTCTTGGTAACATCACTAGGGGTAAATTTTCCTTCTATATAAATGTAACTCTCTGTAATGTCAAGTATTAAGTCCTGAAAATTGACAGGAATGCGTACTTCATCAGAGTTTCTATAATATGGTGAACCGTGTGGTTTATATGTATGCTCATGTAAGCTAACGAGTGACTGATCGAATACAGGTTCCTCGAACACCTCAAGTTTTTCACTAGATGTAAAAGTCACCATTATTAACTATTTTTCTCTCAGTTTCAATCCGATGGATCGAAGAAATGCACGATCTTTAGCTGGCAGGTTATGTCTTAACCGTTTAAGCTCTACACGTTGAATGAGTCGATTTCCGCAGTCATTAGTCTTTTTATCGTCAATCACATTGAAACGATTGTGTGCTAATCGTTGTTGATTATATCGGAAACCCATTGTGTTTGCGATTTTAAAACTGTTTCAATTCTAGCTTTACGATAATCTTCTCACCACGAAAATTGATTAAATCTCCATTATCATCCAATATGCGTAGTGTAATGTTGTCGATAAACTGACGTCCTTCAGGTCTAACAGGCAAATATATGATGTTCGCTGGCTCTCTGGTAAGTTTGTAACCTGGTTCAACGTCTATGTCGAACTCGAAAAGGGTATGGGATTTAAGGGTATTCAGATATGCTCCAGAGATAATGTTGCAATCTACACGTATCATCCTTACTTTCATAATATCAACAGGTAATGTTGATTCATGATTAGTGTTTGGATGCAAATAAGTCGATTCAAATCCCAATAAATTACCAATAGAGTTTGCTTGTGTAAAGTCAATTCCATATTTTGACCAAATCTCACACTTTAGCGTATTGTTGTTCGCTCGCAGTCGAAATAGTTTTTCTTTTTCCTCTTTCTTATCACCGGGCATAGCTTTCAGTATTGCACGATATATCTCTTCAATTTCATAGGCTCCGCAAGGTATGTGGATAAGTGTGGGGGCTACTTTTGGTCCAATTCGATAGCAAAAACGATTGTTGGTTTCGTCCACATTGAATATAGAATTGTAAGAATAGAAGCCTGTTAATCCTAACCCATATCGACTATTAGTATCTAATTCAATGGGAGGATAAAACTCAGCACTGAGCACACTAGATCGGTTTGATAGAGTGAACGTATACGACATGACTGATGATATTTAGTGTTCTCTCATGAATTTATTGTGAACTACAGCAATAATCGTGGTGTAATTTTCGTTTTTTGCTGGATGACGGAGACGTTTGTATCTCATTATTTGATGCAACATTGACATCGCGCACTTTACAGTAGCAGCAAAATATTCTTCGAGGCGGCGGCCCATCATTAACATCAACACTGCTACCACCGCCATCATCATCATCATCATGATAATGTTCCTGACAGTATTGATATTTTAAAATATCAATATCATTCTGGAGATGCTGGGGTAGTTTGTCCCATACTAATGCAATTTCATGTGCAGCACATCCAATCATTACTTCTTTAGGCATATTTGCCAGTTGTTGTTTGCTCATCTTCAATAGACTGCGTAAACGGGAGAATGCGATTAGTGATTGACCCATCTGCTTGATGCTTTCCCGATCCATTTCAAGGTCTGCAGATGTTATTTCACAAGCGTTTGTAGTTATTTTGTAGTGAGAAACTTCAAACACAAATGACCACACCACACTGTGTTAAAATTTTGTTGGCGTTCATAGTTATAGTAAATTTTGTCGGTCGACTTTGAACCTCTGCGCAGATATAAAACTAATTCTGTCGGTGGGGGTAAATCACCAAAACTATCGAAATATGTGACTAAACTACCACGTTTTTTAAATGCAACCCAGTGTGTTCCAGGGCCATTTATACTGTCTAGATTTATGATGGCCGACTCATTATGACGTGGTCCAGAATATGGTAGAGTGTCCCGCATAAATATCCCCCGAAAATAGGGCACTTTCATCTTCTCTGCATAATATTTAAGATCGATATTAGTGAGAGGTTTTCGGGGTAGAGCATCTAGAAGTTTTTTGAACTTTGTGGTTTTAGATAAAGTCCTAGTCCTTTGCGATATGGTTTTAAATATAGCCCTTTACCACTTTTTCCTATAGAAATCGCCTCCATCTGCCTATTATGGCGATTTTTTTCAGCTAATTCCTCTCTACTCGTTTTAACATCATTTACAGCTTTAGCTATACCAGCAGCAGTGCCAGCTAAACTACCCAAAGCTGATAATCCAGCAAAAATGGGTATTAATGGTAGAATTCCACCCACTTTCGGTATTGGTATTATCCTAGGTGTACGAATATTACGTTTTCCACCAGCTGCTCTCATGTGTCGTCGTGCTGCTTGAAGCGCAATTTGCGTAACTTTTTTTGTGTCCTTAGCGATTTTTCGTTTACCACCGGCTTTACGTATGTCATCACGTACTTTACGTACTATTCCAGCACCAAAAGCTATATTTCTAGTTTTTTTCTTGTTTTTCTTTTTAATTATACGTTTCTTTGTAGTACGGGGTGTTGTTGACGTACAACCCATACCAAGACGTTGCTTTCCCTTCATTATAGTTGTAACTAACCACGCGGCGGCCTTTTCTTTGAAACTTACGTCTTTTGATTTAACTCGTTTCCAGGCAGCTTGTTCAAGTTGATAGTCTGCTTTGTGTCGGGCTGCTAAATTACTGGTGTTTTGATCGTATGCAATATCGTGCTGCTTGCATGCAGCATCGAGTTTGTTTATGCCTGGATCACCTCGGGCTAATCTTTTTTGTAATTTGGTGCCTGGACCGCAATACTGGTAACCTCCCGGTAAGTGTAGTTCAAATGGGAGCTTATTTATTAGAGAATTGACTACCCCCTTACCAATCTTTAAACCACGACGATTTTCACGTGTGTGCTTCTCGGTTGACACCATTTAAATAACAATCACAATACATACATCTATTTATATAGTATCCATCCGTGCTACGATGCGCATTGTGAAGCAGAAACAGAAACTTGCTGTAGATAATTTAGATGAAAAAGTAGGGTGTGGACTACAAGTCGAATCACGCCATGGCCCGCTACTTCCCTCAACTATTCGCGGACTCTTAATAGGTCCAAGTGGTTGTGGCAAAACAAATTTACTAATAACTTTGCTTACTCATCCACTTGGGCTACGTTTTTCAAACATTTACTTATATTCAAAGTCCTTACATCAACCCAAGTATGAATATTTACGCGATATATTAGCACCGATTACGGGGCTAGGATATTACACCTTCAGTAACAACGCGGAAATAGTGCAACCATCCGACGCTGAGCCTGAGTCTATATTTATATTTGATGATGTTATATGTGAAAAGCAAGATGTTATTCGAGCATACTTCTCAATGGGGCGTCATAAACATGTAGATTGTTTCTATTTGGCACAAACGTATTCCCGCGTCCCTAAACAGTTGGTAAGGGATAATAGTAATTTCATAGCAATTTTTAAGCAGGATGATATGAATTTACACCACATTTTCTCAGACCATGTCTCACCGGATGTGACTTATAAAGAATTTCAAGAAATGTGTGCAGAGTGCTGGAAAGACAAATATGGGTTTCTTGTAATTGACAAGGATAGAGAAGTAAATGAAGGGAGATATCGCAAAGAACTTGATAGTTTCATATATCCATGAAGTATTGTAATTAAAATTTTAATTGGTCTACAGATAGCATCGGGATAACTTCAGCAGTGAGGCTGCATTTGTTAGACATGAATGACAATGGTGAGAATAAACTCAGTAGTGCTATAGGTAGAAACATGAGAGAAGAAATAAGACTGAAACGTGAATTGATTGAGGCCACCGATTCAGTGCGCAAAAAATTCAACTCTGTGAAGAGAAGAAACGTTGAGAATCAGTTAACACTCGAAAAAATTTATGAACCCATAACAAAACCATTAAAGGTTATATCATCTGCTTCACATAACCAATCGCTAACACAACCTCAGAAACCAACACAACCGATAGAAAGTGCAAGAGCTAGTACTAGTACATTTAAAGCAGCACCTGAAACTAGTGATGAAGATGGTGACAAAAATGCAAGTCAACAATATTTTTTGGAAACACCACCGGGATCGTCGTTAATGAGCACTCCATGTTCAGAAAGTTCTATTAGTGGCGCAGAAGGAAAATGTGATATAGTGCAAACACATTTAGAAAATCTGAAATTCGACAATGCTAGGTATGATACTATATACGGTGTACGTTTAGACCCCCATACAGAAAAACTACAAATGGGTAATGCTGAAATACGCTTTTCTAATGGAAATATCACATTGTGGCGTGGAACTAAGAAGGTGGGGACGTATTCTGGCAGTCCTAAGTTATATGATATGATATTTATGAAACAACCACAAATTTCGCGTAGTAATGAGGCTATTATTGGCGACAAAGAGTGTCAATTATATGGGGGGATTTTAAAACAGACAAAAGCACCATATAAAAATTATGATATGAAACAGGGTTTGAATAAAGCTAAATGGAAGAAATTCACTAATATTATAGAACCATTGGTATCTTCTACAGTTGTGACGAGATCTAAAACTGGCTTAGGTGTTCCTATTAATAAATTATACAATAATAGAGGTGTTGACTATGTATATTGGAATAAACCGAAAGAACTGGTGGACCGCCTACGCCTGCTCTATAGCTCAAAAATGGTTGGTAACAATGGTGTCAATAACGAAATAGTCAGTTTATTGGAAGAAATGAGGGAAGAAAGGATAATCTATTAGTGAAGTTAAAATTCATTTCACACTTATTTAATTAGTATAAAATATTGTGAAATGCTTAAACGGGGTCAGACGTAAACAGAAATGGCTGTTGTAAACAACACAATTGACAAGTTCGGTAGACGAAGAAGTAAGAATAATAAATCGATTATCGTACATGGACCTCCAGGTATTGGTTTTAAACTTACCGCAGATAATCAATTTGATATGCAAAATAAGCGTTTACTGAACATTGGTGAACCAATAAATCAAAAAGATGGTGTAACTCGTAACTATGTAGACGAAAATATCGATAAATGTATGAAAGACATTAAAAAGTCACACATTGCTTTTATGGAGAATCAGTGGACTGAATATAGTAAGTTTGTACACAGCAAAATTACCGAGATGATTAATGACGCTCTGCAACACATTAATAAAGAAATTTCTGGAGTTAAGAAATTAACCGAGGACAATTATACTATTTTATATGATGCAATAAGCAAAGTGCACCACATTCTCGATGAATCCCGTCTGAAAGGTATGACAGTGCGACAGAAATCACTTGGAAATATTGTGGCACAAGCTGGGAGGAACGATCGTAATCAACAAGTGATAGATGAAATAGTGGCTGAAGTCACGGACAACGCTGCTACATTAGGAAAAAAGTGAAAAAACAGACCTAAATTATCTATATAAACGCCTGACTTAAACTTCAATTATGGTGATTAGTAATGAGAAATTACAAGTTGTTAACGAATTGCATAAAGCTTGTAGGAGAAATTTCCGTAGAAGAAGAACAATAATCAAAGGTTATGGTGATTTATGGCAAATGGATTTAGCTGAAATGCAACCATACGCTGATGAAAACAATGGTTATCGATACATTCTCGTAGTGATCGACTGTTACTCAAAATATTTGTGGACTAAACCTCTAAAAAATAAAACTGGTGTTGAAATTACTAAGGCTATGAGAAGTATTTTACAAGAATCAAATTATTCTCCTAAAAATCTACAAAGCGATCAGGGTACGGAATTTTACAACAAAAACTTTTCTGCTTTAATGAAACAGTACATCATTAATCATTACTCCACGTATAGTACGAAAAAAGCAGCAATTGCAGAAAGAGTAATACGAACATTAAAAACCTGGTTATATAAAGAATTCTCAGCTAGAGGTAAATACAAATGGGTTGACATTCTATCCGACATTACAAAATTGTACAATAATAAAATACATCGTACGACTGGTATGAAACCTGCTGATGTTAAACCAACTACACGTTTAAATGCTTATAATCACATTAAAATTGCTTTGAAACCTAAATTTCGTATTGGCGATATAGTTCGAATCAGTAAATATAAAGGTATATTTGAAAAGGGGTTCACACCAAATTTTTCAAATGAACTTTTCAAGATCGTTAAAATAAATGTAACAAATCCCACAACATATACACTCCAGGACATTCATGGCCAACCAATAAAGGGGTGCTTTTATGAAATGGAGCTACAAAAAGCTAAATACCCTGATGTCTACTTGGTGGAAAAGGTTTTAAGAAGGAGAGGGAACAAGGTTTTTGTGAAGTGGCTCGGATTCTCTAATGACCACAACTCTTGGATTAACGAAGCAGCTCTTATTTAATATTGTCACATTCTTTATATAAAATGTGTATATTTATAACAACTAATATTTTACTTATGTTTAGAAATTTCATAATAAAATGTGTGTATGCCATTAATATTTGTTTTATTTATTTTCCCCATATAAGACTCCAAAGCCTTAGTAATTATATACACATTAACGAAAAAATATATACAAATGCAAATTTGTTAAAATTTTTGAATTAATTTTTACTCCTAAAAATTATTAGATGAAATCAAGAAAATCATTTTAATAAATTTTATTGAGAAGAAAATATTTACAACGAATTATAGATTAAATATATTTATTTAAAACGTATATAATACAGAAAAAATACAAATACATATTTATGGAATTAATCAGATGAAATCCCCCCGTCTCGACAGTAACGCTTCCTGACAGAAACATTCTCTGTTGTGTTTCATCACACCTCCATAAATATGTCCAACATATTCACAAAGTAAAACACTGTATGTCTTCTCGTCTCTGCATTTGCTGCAAATATTGTTCCAACAATCACCAGTGTACTTGTTGCAAACCAGACACCGCTGCCTCAATGGGTGCTCCACCTTGCATGTCTCACAAACATCTCGGATAATTCCAAAATTTGTACGAGTCGTGGGTTGTAGACACTTGTAGCACTCTTGCTCCAGACGCTCACGTGATGCTGCTTTTCGGACGGTATTCACTGGCACTGGATTTTCTTTTATACAATTTGAACATAGTCCAGTACATGGATTAATTTGCTGCTTTGCCCAGAATTGGGAACAATTATAGCACAGAATTGCACCATCCATACTATATGGATATACGGCGATTGTTGGTTTCGATTGCCACTCTCTTGGACAAGACATTGCTGTTTTAAAAACAAGTGTACGGTATGACAGCTGAATAATAACTGAGTTCCTCCTCATGGTCTTGTTTGTTTAAGTAGTCGCTGGAATTGCCGATATTAGAGCCATGGTATGTCGTTAGAGATGATGTGACGTCACCAGCAACATGTTTAAAAGAGGAGGTGTAACTCCACGTTAGATCAGTTGCTTTGCAAACTTCAACGTTGATCATTCCGTCTACTGTCTTATATATTCGTTTCCAAGTATTAATATGGCTGCTGTACCTGCTGGTTGGGCTAACCTCAGATTCCTGGACTGGTTAGCATCCCTAGATGTCCTCAACAATATATGGTACCTTGAAGAGGTAGAGGACGACTTGGCTGCTCCCGAAGACGACGAGGTAGAAGTTGAAGACGATGAGGAAGGCGATGAGGAAAGCGACGAGGAAGACGATGAGGAATTTTTTGACGCTGAAGAGGGTGCAGACGATTCAAGTGATGATGAGGGTATCGTCGTAGATGTTCCCCACCAAAGAGGGCAGCGGTGGATAACATCAGAATATTTAGCAAGGGTGAACCCGATGGATGGCATCTTCTGCACCACCATGACCTTTGTTGCGGTCCAAGTAGTGGGTGGTATGGAATACAATCTTTGCCACGGATGTTTTCTGGGATACCAGTCTAGGGTGGATCCTGGGAGACATCGTCATGTGGACTACCATGCCACTACAAGGATAATGAGAGGCAGGCGGGGATATTGCAAATCTTGCAGAGATCCACTCTATCAGATTAGGCGAGTGGAAATCTGCAATATTTGCAATATGGACAGATAATTTGTAGTTTTTTTTTGTAAATATGTATATATCTCTTAGTTTATTGTAAATAATTATGTAATTAGTTTTAGTGATAAATAAATGTATATATTTAATTTTTAGTTTATTGTAAATATTATATAACTAGTTTAAGTGTTAAATAAACGTTAAATTGAATCTTATTTTTTGTTTTATTTACTAAATATTTAAATGTAAGTAACACAATGTTACTAGAGAAATCTGTGTTTCACTTCGATTATTGCTTATGTTGACAGTGCTATTGATATTGATGGTGTTAAAAATATGAGTATTAGGACACTTTCTACTCTTATTTGTGTGAGTAGTGAGGTGGGGAGTGATGAGGTGGGGGTGGTGGTAGGGGCTATATATACATAAGAAAGCCCTCACCATCCTCAGTTTACTTTCTACGCTCCAACATGTCTGAAGTACAAGACAATACTGTATCTTCCACTTCAACCATGTTCGTTTTGTGCGAAAGGTATCGTGCCTACCTGCAGCGCGTTAGAGAGGCGACAAGGGGTGGTGTAGCAGATAGCACCACCTCACCAGAAGAATACCAACCATTGGAGAGGTCTCCGTCCACATGGTCGATGGACACTGTGCCCAATGATGATTCCGAAGACGAGATGGATGGAGTAATTCTGGAGGAATCATCGACGGACACAGCGGAATCGTCTGACTCGGAAGATGATGCAGCCATTCTGGTGGAGGAATCTACCGATGAAGATGAGGATGCAGCCATTCTGGTGGAGGAATCTGCCGATGAAGATGAGGATGCAGTCATTCTGGTGGAGCATGATTCGGACGGATAATTCTGTTTTATTTTATGTATATATATTTTTGTTATTTATAAATAAATGTATTAAGAGTTATTCTTTTTTTATTTCATTTCATATACAATAAATAACAGTAGTAAAGTAAAGAATAAAAAATTGCTTTAATATAAGAAATAACGGGGTACTTATTTAAGTAAATTGGTTATTCGTATTTGGACTGTCGGTCAAAAGTGTTGCAAAAGGTGTATCGAGGTCACAGTTGTCCTCCAGTACCGTTTCTACTCACTTCCGACCTTTAGTTTTGCCGCAGCAGACTTTTTCCCGGAACGGCTAGTCGTATCGCTCCGAAAGTGGTTGCAATCGCTTCCCAGTGATCGATTTAGTCGAAAACGATACCTCGCGTGTCCTCGGGCGTCTTCGGGTGGCTTCGGGAAACTTCGGGAGTGTTCGGCATGAGTTCGGCTTTTCGCTTAAAATTGCAGCCTTTGCATGTGTGAACTCCCCTGAAACGTGTTTTGATTTTTTTATTCCCCCAATCCTTGACAAAACAGTGAATAACGCGTTCGGTAGTGTTCGGATCGATTCGGAAATTATCGGAATCGATTCCCAGTGGTCAGTTTAGTCGAAAATGACCCCTTACGCGTGTCTGAGTGTACTTTGGAAGTTTTTCAGTTGTTTATATATATATATATATATATTTTTTTTTTGTCCAATATTTGTGTATAAATAAATGTATTAAAATTTATTTTTTATTTCATCTACGATGAATACAACAGTTCTAATCTAATTATATACTTAAATACACAATTTACCAAAAATTCCATGAAATATATATATAAACTCGCGTTATAGGTAAGTATAAGAGTAAAGTATAAGAGTTTCCTAGGACCAAGGTAGCCCAGTGGTAACGTGGCTTGCTTTGTAAACTTTGTGAACGAAGGTTTGGTAGTTCAATCCCTAGCACTTGCAGGGATTTTTTTCAACACGTAAATTATAAAATTATAAAATTATAGAATTATAAAATTATAGAATTATAAAATTATAATTATAAAATTATAGAGTTATAAAATTATAATTATAAAATTAAATAACAATTTTCCGCTATACCACTGCGCTACCTTGGTCCCCCCCCCGGGTGGGTGGGTGGGCGCGGGGGGTTTTGGCAGAGGCGGGGGCGACGCTTGCAGCCTTCGGTCGCTTCGCCCGCATAAACCTTTTTTTAATTTTTTGACCCGTTTTTTTTTTTTTTTTTTTTTTTTTTTTTTAATATATAAACCTGAACTAACCATAACCCAGCGCGTGACGCGGGGGGGGGGGTTCTACATTTACATTTTTTCTAACCTAACCTAACCTAACCTAATTTTTTTTTCACATTTTTGCATTTAAATTTTTTTTTACATTTTTTCTAACCTAACCTATTTTTTTACATTTAAATTTTTTACATTTTTCTAACCTAATCTAACCTCATTTTTTTTTCAGTTTTACATTTTCACTTTTATATTTTTTTACATTTTTTCTCTTAACCCTAACCTAATACTAAATTTATGTACAAACATTTTTAATGCAACATTCTGTAGTGTGTTTACGCACTACCTTATTCCCAGTTTCTTTTTTATAGCATTTAGCTTCCTTGTACATCTCTCAGAGGCTTTGCGACGCTTCGCAATGCCTCTGAGCATTTCATCGGCCCGAGAATTCAACATCTCCGCCTTCCTTTTGAGGGACTGCGCGTGATCCTTTAATTTGCTGTCATCATCAGTTGCACTTTTAAGTTCCCTATCCTCCCGCTGCAACTGTTCATACATGTTCAAGAAATTTTTGAAAGTTTCATTTTGCTCTTCTTGGGAGAATAACTCCGATTGTGAATCAGAATCACTTTCATTCACAACCAGAGCATGGTTACGGGGTTCCTGCGTTGGCAACACCGCATGAGAGCATCCTGGCAACGGCGCGCTCGAACATACCGGTTGCACTTTCGTCGGCTTTTTTGCAGCATCTTTTTTCGGTTTCTTAGCTACCGACTTTTTTGCAGCAGCTTTTTTAACCACCGGTTTCCTTCCCGATAACGGCTTTTTATTTTTAGCTGCTGCTTTCTTAGGCTTTTCAGGTATCTCTACCTGCCCCTCGTCTGAGCCAACATCGGGAATAGGGCTCAGGCGAGCAGGTACAGATGCTTGCGCCGATAAAATTCTTCTAAGAATCGACACGTCATCATCTTTCTCGGTATTCTCTACCTGCGTCTGCTTTGTAGATGTTGAAGGATGCGTCGTCATCTTCTTTTGGCCTTTCTGCGAATAAATCTTTGGTTGCGCAGGTTGAAATTCGTCCTCAGAATTTGTCTCCGTAACCGTAGGGAACCTAGACCACGCGGCGTTCGGGTAGGCCTCTCCATTAGATGTACTAGCTCTGGCTTCATCTGAAGCCAAAGCCTGCGCGTCCAATTCGGAGAAATCGAAATCACCCAGCAAATCATCGTTCAAATCGGTCAAATCCGTCGGGATTTCAATATCCGGTAGTAAACCCACGCCAGGACTCGTCTGGTTGTTCGCCACACCATTACCCGGACAAGCGTCGCCATTGTCACCCACGCCAGGGCTCGTCTGGTTGTTCGCCACACCATTACCCGGACAAGCGTCGCCATTGTTCGCCACACCATTACCCGGACAAGCGTCGCCATTGTCGTCTTGCCCTGGCATATAATTAATTAAGTATGCAGCCACAGCACTCAACAAAGCGCCTCCCTTACCGCTACCACCAGAAACACCAATCTTTTTTTGTCCTACCATTGTCACAACAAACACAAAACGGACACGAGAAACGGGCACGAAACACAAAACACAGAACACAAAGAATGCTAGGAATAGAGCAGACAGCACTATTTTGCACACTTCCTTACAACTCGAGAGCTGGAGACGGAAAGAATCTTTGTAGCATCTCTGAAGCCCATAACGCTGAACTAACCCCTCCACTCCCTACCACTCTTGTTCCTATTGGTTCAAATTATTTCCCTACACACTCTAACTAACCCCCTACTTCCCACCCCACTCTTCCTATCGTCTCTCTCTATCTTATTGCCTACAGTACTCATACAATAAAAATACCATTTAGTAATTTAAATCTTTATTTATAAATTAACATTTTATTTCATACAAATATCTCTTACTTCGGCTTACACATAACATGAAATATCACAATGAATTTTTCAATTGAATATTATAATTGTCGACCTTTGCGTTAACAAGTAGAAACATTATTAACAATTAATCACTCAACTCATTCATTGCTTTGAGTAACACATCTAGTTTATCATCATCCTTTAAAACATTTCGTTCAACGACACTATTTAAGGCTGATATTAACCACTTTAAATTCTGCTCTGGTTCACTCTGAAAAAATGTTATGTCTGAGTGACCCCAGGGTAGAGTTTTAGTGGTATTGGGAATCACAAAACGTTTATCGTCATAATAAGAAAGAGCAACTTTATTCCGCATCTCTGTATAGATATCATGCAAGTGACTTCTGAAAGTATTCATTTTACGAAATATTAACCCGCCCTGCTCAACAATTTTTCTGTAGTCATCTATTGTAAGTTGTTTTTCAATCACAGATTTCTTTACTCCCTTGGCTTTTTTCAACTCATTACCGACCGATTGCACGTAGTACGCTTTCGCTCCAGTACCATAAAAGCTGATAATAGGATCTTCGGGGAATTCGTCTTTCATATTCCCAAGCACAGACGAGCCTTTTGGAATATTAAATTTATTTCCCTCCCTGTAATTAGAAGTATCAAATTTTTCTGGATTTTGTACAATAAAGTCATAGAAGTTATCTGTATAAACTTTCATAATTAAGGAATCGGTGTCGGTGTACAACAAAGAAGCATTAGCACCGAATTGACGTTTAATAACACCATAAAAAAAATTATACAGTACCGTCTTCGATAATTCAAGAATACAAAATCCTACGTAAATTGGTTTGTTATAGACTACTTGCAATTTGCTCATTTCAATCGCTACAAAATCCTCAGAAAAAATTGTGCAAGATTTGAAATTTGGACGAGCGATTAATGCGTTTGCACCTATAGTTCTTCTAACATTTTCCCAATGAGTAATCAACTTTATATCTCTTCTATTATCAACATTTTCCATGGTTTTACCAAATACTGCATTATTCATTAATTTATATTGGTCTTTTTCAAATTTATTGGTCGCTGAATTTCTCATTTGCGTATTTAAATCGATGTATTTTTTTAACCAGGGCGACTGCTTGAACTTAAGTACTCTATGGGTTTTTAACACCATTAAACCATTTTCAATGGCTTGTTTCAAGTTTCTATAATGCACAACATATCGTCTCTTATCATTCAAATTTGGGATTAATTTTGGTGATTTTGATTTTGATTGGGGGGGGTATAATATTTTCTACTAAGAAAGGGAGATCTGAATGTAAATCGTGTAACTCTTGCGGATAATGTATGTCTACTTCAAAAACATACCCGTGTGGACTCTCGTCTGAAATATTAGTAACATCTAAGTCGATAATTTCTCTTTCGGACAGCCACTCAAATCCCCCTGTTGGTAATGCTTGGGACATACTATGACCGTATAAGTTCGTAGCATCAAGATATGTGATAAATGACGACGGTTCTGAGGGATCATAATTGGGTACAAACTTATTATTTGCGATATGCTTCCTTTCTGTACACTGGCTGACACCACCGCGTATAGCTTTTTTAAAAAAATGTATCATATCGATATCTGTTAACAATTCAAGTTCTACCGCTGTTAGTTTCAACATAGCGTCCCAAGATAAACCTGGAGCTGTGTAATATTGAGCTGGATCCAATTTATATTTATTCACGCAAATTTTACGAAAATTTTCAAATACGTCACACAAAAGAAGGACATCTGATTTTAAATACAGGTCTGAATAGTCACCCAAACTCTGGCACTCAAACAATTCCCACACATTTTTAGCCCTTTCATAATCGTCATCTGATATATGTGTTTCATTTAGGCTGTCATAGAATTCCTGCTTGGTGGGTAGAACACGATTATTTAATTTCTCTAAGTTATCTACGAAACTATATGGAAATACACCCTTCCGTCGCATTAAAATAAATTTTGCATTATCGGTAAAAAAGTTCTTCATTGTAACCATTTGACCTTCATTTAAATTTTCCCCTAAATTTTGTAGTGATGCTGACATAAATTTAAAACTATCGATGAAACGTAACCGCAAATATTTATTTTTTGTTTCCCCCTTGTCAGTAACGTAATCATGCATGTAAAGATGTTTTGTAAAAGATATATATTTTTCTTTGTTTTGTGGTATTACGTCAACTTTATCTTTATGAGCGCATAACTCTTTTACAAATAAGTGAATATCGTATCCACTCATGTTGTGAAATATGATAGGTACAAAATTTGGTAGTTTATAATTTAAATTACAGATCGAGTGCGCGGCACCGAATCGTATCTTACCAGTTAAGTGGCAATGATCTTTCACCTTTATATCACCTTCTGCAAAAGGCTTCTCACATATACCACAGATGGTTGCATTGTCAAAATTTTCTCTTTCTATCGCTGTAAGCGGGGACATGGGGATTACATCTTTCATATATCTATTATAAATTTCCCTTAAATCAGCCTCTATACATGATACAAATACTTTTGCTGCATCAGATCCGCGATATAGTTCAAATTTAGAAATGCTATTATCAAAGGAACATTTTATGTAATACGCGAAAGAGTAAGGTTCATGAATAAACGTTTTGTTGGTATAAGAGCGTTCAGGATTTGGCTCGCAAGTATTTATCGGTTTCAAAATGGATTCAAAGTCTGCATATACTACAAATGGTACTTGCATTTGTCTGTCAAAATTCTCAAATTTTAATATATTTTCCGGTACACGTTTCCCATATTTATCAACCCGAAATTGTGTCGATGGTGTTGTAGTGTAAATATGATTACAATCATTTGTTTGGTGAGACATTAGCTGACGTTCGTTACAGAAATACAGCAAACACCCATCACAAAAATATTTTCTATGTCCGTGAGCGGATATTTGATTTGATACTAATCCAGATAAATTTTTTATCCAACAATAGTGAGTTTTAGCACAATCCGATTTACAATGATGATTCTGATCACATTCCGCGGAAATTAATAATAAGTTAACATGAATACGTAGTTTCTTCTGAGAATAACGCAAAGGTCCGACAACATCATATTTTACTTTATTATTCTCGAATTTCTTTTCTAACCCATACACATTAATAGATATATTATTCAATTCCTCAAATTTTGAAATGTCTCTCAATTTCATTGGAAAATTCATACCTGTCAAATTTAGAACTCTTGAATAATGTGGATAAGATGACATTTGAGATGTACCACCATTTGCAGGATACAATGCTGAAGTGACTGCCCAAGCAAAACAGTATTGGTCCTGGTTTTCTATATTCACTACGGCCTTCTTATTTGCGATGAACTTTGGTAACTTGATATATGATGAACCACCCATTGGACTGTACTTGTTTATATTAATTTCAACAAATTTTATTTGTTCGAGGGCCCACCCTAAAAATAAAAAAAAAAATGTCAATTGTTATTCCACATACCAGAAGATATTTACATACCAGAATCACGCTCTTGGAACTCAGTAGTTTGCGCAACCATCATGTCTATAAAAGTGTCGAGTGCAATGTTTAAATCCACACCTTGATCCAATATTTTATTACACGTATTAAACGATTTAATTTCAGCTATTTCTTGTGCTTGTAATATATAGCTGGCAAATGTCTCCATGTTTACTTTCACAGTTTTATGAAGTAATAATATTTCTTCTAGTAAATTCAATATTTTATGTCGAATTTCGTTGAAAAATATTATATAGTCCAGTTTCTCATTATCACTATGCACTCGGTATGTTATGATTCTATATTTGAAAGCACTGCGAACAATTTCTGTACCATCCATCAAACGTACACATGAATTTGTTCTGTGTTGTAGTGTTCTTTTATGAGACTTCATTTGGTTAGTTGTTAAAGTCACATTACAGCTATAACACGTCTGCATAATTACCGATGTTGATGGATTCGAATCCAATTTCACTTTCTTTGCTGGCGGTCCATTACCATTTAAACTGTTACACGCCTCCCTCTGATGACGTCGCATATTGTCACTGCGAGTGAAGCTTGCACCACAAAAACTGCACGAATACATATTTGCTTCTTTACTCTAGGAAATTGACGTTAAGAATGATCCCATATTAACTCCTTTCACTCTTTTATAGAAAAGATATACTACGTCACAAAATATCAAACCACGGCACATTACGAGTTGCGTGGCAAGGAGGAAGCTCCGTCCTTGCATTCTCTAATAGTGTTAGCCAAGGCCAAGGTCACAGCAAGTGATCGTTCTGGGTAACAGCAACACTGCGCCCTTGAAGTCGAAACGCACTGCGGCCGTCCAAGGTCAAGGTCACGGTATATGCTATGCGAACCTACGGTGCCACCGTGGCCTTGAAGGAACGGACCACAGGTGCACGGTCAAGGTCAAGGTCAGTGGTGGGGGGAGACCGACCTACGGCTAACTTCCTCTACTCTTATTGATATCCATCTTTATGTAGTTATTATATTACTTATGAGATTGTGTGGTGTGTGTCAGAGTGTGGGTGTGAACGCATATTGTGAATTACTACTTTAGGTTGAGTGTAAGAGGCTGCTTCTTCGATATTTACATCGAATAAGTGCGAATTCTGCTTTTTGCTACTTAGGCCAATACATTTTTTATTATTCGCATATCCTTTTTGTATATTTCTGCCTGAAGCAATAAAAGCATTTTTTTTTACAAAAAGCCACTCCCCACGCCCGCAGGGCGAGTGACTACCTGGTCCGTGAATCGTGTGCACTGATTAGACGCAATGAACGGGAGGATGACAGCCTTCTGCATTCCGCCGGCTAAGATCTCCGCCGGTATGATATTTAACTCTGAAAGCAGCATCTATCTCGCTCGTTATTATTATTATTATTATTTCCAAGTGTCACCGTTCTCATTATTTGACTCTGTTTTAAAAGTAAATTTATTGTCCAAGTTTTCATAACCTATTTGATTAATATATTACAAAAAAAACGCTGCCCAAGGAATCACTACTTCCACATCCAGATTTTGTATCCAAGTTTTATGCACACTAAATCCCAATGTAATATTTTATTCCCCTTAATAATAGAGTGGGGGTGGTCAAGGGGGTGGCTAATGTAAAAAAAATCCTTAGTCCTTAATTCTCGTATACACACTAAATCCCAATTTGATTTCTTATTCCTTTAAATAGGGTGGGGGTGGAAATGGGGGTGGCAGAGGGGGTAGTTAACGCTAAACAAATTTTTTTTAGACGTTTCGTTCTTATATACACACTAAATTACATTTTATTTTTTTTTACACCCTTTCATAATAGTGTGTGTGGCATTGGGGGTGACAGTGGGACCTTAACTTTTCGTACATGCCCTAAATTGCAATTTTATGGGCTCTTAGTTGCTTGTTTTGCCTGTTTACCCTTACTTACCCCATTTACCCCCGAACCCTTCAATGGAATTAGACCAAAATATAATCTAGTTCCAGATACAATACATAAGTGTACCAAATTTCAAGTCAATATAATAAATGGTTCCAGAGTAAACGTGCGCACAAGAAAAAGCTACAGACAGACAGACAGATAGACCGACAGACAGACCGACAGACAGGAAAATTTTTTTCGGTCAAATTTAAAATCTCGACGTTTTAAACCTATTTCAACAAAAAAAATTTTTTGCGTGACTATACTTCCACTGGACGTGGAAGTAATTAAGAAAATAAAAACAAAAGTGGAATATAGAAAAAAAAGGAAATACTATACTCTTTCGCCCTCTTTTCCACCACTCTTTCTCTCTCTCTCTCACACACACATTCTCGCTCAATAAGTGAATTCATCAGTCGACCACTCTGTATCTATCTCTCAAAAAATCACTGTATCAACTAATCTCTCTTTGTGTATCTCTCTCTGTGAGATCGACTAATAAATCAATCTCTCTCTCTGTGCCTCTGTGTCAATGAATCTCTTTCTGCGTGTCTGTAAATAAATGAATGAATCGACATCTCTCCCTCTAAATAAATCATTTAATTAAATAATTTCTAATTCCCTAATTTCAAATGAAATGTTTGAGAAAATATTAATTGGATTGTTTTCATCTACTTTTAGCGTGACCCGGGAACACTGTGATAAATCTTTTCCAGATAATACAGCTAACACTGCTACTGACAGCTGTCAACTGTCAAATGCCTTCGACATCGGATTTGAAATCAGCGACGCAAAAAACCCCTTGTATATATTCTGATAAATCTTTTCCCGAAAATAACGCGAGTTGACAGTGCCACTAACAGCTGTCAACTGTCAAATGCTACTTTTTGACATCGGATTTGAAATCGGCGACCCTATAAACCGGATTGAAAGGGCCGTGGCTCCATACTATTAGTGAAAAAATTCCGAAAAATCAACTTTCCCCTCCCCATATCTGAAAAACTATACATTTTTCGACCTTGTGGCCATGAGAACTTTTGATCAGGAGCTCAAGAGGAATAACATATCGATTCCAGCGAGTTTCACCGGGGACCATTTCCCATAAGAAATGTGCGGGGTCCTTTGTATGTATGCCTCAAAATCTTTAACTGAAACCCAAAAAAATTATTCTGAAATAGAGAAAGAGCTTTACAGTTTAGTTTTTGAATGCGAGTGATTTCACCAATTTAAATTTGCGCAAACCATTGTCATGGAAACCGATCATAAACCTCTTGTACAGATTTTCAACAAACCATTGCATGACTGTCGAACAAGATTGCAATGAATGTTTATAAGATTGCAAAGATATGATATCAAACTTATTCATAAATCTGGTAGAGAGCTTTTTATAGCAGATGCTTTATCACAAGCTTGTATAACAGATCGCGAAAATAATAATAATGAATTTGAAAGTGAGGTTGTCATTTGTTCGTTAAAATTAAATTTAAATGCCGCTGATCAAAAAATCAAAGAGATAAAAATTGCCAATTTAAATGACATTGAAATGCAAATATTATATAATTACGTGAAAAATGGTTGTCGAAAATTAATTAGACAAGTTAATTCAAAGTCTATTACAAATTTAAAGATGAAATAACAGCCGATGGTCTGTTATATAAGAATAAAAAACTTATAGTACCAAAACCATTACGTAACGAGATATTATGCAAAATTCATTACAGTCATTTAGGAGTATAAATAAATGTAAAAAGCGAGCAATCGTTCAATTTGTAGATGTTTACAAAAAATAAACAAAAAGAACCTATGTTGCCTCACGAGGTGCCTAATATACCCTGGGAAAAAATTGCATGCGATTTGTTTTATTTAGATTTACTGGTTTTAGTTTATTTTTCATAATACATCGAATTAGAAAAGTTAATTGATAGTTCCTCCTCATTACAGGTGATTACACATTTAATTATTGATGGGGGATTACAATTTTCTAGTCTTTATTTTAAACAATTTTCAAAAGAATGGCAGTTTACTCATGTAATGTCAAGTCTTTTATATGCATAGTCAAATGGACTGGTAAAAAAATACGCAAACTTTAAAAAACCGCCAATTAAGGCCAAAGACGATAATAAGGATTTATATTTAACGTTGCTACATTATAGAAATATACTGATAGATGAAAAAATTGGTTTCCCTGCTAAACTCTTAATGTCTAGATGTTTGAAGGATAATTAGCCTTTAGAGAAATCAAAATTTAAACATCAAAATAATAACTATGGAAATATTCAAAACAAATCAAAGTTTAGACAGGCCTATCAAAAAAAATATTATGACAGGAATGCAAATAAGATGAATATGAGTTTCAAAATAATGAAAATGTTCATATAAAAACAAAATTGTCAGATAAAAAATGGAAAGAGGGTACAATTCAATCGAAGTCAAAAATTAAAAGTAAATCAAGGAATAACCGGTTTATTAAAATTTATTCACAAAGTAATAATGATGTAACGCAAACGGTGATTAGTATAGTGTATACGACCAGAATTGAAACCGTATAAAAACTAAAAGCCGGCAAAAACAGTCGGCATTTCCTTTATTGTTTTTCTTATGACACGCATTTCTATTTACCTCCGCAAGAGATGCCGACTGTTTTTGCCTGCTTTTAGTTTTTATACGGTTTCAATTCTGGTCGTATACACTATACTAGTTCAAATTGTAGTAACAGTGACTTAAACAATGATTTATTAAATAGTTCAGATGATGTGAGGAAGATGTTATTTTTGTACCATATAAAACACGGAGGAGTAGACTCAATGTGTCTGATACGTTGAATTATTCTTAATTAAGTTTTCAGTTCATGTTATGTATTTTAAAAATACAAATAAATTTCTATTGTTTTAAATTAATATAATTGAATTTATATTTAATCTAGGATATATGAAATGTATTTTATTAAAGTTATTGTTTAAACAAACAAGGAAAATGTCATAAATGAAATAATTAAAATTTCTAATTAATAAAAAAAAGTATTACTTTTTATATACCATGTTTTATATAGTGTTATCTATTAAATTTTTATTTACTTTTATGTGCCTATATACTATTGAATAAATCAGTCTTAAATAAAACCTCGTATTTATTACAGCTATTACAGCTTTATTTGTCTGTTGCTAGGTAACGGTAACGAATTGAACCATAATATATTTTGCGTTAATAATTTTTAATATACAGATTAAGCTATGACGATATTAATAATGGAAATATATTTTTCAATAATCTGATCATATGGGTGGGCAAAAAGCGAACATCAAAATTATCAAATCAAATAGGTAAACATGAGCAATTCTTGCATGTATACAGTGTATATGTATTTTTAATGGTCTATTCATAAGTAAATCAAAACGACTCAAAGTTTGTAGCTGATCCTGCAAATTTTGTATTGTAACACCCCTTAGCTTAAAACCAGGAAGTGTTTCAATTGTGCGAACGGCAGCTCTGGGTTATGGGAAAGTGAGGTCATGGTTCGATATTTATTCAATTTGATAACTTGCTGTATATTTAAAAAATATAAATTAGTGAATATAAATATACATAAAAAAAATAGATGTTCAGGGCGCCACCTTAACTTATTATATGAACCAGGAGTATTGTGAAAGCTAAGGAAAACAATACTGAGTACCTAAGTTGTAATAAGCTCACCAATAATATATATCCAGCTAAATGAGTAAAAGAAAGGAAACACACATGCTAATAATAAGTTGACTTTAATATTTGATTATGGGATAGTTGAATAAATTTAATAAGCAATAGTAAAAAAAATGAGTTAAGTTAAAATTTGAATGATTGATAATAAAAAAATATATTAAATTATGACCAAGGTTTAACAAGTATTATTTAAAAAAATTATAGGTAAAAATATTAATGTGAAAATTTATATGAATATTTGAAAACGTTAAATTTAATTAAAGGTACTATTTCTTACAAGACTAAAAAAATATCTGAAAAGTGAAATTTTAAATAAAAAAAATATTATAAACGATACCACCAAACAGAAGGCCCTGGTGTAGCTTCGTTTCAAAATCAGGTATTACTGCAAGGACCCCTCTACAGCACGCTGCCTCCACTTTCAAGTTCGTCCCCACTGTCTACGTGGTAAAAAAAAATCGACTCGACTCAGATTCCATCAATTATTGACCTCTTTTCTTAAAACATGACCATGCATATGTGGCCGTTACATCAGAAAGATGATATACCAATTATCTCACACCAAAAAAAATTGCCTCATATGAGGGATACTGGCAACCCCCAAGTGACCTGTGGGGGCTCAGTTTCGACAATAAGCCTAAGCTTATGACGTGAATAAAAAAATTACGGTTTAACAAAATTTAATAAATAGGCTACAGCCCCAAGCCTAAGCACAACCTGCTCCTTCAATGGATCACGCCTGAAAGGGACGCCAAGATCGCTAGGCTTCCTAACGCGGTCTTCTGAATTTAAAAAAAACTAAACGATCCGACACGCAGGTCTTAATTACAAATCCAAGTCACAAACTTGTGCACTTGGCAAAATCGAAAGATAAGAAGAAGAAGAGGAGACGATAAATTGAAATTTATAACAACAATATAACCTTAAAATAGAGAGTGTGCTACTATGTGTTTCTGAAGGAATAAATAAAACAACTACATAAAAAACATGCTGTTAAACCAGCCAGGAAGCGAAGACGTCGTGTGTTTACCATATTTCGGTGTTAACCCAAAATAAGGTGTCAAGTGCTTTTCAACCTGAACAAGTTATGTGCAGTGTTAATTATCTGAAACGGTGCCGCATTATTTTCATTATTAATTTAGATATTTACTGCATGTGAAGCATGTTTTTGCAGGAAAGAAAGAATAAAAAAATATTTATGATTGTCTAATAAATTCCTTTTCATGAGATTTTTCACGGCAACCAGTAATACATTTATCCACATACTGGGTGGCCTAACTTACTATGCCCTAATTTAATTTTAAATTTATTATAAATCAAAAATGTAGCATATGCAATGCTACAGTATGTACCTCGGGAGTAATAAGCGTTCGTTGCCATGCCATAGCCTTCGGTTAAAGCCTCGTTCTGTTATCTCCACACCGCAGGCCATAAACGCCTACTTTACGCCCTTGAGACATAAATACCTATTATAGCTCTAGCATCTATTAAATTCAAAAATGAAAATTTTATTACATGATACCCTTGTACTCTATCAATTCAATTGTTGTAATATCTTATATGAGCCTGGCTTAGACCAGGTAGATAAAGAGATAATTCAAAAGGTACAACAAAATTCGTATTAAGACTCATATGTGGTATAAGGAAATGTCGCATAAATTATCTGAAACAGGTTGAATAAAAAGGAGAAAACTGTATTTGGCAAGTTTCTACAATACACTAATTAAGAGCCAGAATCCACAGTATCAATTTAATAAAATTAGTTTTAGATATGATGTGCATAATATTAATATTAGGTCTAGGGATTCTTGGACTCCGCCTATGCACCGAACAACATTTTTTGAAAGATCAAATTAGAAAGTCGTCATGTTATAATTTTAAGAACCAAATTGACAAGGTACCTTATTCGGACATAATTCCAGTGATAAAACTAAATTTGAAAAACCTATGGGAAGAGGAATGGGCTAAAGTATGCAATAATAACTATATATACTGTAAAATTAACGATAAACTTCCTAGTTCTCATCTGGCTGATAGAAATCATCCAAACAGAAATATTAATACAAAATATGTAAGATGTATATTTGGACATGGTGCTGTGAACTCACACTTATTTAAAATGAAGTTATCGGAAACTCCGTTTTGCGATTGCAATGGAAATTTGGATGACATAAACCACTGGATTTTTCAATGTCACTATAATTCAATTGCAACTGAATTTTTAATGCAAGAATTAATTAATAATAATATACCATTGCCACAATGCAATATTTCACTTGGTTACATTATTGTCAGGAATGATAGATTAAGAAGAATATTTTTCAGTTTTCTAAAACTTACCCGACGTAAAATTTAACCAGTTTACTTAGGGTATTTTAAGTTAGCTGTAGTTCCATATGTTTGCATCCTTTGTGGGTTAACCCATCTACCGTTGCCTACCTTGTTGTGTTAAAAAAAAAGCCGCCTTGACCGGCACCTTGGCGTGAAATGTGTGTCCCCGTTTATTTTCCTTTGTTATGCTGTGTATTACAGTTGGGTTGTTAGGTTGGTTAGTTTAATTATAAGTTAATCGTGGCTGAATGGACTCTGTCCTAAGTCAAACAATTGTTAAAAAAAAAAAATAATAATTTCGTAACAATATCGTAAGTACTTGTCCCTTGTTTAACTGACTTTCTATTCGCTTGTGACTCCTTGAACTTGTAATTTTTATATATACATTTTTCTTCTCCTACTTCCCCTCTTATAATATACTTGTGTACTTACAACAACAAAATATTTTCTTACTGATTGATTTTTCGTATAATTTAATCGTTGTTTTTAGATTAGTTTTTATAAATAAGGTTAAGTGGTAGAACAATATGTACAAATTTATTTTACATTAGTTAAATAACGTTTTTTAAATTTATAAAAATATTGTATACAATTTGTACGTATCAAATGAATAAAGCATATATTTAGTATTATTACTATTAAAAAGCTTATAAACAACTCTAGAATATATTTGTTAATGCTATTTTTCAATGTAAATAAATGAAATATTTTTGAAACCCTTAACAAATGCGAAGATACAACAGATTGGCTGGTTTTAACCCAACGGTAGGAATTATCATAGATAGTTTCTAAAATCATTTGAAATACGTTGTTATCTCTCTTTGTAGGTCAGATTTTGTACCACTTTTAGAGTTCCAAAGTGAGTAATCACATCTGATTTTTCATATATTTTAACAGTACATACCCAGTTTCAATCGTGGATCTACCATCTTTATTTATTTTATTGTCGGACAATTTCTGATTTACCATGTAAAAACGTTTGCATCTTCAAAGTTATTGCATCCAATGAGGATTCTACCCTTGTCAATATTATTTACTTTGCCAATTTGTATATTTTCTTCCACTAGGCCAATAATATTATTCATTATATTCACAATACTTACAGCATTAGCTTGCTCCTTGTTTTTTTCTCGAACAGTTAACATTGCGTTACTTTTGTAACTGTTGAATAAAGGGACTGATTATCGCATCCAGAATTGTGTGGTGGTTTGTTCAGTTTACTACTAATAGCTTGTATAAGTTCCTTCTCCATTTGAAAAAAGTACATTCTCCGTATTGGTAATAATGTCCTTTGCTTTTTCGTTAATCATATTATCGCATTAGATTACTTAGTTATTCTTAAATTGTATACATTATTCACAAAACCATAATAAATCATGAGCTTTACTCACTGTGTACATATCTGCAGGAATATCCAAATATGAAATATGATAAGGATGGCCGCAAAAGCCATCACTAGCAACTCCAGGTTTTCCACGGGTTTTGCAATGCATTTATTCTTAGAGCTTAGAACGTGATTACCATAAATTTAAACTGACTGTGGTGCCTACGTGTCACTTTCACTTTATCGCTGCTAACTCTGTCCGGCTGTCGCTCTTCTACCCGGTTTGAACACATCGACTCCCTTCGAATGCTAAACTATTACAGTCTGTATGAGGCTTACGACCGTGATTTTCCAGACATCAGGTATGTACATAACAACTACAACGATTTTACAGAATTTGAGATTTCCATAATCTGTAAAAACTGCACGCTCATAGATTCACTCACAACATTTTTAGAATTTACTGCTATGTGTTATAGTCCATTAGCTAAGGGAGGGTCTGTATGTACTTTGATGTCCAGAAAATCAACCGCTTGGGTAATATAGGTAGCACGGCCCTTATCAATTTCCAACAGAGTGTCAGCCTGACAAAGTGGGCACAGGCTCAGAATCCGCCATTTTGAAAATGGCGGAGATGCAATGCACATAATATTACTAAATGGCTTTTATCTCGTAAGCCGTACGTTTTATATTAACCTTTATATTTAACACTTTTTGTTCTATATACTATAAGGAAGTATTTCAGTCCTTATAATAAAAATTATAAAGTTGACCATTTAGGAGGCAATGAGAATTTTATGGCTTCGAGAACCTAATATAAGAAATGCTTATAACTCATAAAAAAGACAAAAATCGTTCCTTATATCATAAGGAACAAGAAGTATCATTACACTATTGAAGCTAGGAATCAGTGATTCAGAGTTAAAAGCCATTATTTGTAGGATTGACGTTTTCTTAATGTTTTCTGTTAGGATATGTGCATGTGCACGCGTATTTATGTTTGAGCAAAGGGCAGTGTGAGGATCACAAAATTTACGAGAATGGTAAAAAAAGTGTAAACTTTATTGATTTTTTTTACACAGGTATTTTGTTTGTATTCATGAGTCATGCAATCAGACTGGACAGTCTATGGGTGTAACACTATTACACCTGCAGAATACGCAACAAGTAATTTCGCTCTTGATACATGTACAACTCTTTTGTACACTTGAGGCATTTACAATCTTCAACTAGATCGTCCGGGCAGAACCTATATTCACACAGTGGCTCTAGAGAATCTCCACCATCCGCGTATCCGAAAACAAAGGTATCAATCTGTTTGAAGTTTTCTTAGAGGCAGTTAATTTGTAAATTCATACAGAGCACTGGCAGGTCTAAAGCCCCCAAGGCGCAACGAAGTGGAAATTCTATTTGCCTGTGAGGCAAAGTATTTGGGATCATCTTCGACCAAAAATTAACATAGAACTCTCACATCCAAAAAGTCATACAGAAAGCATCAATCGCCCTGGGAAGGTGTACGCAAATGTGTGGAAAAAATTAGAGGCTAAATCACAAAATGAACCTGTGGTTATACACCAGGTTAGTGAGACCCATGATAACCTATGGTTCAGTGGTATGGTGGACTAAGACGGTGCAGTCGGGAGCAATAAGGCTGTTAGGTGGCGTACAAAGGCTTGCTTGCCTGTGCGCCACGGGGGCCATAAAAACTGCTCCTATGCCTGCACTTGAGGTTCTCTTGGACCTGCCACCATCACACATATTCATACAAGGGGCAGCTCGGTCAGTGGTGCACAGGTTAATGCAAGGTCAAACGCCAATTAGCCGGCAACACGGGATGGAGTATCAGAAGTTATATTCGGAGATGAGGGCAGATCCCGTCCTAGGCATGCCCATGGACGTAATGGTCCCAAGGTATAACTTCAATAAAAACTTTTAGACTGTAATACCAGATAGGGAAGACTGGAAAAACGGTCCTCCCATAACAACACAAACAGTCTGGTACACTGACGGCACCAAGATAGAATAAGGAGTCGGTCCCGGGATTTACAGGACAAGGCCAAAAGCCAGTATCCCGAAGTCTAGGGAAATAGGCAACCATGTTTCAGGCGGAAGTGATCGCCATACACTGTTCCGCAAGGGAAATAATAGAACAAGGCACTGTCAATCAGTCGATTACCATTTGCTCTGACAGCCAAGCGGCAATTAAAGGAATTAGTTCCATACAAATTAACTCAAGATTGGTGTGGGACTGCTTCACGGCCCTTATAGAGCTAAGAAGTCAGAACAGAGTGACTTTAGTATGAGGACATAGAGGAAATGAAAAGACTGATAGACTGACCAAGGAAGGTGCACTCAAAGCCCCAATAGGACCTAAGCCCTTTTGTGGCGTGGCAAAGCCATGCCACTAAGCAATGGGTGCAAAATAAATATCTGGAATGGTGGAGGAATCTTCCAAGGCAGAGACAGGCCAAGGAGTTCCTTACAGAATGTCCGGCCAAATTCAAGGAAGATTTACTAACTCAGAATAAGAAGGCCATCAGAGTAGTTGTAGTAGGCCTTCTAACTGGGCACTGCCGGCTTAATAGACACATGAGTCTAATGGGTCTGGCACAGGACGCAACATGCAGGTTCTACCAAGAGGAATAGGAAACATCAGTTCATGTATTGTGTCACTGTGAAGGCCTGCCGAGACTGAGATTTCAAGTACTCGGAGAAGAAAAATCAATGGCGGACAGCTATACAAAAGGGACTTTATCAAAGCTGTGGAGTTTAGTACAAAGGCCAAAGCTGGATGAGTTACTGTAAGGAATGTATTCTAGAAGCACCACAATAGATCTGAAAAGGTCGAACGTCGCGGTGGTAAAGGGTAACCAGCTCCTCTGTTTATCTATCTATCTATTTATATAAAATGACTTCTAACTCGGAAGCAGTAACCCCTAGCGCTTGCAATCTTATAACATCTTTAAAACGAGGAAAATTATTTGTATCTATGAAAAAAGTTGTTAAATACGTCGTTTCTGAGTTATATACATTTTTTTGTCTTTGGAAACTTTACTTTAGGCGTTCGCTGGTAAATAAGTCAATAATTACGTAACGGTTAACTTCCATAAAATGAACAAAATTGTTCCTTATAATGTATAGAACAAAAAGTGTTTAGATATAAAAGTTAATAAAACGCACGGTTTAGGAATTAAAAGTCATTGAGTTATGTCAGTTGCATTTTCGCCATTTTGAGGATGGCGAATTCTGAACTTGTGCCCGCTCTGCCAGGCTGATACCCTCATGGGACATCAAAATGCATACAGAACCAATTTCAGCAACTGGAAATGTTATCAATACTCGTTTTGAAAAAAAAAATTTTTATTCTTCATATCTTTCCTCCTATAGCTTCTATCCTTGCATTTTCGGAAAGCAACTCGTTACGCTATTCTATCAAGGGAGTTCTTTAAGTTGATTAAATCGTTAGAATCATTTTAGGGAAAAATTATTTATAAATCGTTACCAGTAACTGCGCCACTTCTTACATTTTTTAGAAGCAACTGATCATGCCATTTTGTATTGGTGCCAAGGGAGTATCTAAGTTTTAAATTGAGTTGTTTCTATTAATGGCTAAATTTTTATTCAATAATTAAACACAAGGTTCTTGAGGAAACACGGAAATTTTATTTTTACTTTCACGTCCAATGGAAGTATAGTAACGCAAAAAAAATATTTTTTTTTGAAATAGGTTTAAAATGTCATGAAACGTCAAGATTTTAAATTTGAGCGAAAAAAAATTTGTCTGTCTGTCGGCCCGTCAGTCCGTCGGTCTGTCTGTAACTTTCTTGTGCGCACGTTTACTCTGGAACCGTTTATGATAATTACTTAAAATTTGGTACACTTATGTATTGTAACGAGATCTGGAACTAGATAATATTTTGATCTAATTCCATTGAAGGGTTCGGGGGTAAATGGGGTAAATAAGGGTAGATAGGCAAAGCAAGCAGGTAAGAGTCCATAAAACTGCAATTTAGGTTATCTACGAAAAGTTAAGGTCTTTTTTGCCGTCACTCTCAACCCTAATATCACTCCCAATACCATTCTCACACTATTTATTATGAAAGGGAGTAAAAAAATAAAATGTGATTTACTGTGTATACAAGAACGAAACGTCTCAAAAAAATTTTTTGGCGTTAGCTACCCCCTCTACCACCCCATTGCCACCCCACCTTATTATTAAAGGAAGTAAAAGATTAAATTAAGCCAAAAGCCCCTAGCATTAGTTTGACATTAGCCACTCCCACTACCCTCCCATTGCCACCATATTATTAAAGGGAGTAAAAAATTAAATTGGGATTTAGTATGTGTACGAGAACCAAGGGCCTTTAAAATTTATTTTAGCATTAGCCACCCACTCTACCACCCCTATTGCCACACCTATTACCACCCCCACCTTATCATTAAAGGGAGTAAAATATTACATTGGGATTAAGTGTGTATAAGACTTGGATACAAAATCTGGATGTGAAAGTAGTGATTCCTTGGGCAGTGGTTTTTAAATAGTACTATATATTATCAGTCTCCTCTCTGCTGACATTATTGAAGCCTAGCATAAAAGTTTTTCATCACTCGCTTCAATATTTTAATTGGGATTGCGTTAATCTCTGTGTGTTGTTTTTATTGTTCCAAAGTTTGCGGTCGATTAGAAAAGGCTCTTGACTTTAAGTTCCGTAAATGTTCAGAAAACTTTTAATCAAATTTTACACAAGAAACAATCTCTCGAATCTCAAATATCTGCGCTACATTTCACTACTCCTCCGACCCATCCAATTTCTTTTCCCGCTGCTGGTCGCTGTACCAATTGTCAGTGCCAATCTCGTACACGCTCTCGTTCAGCCGCCGTAAGCTTTTTGATCCGACAAACAATTCCGTCTGTTACTATTATCAGCTGTACAAGGACACGACCTTGAAATGTTGTGATTCTTGGTGCACTTATAATAAAATTCTTTTGTGTACCCCTAATTTCACAGGTTCCACTTCTGCTGATTCAAAAAACTAATGCATACTAGTATTTTACCACCAGACACTAGTCTACTCAACAATGAATATCGCCCCTTTGTTTACGATAAATATAATAACTTACGTTTTTTAATAGATAATGGCGCTGATTTGTCAGTTGTCCGTAGGGACTCTTTTACCGATTTTAAAGAAAGTCAGGGATTAGTTCTTACTGCAGCTAATAGTTCTATTATAAATACTTCTTAAATGCTAATTTAGGATTGCAGCGTGAATTTTTCTTCGTTTTTAATATAGCTGATATATCATTTCATTGGTGCTGACTTTTTAGCACATTTTGGATTATTAGTTGACTTGAAACATAAACGTTTAGTAGATGATAAGACAACACTGTCGGTGAAATGCTCTGTCATGCTTTGTCCTCTGTCTTCCCCTAAATTATTTTCGATGGAAAATAAGTACACTATGTTGTTATTGGAACACCCTCATTTGGTTAGTACACCTAATTCTTATGCACCTGCTAAACACTCCGTTACTCATCATATAGTAACAGAAGGTCATTTGCTCTTTTGCCGTCCACGTAAATTAGATACTGCCAAGTTCAATCTTGCCAGATCTGAGTTCAAACAAATGGTTGAGTTGGGGATTTGTAGACCCTCCTCGTTTTCGATTTATTCTCCTTTGCATATGGTAGCAAAGAAAAAACCTAACAATTGGCGCCCCTGTGCTGATTACAGACAACTCAATACATCACGGTACCTGATGGATACCTGTTGCTTCATGTCCACGATTTTAACGCTCAATTAAACGTTGTACAGTTTTTTCGAGAACTGATTTGGTCCGAGCATATCACCAAATTCTACACTACACCTTTCGGCTTATTCCAATTTCTACGAATGCCTTTTGGTCGACAGAATGCTGGTCAAACCTTCCAACGCTTCATGAATGAAGTCCTTTTAGGTTTGCTATTCGTTTTTGTATATCTAGATGATATTTTAGTTGTTAGTAAGAATCATTATGAACTTTTGTCACATTTACGTCTTGTCTTCAACCGCCTCGAAAATTATGACATAAATGTCAAACCCTCTAAATGAATTTTTGGAGTGAACACTTCAACTTTCTTTGGACATCAGATCTCTGCGGTTGGTATTTCGCTAGCTTACGAGTATGTTGACGTTGTCAACACTTATCCTAAACTGTCAATCCTTAAGCAACTTTAACGGTTTATAGGAATCATAAACTTCTACCACCGTTTCATATCTAACCTTGCAGAAATTTTAGTCCCCTTGCACACGTGCGTTACTTGGTTGGTTCGCGATAGAATTAAAGTCATTGATTTCTGGCCAACTGATTCTTCTCATAGTTTTTTACAGGCTAAACAAGCTTTGGTAAATGCGACAAATTTATCTCATCCCAATTATGCTATCGTTGACAGTAGTCTCCCCGAACGTGTCTATGGGTACAGTTTTAGAACAGACAGTTAGAGGTTCAGCTACACCTTTAGCTTTCTTCTCACGCAAGTTAAATAATGCCCAAAGACGTCACTTGCCTTTTTACAGGGAACTACTGTCACTTTATACATCGGTAAGACATTTCAAGCATTTGTTGGAAGGCCGTAAGCTTATTTCTTTCACAGATATTAAACCGTTAACCACAGCCTTAGTTTCTTGTCCCGAAAAGACTCCTCTCCACACTCGACATTTGGAATATATCGCACAATTCACAAACGATATCAGACAGGTTCGACGTAAAGAAGCTGATACAATATCACGTACAAACGATTTTTGTTCCCTCGAACAACAAACCTATTTACCTTCCGTCCAAATGTCTATCATTAATTCAGACAGTTTCAATTTACAAACATTAAATAAAGGACGCACAAATGAATGATTGTGAATTTTTACTTTTGTTAACCAAACAGACAGACGACATTAATAAAACGAAATATTCTTTACAAGTTACTATTCCAGGTTCAGAAGGTAAAATTTGGTGTGACGTGTCTTGTTCCAAATATCGACCTTTCGTACTGAAATCTTTACGTCGCAGAGTTTTTGACATTTTTCATAATTTAACTCATGCCGGTATTCGAGCCGCGAAGAAACTAGTAATCACAAACTATTTTTGACCCAAAATGAATACGGATTGTGCTTTATAGACTAAAATTTGCATGAATTGTCAAACTTCTAAAATCACTCGTCATACCAGGGCTCCAGTTGGAAGTTTTGAAGTACCTAAGGGTCGTTTTGAACATATCCATATCGATCTTGTCGGACCTTTGCCTTCATCGAGTGGTTTCTCTTACATACTCACTGCGGTTGAACGATCCACTCGCTGGCCGGAAGCTTACCCATCACCGGACATTTCTGTCGAAATTGTCGCTAAAACCCTATTTCAAAATTATCTACGTCGTTTTGGCATTCCGCTATCTGTCACTATAGATCAGGGCGTCCAGTTTGAGTCAACGTTGTTTCGGGAATTTTCCAATTTTTTAGGATTCTATAGAATCCATACTACCGCTTATCACCCCCAAAGTAATGGTATGGTTGAAAGTTTTCACAGAACTTTGAAGACTGCGTTACTAGCCAGGGCTAATTCCGTGACTTGGTCTGATGAACTGCCAATTGTATGACTGGTGGTCGAGAGGTGAGCGCACTTGCCTCTCACCCAAAAGTTCCGGGTTTGATCCCCGGTCGTGGCAGTGGAAAATACTGTGAGAGGGATTTTTCCACTATACACGGATATTGGGTGTGTGTCCCTCGTCTCTAAATGTGTAGCCCCCTCCCACACAAGGCTCTTCGAGAGCCTTCCGGGATAAAGGGGGTCGTAATTACCTGTGGTGTTATTTATTATTTATTTATTATATTTATTTATACTATTAGGTTTGCGGGCCATGAGCAAAGAGGACTTACTTTACTCGTCTGCGAAGCTTGTTTTCTTGCAAACCTTACGCCTTCCTGGCGATTTTTTTATTAAATGAACCGTTGATACAGACGTACCTTTTTTTATTAGTAAGTTACGGGTCTATTTTAATCATTTACAATTTACGAGTCCTAAACATACTTTTGCCAGTCCTGACGTTAGATGTTGCAAATTTGTTTTCGTACGAAAGGACAGGGTTAGGCCAATTTTGACTGCTTGGTACAAAGGTCCTTTCTTAGTTATTTCGCGTTCTGATAAGCTTATTACGATCCGTAAACGTGGGGAGGATATTACTGTTAGTATTGATAGAGTTCTACCTGCATATTTATTAGCCGATTTTGTTGATCCACCTGCTAAGTCGAACGGTAAGAGGGTAATTAAACATAATATTTTAGTCGCAAACTCCTCTATAAAGTCCTTATTTTACTATAAGGAACGTAACCAGACTGCAGCCAACAGCTACTCTCCGGGCTATGTGCCTCGCCGAGCGCTGAATTACAAGTTACAAGTCTGGCGCGTTAAGTGTAATAATTGCATATTACCATCAAAACGCTAATGCTTCGATTGCAACAAACACCAGCCGAAAGACTGATCCTACTTAAAGGAGCTCTCTTGCCAGCCGTCATACACCACTTGCAGACTGCAGTTTCGAGCTGTTGGCTCTCGTCAGTGCAAGGTAGGCATGTGATGACCGGCTCGAGGATCCTTTGACTATTTGGTACATCCCGGTATTTTTACAATAGCGACATGTAAAATAGTCAGCAGGCGCCATCTAGCGCTCCAGTGTCTGTTGCAATCGAAAAATAAATAGCCTGACTGGGCTTAGCATAGGTCAAATGCGCTTTTAGAGGGCGGAATATTAAACATAATATTTTAGTCGCAAACTCCTCTATAAAGTCCTTATTTTACTATAAGGAACGTAACCAGACTGCAACCAACAGCTACTCTCCGGGCTATGTGCCCCGCCGAGCGCTGAATTACAAGTTACAAGTCTGGCGCGTTAAGTGTAATAATTGCATATTGCCATCAAAACGCTAATGCTTCGATTGCAACAAACACTAGCCGAAAGACTGATCCTACTTAAAGGATCAATGCAAAATGTAATATGCAATTATTACACTTAACGCGCCAGACTTGTAACTTGTAATTCAGCGCTCGGCGGGGCACATAGCCCGGAGAGTAGCTGTTGGTTGCAGTCTGGTTACGTTCCTTATAGTAAAATAAGAACTTTATAGAGGAGTTTGCGACTAAAATATTATGTTTAATATTCCGCCCTCTAAGGGCACATTTGACCTATGGTAAGAGGGTAAGTTTCGCTATTGATTGTTTGATGGTTTGTTTTTTTTTGTTGGGGGGTATATGTAGTGTTTTAGGTAGATCACTCTAATACCACCCCATAGCCATCTTGTGTGACTGCGATTTTGGGATGGTTGCTTGAAGAGGAAAAGGTTGAAGGATAATTAATTATTAATTTTTAACTTTCAGACAAATTATAACACGAATATTTTACTGTTTGAATAAATATTTCGCAACTAAGTTTATTTTATTTTAATATTATGAGTAAAATGCCCATAATAAGTATACACACGTAAAAAAATTGAAAAGACGAAATCAAGTGTGATTTGTGCAGTATCCTTGACTTTCAGTATACTGTGTATATAAGCGCACAATATTGTCGAATTTTGCATCAAAAAGGCTACAGCGATTCACAATGTTTGAGCAATCGTAGTGGCAAAAACTAAAGAGCCACGAGATCTGGGATAACGCAAATAATCCACTAACAAATCCTTTATGTGGCTTCTCCACCACAACTTCAAATCTGAATAAAGCTTTGTAAAACTTCGTATAAATATTGTAAAACAAACGATAATCTGAAAAGTTGTACAAAGGATTCCTAGTACTTATGGATGTTTATTCTGTAAATACAAGTTGTTTGAAAAACAACGTTAGAATTACATATTTTAGACATTTTCTTATAAAATGGTGCACAATTATAGTGGATATTATCAAAATACAGGCCATATTTGGACTGCTATATTTTTGGAAGGAGATGGTTAATTTTGATGCGGTTCTTTCTGACCCTTATCAAAATTCATTGGCTATCAACCATCATAAACAGATTTCTAAATTATGATCGTTTCTTTTACCTACATGGTGATTAGCTATACACTTACATTGTTGGTATTTATAATTCATAGTTCACCTAATTTATATAAAAAAAAAAATTCTTTAACATGTTATTGGAATCTATAAAGAATATTCCAATACATTTTTCTTTAAGTTTATTGGCGATATCCTCATAACCCACATATTTCAGACTCTTTTCAGTACTAAATTCTATCTAAAGGAAGAAGTGGTACATTCTTCCTTTTTTAATTAAAATAGAAGTGTCGGGAAACTTGAGATTACTTTTTGGATGTCAACGCCTTTTTCGTAGATTAAGTTAAAGGTCCGAAGAAGCCAAATAATGAACAACTAAGAATGCTCTCAGGCTTTGTCGTAACAATAATTATAAAAACTTCGCCTCAGATAATATCGACCTGTGTCAAATGTAATTATTTTCACAAAAAATAATAGGTTGGAATCTTATGCGAAACAATGAATGCCCTGTCAATGAATAATAGAAATTCCATCTCCGTGGGCATTTAAATAACGATAACTTGATGCCACTGTGGAATACAAAATGAGACAATTTCATTGAATGTGTTATGAAAATAGAAGTGCAAAATTTGTGGGAGAACATTTAAAAATATTTCAATGTCAAAATTATATTCAAGCGTAGAATGCTATTTAGATATATTCATTTAGTAGATACAATAAATTAGTTATTTTCTAATAAACGTTTTTTGTTAATTTCACCATAATTTACGTATTATTTCGGTCATGTTTTTTAGAATAAGCAATAGCGAAAATGTGTGGCTTTAAATGTATTGTTATTAAAAATAGATTTAATGCAATCAGCTGCATCTTATATGCACGCCACTGGCGGCTTTATTTAAACAAATACCATTTAATATTATCAGTCCAGGAACAGCGTCATCGAAAGGGGGTGATAGTTACTTTAAGCGAGGTAGTAGATTTTTTTATCATCTTATATATATTATTATTATTAGCCGTTACTCGAGTCCGAGTATAAAAATGTTACAGTCGATAGATTGTGTACAATAAAAAACAGGTAAAAGGTGTAGTCTATTGTAATTCCCATTCATCTACGGTGCACACGACTATGGCTATAGAGGCCAATTCGGGAGAGCACATGTCGACCGCAGTCAGGACAAACATAGACTTGCTTAGGTCTTAGATTTGGCCTTCTTGCAGCAATATTTCCTTGATAGCTGGCCACAACCCCTCGCCATTCGGTTCTGTCCGCTGCAAGTTGTTCCCATTGCTCGTCTGCAATACCGCAGGATTTTAGATTTTCATGGAGAGCGTCTTTGAACCTCTTTCGTTGACCTTCACGCCTTCTTTTACCGCTTAGCAATTCACCATAAAGTGTACATTTAGGAAGGCGGTTATCATGCGTACGATGAACGTGACCTACCCATCTTAGGCGTGCTCTTGAAATAAGCACCTCAATTGGAAGGCTGTTTGCTCTCCTGAGTACTTCCACGTTTGATATGTGATGGAACCAACGGATTTTCATCATACTTCTGAGGTGTCTTTGCTGAAAACGTTCTAATTCTTTCACATGACGACGGTAAGTGACCCAGCTTTCACATCCATATAGCAGTGTTGGAATGACAACTGCTCTGTAGACAGCCATTTTCGTTGACAAAGCAAGGTCGTGGTTGTCAAATACTCTCTCTCTAAGTCCCCAGAGTGCTCTAGATGCAGCGTTAATTCTATTGCGAATCTCGCTGTCCATGTTTGCTTTGTCATTAACAACGTTGCCTAAGTAATTGAACTGATCCACCACTTCAAGAGAATTTCCGTTAAGTGTAATGTCTATTTGGTTCACTTGATGAGGAGTTGACATAATCTTAGTCTTTCCAATGTTTATTTTAAGTCCCAAGGAATCATAGCTCTGGGCATACAAATCTAAAAGTTCTTGAAGCTCTTCCGGCGTAGAGGCTAAAAGTGCACAGTCATCCGCATACTGGAGATCACAAATGAATCGTGTGCGTGTCTTCGCGAAAGCTCTAAAGCGCCCTATGTTAAAGAGACCGCCATCAAAACGGTATCTAAGACCTATTCCTCTGACTGTCAGTTTGTTGTCAACAATAATTGTTAGAGCAGTGGTAAACAAATTAAAGAGTAGGGGTGCCAGGACATATCCCTGCCTAACTCCAGTGAGTGTTTGGAAAGGTTCGGTTGCCTCATTATTATACATCACCTGGGCGTTGTTGTTTGTATGTAGACTGCGACATACTTCCACAAATTTTCTAGGGATACCTAAGCGGAACATAATATTCCAGAGCACTTCCCTGTCCACCGAGTCAAACGCCTTGGTTAAATCAATGAAGGCCATGTGAATTTCTCCTTGATGTTCGAGTGCTTTTTCTTGAAGCTGTTTAAGTGTGAAGATTAAATCCGATGTGCCTCGGTTTGGTCTAAAGCCACTCTGTGTTTCAGGAAGTAACTTTTCCATAACAGGTGTTAGCCTATTTGCCATCGCTTTAGTGAGTATCTTCCCTCCAACAGCCAGGAGAGCTATACCCCTGTAATTTCCACAGTCCGCAGCGCTCCTTTTGTTTTTGAAGAGGTTGATCAAAAGTGCATCACGAAACTCCTGCGGAGCTTGACCACTTTTCCACACGACATCAAACAGTTTTTTGAGGTAGGGTATGAGCTCTGACGACAGAGCTTTAAAGATCTCAGCTGGGAGTGAGTCGGCGCCGGAAGATTTGTTATTTTTTAGCTGCCCAATGGCGGTTAAGATCTCTTCCGTTGTTAGTGGTTTATCTAAGTCTTCGAAGGTGTCATATTGAGGGATAAGATTTATAATATCGTGATCGGCTTGACTTTGCTGATTAAGAATGTTAGAGTAGTGTTCTTTCCATCGGGCTCTTATTTCCTGGTCTTCCTTGAGGAGATTTTCATTTAAATCTTTAATAGAGCACATATTTTTCTGACTGGGGCCGTACACTGCTTTTACTCCTTGAAAGAAATTCCTGTAGTCGTGTGAATCGGCGTACCTTTGAATTTCTCTGGCCTTGCTTGCCCACCACTCGTTCTTTATTCTTCTGATTTCGCGTTGCGTTTCATACTTAGATTGGGTAAAGGCTTCTGCTTTTGATGAGTCGTTGAGGTGGTTGATAGCGTTTTGGAAGGCAATATGTTTGCGGTCAAGAAGTTCTTGTATAAAAGCTTCATTATCATTGAACCAGTCCTCCTGTTTTTTACTTGCTGCAGTGCCAAGAATTTCCTCACTCGCACTTTTTAAACTGTCTTTTGCTTTAGCTGTTCGACGGTTTGTTGGTCACTCAATTTACTAATACAGAGACGGAGTCTACGTTTTACTTGAGTTCTTCGGTGTTTGGGTCTCATAACAATTTTCATTTTAGAGACAACAGGACGATGATCGGTCCAACATTCGCTATCAATGCGCGCCTTTGTAATTTGGACGTCCTTGAGATGCTTCCTACGTACGATAACATAGTCCAGTAGATGCCAGTGACCTGATCTGGGGTGACGCCAGGTGCCTTTAAATTTATCCTTTTGTCGGAAAATGGTGTTTGTTATAAATAGATCATGTTCGGCGCATTTAGTTAGGAGTAGTTGACCGTTAGCGTTCATGTTGCCCAAACCGTTCTTGCCTATGATGCCTGGCCAGGTGTCTGCATCTCTCCCTACTTTAGCATTAAAATCGCCAAGAATAACGAGTCGTTCGGTTTTAGGTATTCTACAGAGGGTTTCTTCCAGCTGTTGATAGAAGCTTTCCTTGGTTTCGTGACTTGCATCCAGAGTGGGAGCGTAGGCGCTTATTAGATTTACCGCGTTGCCATCTGATAGCTCATAGCGTAGCAGCATTAGACGCTCGGATAGGCCTTGTGGTACTTGTGTTAAGTTGGATACAAGTTGATTCCGAACGGCAAATTCTACTCCATGTTGTCTTCTTGAATTGGTGGGAAGACCTTTCCAATAGAAGGTGTAGTACTTTTCTGTGAGAGAGCTTTCCTCCAAAAATCGAATTTCGCTGAGAGCTGCAACGTCAGCATTGAGTCGGTGAAGTTCTCTATCTATTAGAGCAGTTCTTCTTTCAGGCCGATCGGTGCGAGTGCTGTCGTTCAAAGTACGAACATTCCAAGCGCCGTAGATGAAAGAATTAGTTTTGTTGGATTTATCTTGTCGGTGTTTTTTCGACATTCGATGAGGTGTAACTGTGGGCACCCTCCCCCGGAGATCCGATCGGGAGGGTATTTTATCTCCTGATGATTTTGTCCCACTTCAACGCTCCATCATTTTTTTTTAAAGCCTTAATCGACTGAAAATGAAGCTGCATTTGAAGTTTTACCTGGAGCAGGTATGCAACTGACCAGCTTGGTTGCGGAAGGCGAGTGGTGTGGTCCCATGGCACAGAAGGAGACTGCGACGATGGGGTAACCAAACGTTTCCAAAAGCAACCTTTGTGTGCGGTGGGTTATTTTTACCGCACTCTTCGTGAGAAAGTGGATGTGCTCACGGCAAAAGGTAAGGGTTATACCGCCCTTACTCGGTCGTTAGAGCCTCGTTAGTGAAAACAGGGTGCACCAAGTTCAAATTGAACTCATCGCGAAGGTGAGGTTAACAATTGAGTAGGAGAGGCTATAACTTGCGCTTCACTACCCCATTACATACTCCATTATATAGAGATTATGTAGAATCCAAGTTTTTAAACTCCAAAATCCTTGTCTAATTTTTGTGTGTCCGAAGAACCACGAATTTTTGGTAATTTTCTCAGTTTGTGGCCTATGCATGCTGCAGTGTAACCTTTTTTGCATGAACACGAAACCATTTTTAGCAGCATGTCGGGTTCAGCATCCTTTGACATTGTTATAGGCAATAAGCCTGATGAGCCTTTCTTCCAACTCCATTACCATGGATTTGTTATGTTTCCCAGCAAAGTTTGCACTTGGTGGTATGCGCGTATTGGGTGCCACCTTGTTGCAACCGATGTTGGTGGCAACCGTGCTAGGTTGAACGATTTTTTTGAGGCGGGTTTTATAAAAAGCTTGTATCTCAGCTCGTCCAGAGGCCTATGTACATCTGTTCGTACAGTGCCAAATGAGCTGTTCTCCTGCCTATTCTATCAAGTTTTGAGAAACAGATGGCTCGAAAAATGGAGCTGTGGTGCCTTCAGGTATAGATGTTGGTCAATGAGGGATAAAAATTTTCCTTTCCCGTGACCAAAAAATGATGACGTGGTGTCACGCCCAGTAAATGCATGCATGAAGAGGATATTTTTGTGGGATTAAATTGGAAAGAAGTGTCTTGAGTATTATAAACCTGTTTTTTCTCCTTTCACTGGTTCGTCAATGTTCTCGCTAACAGTTACCACACTGTCGGATTTTGCTGCTTGGGAAATAGCTGTTTCTATAATTAATAAATCTGCATCTTGTTCGGTCTGTTGCGCTTGGATTCCTCCTTCCTTAAATTTTTGTATAAGCATCAAAATCAAATGGTTCTTGTTGCTCTCGAAAAAATTGTTGTTATTCGACTGCCAATTACGCCCATACCTCTTGACGAAATTTCAACTTTGAGGTACTCATTCGAAGCAAAATTTAATGCTCTTTAATTTTGATAATAAATGACTTTTCGATTGAATGCATTGTTTTTAAGTGCCAAAAATTCGTGGTTTTTCCTCCACACCAAAATTTGGACTCTACATACTCTCTATGATATATACAAGATAATAAAAAAAATCTTCTCCCTCGTTTATTGGAACTATAAAGTACCCCATTATTAAACTATATTTACCAACCAATACAAAAAGTAACATATATTTTTGCATGCTTAATCTATCGGATTGTTTGAGTGATATTTAAAAGTTCTCGAAGTGGATCGGTTCGAAAATATATCTATTTTAACGTGTTTTATGCCTGGTTAAAATGATTTGGTTTTACTCAAAACTGGAAATATCAAACACCTAAACTAAACTATAAGGACTGTATCTAATTTTACTTACAAAAGTAAGCCCTCATTATGGGCTAAGACCTCACTGCAAAAATTCTACCCTCATCTGTTTTTTCATGAAAATGCGGACAAAATGAATGACCATGTATTGGTTAATGCATCGCGGTGAGGTTGCCTATCAAAATCCTGCTGCATATAAGGTTAACAAATTACTTAACAATTAATTTTATTTGGGAAATTACCCTTGTTTTTTCATTAATTCAAGGGCCGGAGCCGTTTCGAAGATAAACATCTGTGCTACTATAAAAACAAGGGTTTCCAACCCTTATTATAACAACATGGCGAACGTTAAAAGTATTGGTTCAGAGAGCTCCTCGAGTATAACGTTTAAATGTTGTAAATCAAAAAGTTTTATTCATTTCATCTGTACTGTAAGTGTTATAGTATATATCACAAGTCGTGTCTACGTAAGTTTAAGAAAACAATACGTTTTGTAAAAGATAATAAAGTCATCTGCTGTGAGGAAGACGTCTATAATGATATTGACGAGGAAAAAAGTATTTTGGAAAAAACTATAAACGACCTTGCAGAAGAGAGTAGCAACAAAAATAAATACATACAAAAAATCAAACGAGATCATGAAGCATTTTTAAAGGATGCATTGCAAAGAGAAGAGGAAATGACTGATTTAATTAATACACAGGAAAAAATTATCCAAGAACTAAAAAAAGAAATAAATCGTCTAAATAAAAACATTAACGATAAGGCTGAAGTAAAAACAAACTCAATAGGCATCCAAACAAAATTAGTGATAAAAAAAATGCTTCAACCTATACGGAAGTAAATCTCGCTGAAGCTAATAAAAAGGTAATACAAATGACGCACACAAAATATGTAAACGACAACAGGCAAGATACCGATGATAACAATAAACCTTTAGTTATACTGGGTGGCAGCAAAAATGCAAACATAAATGCAGGAAAATTGAAAAATAATTGCAACTCGAATGCAACTTCCGCATTAAATAAAAAACGCATTCTTTTACTTGTGAATGACGATATAACTTGGCATTTCAGAAAATCTTTAGATCTGAGCTCTTATGACATATTCTCTGTAAAAAAACCTGGTGCACTTCTAAGCCAAGTGATGGAGAGCATAGCGACAATGACAGAGGGCTTTACACTAGAAGATTATGTAATTATGATGGGGGGTACAAATGACATTGATATAAATCGCACACCGTCGTTTCGACTTATCTGCAATAAGTTGAAAATGTGTACTCATACGAACATACTGTTTTCCTCCATACCTTATAATCATAAAAATAGTGTTTTAAAAAATAGGCACATCTTTAAATTTAATACCAAATTAAATGATTTTTTGTTTAAATTTAACAAATATACTGAAGGCCATGTTAACTATGTAGAAATAAATGGGGAAGATTCAAGACAAGTTAGCAAACGTCAGATGGCTTCCTATCTTGTGAATGCAGTTTTAAAGAAAAAACAAATTAAAAACTTGATGTTTGTTCGTGTTGAAGATAATAATCTCAGTGACAGTGATAGTGGCAAGGTCTTTGAAATTGACTTAACTCAAGAACAGCAGAGGGAACTTGCATCAACTGAGATGAACCTAAGCGCTGGAGGACCAGGTACTTTTTTATACCCGCGCCTCTCCCAATTATCCCAAATATCTCAGTTATAAAAAAAACAGAACATTCCAGGGTCATTGGTAATACAAATAATCGAATATGTAATAAACCTAACATAACAATAAGACCATCAGTCAGCAATCACGTTATTTCAAAAAGTAAAAATAGTCGAGGTATTAAAATACTTTATTTAAATATACAGTGTATCTCAAATAAATCTAATGACCTTGATGCATTTTTGGGTGAAAAATATAATGATTTCGATTTGTTATGTCTAAATGAGCATTGGATGCTAGGTGATAATATTCTTTCTGTACACTTACATAACTATAACCTTATATCGTATTTTAGTAGAACATTTGCTATGCATGGTGGTGTCGCGATATACGCCTTTAAGAAATATCAATGTTCCTCTTGAATCAAATTAACAAATTATCTGTAGAAATACATTGTGAACTGTGTGCTGTGGAGTTCTTTGATTTAGTCATTATGACAGATTACCGATCACCTATTGGGGATCTAAATGTTTTCCTAGAAAAGCTCTCAAGTGCCTTGGATATTCTATTGAGAAAAAATAAAAATATAATTGTAACAGGTGATTTTAACGTTCACTTCAACACTGAGAACAATAACGTGCATCTCGTGCTTAACACTTTTAGTTCTTTTAGACTGACCGCACTAAATCTAGAAAAAACGAGGAAAAAAAAATTGCCTTGATAACATATTCGTTGCCGTCGATCCAGGTACATGTATTGTGAGGGTAAGTGACACTTAGCTATCAGACCACCTAGCTTGCAAAGTTAGACTATAGCCAAGTAATTATTAAGAGCAGCAATACGAGAATAATCTATAAACCTATAACCGATACAGGATTATTCGTCTTATATAATAATCTAAGCAACATTAGATGGGATTTTATTAAAGATCCAAATATGTGTGTGGAAAACAAATTCGAACTATTCCTACAAATTTTAACACAAGGAATCGAAATCTCATTCCCGGAAAAATCAAAGTTAATAAACGCAAAGTCATCATTTAAATTAAATTGGTTTACTGAAGATCTCAGACGAAAAAGGAGTACTCTACATTTTTTGCAAGACTGCTATGCTTGTAATCCTACCGAAAATCTGCGTACTATTATAAAACAGCATAAATATAATTACCGCAATGAATTAACAAATGCAAAAAAAATTGCTCATGACAATTTTATCTCGAATTCTAATAATCCACAACGTGCGATGTGGAGAATAATAAATAATAATAACTTAAAAAACCAACATATGGAAATCAACATATCTCCCAATGAATTAAATAACTACTTCACAAACGTTGCAAATAACATAGTAGAAAAACTTCCCTCATGTAAGTTAAATCATAGTGACTTTTTAAACAATGTAAAACTGGATACTCCTGTAGAAAAATTCAATATTTCTGAGGTAACTTATAATGAAGTCGCCGAAATAATAAGCAGGCTTAAGAAAACTAATAGTGGAGACCCTTATAATTTTAATATGAAAATTCTAACTACGATTAAATACCCCATTTTAGTTCCGTTAACAAACCTTCTTAATCTCTGTATAAGAAGTAACATTTTTCCAGATGATTTAAAAATTTCAAAAGTTATCCCCATTTATAAAAATAATTCTAAGGATAATCCGTCAAACTATCGCCCAATTGTTATTATTCCCTTTCTGGCAAAAATCTTGGAAGTTATACTAAAGGACCAAATTACTAACTACTTCGAACAAAATAATTTATTTAACTTATATCAATTCGGTTTTAGGGCCAAACAGTCAACAACCCTAGCTAATAATTTTCTAACTAAGCTCATAAACCAAGGGTTCGAGGATGGTTTGTTCACATTTTCACAATTTTTAGACCTGACAAAAGCCTTCGACTGTGTGTCACATGGAATATTAATTGATAAATTAAAATTTTATGGTTTTAGTAATAATAGCTCCGACTTACTTAACTCGTACCTAAAAGATCGTTATCAATTTGTATCTTGTCGAAATATAAACTCAGATCTCTTGCCAATAAAATATCGAGTTCCTCAAGGATCAGTATTATATCCGACACTTTTCTTAATTTACGTAAATGACTTACCAAGTGTCACCTTGGATGCAAACTTTGTCTTATTTGCTGACGATACAACCGTGACAAAATCCTTCAAATATATTAAGGACTTAATTACCGAAATTAATTCAAAACAGGAAACAGTTCAAAATTGGTTTATAGCTAATCAACTGGCTCAAAATGAATCGAAAACTGAAAAATTGGTTTTTGCTCTGAGAAATACAGATAGTGTGGACACCAACATCAGTAATGAAGTAAAATTTTTAGGAGTATACCTTGATAAGAAGCTATCTTGGGAACCACACACAAATTATATCTGTAAAAAAGTCTCAAAAAATATATATCTGTTACGTAGTCTTTCTTATAATGTCTCACAAAGAACATTACTTAATGCCTATCATGGCTTAATTCATTCAAGTATCTCTTATGCCATCTTGATTTGGGGGCACTCATCCGCCAGTAGCTCGGTCTTTGCTATCCAAAGAAAAGCAGTCAGGATCATTGCTGGTCTTAATTATAGAGAGGACTGTAAAGCTGCATTTATTGGGTTAAGTATTCTCACATTACCATGTACCTATATCTTACAATCCCTGTTATATATAAAAGAAAATGAGGAAAATTACACAGCGCACAGCCAAATACCTACAAGAAACCGGGACAAAATAAACATAGATTTTTTAAGGCTAAGTAAGACACAGAATGGTACCAACTATTATGGTATAATATTTTATAATGCCTTACCCACGCCTGTGAGGCTCTTGAATATTAGCAAGTTCAAAATCTCGGTAAAGAAATTCTTACTCAGAAATGCGTTTTATACATTTGACGAATATTTGGACGCTGATTTTGCTGATTGGTGAATTGTTTACGTTACCGTGCATCATTGTATTCCCTTTCTAGCTGTATTGTATTTATTGTTAACGTCATTTAATATTATCTATTTATTTAGTGTTAGTGTTATTATACATTTATATTATCTGACATGTACATGCACTGCGAGTATGTCTCCAATGAATTATTAAACATTATTTTGTATACTGCTTTGGTTGTATATATGTACATATTTTGCAATGTTTTATTGTGTACTGTATTCTATTTGACTTGTGTAAAACATTTATTGTTACATACACCAACAAATATTAAATAAATAAATACCTATTTGTTATACTGTTGTATTGACGTTTGATAATTACTGTTATCACTCTTTTATTTTTATTATTAGTGTTAAGTGATTATATATTGCATTTTATTATTTAAATTGTTGTTTGTATCTATCTGTTTACTGTTTGTAATTTATTCTATTTATTTATACATATTTTCTTACACCATATTTATATTTCTATGTATATTTTTTTTGCACTTACATGTACTACATTTTTTTTTATGTATTACTTGACTTGTGTAAATACTCTGAGTATAAAACACCAATAAACAACTTACTTACTTACTTAGCCTGCTGTAGCCCTTTCGCAGACTACTTGAAATAGTAGAATTTTTATTAAGAATCTACTGTCATATGTATTTCCAAATATTTTTTGCCAACTTACTTACTTACTTAGCCTGCTGCAGCCCTTTCGCAGACTACTTGAAATAGTAGAATTTTTATTAAGAATCTACTGTCATATGTATTTCCAAATATTTTTTGCCAAAACGAAGCTCGAATTTTTCCCAATGAATCTATAAGCCACAATGAAAACGGGAAACACATTCAAATTCGTACATTATATTTAGAAATTTTTGCAATTAAATGGAAGTTAACCAGGGCACACGCTTCTCGCCTAGGGACCTATCAAAACTTCTTTTTTAAATGTTCTTGCACAAACTGGGTAAGGCCACGAAAAACTAGGAGAACAGCATGAGGATAAACATGCTTCCCTAGATACAAAACTGAAAATGAAGTATATTTAATATTAAAAATAACATTCTAAAAGCCTTTATTAAAATACTATAGAGAGTGAAACTTAGAACCATAGACGCCTACTCCGTATGTAACTCTATAAAATACTTAATATTATACATGTATTTACCGGGATAATATATAACTGTACACGCCAGGAATAATTTTTGGTTTTGAATCAACTATTAAAAGCAATTTTTGTAAAGTGTTAAAACTGTGTATAACTCATGTATTAATTCATTAACGCCTTCCTACAACTCTAAATCAAATCGTAGCTTTGTGACTCCAAGTTGAAAAGTTAGTGAAAAATGTGTTTATTCCTCGCATGACTTCGTATGGGTTGTGTATGATTGTGTAAGCGTAAACCATAAATCCAGGCTAGATGAATTTTATGAAACTAAAGAAATATTTCATAGGTTTAATCAGAATCCAACAAAGAACATATTAATGAGGTCAATGCTTTGCGAGGATCAAGTTCGGAATTTCGGTGTTTGTAGGTGTTTGGCGAATACCTCCGCCTTGTCCAGATCAGAATAATATGGTATTCCGTCCCGGACAAGGGTGGGCATCTGTATGTAGGGCCACAGAGAATTGTCTTGGCACGTCAAGGCATCTATCTTGGCGTTCCAGGCGTCTTCCCTGTGGCTTGTCAGTCTAGTTCTAATCATGTCTTGCAAGTCTCTGAGTCTTATTCTGTCTAAATCTTCCTGTTTTTCTGCCAGAGACGTTTAATTTTATTTTTGAATTTAATTAATTTCAAAATATCAGGAGGGATGATTTCTGTCCTTGGTTTAAATGTCGTTTTCCTGGTTGTTTTGTGGCGAGCTAGTTAAATAAATTTAGTTACTGTTTTCACTACGTATTCTATTTCTGATGGTGTACTAATGTTATTGTTTATTATTATTATTTTATTATTTACTATGGTTTTAAATTTAGTCCAGTTTGTCGTCCTGTAACCGTACGCCTGTCTGTAGTTTGTATTGGTGTCACGTGTAGGCAAAGTATTACTATTGGTATTATTTCGGACGTTGAAAAAGGACATGTGCCTGGCGTTCAAATCCACCGCGATAATTACAACTTTGTGGTTGAAAAGTTCAGAAAGTTTGTTATATGTTATCTTATGACACGGGGAATTGTAAACTTCAGTGACATGACATCCTCTAATTGAATGAAAGGATTATCTATGAGACTATTAACAGATGGAAGAGGGAGATATGGTATGCCATTTCTTGTGAATAAGACCACGCCTCCTCCTTGGTTATAAGTTATATCTTTTCTGATCATATTGTAATTATAAAGTTTTAAATTATTTTTAGGTTTTAATTTTGTTTCAACGATAAAAATATCTATATTTTCAGTAATAATATACTGAAATGTTTCTATGGTTTTATTATTGATTCCGTTTGGGCTCCAGAAAGAAACTTTAAACATTACGTGTTTGAATTAGGTACGTGGGTAATATGTTCTTTGCGAAGTTCTGTAAAATTATTATTATTTGCATTGAATCATTTACATTTTCTAACGTATGATACGTACATAAATACACAGATAGTAAAAATTCTATATCAACGCGGGCTCTCACTTCCTAGCAATCAATGATTTATTACCGATTCTTTAAGATTTTCTTATCTGTTAGTTGGAATTTTCAAATCAATATTGTACTAAAAAATTATTTTTCTTGGGAGTAAGTAGTTATTGCCTTTTAAACGAACTTTGATTTTTGTAAATCGGTTAAAAATGATTGAGAACATTGAAAAATACTAACAAACAGTATTTTTCAGATTATGGGCGATTTAACTACCTTATCTTTTATACAACATAAAGTAAATTTCAATTTATTTTGAAATTTTAATGCTAGTAGATAAAACAGTTTTGTCAGAAAACGTGATACATTTATAAAACGTGCTATATTAAATTAGGACGTGATTGACTCTTATCCAATTGATTACTGATACTGTGGAAATTCTAGGAACATAGGTACTTATATATGTAACGTAGGTAAACGGATAATTAACGGGTAAGAATACGATCTGTCGCAGGTCGGCAATACATTAGATACAATCAAATGATATGTGGAAATAGCGCGAAATTCTCTTATCATTTTTAAAATTTCTCATAATATACAGGCTATAGTAAACCAATTGTTTGTAAATTGGGAGACAGACACATCAAAATTTATTATAGTTGATATAAGAATCGTTGTGTTCGATCATCGACAACACTTTCTTAACCACATGGAGAAATGACTAACACGGTAAAAGAATTCAATAGTTTTAGAAAACCGTCCCAGACTTGGTAAAATATCAGGTATATTACCTTTGAACCGTAAAGAAATATCATTTACGAAAGTTTAGACATCTTAAGTATGCCCCAATTTCATCTGTCGAGATTGAGCGATGTTTCTCACAAAACAAACTGATTTTCAGTGAAAGGTAGACGCACAGTTCAAATGTAACTTTTTTCAAAAATATGAACATCGCCGTTTAAATAAATTCAAGCCAGTCGTTTTCTTAAATATATTAAACATGATCTATTAATTCATCATAAAATACAATAAATCTTGTGTACGTGTTTTTCAAATTTGTTTACAATGGGCAAAGCAAGTATTGCTTCTACACACCTCATACGTCCGCCTAATTATTTATAACGTGGCACAACGTACTGATATTTAACTGAATACAATCAGCTGTTAAATTCACGCAGACAAAACCTAGTTTAGTATTCTGTCATTCTCTACTACTACCCTTTTTATAATGGGACAATGTGATTTGTAATGTCGCATTTTCTAATAAATGGCGGAGGAACCGGAATTACTGATATTCCCTTAAACATACTTTTTTCTACTACCGCGCGTAAAGTACTCACTTTACGCACGTTGTGTAGTGTTTTAGTGCGTAAAGTAAAAAAGCAAAAAAGCCTATCAGAGCGTCTGTAATAATCATATTTTATATTAAAATTACAATAAATTATTTATTTATTTTTTTGAACAATATTTAATTTCGTTTTTATTGTAGGAATTGTAAAATTTATTTACATAATCCTCATTATAGCAATAAATTTTGTTAAGTACCGATGTATTAATTTTTTACATAACAAGTATATCTAGTTAGAATGTAACATTATTCAACAACTAACCTTGCTATCTTATTATATTACTTTTTTCACTAGTGCATAAAGTAGAATTTTTGAATTTCAATTTATTCATATATTTTTGATAACCACTGCGGTAGTAGAAAAGAATTGTTCATGCAACTCGTCTGTAAAGTGCCTTTTTTCACTCATGGGATTGTCGCACTCGCTTACGAGTATCATTTTACATACTTTTTGCATAAATAACTATTTTATGTCTGCTTTGTGATCATAATGGTACGGTCCGCTACCCTTCTCGGCTGATAATCATATTATTAGTAAAAATTGCACACACCTCAGAAACAAGCATCGTTGTAGAACGTCAATAACAACATTCCGTGGTGACTTTAAAAATGTCAATAACATATGTAGCTCATAAGGTAACCGTATTATCCTTGCAAATCAACAAATAGTGGACGATAAAGGAAATTTTACAAATTTGTGGTGGTAACAGACACACTTTATTAGAGGCGTTTTCAAAAATCCTTCTTAAAATGCTATCTGGCTGTGTGCATCAGTATAACACAAAAATTGTTAATGTAAACTATCCACGTAGGCCAACTTTCATCGAAAAAAATTGGGTCTACTTCTATTTGTAAGATTGAGAATTTTGCATTTGCCCTGTAAATTTTCCCAAATGGATAGTTATCTTCTGTTACCTGTTTTCTTTTTGTTAGAATGGTAAATAAACAAAGCAACAAATGTGAACGACTAGCTGGCTTAAGTCGGAGCAAATGGCCGTAGGTTCAGAGAACTCACAAGAGAGGTGTAGCTTACCCTTTTGTGTTTACGGTATAAAAGAATAATTTTGTTTTGTTTGGTGAAAAGAGACACAACCTATAACAAGAAATGAGTAACTTTGTCTCATTTTCTCCTCAAACCAGTCTCGTACAGATGAGACTGAAAGTTGTTGGTGAGAGAATGAAATAATTGTTAAAATGAATGATAAATTGTAGTTAAAATAATCAAAGTTTACACAGAAAACGAAGTAATTTTGAGGGAGTGAAATTTAATAGTAAATCTTAAAAAAATATAAATTTATTAAATCATAATTTTGACCTGTATGAAAAGTTCTAAACGAAAAAATTGTAAAAAAAAGGAAATTTAATACAGAGGAATAATAAAGGAAAATATAATACTAATGTAGTCCTATGATTACAAATTGGCTTCAATTGTTACTCAGCAAATTTGAACGTTTCCAGTAATTTAGTCTATCGCTAGACAGCATCTGATTCCAAAGAATAAGCTCGATTTGAAAAATTGTAGAATAGCTTCTAATCTAGTATTGTGGATTCTTGGTTATTTAAATAACCGTCAGATATTAATTAATAATGATTAATAAAAAAACTAAAGATTTGAGCATAAGCCAAAAAAATAAGATCAAATCTAATGGTTTGATTAAATAATATATTTAAATATAATAAAAGTGTAGCAAAGTAAAAATGTACCTACAACAGTCCAGTATTCCACTATTTCCTATGAAAGGAAATCGATTCATTGCCACCAATCAAGATGCACAATGTGCGTTTCCAAATTAATTGAAAATAATGTCCTATAACTTCCGACATACTACGTCTTCAATCGGAAAACGCAAAATAAAATCTGATTGCAATAAGCCCCCAGCAGGCAGATTTCCAGTGCAGTGCTGTTGTACATCGTCAGCCGCAGATTAGTTTCGAGCTTGTTAGCTCTCATCAGTGCGACATAGGCAAATGCACAACATCACTTCACTGGCCTTCTATAGTAATCAAATTACAGACACGAGGTGTCCGCAACTTGCGAATAGCTCCATCTGGTGACGACTTATTGCAATCAGGTTGGCGACAGACTAGAAACTAAGTATATATTTAACAAAATATATAAGCCAACACAAAGTGGATAAATTATTACAAATATGATAAAAGTGAAGTAAAGTAAAAATATACCTACTACGACAGTCCAGTATTCCACTATTTCCTATGAAAGGAAAACGATTCATTGCCATTACCATTGCCTTTCAATTGATTTGGAAACGCACATTGTGCACCTTGATAGGTGGCAATGGATCGATTTTCTTTCATAAGAAATAGTGGAATACTGGACTCTCGTAGTAGCTATATTTTCACTTTACTACACTTTTATTATATTTATAATAATTTATCCACTTTGTGTTGGCTTATATATTTTGTTAATATATTTATTATTACTATGAAGGTAATTAGCTAGGACGCTAGGTAATTATTAAAGTACTAGATGATTACAAAATTTGATAATCACTAAAGTTGTCTAAATAATTATGAAAATTTGCTAGATATTCATGAAAGTTGGGAAATTTACATAATTGTTAAATTGTAGATAATTGCAAAATGCTGATTGTGAACTAAATTGTCAAGAGAAATAGAAAAAAAATATTGTATCACCGTGTGTTCAATTTTAGTTACGTAAAATTAAACAAATTAATTTTAATTTATTTAAAAAGTGAAATACTAAATTTTAATAAAATAATTGAAAGTGATTGAAATTGAAACAATTAATAAATAAAATTTACCTGTATGATGCTATAACAGAAAGAAGTTTGTAGTATGAATGTAGTAGTAGTCTCACAAAAGAAAGGTTCGCACAGATGTCGATCAGTTCAGATTTGGAAGACAAAGCTACTTCGGATGTTTAACTAATAAGGTAAACTTTCTTATATTAGAATCTTAGTTATGGTACCAACGTACAAACGTACAAATTATATATGTCATAAAGAAAATGAAAACTGTATTTTACGAGCGTCGCGCCATCTGTTGATGAGTGACTTAGGAGTGTTCCATAATCGGATTCCTTTTCTAGTTAGATTTCCTTTCACAACCTAAATACAGAACCGATATAAAATCGATAAAGGAATCTTTAATATTCAACATAAAAGTTTCACAGTAAATAAATTGCATATATAAGCAAATAAGTACGAACTGTCCAAATAAAGAAATTGCTTTCAAACTGTTTGTATTGTGATGGTCCAGTAAATACATTATGTATCATACACTACATAACAGGTGTGCCTGGAAGAAGTTTTAGAGGTAAGAAAAATAATTACATGTGGTACAGAGTAAATAAAGTAAACAAATGAAAATTTAAATAAATGTAAATATTTTGCAGGTATAGTAGAGACAATTGGTAACCTGAAGTACTATAACAGAAGTACATAATTTAGTGTAAAAAACATGATTAAGTTCCTAAGACACAAAATTAACTATTTATATGTCAAGAAATACAGCAGTTGTATAAAGAAAATTCTGTTAGTTTGAAGTAATCTCACAAAACTAAATTAAAATGCTATACAGATCGTGCTAATTTAAAAAAATGTCCAGACAGACCCCTGGATAAGAAGAGAGTGTCCTCATGTAGTTTCCTGTGTTTTATTTAATACGGTCGTCTTGTTGGGTTAGTTAGAGGAATTAAAGAGACAATATGTTATTGGCTAATGGAGAAAATCCAATGCCCCCCAAAAAATCGTGCTAAATGTAAATAAATATCAGTTATTTTTATAGTTGTTAAATGGACAAAGGCCATGTAACATTCCCTTCTGTCCCATCACACAATTCGACACAGTTTGTCTGTACCCATTCTATAATGTCAGTTTTCTCTAAGGTAAACTTATCAAATGAAACTCTGTAAGCTTCATCAAGGACACAATTCCCAGTATACAAATACATTGCTACACATCCATTTTGTAGCTTTATCTTTTATTGATTAGCGATATATTAAATTTTTGCATGCATACATACATACATACTATTTTCAATATCTCTATTGCATAATCGTACTCATTGTGAGATTTAATTCCAATTAATTTGATACAATACTCTGATCCTGTTCACTGGTGTAGATTACGTTCATTGCATCCAATTATTTTCTGATATACCAACTGTACCAGATGCTGGATTATTGTTCCGTTCAGAGAGATCTATTGTTGGTAAATTGCAGAATGATGTTTGACAAGGGCGAAGGTAAATATTAGCCAAACCTCTCCGACGCAGGTCAGTGCTCTATATAGTTAATCACAATCAGGAACGCCAATTCGGAAACTGAAAGTTTGTAATACGCTTATTATATAGAAGCAAAAAAATTGCTCCTCTAAATCTAAAGTATTTTATAACGTTTTTTATTTTTAGATTAATTGTTTTGTTAATTTACAAGTGAATAATAATACACCGAGAGACAAGAGTGAAAAAAATTCTGTTGCAAGCCCAAAATGAAAATAGCTCTTGCTTACGTTTGTTATGTTTGTATAACATACATAAACTACGTTGGTTGTTAGATAATATAAAAACAACACACTTGGTCTGCAATGCGTAGCAGATCGGGGACACTACCTAGCCCGGATAAGTGATGCCCACAACAAAATTTCACTAGCTCAGAAATCTCAGGGTGTTAAGCCCAAATTTAATATAAGTTATTAGAAGTTTTTGCTTATTTAATATTAAATCACTGAAGGCTCCATTCTTAGTGGTCGCAGACAAAATGATGACAGTTTCTTTCGACATGAAATGTACTATGTTACAATATTTACAACTTATGGTTCTCTAATATGAATCTGGCAACGTTCAGTTATGTGGTTATATTTAGATAAATATGTTACAGCATAAAATAAAGGTAAATACCCCTCGTGTAGCTACACCGCAATAGGTTAAATTAGAGAACTTACTTAATCAATGTGAGTGAATAAAATCTTTGTTTAAATATGGAGAACGTAAATTAAAAGAAAACAAATATTATTACACAGAACCACTGAAGGTGATTTCTTGGTAAAAGACACAATAACACTTATCAAAAAATATTGATACGATACCCAGACGTCAGCCAGTGATGAGACTGCAGCAGCAGACTTCGGGTCTAACGATGGTGGTGGGCTTATAGCCTTCCTAAATCGAGGAGCGTTTCAGCCTAGTCTGTGGGACTTTCTAACCTAATCCGTGAAATGCTCTAACCCAGTCCGTGGAAGTTCTAACCCAGTCCGTGGATCCTAAGGTATACCCATTTAATTTGTAAGTCGAAAATGCACGTAAAACGTGCCTAATGAGAGCGACTGAAAACAAATATAATCCACAAATGAAATAATTTACCTCTGACCTGTTGAGGGATATTATCTCGGACATAATCAACCAATAATTCTTGTACAATACTGCAGCTCAATTGACAACGAAGATACTCGCAAGGAAAAGTGGTCAACCAGCCTATAAATATTTCAAATACGTAGGTAAGGTCGAAAAAGATGGCGATGATAGGTTACTCACGTGTGCACACATAAATCCCGCACAGATGCGGATTAAACTCCCTCCGTAACAACAAAATATTCTCATGAACAGCAACAACTTAAAACGAAACTGATAATCCAAAATCCATTAAGATGGCTCAAATAAACAAGCTTTTAGGAATTATCGGCAGCGTACATCAAGCTAAGCACTTCTCACCTTCTCCTTTTTACACCAGTTGGAAGTCACGTCACCGTTCTTCCCAGCTGGGAGGCTGCGACCGCTTCTAGCGGACGGTAGTCGAATCTCTGCCACCCACGGTTTGTTACTTGGCGATAACGGTGGCTAGCGGCTTAGTGATATGCGGCCAGCGAAAAAATGAAATGAATGAAATCCGAAATATTTTGCCTGAACAGCGTGCGGCACGTAAAAACATTATCGGAAAATATTTTGGAAGTACAAGGAATAAGGACTTTCAAAAATTTCAATTTTGTAAACTGTTGAAAAAATTCAATCCGGTAAGTGCAATAAATGCCCTCCCTAGGAAATATGTTTTGCGAATTTATAACATTTCAATTCTTTAGCAACTGTAACAATATAAAGTTTCCACTACAGCTTAACTGTAATTGTTAACTATCGCACAACCTTTAACGTTTCCATCACAGCTCAGCGGTAACCAACAACTAATGTGCTCGGATAACTAACAGTGGAGTAAACACAAGGTTCAAATAAAAGTCATGGATTATAATATCAATTCAACAATGTTTATTAACAGATCAAAACAAATGATAACATAAAACAGCGATATTTATTTACAGACGTGAATATTACCATACCAAAACTTAATGCTACGAAAGGTACAAGGAACCATTGGTAACGGAACTAGCACCCTTTACCGAGAAAATAAATGGATTTATAGACAGTTTTTATTTGAGAAACGACGAATTGCGATGAACGGTTGTATATAGAATATGGCGTTCATTTACTTCAATGATTTATTTACAATTGTTTATCAACTGTGACATGATACTTTGATAATTGAACTTTGACAATTATTATGACGTCTGTCACTTTGACAACTACTATGACACCTGTCATTTTAACAGTTACTTTGACATGTCACTTTTGACAACTAATATGACAGCTGTCACTTTGACAGCTAATATGGCATCTGTCACTTTGACAACTAATATTACTACCGTCAGCGTGGTCACACTCGACAGCTGGGACTTAACTTTGTAAGCAGTGCAAGCATACGATAAACGTCGTTAATTGTAATCTCAGGTATGAGGACGGACGCCCACAGCTAGGAAACTAACCGGCCGTTTCTCGGTCGTAGTTATTATTACAGTTACAACACCCTAATATTCAGCAAGTTTGCTCACCAATTCGTATACCACCTGCCGGGTTATTGGCCCGAAGTTGAAGCACCCCACAAATCGGGCACTTGACTCCATAAACAGTACGAGCATAAGATATGGACGGTCGTATTCAGTGAGGTCGTTTCTCTCTACTGAGTTTGTGACGACATCCCATCTATCAAGTACCAATTTTAAGGTTAGGCTTCTTTCCCAGTCACGTCTCGTGACTCTTCTCATCAAACCAGAGAACATATATATGTTCTCTTATATATGTTCTCTGATCAAACTAAGCTCGTGCATTGCTTTATATAGTAGAGGGTTGCTAAGTCGTTGCAATACTGTCATAGATACCAACAGATGTGTTCAATACGACGATCCCAATTTATCATTGTTTGTATGTACCTAACTTATTTTAAATTACCAACCAATAAGTAAAATTAGGATTCATTGTTACAACAAAAATTTCACTTTTGAGAACTATTATGAATGTCGCTGCACGGAGCTTTGTTTGCGTAACTGCAATGAATGTGGGCACAGGGTGTAAATTTAAGTATAATGATTGTCGCCCCGATAATCAAAATTTAGCAACTTGAAAACATACTTTTATTTCTGAATAAAAACCTTTATTACGAGCCGGCGTTGTGTAGCATTGCATCTTAGGCATAATATTGAATATGAGGACGAGTAAAATGTTTTTTTTTATATATACATTTATTTAACGTCGGCCTATTTCCGCTACTGAGGCCTAACACCGACGCCTGTAGACGAGCTACCCCTAACCAGGAATTTTGCCGAACCTCTTCCCTTAAGAAGAGTAGGGATCTTTTACTTGACTAACATTTAATAGACAAGGGACCGACGGCTTTACATCCCCTCCGAAGGATGATATATCTCCTATAAAACCCTCGCCTAAGGTTGTATAGCTTCCGCGCATACACTGATATACAAGCCGCTGGAAGATGTGTGAGGCGAGAACGCGGTTTCCGTTGGAATGGTCACCAATCCAAGTACTAACTGCGCCTGTCGTTGCTTTACATCGCATACCGAAGTATGTACATAGTAAAGACGCACCTACGCTCGCCCCCACGAGTAAAATGTTACGAATTAAAATTTCTTAGGGGAGATTTGGCATGAGCGATAAAATTTTTGAAGGTAAATTTTCGTTTTTTGGAGTCGATTTTGGCGGTAAATTTATACGCTTGCCCTCATGTCCGTCGTTAGTCGATAAGTTGTAATATTATAATTCCTATATTTTATATTTTTATAAAATTTCCTTCTGCTATAAGAATGTTTATTCAGTGATGATTATCAATTTTATTTTCGATTTGGATTGTTTCGAGAGTACTGAAAGATGGTGCTAGTTACGCTCTACTGCGGTAGAATTTAACAGTGTCTATAAGATGTGAACTCCGAGTATTGAAGGTATCACTTGCACTGCATTGCATTATGATTCAATGATATGAATTGTGGTTTTCGCAAAATATTAAATATTGACATTTTCAGTTAAAATGTTTGTAACATGTTTTATGTCATTGGACTAAAAGGAATTAATGGTGTCATTGCCTACTTTGAGATTTGTTCTTTTCATTTTTGCACAAGAGCGTATGTCAAAGCTAACTGCGTTTTTCGCATTTTGTGATACACATTATTATTCTTATTGTCTTTCCGTCAACTTATACCCCTTCAACTTTTTTCGGATCTCCTCAAATAAGGAAGCTATAACCGTTTGTGATTTTCCTATTTTTCAGAATTTTGCAATATATCTCACAAAGTAGGCTATGGATTTTAAATTTCCTTTTACTGGAAATACAGCTCACAAAAGATGGGATAACTGTTGCTAAAACTTTTTTCTTCTACAATAGATATTCAGCGAGATGTTTGGTGTGGTCCTCGTAAAATAGACACACCAGTATTCAAATGTTTTTGGCATTTTGTAAGAGTGGTATATAGACACCAAAGATATTGATTTGTAAAAAATAACCCTTATACAATAGGCCGCCCGAGCCCAGACCCAGTTTAGGATTGTCTCCTCTAATAGTACGGGATCCAGCTGCAGGTCCCATTCTGGTATCGATTTCCTCGATGAAACCTACAGAACATGAAAGCTTGGACCTAAGGAAACTCATAAATGCAAAGGTTGGCGGAAAAATGTTTGCACAATTTTAGTGCAGGCGCATTTTAGGAAAAAAAAGAAAAAAAATTTTTTCTATCTGTTTTAGTAAAAAATGTTTTAGACAAAAGTTGTAGGTCTAGATGAGTACTATCCAACGATGTATCGCATGTACATTATGCATATTTGATTCGAAATACAATTTTGAGAATTTTTTTACTTTAAAGCGCCGCCATTTTTAAAATTTTCCTATGCGTTTTAGCAAAAAATATTTTAGACAAAAGGTGTAGGGCTAGATGAGCGCTATCTAATTATGTATCACATGTACATATTTAATTCCAAATAAAATTTTGAGAATGTCTTTAAAGATTTGAACCGCTGCCATTTTGAATTAAAGAAGGCAATTTGACCCATCTTCGAACTTTACCGAGATATGGACCCATAGTAAATGCCGGCCAAAATCCATTGAGAAATGCGCCCTCTACAGTGTTCACAAATTTATTTATATAGCATTCCAAAATGCGCCGCCCGCATTAAAATTGTGCAAACATCTTCTCGCCAATCTTTGCATTTATGAGTTCCCTTAGGTCCAAGTTTTCATGTTATGTAAGTTTCATCGAGGAAATCGATACCTGAATGGGACCTGTAGCGGAATCTTGGACTATAAATAGACTGATATATTTAATTTTTTATAAAAATTTGTAATTGCTCTTGAAATGAATTTATTCCATACATATGGACGGCACTGTATATCAAAATCGCATAATTGAAAATTTAGCAATTTTTTATTTTATTTTATCTCCTTATTGTTTTAGATTAACGTCCTGGCAGAGTTTAGCATTAGCTATTGCACCACTCATCCAGAACACATACACATATACAATTATACAATAACCATTCCCTACGGCTTGCCATCTGCCGCAGCTGAGAGTCGAACTCAGAAGTAGTACAGCAACTAGCCGAGTCCACTGACACCAACTCGGTAACACATGAAAAACATCACTAAACATCCATCCCTTAGCCAGGATTCGAACCCGGGACTCCTTAGTTGCAAGCCTAACACGTAAGCATTGAGCCACTGAGACGGTGGCTGAAAAAATTGTTATGTAAGTATTGATATTAAAATAATTATCAATTTTAGAGTAGAATTTAAACTATGAAATATGTTAAGATTAGTTATATTACGTGCAATGTGCATGTTATTAATTAAATTTAAGTATCCTTTGTTTTCTTCTGTGCATTTCCTCATTCCGTTATTCATCCTCAGTCTATTCAGTAATGTTTTAAGTCGTCGTAAAGGTTTATTTTCTTTTTAAATATACTGAAAAATTAAAAAAAATAGTATAATCATAAGTACGGGATAGATATAAAAAATATAGGCATACAATTTTATTACTACAATAAGACTTTATCTTTATGATATTTTTACTTGTTGGGATTAGTTGTATTAAAATTTAACTAACCCATTGCCTACAAACTGCTAAAAGGGGCATAGAAAAGCTCAACATTAACATCACAATGAGTCATACCGACTATTAACTACAACAATTTCAATTTAGATATGATGTTGAGTTAATGATTTTTGAATAAATCAAAGGTAATATTGCGACTACTACTGCTACTTCTGACGGGTAACTTTTTAATTTTTCCGAACTTTAAATCCAAATTAAATAATAATCTAATTAAATATCTTGAAACTATTTATTTTATGTGAAATAACATTCAATGGCATTAATGTCTGAAAACAATTTCGGACAAATATCTTCCGCGGTTACTTCTAACAAAGCGCATTCTGTCAATGTAATAACTAGGTGCACTCCAGTGTGTACGCTATTTTCAGCATTGGGTGCACTCCAAATCACGAACGTCTTGGATGTGACGTCATTCATAAAGTGCGCGGTAGTGCTAATTTATATAGTAAGAAATATGTAGGTTCCTCATCAGCAGTCTGTGGTGTACTTGGTTAGGTTGCCCGATTCTCACACGTGAAGTTCAGGGTTCGAATAAATTTTTACGGATTTTTAAAATTTTGTTAACAACTAAAATAGGTAATATTAATATTTCTTTAGGTTAGTTCGTTAGACTAAATATGTTAATATTATTTGATGTAGTATAGTTACTTATGATAGATAATTTCCCGTACCCTTGATATTTTTTAACAACTAAAACACATAATACGAATATTTCTTTAGGTTAGTTCGTTAGGTTAAATATGTTAATAATATTTGATGTAGTGTGGAGTATCCGTGTTTTGTGGACTCCCACCAATGCTGGCCCCGCATTTATTTCCCTATTATGTACGTAGTAGGATCGGCGAATATGCCGGAGTGCATCCAACGCTGAAAATAGCGTGCACTTTGGAGTGCACCTAGTCATTGCGTTCTGTCAATCCAATTTCAGACCACTTTTCGAAGCAATTGGAGTCTTATGTCCGCAATTGTACGAGTTATGTTGGCTTCCAAAGCGATAATAGTTCCTGGTTTATTGGTGTAGACTAAAGATTTAACATAATCTCAAAGAAAATAATCTAAAAACGTTAAATCATACGATCTTTGGGGCCTTGCCCTCCTACAGGGCTTAAACTAAAAGTTGATGTCCTGGCTCTCCTAATGAAGGAATTTGAATTTTTTTCATTTTGAAGGGGATGAAAATCCCCGTCTTTTAATGAGAATTTCATCCCCTCCCCTCCCTCCTTTCAGTGAAAAAATGAATTTTTTTTTGCTTCCTATTTTTGAATTTTTGCCAAAAATGAATTCGGACCAAATGAAAGTTGTAGCTGCCATGAAGACAAGGAAATCCCATTTTGATTTTTTAAAATCGCACAAGCAGATCCGGAGATATGGCCGTTTTCTCGTTTTGCACGTTCCCCCTCCCATTCCTTCCGTAATTGGTCTAGAGAATTCCTCCCGCGGCCTCGACCTCTTCCTATGACCACCCACAACAGAGAAAAAATTACCCTCCTAACCTCATCCCTTAAATCTCTTAAACACCCTTGTCCGATCCCTTTTCCTAACATGAACCTCAATCCCTTCAAACGGCCATATCTCCGGCCCTAATTGGCCGATTTTAAAAAACCAAAAACCAGTTTACGTATCTCGAAGGGGCCTTTTCACAGTTTTTCTGTCCGGTTCCCAGATCGCACGCAAACTGGAAAAAAACGATTTTTCATATGTTCAACTCAGGGAAAAAAAATTGAAAAAAACCACTTGCATTTGACCCCTTTTTTTCCGTCAGATCTACTCCACTATATACTGAATAACTTTGACACTAGAAGCGCGAAAACTGACAGTTCGTTTGATAGCGACATATATCGGACATTCAAAACAAACGTATACAATATAATCCATAATATTAATTAATATAATTCTATTTCAAATTTGTTAATCATAGTTTTAAGGAGGTAGTTTTCACGTTATTTTTATTAATTTATTTTTAACTTCCCTAATGTGGTGATACTAGAACTAGTAATTATTATTATAGATTGAGTTCACTAGTAGGTACATCGAAATGTTTTTAAAATCCTGTGGTCTCTAAAACATACCTATAATTTGTGAAGTTTCTTTTTAATACAATTAATGTAGTTTTCTGTTAATTATGTATGTCATTATTATGGAAATTACGGTGCTACTTTCGCGGAAATTATTCGACAATCAGTGAGGTACCGTTATCGGTTTAAGCGCTGACACCTCGATCAGCGAAGTAAGCAGCGTTGGTCGAGGCCGTCACTTGAATGGGTGAACGGCATCTCTGTTGTAGAGTATGTCCCCTACAAGTCAAAATTAAAAAACAAAAAATTCTAAAAATAATCAAAAAATCAAATAATCTCATGCCACCTTGCAAACTATGTAAAAACTGTTAGCATCAAAAAACCACACTTCAATTAAAAAAAATCTGAGAAAATTAGCCAACCATCGATAATTCACAACTAACCCAAATTCACCAAAATCTAGAGTCAAACATTCATTTGCATTCATCCAGAACCAATTCGTCACAAAAAACGTCACTTAAAAATACAGCCCCCATATATTCATCAAATTAGTCAAATTCACCATTCGAACCCAAGTTCTCATTATCTCAATTCAACACGTCCCATTTTTATAAGCAATTCCCCTTTTTAAAATATTCGAACTTCTTGACCACCCCTCGTATATGTAACCCCCTTAAAATTAACCGTCGAGTCCATTCCCCCACGTTCTTAAAACCATTTCGTAAATTTTCTATTCTTACTTTTCGATCAACCCCTGTATACGTCAAATCACGTTCCGTGCCTCAAGTCTCAAAAGTCCCCAATATCTTTTCACCGAATTTTCCCAATCCAATTGCTATTATACACCTTCCCCATTTTTCGATCACCCCTGTATAATAGCAGACACACATACTATATCTACGCTCAGCTCGATTCATAACCGTATTGTACCTTTTTAATATCTTATCTTAATATCGTACGCACTAACTGGAAACCTTTTAACGGAGTTACAGTTTGTTAACGGCGGACCTTCGTGATACCTTACGGGGTCGAGCCAGATTTCACACATAAAACTTCAAATAACTTCTAAACAAAAATAAATTCGACTCTCATTCAAATTTTAGTAAATTCCCCTTTGCATCGCCGATTTTTCTGTATAAAATTTATTTTCAAATTCCAAAATTTTCAGGTATTGCGCAACATGTTGCAATCGATGACTCATCCCTGCCCGCACGGAGCGATTTCAAGCCTTTCCAGCTCTCCGCGAGACTCGATGGGGCGAGAAAAACGAAACTTTTCTGAATTAGTATAAATACCGGTGCATCGCGAGCCGAAGTTAAGTTCAGTTTTGGCAGTGACTCTAGTGTAAAGTTCGCGTAGTGTTCTAGTGGAAATTAAGTTTCAAAGTTAGCTTTGTGTAATAGCTGTTGACGCTGGGTCCGGTTACTATTTAATTTATATTGTAGATACCCGCTCGGCTAGGTTTTCTTATTCCCTGTTCCTTGCAATCGTATCGTGATGAGCTGTTCGATTCTAGCTTCCCAGGCCGAAACCTGGCTAAAAAGAGTTAGTTTTTAAGATATCGCCTTAAGTGGCCCCTTTTTCAATTTTTTCCCTTTGCCTACGAGGCTTCATCGTAAAAGTGACTTTCTCAGATTTATTATTTTTCAACATTTTTTAAAATACATTTTAATCAAAACCTAAGACTGAATTTATGTTGTCGATTAGTTTCTACTTCAAAAAAGAAACTTTTTTTTTTTTTATACATTTATTTAACGTCGGCCTATTTCCGCTACTGAGGCCTAACACCGACGCCTGTAGACGAGCTACCCCCAACCAGGAATTTTGCCGAACCTCTTCCCTTAAGAAGAGTAGGGATCTTTTACTTGCCTAACATTTAATAGACAAGGGACCGACGGCTTTACATCCCCTCCGAAGGATGGTATATCTCTTATACAACCCTCGCCTAAGGTTGTATAGCTTCCGCGCATACACTGATATACAAGCCGCTGGAAGATGTGTGAGGCGAGAACGCGGTTTCCGTTGGAATGGTCACCAATCCAAGTACTAACCGCGCCTGTCGTTGCTTTACATCGCATACCGAAGTATGTACATAGTAAAGACGCACCTACGCTCGCCCCCCTAAAAAAGAAACTTGTAAAATAAATTAAATCAATTCAAACTCTGTTCAAATCCTTTCAATAGATATTTTTGTATTCTCTTTTAATCATCGTGTCATTATTTTTTCTTAAATAAAAAAAACCTTCAACAACTAGGGTGTAGCCGTTGACCCTACAATAGCTATTTAATAATCAAACAAGTGCTTATTTAAATAAAGTGATAACAACCAGTGCAAACTACCATATACAGGGTGTAGCATTCGACCCGAACAGCACTTACTAAAACCAACCCTGAGACTCAACCCATAGAAAATAAGTGCACGTATGCCTCTGTGGTCTCAGCTCTAAACCCCCACCACTACCAATATTATTTTTCAAACAACCAGAGGTCGTTTGCGTGTTCATCTCATTTCGCCGTCCTGGTTGAGTGGAAGAGTAGCTGTTGCTAAACTCCGCCAGGACGTAAATATAAACAATGCATTAAAAAAAAAAATTATCTCAAAGTTACGAAATTTCAGTATTTGTTTTTTTAACTTTTCTGAGCGAGTTTAATAAGAGACATTATTGTGTAATCTTATTAAAAAACTATTCATAAAGTGTAAAAAAACATTAAGGAAACAAATGCGGGTATAAATGAACGTGTCCTTTCTCTAATTTCTACTCCTCTGTATAATATTATCTTGTAACTAAAACACAAACAATAGACGTTATTAATAGTGACAGTTCTTAAAAGGCTCAAACAATACCAATACCCTAGAAAACTGTCAAGGTGTAACATAAATATGTTTCTTTTGATTATCAGCGTCGAAAAAACTTAGCAAATAAAGGAGTTATTCCTCGTTCTTGTTTCCTTTAATAAGGACAGATAACAAGTTTTGTTAATCACTCTGGATACCTTCCTGATGAATCTTCTAATTAATAATCTAGGTAATTCAAGTGAACATGGGGTCTTCTGGTAATTATGAAATATAATGGTCGTCAAATCACGTTTCAGCAAATGCGCAGAGATTTCCCAGGCATTTACAAATTACTTGAAGGATATTTGCAAGGATATATCAAGGTTCACCTGTAGGTGTTCGCAGGAAGGTGTTATTCTTGTAGGAGAATCCAGGTCCGCAATCAGATATGTTCATTGTTCACTACAGAAATATTATGTTGGCCATTCCAAGGAGGAAATTGGACAGTCCCTTAACCGAGGAGTTTCTGCTATAAAGTATGACACTAATAAATTTTAAAAGCTTTGCTCTGTAAGTAACGAAGAGAATATTTTAAGTTGAAAATCTCAAAATTAGCATAAGAAGACTGGACTGAGCGCAATGTATTCTGTTATTTCAAAATCTTCTATTTGGAATATATTGTACAAGGAAAACCTATATTCTTCTCATTTCATAAAAGTCCAGGCAATGCATGAACACAATTTTACACCCCTTGTTGAATTTTCTAATTGGTTGCGAAGCAAAAAATAGTATTATAAATACAAGACTTTTGTCACATATTTTGTATTATGACGGGGCTGCCTCTATCAAGGTTGGAATTTTCAATACATATAATGCACATTGCTACTCCTACGTTGGTGACAATCCTCACGAATCGTTTAAATCGTGAACATTATAAAACAATTTCGGAAAATATTTTACCTGATTTATTAGATGACATTAATTTGGATATTAGAAAAAACTTATAGCTCAATATCACATGATGAGAACCAATTCGTTTTGTTAATTGATGTCATGAGAGATTTAAGTTGTTATCTACGAGTTTATATTTTGAGGAAAATATAAAGGAGATTGTGGAAAATTTGAAAATTGGAAATTGCTATAGGATATGAGAAGATAACAAGAGAATTGTGGAAATTAAAGGGATGAAAAATTTTGGAGAAAGTAACATAGAGAAAATAGAGAAACAGAGAAAATAGACTGTTGTTGGTTCAATTGAAGATAAGTAAAACGAAGGAAGACAAGTAACTAAAGAATTTGGAAGAAAGAAATAGAAAATCGAGTTTTTGAAGATTTTGACAAGTAGGAGAAAGGCGTTTAATAATAAATTATTTTAAGGTAACGAATTCTGGTGGAACCCATATATCATTTGAAATGTGAAGGAGCTTAGGAGATAGGAGCTGAACATCGCAAATAAGTGACACTGTGCGGCTGGAGGTTATATTGAGCTACGCAGACTAAAAGTTTGTAATAAACTTTATCTAAATTTCATGTTCACCATTTCATATTTTAGAACTATTTGCGAATATTTTAAATTACAAATTTTGACAATTTATTTCATTTTTATTAACAAATTTTATTTTGATAGGGAATTTTATCTTTTATTATTTTATTTGTAGCGAATATTGTTCTCGCAATACACTGTTGAGTTTGATTTGAATTTGTTTTATTGATTGTGTTTCTAGAATTGTGCTTCTTTTAATGATTCCGAACTTTCGACTTTAGAATTAAATTTTAAAAATTATTTTCTGTGATATTTAACTAACTCTTCAGGTGGATATCATAGCAATATATTTCAATTTAATTCTTTCTAATGCAGCTACATTTTCGGATAATGCTATTTCTGTCAAATCGACATAAAATCACGTCTAGAATTTGCAGTTTTCGTTTGTCAGGAGAGTTTCTGGACACTCCGTATAGTTAGTAATTGTTGATAAGTATATTAAATAAATCAGTTTGTTAATAATATACAGGGTTTTTATTGAAATTTAAAAAAATTAATAGTTTTCTTCTTCGAGGATTCTGAGAAATACAATGATTTTATTTTTCCTTTTTTATGTAATTTGTCGTTTAAAACGTAGAAATTATTTCCCAGTAATATACTAGGTAATTCTATTATTTAACAGATTTCTTGGATTTTTATATGTATCATATAAAGTAAAAAATTCCAAAAGGGAAAAATTAAAGGAACTTGTACGTAAAAATTGTTTGTTATAAATAATAGTTTAATAACGGGGTACTTTATAGCTAGTTCAAATGAGGTAGTAGATTTTTTAATCTTGTATATGAGAGTATGTAGAATCCAAGTTTTAGACCTTCAAATCCTTGGCAAGTTTTTGTTTGGCCGAAAAAACCACCAAATTTTGGTACTTTTTTCAGTTTGTCGCCTACAACTTAAAAACAATGCATCCAATCGAAAAGTCATTTATTATCAAAATTAAAGAGCATTAAATTTCGCTTCAAATAAGTCCTCAAAATTGAAATTTCATCAAGAGGTATGAGCATAATTTACAGTCAAATAACAAAAATTTCTACCAACTTATAAAAAATTCACACTGGGTAACTTTTTAAACGTCTTCAGATCTGAAACGGCTAATCTAAATGAAAAAATTCATAGAATGAAAGTTTTTTTTTATACACTTATTTAACGTCGGCTTATTTCAGCTACTGAGGCCTAACACCGACGCCTGTAGACGAGCTACCCCCAACCAGGAATTTTGCCGAACCTCTTCCCTTAAGAAGAGTAGGAATCTTTTACTTGCCTAACATTTAATAGACAAGGGACCGACGGCTTTATATCCCCTCCGAAGGATGGTATACCTCCTATATAACCCTCGTCTAAGGTTGTATAGCTTCCGCGCATACACTGATATACAAGCCGCTGGAAGATGTGTGAGGCGAGGACGCGGTCTTCGTTGGAACGGTCACCCACGCAACTACTAACCCCACCTTACGTTGCTTTACATCGCGTATCGAAGTATGTACATAGTAAAGTCGCACCCACGCTCGCCCCAATGAAAGTTGTAGAGTATGTGACACCCAATATGAAAAGTTTTGTTGTGGATGGTGGATACCTATGCATAAGGTTCTTTGGCATATCAATGAAAAATTTGGAGACATCTTTAGAAAATATGAAACTACAGTTATATTCGATGGATACCCAAGTAATTCTTTACGAAGAGGAACAAAGTTCTCTGAAAGGTCTCGTCATTTGAAGACATCAGGTTCTTCAGCAGACATCATTTTCAGTGAAGAAGCATGCTGCATTGTCACGGGAAAAGTTTCTTGCAAACGAGAGTTGCAAGAACCATTTGATTTTGATGGTTATACAAAAATTAAAGGAAGGAGGAATCCAAGCGCAACAAGCAGAAGAAGATGCAGATTTATGAATTGTAGAAACAGCTATTTCCCAAGTTGCAAAACCCGTCAGTGTGGCAATTGTTAGCGAGGACATTGACGTTCTTGTTGTCCTAACGGGTCTCTGAAACAAGTACGAGAAAGAACTTGTACTTCCACAAACCAGAGAAACGGAAAAAACAGGTTTATAGTACTCAAACATTCCTTCAACTTTGATCCTACACATATCCTCTTCATGCATGCCTTTACTGGGTGTGACACCACGTCATCATTTCTTGGTCACGGGAAAGGAAAATTTATATCCCTTATTGAGCAACATCCACACCTGAAAGCACAAGCAGCTACATTTCTCGAGTCATCTGTTTCTCAACACTTGATAGAGCAGGCAGGGGAACAGCTGATCTTGGCACTGCACGGATAGATGGACAGTGTACCTCTGGACGAGCTGAGATACGTGCCTTTTATAAAATCCGCCTCAAAAAAATCGTTCAACCTAGCACGGTTGCCACCAACATCGAATGCAGCAAGGCGGCACTCAATGTGCGCATACCACCAAGTGCAAACTTGGCTGGGAATCGTAACAAACCCATGCCAATGGGCTTGGAAGAAAGGCTCGTCAGACTTATTGCCTATGACAATGTCAAAGGATGCTGCACCCGACATACTGCTAAAAATGGTTTCGTGTACATACAGAAAAGGTTGCACTGCAGCATGCAGCTGTCGAAAATCAGGCCTGAACTGGTCTTTGACCTGTAAATACTGCTCTGGCCTCTCATGTCAAAACGCTCATAAGATTGAGTTGGATGAAGATGAAGACGACGACGAAGATTGCTTCGAGCTTGAGCAAGTTGGTGGTGCTGCTGCAATGGATCAGGGAGATAGATACGAGGACATTAGTTAGCCCCAATCCAAACGGATTCGACTACTATAACCACTACACGCAAATAATTCGTTTTTTTCCAAAACTCATTTTTACTTCATTTCAGTTTTTTTCTTACACCTTGTATTGTTCTTGCACTTTGTATTTGTTTATTTTTTTTTACACTTTGTGGTAAATTTTTAATTTTGATTAATAAACTTTGGGTTTTTCTTTACATTATTCTTTTATTTCGACAACCCATTTTCTCAAATTAATGTGGAAAAATGAAATAAAATGGAATAAAAGAAAATAATAAATATGTTTATATGTAGGATATTTTGGATTTTGAGTGTATTTTGCTTAATATTGATTGAGATTGGAAAAACCAGGTAATCTATGAACACGAAATTACATGCTCTACAACTTTCATTTTATGGATTTTTTTCATTTTAATTAGCCGTTTCAGAGCTGAAGACGTTTAAAAACTTACCCAGTGTAAATTTTTTACAAGTTGGCAAAAACTGTTGTTATTCGACTGCGAATTACGCTCATACCTCTTGATGAAATTTCAACTCTGAGATACTCATTCGAAGTGAAATTTAATGCTCTTTAATTTTGATAATAGATGACTTTTCGATTGGATGCATTGTTTTTAAGTTGTAGGCCGCAAACTGAAAAAAGTGCCGAAAATTCGTAGTTTTTTCGGCCACACAAAAATTTGCTAAGGGTTTGGAGGTCTAAAACTTGAATTCTACATACTCTCTATAATTTATACAAGATAAAAAAAATCTACTCTCTCATTTAAATTAACTATCACCCCCTTTCGACGACGCCGTTCCTGGACTATAATGTAGAGAGCATGAAAAATCTACAGTTATGTATAGTTTGTTTTGTATAGTTTGTTTTGTATATGATAAAAAATGGATGTGCACGTTTTGGTAACCGTATTATTACTACTTGTACGCCCTGTACTGTATAATAACAAAATGTGTATCAACTACAAGAATTAAATCAATATGCGCCTGCTTTTATTGCGGAGAGGACTCTCTATTATTTAACTTTAATAAAGCTGTGTTGATAGATGGATTGATTGGGGCCAGACAAAAATATATGTTAGTCCAATATTATCTTAAACAATATCTTATTGTAAATTAACTATCTGATTTGTGGAAAATATTTCTTTGAATATATCGCTTAATATGGTTCTACGATATGTTGCAAAATACAGTTATATTATTATAAAATGTTTATTATAAATACACCTAAGTATTTAAAAGACAAGAATGTATGACAGTAAATTTGTAAAATATTATCATTAGTTAACCTTTTATGGTATAGCAAATCTAAATTCCATATATATTTTCAAATTTGCTGGTACTGCAGAATATTATATGCAATCAAAAACATCTTGTACCCCTTCAGTAGGTGCGACATTATCCTCTCTTTCTTCGAGATTGAAAAATATAAATTCTTTGAAGAGGAATGGTGAGCTGGAAAGTACCATTTCAAAAATTCAAGAAAAAAATTGTTTCCTCAGAACTTTCTGCGGTAGCAGTAGAAACTTCTTGCTAAAAAACAAAAAAAGTAAAGAAGTAAGCCTTTTAACAACGTTTAGGATGTACTGTCAAGTGGCAACTTGGCTTGGGAAACATCGCGATACCGTAAAGTTGGGCTTGAGAGAAAGCCATTGTTGGAAAACTTGTTCTGATTATCAAGAAATAGACTTGAAGTGTCTATTATTTGTCTACGTTGCAACAAAGAAACTTACTAAAACATACCACAACGTTGATGACGATATTGATAACGGAACAGCTAATTAGATTAACAATCTGACTTCAGACCCATGAATTAGGCCTACTAAGATAGGAAGATTTACAAAAGAAAACTCACGCTGTACAACAAAGAACGGTTGGTGTATGATTTGCACTATTGTTTTACCACGCTATAATAAGTGGCAACATATTATTTTGTATTGGGGAAAACATAAACAGGACTAAAAGCTCTAAGCAGTTTGCAGCGCTGTTATATAATTCCGTAAAAATTAAATGAGAATAGAGATTTTTTTTTTTATACATTTATTTAACGTCGGCCTATTTCCGCTACTGAGGCCTAACACCGACGCTACCCCCAACCAGGAATTTTGCCGAACCTCTTCCCTTAAGAAGAGTAGGGATCTTTTACTTGCCTAACATTTAATAGACAAGGGACCGACGGCTTTACATGCTTGTATAGCTTCCGCACATACACTGATATACAAGCCGCTGGAAGATGTGTGAGGCGAGAACGCGGTTTCTGTTGGAATGGTCATCCATCCAAGGAGAATAGAGATATTTGAACAAGAAAACGTTCAACCATTTATTCAAAATGGCGGATGACCTTTACATAGAAAAGTGCTGCATTTATGGCTTTTTGCTCTCATTAGATCCTTCCATAGACCCCCCAAAGAATAAGAACGTCATAAAATTTTGTTTTCCAGCATAGGACATCTCGACATACAGACTGGACTAAGGAGGCATCTAGAGAGACAATTCAGTTATTGGAACCAGACTAATAATAGTATTCTACTATTTCATACTAATCAGATTTATTGCCGCAAAATTTTGCAGCAATAAATCTGAAACTATACGAAAACTGTTACCAGCCTATTAAAAAAACGTGTGTTTTATGACTTGAAAATAAAGAAACGGTCCTGTATCGAAATCGAAACGCTTTGCTGACACAGGAGCTCTATAATGAGCATCAAAACCACTATAAAGCCAATTCATCACGGAACAATAGCTTGTCGACTTGCCTTCCTCTCTTTATTCATCACTTCTTCGACGATCTATCTACATCGCTTCATTATTTCCGCTTATTCAATATAATGTCCGAAGCTTTCTTAGGAGAATAATAGTGAATGTGCTGTGGAAATCGGTCAGAACGTAAAATACAACGTAGGCCATCTGGAAGGGTGTATTTGCTTCGATATGTTAGTTTTATAACCATCTAGAAATAGCAGTAACTACAAAATGACATTCTTGCTTAAAATGAAGTAGCAGTACTACCTCCTTTCTGTTAAATATCATTTAAAAAGTCTGCAAAAATCCAAATAGATTGAACTTTTTGTTCAATGAAAGGCACTTGAAATGCTTACATTCATGAGTATAATTAATTATCATTCATTTAATACTTAGTAATTATTAATACCTCCTGAAAGACAAACCTACTATAGTCAAGATGCTCACGGGGAGTTCTGCTTTCTTCAAGACATTCGGTATCCCAGGACTGGACCAATTTCGCGTTATTTACGAAAAAAGTGTCAAAACGATGTTTTTCAGTGGAAATAGAAATCTTTTAGTGCCGTTCACGAACGGTACTAAAAGTTGAAGAAAAATAACAGTGTTTATTTAATTAATAATCGATATTAAATCAGTCAATAAATGTTAAGACAGGCATTATAAAATGTTTATATTATTATAATACAGCTAAAATAATTTTGTCTAATAATGAAATGTTAAATAATAAGAAAAAAATGATCAGAGAGTTTCTAATAACCAATATCCTTAAGTCTCTGTTAATAGAACTTTTGTAAATATTAAAAATAATCAAGTAAAAGAAAGACATGAAAATCGTTATACAATATTAATAATAATAATAATAATATGACTTTATTTTAATTAATTAAAAATACAACATAATACAGAATTATTTAGAAGGTGGCGAGATCTAGCATAGCTACTCACCTAACCACCTGGCAAGAAAATAAGAATTAAGACCATTTCCAAAGAAAATAGTATAATAGTAGACATTGTGCACGTGTTATTTTAAACGGGAAAAACACAAAAAAGAAACACATTAAATTAAGTATAGAAATTAAATATAGAAACACAATCTATAGAAGCAATAGGAAGTAAGGATATAATGCAAATAATATACAGCTATTAAACAAATAAAATTACGATACATTATAATTACTTACAAAATTCTTTTAAACGTTTTTTAAACAACAAAACAGTCGAGCTTGTTTTTATAACAAGTGGTAAAGAATTAAAAGCCTTTACTGCATTATAACTAAAAGTACGGAGAAATAGGGCAGTGCTGTGCCTGGGAACATTGTATAAATTGCTATGACGAGTGCCTCTTAGATGTATGTCAAATCCTTTAAAAGTTTGTTGTAAAGATATACCGGTTGGTGAAACTTATCAATTTTATATATTAACATACATAAATGCCCAAAAAACCTTTGCTCCAGTTTAAACCATCCAGCTTCCTGATAATACGCAGAAACATGATCAAATTTTTTTAGTCCATAGCAGTATCTAATACAACTATTCTGCAATTTCTGAAGACTCTGTTTATCCTTATATAGCAAAGCAGGCCAGTAAACAACATCACAGTATGCAAGCATAGACAAAATGAGTGTGTCACAGAGTTTTAGCTTTATATGCACAGAGAGAAAATCCTTAAATAAGTAGAGGGTACGCATTTTCGCAAAACTTTTCTGTAAAATCTTAGATACGTGACCTTCAAAGCGCAGGTTATTATCAAAAAATACTCCTAAGTTTTTACAAGATTCAGAAAAATTTAAGTTGACATTATTAATGTGTATAGTAAAACTGTCACTATTCATAATTTCAGATCTATTTTTACCAAAAAATAAGCATTTGGGTTTTAACCTCATTTAATTTGAGTCCGTGAAATTTTGAAAATTTGATCCAAATCATCGTTAATAAATTTTTTACTCAGGTCAATATTATCGAACTTAAATGAATGGTAAATCTGCATATCATCTGCATACTGATGACTAGAAGAATATTTTAAATGATTACTAAAGTCTGGAGTGTACACAGTAAACAACAAGGGGCCCAATACACTTCCTTGCGGTACACCTTTACTCAAACTTTCAGAATCCGAGGTTTCATTGCCTATTATAACTCTTTGTAGCCGATTAGCTAAGTAATTGCTGATAAAATCTAATGAAAGGGGGCTCAGTCCGAAATACTTAAGTTTAGCACATAGAATTCTATGATCAAGGGTATCAAATGCCTTACTATAATCAAGCAAAATAAGGCAAGTATTTTTTCCCTCATCACAAGCCCTCATTATGTCATCGGTAACCTGCAGTAATGCTGTAGTGGTGCTATGTTGAGCTCGGAACCCTGACTGTGCACTTGGTATAACATTATTAATGGTGAAGTGCGAGATTAACTGTCATACATGATTTTTTCTAAAACTTTGGACAAAACTGGTAATATGCTTATTGGCCTGAAGTGGGAAAATTCATTTGAATTCTTGATTTTGGCAATAGGAATAACATTAGCTTGTTTCCAGTTTGATGGGAAAGTTTTAGTCAATAAACATGTATTTATTATAAAAGTAATATGAACCGTAAGAAAAGGAATGAGAAGAGATATCATTTTCATATCAATACCATCAATCCCTTTAGCATTTGATCTGATCTGTGAGATTATTTTTTCAACTTTCTCTTCATTAACTGCAGAAAACTCAAACTGACTAGTAATATTAGGAAGTAACTTATCATTATAATAATTAAAAAATTCATTATTGTTATAATCAATGTTAATAGATGGAATACTGTTCAAGAAATAACTATTAAAGTCATTTCGGATTACATACATTTTCAGGATGGCTGATAGGAGCAGAATTAATGTTTAGCCATTTCAATGTACGCCAGAATCCTTTAGGATCGATTTTAAATTGATGATTCAAATAAGCTTTTTTCTCATTTCTGACTGACATTGTTACAAGATTTCTAAGCTGCTTATACTCCTCCCAAGCAGCCACAGTTTTAACTTTTTTATATTTAGATAGTGCTTTGTCTCTAAGGCGCATCATAAATTTAATATTATCAGTAATCCAAGGAGCAGGGGGCTTCGAAAATCGAGCTGTTCTATAAGGCGCATGCTTATCAAAAAGGCTACTTACCATGTTATTAAAATAATATACCATATCGTCCACATTATTTAATGTATATAAGATATTCCAATCAAAATTATGAAGATCTGTTAGGAAGTTATCATAGTTAAAATTCCTATAATCACGATATGTTCTATATTTTATTGTTGCAGCAGGTTTTTCAAGATTTATAGTACATTTCGCAAGAAAATGATTGGACAAATCGTCCATTCTAATAACTTCATGTTCTCGAATAAGATCTGCAGATGAAGTAACCAAAATATCAATAAGGGTTTGACTATTATCTGTAATACGTGAAGGCTCTTTAACGATTTGATGAAGACTATATTTATTTAAAAAGCTTTGTAAAAGTATTAGACCATTATTTTTACAAAGAAAATTTACATTAAAGTCACTTCCAAACAACACATCATAATTGGGTATGACAGTAACTAAGGCGTCCTCAAGATCATCTATACAATGGTTTAAATTTTCATTTGGCGGTCTATATAAAGATCCCAGGCACACCTTCTTACCTTGGATTTTTAAACTAATCCAAAATTGCTCTAAGGCGCTTCTAGCGGGCGGAATATCTATAATTTTAAATTTATACAGATCACTAACATAAAAGGCAATCCCACCTCCCCTATTATCCCGGTCTTTTCTAACCAAATTATATCCAGAAATGTCCTATGCAGTATTAGACATAGAGCTATTTAACCAGGTCTCTGATAACCCGATAAATTCATATTTTTCAGCTGTAATGACCTCAGAAAAAGTATCAAAGTTAGAACACAACGAGCGCGCATTGAAATGACAAAAGCTAACTACTGTGTTGTTATTACTTCAGTCCCAGACATCTGCAAATATAAATATAATGCGAGTTTCTTAGCTCCGCTTTAATAATATCAAAGAAACGTAATTAAAAATATTACAAATAAGCAATATGGATAATGATCATAATTATCTTATTTAAATCTATTTATTTCTAATTACATCGACAAAAATGAACACGATTTTTTTTAAGAAAGCAAAACAAGAATGACAATAACTCATTGAACCGAATAACAGATAAAACATAAGAAAATACTCTATATACCTTCCATATTAATAAAGTAACAGCCAACAAATTAAAACTTCACAAACCACTTATGGCTCGAACCATCACTTTCTTGTCATTCTTTGAGTCCCAATAGTACACATTGCCACCAGATGACCAAGCATTACTGTTACCATATTTTTTCTTCGCAAGTCCCACCAATTCATACCGCTTAATAGTCAAGTCTTCATATATAGAGTAAATTGTTTCTTTCAATAATTTTCTGACCTTGAGCACCTCGTTTCGTTTATTATTAAAAGTAAAGCAAACAATTATAGTGCGAGGTTTCCCATTATCATGTTGTTTCCCACGACCTACTCTGAACACATAGTCGATGTCGCATTCGGAGCACTGAATATTCAGTTGAGTACTAATAAAGGAGGAAATTACAACATTCAAGTTTTCATTAACGGATTCGGCAATACCACAAAATCGTAAACATTTTCTTTTCTGATCCTGCTCTAAAGAATCAACTTTAATTTGTAGCTCAGAAACGCCTTGACTATTTTCACTTACAGTTTTGTTGAGATTATTTAGTGTATTACAGACATGATCAAGCTTGGTATCAAGTTTTTCCAACCTAGAATCAAGTTTCTCTTCAAGTTGAGCTATAAAGCTACTACACACCTTGTTAATAAGCCTTTCCAAACTATCCTCCTCACTTTGACTCGACCCCTTATTGCCCTGGCGTGTTAACGGATTCGGCAATACCACAAAATCGTAAACATTTTCTTTTCTGATCCTGCTCTAAAGAATCAACTTTAATTTGTAGCTCAGAAACGCCTTGACTATTTTCACTTACAGTTTTGTTGAGATTATTTAGTATATTACAGACATGATCAAGCTTGGTATCAAGTTTTTCCAACCTAGAATCAAGTTTCTCTTCAAGTTGAGCTATAAAGCTACTACACACCTTGTTAATAAGCCTTTCCAAACTATCCTCCTCACTTTGACTCGACCCCTTATTGCCCTGGCGTGTAGAATTCACCATTTTGTTATGTCTGCAGCCACTGCTTATCAATCTGGTAGGAATAGCTGAATGCCAAATTCAATAACAAATCGCGTTTATCTTGGCGATTGGGCACTAAAGCACTGTATAGGTGTAACAACTGAGTACTACAATCACTATAATCAGTTATGGCACAAAATTATGATCAAATAGTTCAAAAAAAACCGCCAAATTTACTTAATTTATGCGGAGCTATTTAGCATGTGTCTACTCCATCACAAAATATCGACACATAATCCTTCTTTGGATACGGATTATCAGAAAAACTACGCCGCATAGGTGATAAATTTAATGTTAGAACGGTATTTCTAACAGGAAATATTCTGAGATCTGTTTTGATAAAAACAGAACCATTGAATCTGGAGCAAAATTCGAAAAACTGTATTTACAGCATCCCATGCGGGTGTGATAGGCATTATATGGGTGTGTGTGGGGAAGATTGGATGGACACAAAAATTATATTAGAAACAATGAAATTCAAAAATCGAATATTTGTGAACACACATGGGAAAACTTGTACAGAATAAAGTGGGACACGACAATAATTTTAATAATAGAGGCAGGTAACAAAAAATATCAAAATTAAAGAATCCGCGATGATATTATTAAACGGGGATAAATGCGTATCTCACTGTGCTACAGATTTTTGCACAACATAGTTACAAGTATTAAAAGAAGAACTTAGCAAACATCAAGTCGAAGTGATCTGTGTAGTGGTTGTGGCACGAGGCGCTCCCGTAAATCTATTAGAAAGTGCGGTTCAAAGTTAAACAAACAAAACAAGGGTGTTGTTACTACAAACTTAATAATTAAGAAATAATAGTAAAAAATCCAAAATCTGTGTGAAGATCTGTGTTTTATAAACAAGTGGATAACACGTGTACAATATAAAAGGGACAAAACTAATGCTCTGGTGCAGCAAGTACCTAAATATAGTATCCAAGAACATTTGGCCGATCGGTCAAACCCCGACCTACCATAAAATTGTAAATCCTATGGTAAATAATGTCTCGGAATACTCGAGCGAAAGTAGAAACTCCAGTGATGTGCGAATGTGTGGGAATTACGGAGCTCATTAAGGGCATTAAGGAGAAATCAGAAGAATGCCACGAAGTTATTTCCGAACAAAGTCATAAGATAAGTGAAATGTAGAAAGAAATAAAGAAACTAAAGGAAAATATGGCTGAAAATAAACTTAATAAATCTGGGCATGCTCCCGTTCACAAGGTTCCCTCATATTCCCAAATTGTTAGTAATAACAAAGCTGCTGTTGTAATTAAGCCTAAAGACGAAAGTAAAAATAATGCGGATACGAAGTCTGAGTTATTCCAAAATATAAATCCATCGGAAAGTAATCTGCAACTAAACTAAACTAAAAATGGTGGTATTGTTATAAGCTGCAAAAATGGCACGGAGACAAAGAAGTTCAAAGATTTAGCTGACAAGAAATTATTCAAAAAATAATGAAATAAAGGAAGTCTCCAACCCAAGACCTAGAATTATAACGAACAAATTTGATGAAAATTTATCTTTTCAATTTACATTTGCAACTTATGATGATATTATTAAAATTGTAAACAGTCTTAAATCAAATGCGTATGAGGTTGACTAAACTAGCACTCAAATATTGCAGATTTCTTTACCCGTAATAGGAATACATCTTACCCATTTAATTAATTGCTGCTTAGAAGTAGGTTACTTTCCTGTAAACTGGAAACTATCGATTGTAAAACCATTGGTAAAATAAATCAATAAACACCAATACACCACCATAAATATTATACTAGCTATGTCAAAATATTAGAAACAGTAATTTACCCGCAAATTTACGAATTTGGCACTATAAATAATGTAGTTCCAACTTCCCAGTCTGGCTACATAAAGGGGCACAGTACCACCTCAGTTTTATTAAACATAACCGACATCATTAATGCTTTGGACAATTGCGAGGCATGCACATTAGTCTCATCAGATTTTTCTAAAGCATCCGATACTCTTGATTATGCACTGATATGCGCGAAGTTAAAGTTTTATGGTTTTGACAACACATTGGTAAATTTCTTTTTATTCTATCTTGCAAATCGTATACAAATGGTGTTTCTAAATAATGAATATTCTGACATAACAAATATCACTTCAAGCGTACCATAGGGTTCCGTTTAGGGGCCTCTTCTAATTTTAATATATACAGCCGATGTATTTGAATGTTCTGAATATACGAATATGCAAGCTTTCGCTGATGATACACAGTTGTTTCATTCTTTCAAAGTGAACGAAGTAAACCAAGCATCACGACAAATTAATGAATATCTTTCTGCAATATCAAGTTATGCTAATCAAAATAACTACCGTCATCGGTTTAAGCGCTGAGACCTCGATCGGCGAAGTTAAGCAGCGTTGGTCGAGTCCGTCAGGTCGTCCATCACATACGCGGCGCCGGTGTGGTGCAGCATACCGGCCACGACAATGAAAAAACTCGAAGTCCTTGAACGAAAATATATGCGCCTCATCTCAAATTCTGGAAGGTACACCTCCCTCAGAGACCTCTACGAACGCTGCAACGACATAACCCCGATAGCCGACTACGTCCAGCGCATCTCCCAAAACTTCTACTGATTCAAACTGGGCGATAGTCCGCTAACAAGACACATTACACAAATTAGACAGCATAATGCCCCATTTCGGATTAAACACCCCTTACCATACCAGACGTTACCGATTTTCCGGCAGCCACTCTAGCCAAACTCTCACCTACTATACCTTCCCTGTTACTATCCACCGTTCATTGATATTTCATACCTTTCATCGACTTTAATTCTTTCCTGTCCCCCTCTTCTTTTGTTTTTGTACATTTTTGTTTGTTGTTTCTTCGTTTCTGTTTGTATCTTTTTGTCTGTAAATTCATTCTTCCCTCATTAACCTTGTAACAGTTTCCAAATTTTTTATACCAAAACAATTCAAAATTTAGAATCACAGTTTAGGCCAGCCTTGCGCAGCCCGTCGCTGGAACAATTCGCGGATGGCACTCCGTACGAGTTATGGTGTCAGCGAACAGCAATCAAAATTAAATTCAGTGTTTCTCTCCGCCAGTTCTGTGTTAAGTGTTTTTCTAGTTGTTACAGTTTTAAGTTAAGCTTTCTTTTTTAAGCGTTTTTTGTATTATACTACCTAATTTAATTTTATTGTTTTAAAAAGGAGTTTAGGTTAGTTTTTATATGTTTTTTATACAATTTTTGCTTACGCCGAACCAGTCCCTTCTCGATCCGGCTCTGCGATCCGCCACCGCGTCAACGCGGTGGTCGCAGGGTCGGTCCCAGGAAGGGCGCTGGGGAGGCAGCTTATACAATCATTTTAATGTGAATAAAGATATTTTAAATTGAATTGAATTGAATTGGTCGAGTCCGTCACTTGGATGGGTGAACGGCATCTCATTTCGCCGTCCTGGTTGAGTGGAAGAGTAGCTATAGCAGCTAAACTCCGCCAGGACGTAAATATAAATAAGACAATAAAAAAAATGCAAGTAAGTGTTCGTGCCTTTTATACTGCTATGATAAGTATAGGCAAAACTTGACATCAAGTTTGAATTTGAAAATTGAAGCTAGGTGGCTATAAACTCTGCCAAGAATTTGGGATTATTATTTGACACTAATTTGATATTTTCAAATCATGTATCATCTGTAATAAAAAAAATGTTGTGTTAGTCTAAAACTGTTATATGCCGATATTAGCATCATAAACTTTATAATGAGAAAAAAGCTCTGCGAAAGTCTAGTCTTACCTATTTTAAACTACTGTAACATAGTTTACTAATCATGCTTAGACCAGCTTACTAACTATCAATTACAAAAAGTAATGAATAGTTGTTGAAGATATGTACTGAAAAAGTTCGACCATATAGGTATCGCATAAAATAAAGGAACTAAATTGACATAAAGATGAAAACTTATATAAATATCATCTATCTATTTTCATACATTCTTTGTTGAATACCTCATCATCACCATATCTTAGAGGAACCCTTAGTTTCAGGTACAATGTTCACCAGTAGAAGTCTCCGTTTTATACATAAGCTGTCACTACCTCGCTTTCATTCAACATTATTCGAGATCTTTTTCCTATAATCGTCATGTATATAATGATATTCCAGATACCCTTAAATTATTACCAGTAAGTAGCTTCCGAAAAAAAAAATTAAAAAACGCAGAATGAGAACAATATTGAGAATGTTAAAGAACACGGTAAAACCCTCGGTATACTTTTCGGCGTTGTAACAAAATCCGACTTAGGAAATATTTCGCATGAAAAGCGTGCTTCACGTAAAAATATCGTGGAAGAGGTTTTTAATGTTTTAATCATATTTTTATGCAAACATTTCCATAACTCCTCGAGGAGCGTCATTTTAGAAAGTGTAATAAATGTCGCTGCACAGGGACGTAATGTCGCCCCGACCACTAAAAATTAGAAAGCATAACAAAATTTGACCCCGGAAATTTCAAAATTAAAAACCCTTTTACGAATCCACGATGTTAAGCACTGCAACTCATGCGAGGTATTAAATATGAGGACAAGTTAATCCAGCTTCTATCCAAAGTATATCGTGAGTTTTAGCGAAAATAGCCCTTAGCAACATGGGATCCCCATCATTTCCGAGCAGTCGATTTTGACGGGGAAATGATGAATTTTAATGGGATTTGCCCTAAACCGGTTCCTCAGTGATTCGGTGTCAGAAAAGTATCTTTACCATGTACTCATATGTGCATGGGACCGCCTTGCCTGAACGTATAAAATTGTATTTGCAGAATACAATTCGAAGTATTAGCGCTTCAAGCATTTTCAAGCTCTGAGGAGCGACCAAAATTGATATTGAAATACAAATACGTGAATAAGACAGGCAAGCAAAAGCCTACCAAATTTCAGAAACATTGAACTTTTCTTGAATCTTTTTGTGTAATCGTTAGCTCACAAAACTGCATTTTGGTTGGTAGTTGGTAAATTATGAATCGTTCCGTTCCTCACCATGTGTTGCACACGGGTCAGACTAGTGTTTGTTAAACATATTTCTTAAAAGTTGTTGTAAAAACATAAATTTTTTGAAGATTCAATATATATTTTTGAACTTTTATTGTTTTAATTGTGTTTTCTAACAAAATTTCCTTTCAGGTATAATTTTAAGAAAATGTAGCACATCCAGTGTTAGGTTTATAGTGTTACGCCGTCCAATAGATACCATTAGAGCAGTAACTTGGTCCTGTAATTTCTTCTTGGCTCGCCCTATATGTTCGAAAATAATTTCCAGTTATAGACTTTTTTATCAAGTGGCAATTTTTTTAAAAATTCCTGGCTATCGTAGAACTCGAGATATCGAGGTCCGACGCACTTTTGCCCCACCCTGTATATAAGCATATAAATCGATTATCACAATACGTTTTCTTCTTCTTTTCCTCTCAATTTGTATCATGTACCTATATTAGTTTGTTATTGTATATAAATTAAGGTTAAGTAGAGTAGCCGCATGATTAGAATTCGCCTTATGCATTAGAAATGTAATGTATTTGTTATACACTTACAAATAAAGGAATTTTATTATTTTTATTATAAATTGTTATATTGTAGATGAATTTATAACTTATGTGAGGAATTACTTGTGTTTTTTTTTCTAAATGCTTGATCCTAAATCTATTATTCGCATGTATATCTGACTAGTTCTTGTGTACTGTTTCCTGTTTAAACATTATGCATTTAATGTGAAAATAAATCGTGATTATTATAGATTATAGACTATATTTCTGTATATTTCAAATGTCTTTAATGAAAAGAGTTTCATTTTCAAATTCTCTTACGGTAAAGCTACTGGGGTTGAAAAAGAGTACAATGACCTGCTACAAGCGCAACTTAAATGCTGAAAAATTTCGCACTTACGTGAAATTGCGTTCTAGCGTTCCTGCTGGCGTAGCTAAGATGTATTCCAAATATCAATATGATGAGCTCTCCTGTCTCCGTAACATAATCCCACCAAAGAGACTTACATGCTCGATAAACCTCCCCGTCCACTGTTCGACCGAGATAGAGCAGACTGTAATTTTCTTGCATAAAGTTGAAGGTTATCGAAGTGTATGCGGCCATGTATCCTAATACCTAATAAAAAATTGACAGAAAATTTAACTGGTTAAAAAAGAGAGAATCAAGGCCTTATTTCTATGATTTGTGTTGCATTGATAAAAGCTGATAGTTGCAATATTGGACTGTCTTTACATTAGCAAAATTGTCTATAATACTAATTCAAATGGCTACTGTTCTCAACTGTGAGAATATTTTTTATTAACTCCATCTTTTACAATTTATTTCTATTATATTAATTATTAATGGAACAGAATAAATTATGTGAGGTATAGTTTATCTCTCTATATTTTCTTATTTATTTGTTTCATTAACGTTATACTCAACGTTAAAAATAATGATTGCACGATAGGGAAATTATAACAGGTATAAAGGTAATATATGGATAAGAAATATATAGATTTAAAAACAGTATTGTTAACTAAATATGTACAGACATAAAAAGCAAATCATGAAAAAGCGCGTATTAAAGTTATGTACCAATACGTAACTGCCATATATTCTGAATAATGCAGATTCATCTAGGAGGCGTTTGTGAAGGATGCACAGTTTGAATCTAATTTGTTGCCTAAATTTAACCGATGTAGCTTAAGTCTAAACATAATGTCAGTATAGTCCATGTATGACTTAGAATTTTAAATAAAATGATAATTTAGTTGACAAGTTTTGAGGATTTGAGGCTAGCTTTTTGGTGGATAGACTTCATTACTTCTGATAGGCATATGCTAGAGATATTCTTTCATTACTTATTTTCAAACATATAAACCGTGTTTCATATTTTGGACATCATATGATGAATCAGTATGCAAACGTATAAAGCAGTAATAAAAAGATTCTTTAGTATTAAGTATGAAAATACCTATAATTTTTCTAGCCTTGGTAGCAGCTTCATAAATATAATCATAAAATAAGAGTAATAAGATTCATTGAAAATGTTAGGGCGCTGGATACCGGGGCCATCAACGCTGTAGGGAAAGCTGACTGAGGACCATAAAACTAATTCTGTATCTGAAAGAATAGCAATGGTTTTCTAAATTACATCGTGTTAAAATCGAATTTGTAGTCGAAATGTACTCATCATGTCAGATATAGATGATCAAATTGTGTAAAATTACATATTATAACGTATGGTGTTGAGTGCTTTCAACCCAAAACTATTAAACTCAATTCCTACTTCCCACGTTCGAGGTGCCCTGTTAGCATGAACCTCCTTGTATTTCACGTAGGGGGTGTTTTTCGCTCAGAACTTGCTTATATTTTGCAAAATATAATATCAAGAGCACAAGTTATGTATTAAATATTAAATTACGGGCTCAATATTGAACCTTGAGGCGTACCTGAAAAGCTGTACTTTGATCTAAGTGGAAGCCTCAGAAAACCTTGACATTGTACAACTTATAGTCTATTATTAAGGTAAGACATAGATAAATAAATAAAGTAGTTTAATGTAGGCTCCTACTAGATCGAGTGTATTAACAGTAACATTATAATTTAGCAGGCTGAACGATTAAGATAGATCCATAATCCATATACAGGGTTGAGTAAAATTATAGGATAATCATTGAGAAAAAAATATTTTTCTTTTTGCCTTTCCGTTATTTATTCGCAAAACTCAGCTCTCCTGTTAAAATCATCTTCAGAGAATTTCTATACCAAATGGACTTTGTAGGGAAGGATATCTTCTTTATTAAAAATACTATAACTTTAAGACATTCCTTTTAATCAGCGAGTTCCTCTTCATTCTCTAATTTTTTAGAGTTACCGTGAATACATTTTATACCTAAGATGTAAATAAAATTACTACCGCTATCAGTAATTTCATAATATTTCTTACCTATCTTAGATATTTCTTTAAATTTTTGATGTTCCTTACAAGTCTGCAATCTACACTATTATAGCGATCTATTTCTTCATTTTACGTTATCAAGCACATGCCAAACAAAACTTATATTGTTTCTGTATTCATAATTTATTATGTACATTTTTGTTATATCTGAATAAATATCATTTTTGTCAGCGTTTGTCACCTTACGTCACTTTGGATAATTTAGAACTTCTCAAGGTACATTTCAGTGATATAATGAGCCGTATAACTGAAAATCAGGGAAGAAGAGAAAATGATTATGTGATGGATGTCGCAGGGCATTACATTTAAATTTTGCAATAGTTTGAATAGAACAGGTGTTAGTACAAGCAAACAATGTAAATAAAAATTAAGTGAAAGAGCACAACTTGTGAAACATGTCATTTAGTATGGAAATAGGTTATTACTTATTCAAATTACTAAGTAACTTAACTTTTATCGATAGGGACATTTATTATTTAGAATGTTCTACAACTCAAAATATGAAGGAAAGAATAATAGCTTTTTGATCGATCACGTTAAAGAACACGCCAAAACCCTCGATCAACTTTTCGAAACTGTAACAAAATCCGCATGAAAAGTGTGCTTCACGTAAAAATGCCGTTGGAAGAGGTTTTAATATATAAAATCACATGCTCGCTCTACGGAGCGTTTTTTATGCCAAAGTCTTGGAAACTCATCAAGGAGTGTAATTTTAAAAAGTGTCGCTGCACGGGGACGTAATGTCGCCCTGACCACAAAATTTAGAAAGTATAATAAAAACCCTTTTACGAATTCACGTTGTGCAGCACTGCAACTTATGCGTTATGTTAAATATGAGGACAAGTTATCCAGTCTCTAGTCAAAGTATTTCGAGAGTTTTAGCGAAAATGGTCCTTAGCGTCGAGGGTGCCTTATCATTTTCTAGCAGTCGATTTTGACGGTTTTAAGCGTATTTGCCCTAAACTGGTTCCTCAGTGATTCGGTGTCAGAAAAGTATAGGTACTCAGATGTGCATGGGACCGCCTTGCCTGAACGTATGAATATATAATTAATTCAAGCATTTTTAAGCTCCGAGGAGCGAACTAAATTAATATTGAACTGATAATACGTAAATAGACAGGCAAGCAAAAGCCCACCAAAATTATAAACATTGAACTTTTCTTGAATCTTGGATGGTAGTTGGTACATTATGAGTCGTTCCGTTCCTCACTATGTGTTGTATACGGGCCAGACTATAGTTTGTTAATACATTTTTCTTCAACGTTTTGTAAAAACATAATTTTTAAAACATTTAATTTTGAACTTTATATTGTCTTTTTCTTGTGTTTCAAAATTCCTTTTCAGGTTTAAATTTAAGAAAGTGTTAGTATTTACTGTGTTAGATTTATAGTGTTACGACGCCCAATTGGTACCATCAGTGAAGCAGTTAAACAAAAACGAACAGTAAGTATGGATATTGTATTATTCTCCGTTTGAAACAGTCATTTTGAACCCTTATTTGTGAACGTTTAATATCAATTTTGGAAAGTATAATAAAAGTCCGTTATAAAGATGGATCATTCACAACACACCGGCAATTTTAAAAACAATAGAAGCTTCATTTTAAAGACGCATAGATATGTGTGTCAATTAAAATGGGCAACATGTGGAGCACTTAAAATATTTTTTTCTATGCAATAATGCTATTCCATTTTTGAATTTTGTACTTATTGCTCAATAAACCAAAAATGGTTACAAATAACCAGAGACGTACATACAAAAAATGTTGGTTTTTATTCCTTCATTATATGGTCGAAAAATATACAGAATGAACAATTTGAAAAAAATGAGGAAATTCAGTTTAAAAAGTTCTAAATTGAAAAATAATTTTTAGCCACCCTGTATATTTTTAGGAAGTGAAAATGATTTAAAAACCTCACACAGATGTCTCGTAACTGGTATTTACAAATATTGTTCTTAAAGTTCATAATGGTGACTGTAGCGCATCTGCAGATGGCATTATTTCAACAAAAATCACTATATGCCAATGGCTCGGAGATACTTAATAATAATAATATATAGGCCAGGCGCTAGGTAGTTGAATAAGGGAATAATTCTCAGAAAGCGGGAAATTGTTTTAATCGCTATATTTGTAGTTTGTCTTTAACATACCAAGTATTCCCCATCGTGCGAGGTCTGCCTTAACCGCCATATTTCCAAAATGGCTGCAAAAATTCCGTTTCTCGGTTTTATCTCCTGAACTGTTACCTTTTTAAGAAAGAGAGTTACCAATGTTAGTCAGTATTAAATTCTCTACAGAAAAGTTTCTTGGCACTTTTTACCTACAATTAATCATTTCGGAGATACAGGCGCAAAAAGTCCGGCGTATTTGCGTTACGACGAAAAAAAAGTTTCCACCTCAGATATACTGTGCTTCAGGTAATATTTTGCATAATTCTTGCATTTAATTATCTCGTGTCACTACTGTGACGTAGTGGTTAAGTTAGTGAGCGTAGTGACTATGATCACAAAATTCAATTAGCAGCAATAGACATAACGGTTAATTAGATTTCCCTAAGTTCACTGGCGCTAACGACTTTCCTCGAAATCATTGACGTCAGCAACCTATTTAAAATCAATTAGTATTCATAGAATTTAGCCTAGACCATGGACATCAGTGACTTATTTTTTGAATTAGGTTATAAATTCTTCGGAAAATAATTAAGTCTAGGTAAGCTGTTGACATCAATAATGCAGCCTAAATTCTACGAAAACTCTAAATGGTCGCTGACGTTATTAGTAGACATGTTGTAGGTTTGTCAAGATTATTCACTAAAAATAGTTTCAATCTCGCATCTTTATCTTCGACTCAGGCAGCTACGTCAGCATTATCTGCAACCTTATCGCCAATTTCAGAAATAGCACGGAAACAACAAAAGACCGTAAAACTGGGGCTGAAAAAATTTGAAATATGGTTTACTTCCCATCACAACCACCGAGGATCCACAGGTGCTCCTGAAAACTATACCTTCTAAATGTTCTAAAGGCTGTAATGTAGCTTGCGGTTGCAGAAAAGTAGGTCTTCTATGTTCTACTATTTGCGTTAATTGCCGAGGACAATCAGAACATCAAGGACGTAGAAGAAACAGAAAATTACAATGACGAAATCGACGTTCGGATGGAGCATGTAATGCATAGGGAAACCCAGGAAGAACAAGTCTCAGACAAGAAAAGTGAAGTGGAAGTTGAAAAACGAGTAGAGGAAGCTTTAATATTGAAAGGGATTGAAAAAAATGTATTGAAAGGGATTTAATGGACTAGGCCTACAGGGGATACCACGCAAAAAACGCGCCACTTACTCTACCGCATAGTGGAATGGAAACGAGTATTAAACATAAAAAAATGTTCAATGCAGAAAGACAGTAATATTTAATAATAAATTAAATATTTATGTCTGATTACCTATTAAATGCAAGAATTATGCATAATATTACCTGAAAACACAGTATATCAGAGCTGGAAATCCTTTTTCTTCGTAGTCGCTCAAATACGCCGAATTTGTCGCACCTGTATCCCCAAAATGGTTAATTGTAGGTAAAAAGTGCTAAACAACTTTTCGGTAGAGAATTTAATACTGAATAATAATGATAATAACTGCCTTACTCAAAATAGTCAACAGTTCTGGAGATACAAGCAAAAATATTAATTTTGCCGCCATTTTGGCATTATGGCGACTAACGCGGATCTCGTGTTAGGGGAAAGCTTGGTATGCTAAGGACAAACTACAAATAACGCGATTAAAACAATCCGATTTCTGGAAACTATTTCCGTGTTGGGCCGCCTTTTTGCCCTAGCGCCTGGCCTAATAGAAGTAAAAGGAGTTCAGAAAGAGGTGTCCAAAAATATACTTATATTTATAGGATTCTATTTTTAAAAATGGCACTTGGTCCAGTACAATCGTCTTGGTTCACCATGTATATTACGGTGGGTCGAAAATTTTTTTTCTACAAATGTATTTGAAAAGAAATATGTATAAATATATTTGTGTGGAAAAGTTGTCATAGGCTCATTAGTACGCATGAATAATTTCATAATTTTAGTAAACTATTTACCTGGGCCCCCTGGGCCCTAAATGGACCAAATTTTATCTTCGAGAAATCAATTAAATATTAGTGAGGAAATGGTATTTCATAACTTACTGAATATCAAAAAAAAAATTCCATGTTATTGCTTTAAGTTTAGCTGAGTCCTCTGGCTTTAAATGTACAATTTGCCTAGACCGCCAAAAAGTGCAATTTGCTCCGTGTTCGATTATGTAAAGGACATTGATCCCGAACAGGCTGTTTTATTACCCACCCACGAGGATGTAAATAAATGTTATCACAGCGTTCCGTTATCATTAAAAGGCGAGGGAAGCAAGCAGCCATCTACACGAGAAGTTGCCAAAAATGTTGAAAGAATCTGAACCCGAGCTAATCTTACGATTATGTTGCATAATCCGATATTAAGTAAAATAACAGCATATAATATAAAGTACCAGAATGTAGTAAAACCAATAAATGGAAGAAATACAACTTTTTTAAAATCAAAGTTATTAAACTTTAAATCTGATGCTCAGAAACTATTTGATAATTGTTCTTGCGAATGTGACAATGATTCATGCGATTGTAACTGTGAATGAATACGCAAAGTACCAAAGAATGAATTGGCATTTTTATAAGACCAAAGAAATTAAAGGAAAATGGGAGTTGGTGGTGTAGATAAGATTGTGGCATAGCAGTTGCAGAAAATAATGGAAAGAGAAGCAACAGGACTACCAGAATATTTCAAAGTACAACCTCAAAACCTGAAAAATATTCGTCCGACTGTTTAGACAAGTTCTGATGAAGACGATTGATTAATACCGCAAATGTAGTTAATCTAACAGGCATCTTAAACCACAGCGTTGCAAAAATTGCAACAGCTATATTAGAGAATATGAAAGTTGTTTCTTCAGAAGATACTTTTAAAATTATCGGACAAAAGCAAAGTAAAGAGAGGAATAAAAAACTAGAACGTTGGTGCAGCAGAACTCCTTAGGCAGCTACCTCCTCGTGGTGAGTGAGTGAGGATTTTTTTAAATTAAAGTAATATAAATACTAAATTAAAATTGATTTTACCTAATACCCAATTAAAAGAATTCCGAATTAAGCAAAAGGCTGCGTTTTCTTATAGGAAAAAATCTTAAAGTCAAAAGGGGCCCGGCTAAATGTTGAACAAAAAGGTTTATATTTTTTATGTAAACGGTTAGATCTATAATTTAACTATTTTCAAATAATAAAACAAAAATTTTGTAAAAAAAATATTTTTTTAAGGGGCCAGGGGGTCGGCTAAATATTGAAATATATCGCCCAGTTTTTTTATAGGCTTTTTCTATAACATTATACAGCCATTACGTAGTAATATTATTGTTTTAGCGTTTTTTGGTCCACCCTAATGTATATTCGAACATAATTTCCAGTTATGTACTTTTTATGTAGTTTATCTGTTTTTTTTTATTTCTAGCTACCGTAGAACTAGAAGCTATTGAAGCCGGACACACTATTAAGTATATTGTCATTCATGGAATACTTGATAAAATGTCAAAAAAAAAAATATTGGGTACATTGTGCTTATTTAAAAAAATAATAGAGGCCATAATATTGACATACCGACATGACCATGATAAGCAGGTACTTAAGTAAATCCGTATCTTTCACCACCCATCTGTGTGCTTTCCTGGTACGAAACTCTATAAGGTGACGATATAGTTTAAGGATTACAGCTCCGTAACATATGATGAACCCCACTTCTCTCGTCCAAGGTTCTAATAGACATTGTATTACTGATGGCTCGAAGAATTTAACTACCACCTGAAAAAGAGAATTAACCTTAGTTCAGTTATAGTTAGCACAAGTTACACGTTTTAGGAAAAACTATTATTTATTTTAGTTATTTATTGATTTATTTCTCCGGCGGATTTTTACAATGTAACCACTGGGCAACTAAGTAGATAAGCAAAGAGAGTTCTAGAACGGAAGTGACTGTGGATGGCATGTGTCCATCGGGAGAGTCCACGAGGCGATCTTTTGGTTATTGTCGTTGGTTCTTGTGGTGAAGAATAGTGTGTAGAGGCTGCTGGTGGAGTGTAAGAAGTGAGCTTCTGGTCATTGTCGTTGGTTCTTGTGGTCATTGTGTAGAGGCTGGTGGTAGAGTGCAAGAAGTGGGCTTGTGGTGATTGTCGTCGGCGTGAAGGATTGTGTGGTCAGTGTCTAGAGGCTGTAGGCGGGCTGCTTGTTTTTGGTTATAATTTGAGAGTAATAAATTTAGCGTGATGTAAATTAGTCGTCGTGATAAGAAAACGGCGAGGCATGGACGAGGACAGGATGTGATAAGAAAATCGTGGTACTGTGTAGAAGTCAACAAATTGAAATTTTTATCATTGGCGTCGGTTGAGGTGAGTATATTAATTATTATTGTGATGTTTGAATGTAGTAGTCAGAGGCGTACATAAATTTAAAAAATAAATATGTTGAAACCAGGATTAGAAGCTGGATCAACTAGTAATAATTAAGCAGCAAGTATATTTGAGGAGAAAATAAGAAAACAATAAAAGTTATAGAAAGTATTTATTCATGTTACATTATATTTAATAATATATTCACATTACTTTATTATATTTTTCTGAATAATTCTAACTATACATTTTACTATTAGCAGAGAAGAACAGACTGTAATGTAATACAGCAAACCTGATACCTCATCACCGTAATTATGCTTTTCAGAATTTGGAGTGTTGGAAGGAGGTACAGTAGAGGATGCATAATTTAATTTTTTCCAAAAGGTTTCGCCCATCATATTATCTTGAAATTGTATTCTTAATTTGTATTGAATTGTATTGTATGGCATGGTGGTTATAAAAGTAGGTATATTATTAGCCATATATGGAGTCATTCTCGCCCTATTTGATGGCCAACTATCATTTTTATTATCAAAACATACATATACTTCTCGCGAGTTATAAGGTTGATGTATGTACAGGATATTTTGTAGCACCGCGTGTAAAATTATGAAATGTGAACTTATCAGCACCATTGTTAGCATCAAACTAACATTTATCTAGTAAATCCATGTAATATAATTGAGTTAGACTTAACCTTATCGATCTATCTCTAGTATTCCTCATAGTATGATAACTTTGATAACAACATTTTAATTTGGGTAAATACACCTTCGTTGGGACAATCAATTCCAAACAAGCTCATATGAAAGGACCCAGCCTTTGTTAATTTATTTAAAAATTCGTTATACTCGTAATATGTTTGATTTCTGAAAAAATACAAATTTCCATTAATATATCTAAACGAGCCATTTACATCTGTCGGTATACCAGGGAATAATTCATTAATTAGTCCGTGAGCTACAGACTTCATAATACATTCATCAAATTGTATATAGTAGTAGTTGTTATAAAATATATATGTTTTACCAGAATATGTAGCGAATATGGTATTGATCTTTTTCCCTTTTGAAATTCCTAAATTTTCGATAGATTTCCCCGACCATCCGCTCTTAACAGTAAAGCTAGGAAAATCGAGTAAATAAACCAAATTTCCGCTAATTATTAGAATATCGCCTGAGGGCCTTTGGTAAATGTGAGAAATCATAGACAAAAATGGTAAATATTCACGAATTTTAACCGGTTTTCTATATTTTTGGTCACCTACTTTTATAACCCACAAGTATTCATCATTAAAGATATACATGTGGTGATTTGAGGTAATTAAAAATTTATTTGGAGTAATGTGACACAAATCAGGTGGTATAGCAGGATCCATATTTCTATGAGTAGTGGTAGTGGGTTTTATGGTTGTAGTCATTCTGCGTGTCATCATCGTCATTGTAGAGGGCTTTGGTGTTGGTGGACCATATAAAGCTTGAATGCCCTGAATATCATCATTAGATAAACTGTTAACATCATCTTGATAATAAGCGTACATAATTGAGCTAGGGTCTGAGCTGTGATGCAGGCCTAGAGTATGGCCTACTTCGTGCAATAAAACGTTGAATAAACTAGGCTGCCCATAAGGTGGCTTACTTTCATGACCGAGATACCATGGCTCGCTTATATCTATATGAACTTCAACACATTTATCATTATTTGGGTATGATGCATGTGCCAGTGTGTTGGAGGGTCCATCGAAGGGAGTTCCGCAATTACCTTTTTGACATTTAACGTGGTTTTTATGTTGGAAAGGATGGTTTGCATAGGAAATTAGAATATCTGGGTTTACTGTGGAGTATCTAAATGTCAAACTTGACACATTTTGCCATGCTCTGAATACTTCTGTAGCGACCCTTTTAGAATCAACATCTGCTAACGGAAAATACCAAGATAAAGAAGATTTATGCCACATATCTACATAAAGGTTGTATGCTGATATTCGGTCACCTACTCCACACCGAGGTTTTTGCATGAATTTAACTGTTTCAACGTTTAATTTTCCATCTACAGTTAAATTATAGTATTAATCACGCCGTCTTCAAATGCTGTTACAGACTCGTCAGCTTCTTCCAAGTACCCATAATGTTGTAGAAATTTCACAGCCTCCCCACGTTGGAGCGTTCCAACTCCGTAAACTGTTTGAAGTACACAGGTGAGAATTATCAAGTTCATCCTGTTATTGTCTGGAATATACTGAGTATTTAAGAACCAAGATGATTTTTTTAAAACAAGTCTTGCGCTTGAGCATTTTTCCATTCACATTATAAATGAGTAAGAATTAGGCGGCGTTGACATATCCCTTCTGATGTATGAAAACGTTTTAAATTATTAAACACTTTACAATCCCACATCAGTTCTTCATCTTTCGATAACAATGTTTCGGGAGAAACTATATCCATCTTTTGGAATCTGGACAACATACACTGTTTATCCTCATAAAATTTTATAAGCTCTTTTAACTTTTCCAACTGCACGCAATGTCTTTCTAACTTCACTTTTAACTCCAACATGATGCTTTTAGATCTAATTCGGTACTAAACGCTGGAAGAAATATGTATGCCTAAAGAGAGGAGTGGAGTGGGGAAAGAAAATGCATTTATAATATATTTTTTTATTATTATTTTGGTAAAGAGGAATACAACCAATTATAAAGTTTAGTACAATTTCTTAAACTACACATTGATTTATTATTCAAATGATTAGTACAATAAGGCGTATCTTTAATAAAATTAGGTAGAGAATTATTTTCACTAGCCAAAGTCTCCACGTTGATAATGGTGGGTATTGATGAAGAGGACTCCGCCAATGTGCACAGCTTATTTTCGAGAAACTGTTTCTTTTGATAACCTTTCACATATACCATAAAAGTATTGCTATTTAGTAGGTGATCCTGTAATATGTTATCTAACTCGTGATAGTTTATGAAACCACTTTCATATTTCAAGCCATGATGATAACGTTCTAAATATCCTATCTGTTTTCGTAGCTGATTGTTTAAGGTGTTGATTGGGAATGGGGGCTTCAACAGGTAATGAGCTGTTTGTTGACCACTAATAAATGTTATTTCTTTCGGATGAAAATCGGGTAAATTGAGTCCCTGAATATCAACGATCATTATCATCATGATGACAATTTGAAGCAGACTGAGAGAAAAACAGATATATATATCTTATATGGCATTCCTTATGATTCCACTAAGCGGTAAATATTCCATCACGCGATCGTGAATAATTATACAATATGCTCTGGTATTATTTGGGAACGCTTTCCTACTTTCGATTTCTAATTTGATATCGACAGTAGCTGATTTTATCGAATCGTTTCTTTTAGAACAATCAATAACGAATAAGGCGCGCTTATTGAAGGCCACAAAGTCTAACATGGGCTTGTTATTTGAAGCGAATATTTTGGAAAATTGCGTGTACATGTGATAAGCCTCAGTGTACTGTCGAGAAGAAAAATCTATTTTCAAATCTTCGTACGGATAATATTCCGAGTTTATGGTCAGCCTTATATTCCGCACATCAATATTATCGAAGTAGGTAATATCCTTTCTTTTCTGATCTTTACGATCTGTTTGAAATGCTACGATAACATATCTAGGACTTTCTACGTTAGTGCAAGTTTTAACTGACCAAATTTCTTTTGTAGCCCCTTCCGTTAGAGAGGGCAATTCATGAATTTCCCACTGTCTATAGGGAAGGAAAATCGGTTTACCTGCGTTAACATTATTTAGTAATGCAATTCTTTTTTCATCATTTAAAAACACATGTTTAACTTTAAGTTCAATATTTGTTATGGTTAATTCTGCTACTGTATCATCTAGCCATACTTTATAACAATTAACGTCCGTTCGAGCTCTGACCAATCTTATAATCTGTCTTCCAAACACAACTCTCTTATAGTCTTGAAATATCCCGAGTAAATGACTTAGGGGAATTCTCAGGAAAAATGTCATTTTTGCATCATCGTAAGTTACTAGCTGACCTTCAGGAAAATTCCATCCTGCAATACTAAGTGTATCATCATCTCTACCATAGCACAGATAACTTCTCACCAGGCTTACGGTACCCGGATCTCTTACTTTATCAGCATCTTTACCACTCAATTCATAGCCAGCAGAATCGAACATGTATGCTCCAGCATTATTAGTGAATTCGACAATTCCATTACCAGCAGTTTTCTTCAGCGTTCCTTCAATGCATAAAGCCGCCTCATGCATTAATAATAGAGCATCTTGTTGATGAATTACAATTTCAATCTCATCATTATTTCTGAACGACTTAACGAACGGGTGGTACGTTCGAGTTTCTTCTCTGATGATGGAATTATCAAAGTGCGGATCTTGGAACAACTGTAGTTCTTCTAACATCGTAACCCAGAGATTTCAAATACAAGATATTTGCTAGCGTTAAAGATGACACCTTCTTATTCGAACGCTCGATTGGCACCGAATGAGACCGATTTGAAAAGTTATTGTTTAAGTACTTTGATGGTATAATTATTAAGCCCATAATTTTTTCAATTCCAACCTTATAATAATTTCCTCACCTCTAAAATTAACAGGTTCAGAGTTTTGATCCAGTATCTCCAAGGTGATATTATGTATCTCCCGTTTGTTATTTATTGGAAGGAATATTAGATTGTGCGGTTCTATATCTATAGCATAACCTGGATTCACAGACGGGGCGAATTCGAAAATCGTATGCGATGGCTTATTATTGTAAAACGCTCCTGTGGTGATATTACAGTCTACGTGGATCGTTATAACCTTCACTATTTGTACAGGTAAATCAGATTGGTGTAAAATATTGGGCTTTAACTCGCGAGCTGAATAGCCCAGTAAACTGGCTAAACTATCGGTAGGTACGAAATTTATCTCGTGCTTGCTCTTAATTTCACACTTGAGTGTATTATTGTTGGGTTTCAAGGTGAAGTGATCGTTAGGGTCTTTTACACCCTTCGGTATAATTTTATTCTGTAGATATGCTTCAATATCACTTATTTCATAAGATCCGGTCGGAATCGAAATTACTTTTTCTTTAGCTCTATCACCCAATTCCCAATAGTAAAGCTTGTTATTTACACCTTCCTCGATATTGGGAATACTATTGTAAGTGTGCAAACCGATAAGAGCTAACGCGTAATCGTACTGAGGATTCAATTCAATGGGATTATAAAAGTCGATAGAAAGAGTAGCACCTCGACCTCTTATCGTGAATATCTGAGACATAATGAATGAAACTTATAGGATATCATCGTTTTTATAGAGAAACTCTAAGCATAAATGTCCGCAATTGATCGTATTGAATTTTTGGTAACTATCGTAATTAAATCGTATTTTACATTTATCACCAAAGTAACGTATTAATTCTACTGGAGGCTTAAGCGCACCGAAACTATCAAAATAACATACACAATAAACATTATTATCACACTTCTTATATGCTACCCAATGCGTGCCAGGCCCTTCTTGCCTATCGAGATTAATAATGGCACTTTCGAATCTTCTAGGAGTGTGGGGTAAAGAGTCACGCATAAAGACGCCTCTAAAATATGGAATTTTCAATTTTTTAGCATACTTTATCAAATCCACATCAAAGAGGGCTCTATTGGGTAGCTTCACTGGGAGTTTTTTTGCTGCTTTTTCAGATAAAGTCCCAGTCCCTTTTTATAAGGCTTTAAATACATCCCCGATCCTCGTTTTCCTAAAGCTATAGCCTCCATAGTTTTGTTATGTCTCTCAGCCTCTTCTAATTTTTTCTTTGAAGCTTTAGCATCTACGACAGCTTTGGCTACTCCAGCAGCACCACCTGTCAAGGCCCCTAGGGCACTCAACCCCGCAAAGATTGGTATCAGTGGTAAAATACCGCCGGTCTTTGGTAGTGGTAACACACGAGGTGTTTTGATCTTTTTTCGACCGCCCGCATCTTTCACAGCTAACCTCGCTACTTTTACAGCTATACCAGCATTTTTTCTTAAATTGTTATTGTTAGGCTCTTAAATAGTTTCTTAACTTTGCTTATGGCTTTTTTAAAACCAACAACTTTTCGAGATGTTCCTTTGTGAGGACGATGACGTCTAGCACCCATACCTGTCTTTCTTTTAACTTTCATCGTGTTAACAATAGCCCAAGCAGCAGCTTTTTCTTTCCAATTAGCGTCTTTTGACTTGACTCTTTCCCAAGCACGCTGCTCAAGTTCGTAATCTGCCCTATGGCGATCTTGTAAATTAGAATTTTTACTGTAGGCTATATCGTGTTCTCGACAACTTCGATCAAGAGCGTTTATGCCAGGATCACCTCTCCGTAATCGTTTTTCCAACTTAGTGCCTGGACCGCAATACTGATACCCCGGTATATGCGCTTCAAATAGCAATTTATTTATCAGAGAATTTACTACTCCGCTACCCTGCTTCAACATCAACATCTAAACTAATACTGAGCAATAATGTGAAGACTAAGTGTATATAAAAGCTGTTACCCAACATTAAAGTATAAGTCTACGATGCGACTTCTTAAACAACGGGTGTCACTTCCAGTGGAGAACTTGGACGTTTTCTCACAATGTCCCACAACAGAAAAACACAGTCCACTATTTCCTAGCGCTTTAAGAACGATTATATGCGGTCCCAGCGGTGCAGGGAAAACAAATTTATTGCTAAGTTTATTGTTCGATCCTAATGGTCTGTGGTTTGAAAATGTATACGTCTATTCCAAATCTCTATACCAACCCAAATATAAATTGCTGGAAGATGCGTTGAAAAAAGTGAAAGGTGTCAGCTATTTTCCGTACACAGATAGCGAAGGTATAATCGATCCTTCCGAGGCTAAAACTAATTCCATATTCATTTTCGATGATGTGGCTTGCGATAAACAGGATAAAATAAGAGCCTACTTCAGCATGGGTAGACATAAGCTTGTCGACTGCTTCTATCTATGTCAGACCTATACACGTATCGGCAAATACTTGGTCCGAGATAACTGTAACTGTATTATTCTATTCAAGCAGGACCGCATGAACCTTAAACATGTTTATGACGATCACGTGACTCCAGACATGACTTTTGATAAATTTGAAAAACTATGTGCGGCATGTTGGAATGATAAATATGGGGTATTGGTAATAGTTAAAGATTTTGATTTAAACAAGGGCCGCTATCGTAAAGGATTTGATCAGTATATATGTATATGATACGTCATACGGCGTTATTACTGTTCTACACGTTAGTAGATACAGACCTGTAGAAAAAGCTGTACCTATACCGTACAGACCAGTAAAAAAGCTGTACCTGTACCGTAGAGACCAGTAAAAAGCTGTACAGACCAGTAGAAAAAATGAAATATAAGAAAGTATCTCTGGAGAAATATAAAGCAATCAAACCGCGCGCACACGATTTAGGAAAGGAGAAGTTACTTAAAAGAAAAATTAATGAAGTGTCAAGAGCCATCAGAAGGAAATATTTGGCTTTAAAGCTGGGAAAGGCTGAAGAAGATGATTCTCTCAATCGTTTATTGAAACCAATTATAGAGCCATTACAGGACATTAAAATAAATACAACGAAAAGCATGACGGCGGTGGGGTCTGTAGTAAAATCTGAAGTAGATGAAAAACCATTCAAGTTCAAGCGACAGATACCATCACCACCACCAGTTAAATTTCTACGTGATGAGGAAGTTTTTTCTGAAAAGATCTTGAAAAAGAAGAAGAAGAAGCAGAAGCGGATCTGACATTTGATGAAATTAAAGCGCAATATGATAATCTAGTTAAACATAATAAACCTGTTATAGATGAATATCTGGAACAATTTCCACCATTATCGAGATATTATATTGCGGAATTTTTCACAAACAGTGATAGCTTTGATCAAACTTCTGGCGCTCGTTTTGATTTTTCAACAAATAAATTATTTATAGGCAATAAAGAACTGCAAATAGAGGATAATAATAACATAGTGATCGACAATAGACCATACCAGGGTACTAGAGGTTTATATGAACTAATATTTATGAAAAAACCTCAAGGATTCAATGAAACCGATTTAAAAAGTTACAAAGAAATTCTAGAATTAAGCAGTGCTCACAAACGCGATTACAATCCGCAGGGGCAAATCAAGGGTCATAAGTACTACAAATATAAGAACGTAATAAAACCTCTATTTGATTTAAAAACTAGGAGTAAGTCGTATCATGCCCCGTCGAAAAGCGGATCTGGCATGGCTGCTGTTTACAATGAAAAACCAATAGAATACGTTTACTGGGATGATGTAAATGAACTTGTTGATAGGCTAAAACTTTTAATGACCTCAAAGAGTGCTGGAAACACAGACTCTCACGATAATGAAATTTTGAGTATTATATCAGAACTGAAGGAAATAGGTGTTATTGCTTAAATATTTGTGATTTTGCTACTTAACCTCATTTACAATATGCCTGTAGATAAGTTCGGTAGGTCTAATATAGACCGCGATGGCGCTCCGAGTAGTAGTTCCCATTTACTTTCACCTTATCGACATGGTTTCATTTTCACCAAGGATGGTAATATAGATGTGGAAAATCTGAAACTATGTAATGTTAAAGGACCTACAGAAAAATTTGACTGCGTCAATAAGCAATATGTCGATAATGCTGATGAAAATTTAACAAAGAAAACAAATACTATAATAAAGGATATTGTAAAACAGCAAGAAAATTTAACAAATAAGATAAATACTATAATAAACGTTATACCTGATATTGTAAAACAGCAAGTTGACTTAAATTCGATAGTCTATAACCGTAAGTATGAGAGTGAAATTAAGGACACTCGCGCTGCTAATACGAAATATGTGAATCATGCCATTTCCATGATAAAAAATGATTTTTCCACAGCATTCGATGGCTATAGTACGTCCTCGTTAAAATATATTGAAACGATCGTGAAAAATTTCCGAGATGAGATGACTAACCGTGATGAAGCTCTAAAAATCGCACTTAATTCCATAGAATCTTCCATTGCAACACTGAAGGAAGAAAAGGATGCTGTAGAACAGCTGACAAAAAATATTGAAAGGGAGCTAAATGAAGTCAAAAATGTCATTCGTTTAGATATAGGCAATCCTATACCTAAAAAGCCAGTTCACTGATGACTGGCGAGTGCTTCATAACCATTTTGAACATGAAACATACAAAAGAAAAAATTCAGGTGATAAACGAACTCCATAAACCAGCTAGAAAAAATTTCAAACGTAGGCGCACCATAATAAAAGGTTTTGATGATCTTTGGCAGATGGATTTAGCTGTAATGGGTCATGCGCATCAAAATGGCAACTTTAGATATATATTAGTGATGATTGATTGTTTCTCAAAATTTATTTGGACTAAACCTTTAAAAACTAAATCGGGAAAAGAGATAACGCGAGCTGTTGGTGATATCCTCAAAGACAGCAAACGAACACCTAAAAATTTACAGTCAGATTCCGGTACCGAATTTTATAATGTCGGCTTCAATAATCTGATGAAAAAGCATAACATTAATCATTATAGTACGTTCAGCATTAAAAAGGCTGCGATTGTGGAACGTGTTATAAGAACGCTAAAAGAGAAATTGTACAAATACTTTAGTTTGAACGGAACGCACCGATGGCTTGATATACTCCCACAAATAACGGATAATTATAATAAACGACGTCATAGTACTACAGGCATGAAACCTTGTGAAATAAACAAAAATAATGAGAAAAATGTTTTACATTCCACATATAACCACATTAAAATGGCTACAGATCCGAGAAAATTTAAAGTCGGCGACCTTGTTCGTATCAATAAATATAAACATGTGTTCGAAAAAGGATATACACCCAATTGGACAACGGAATTATTCAAAATCGTTAAAGTGCACATTACCAATCCAATCACTTACCTTCTTCAGGATTTGCGCGGAAACCCCATCAGCGGTGGATTTTACACCGAAGAACTTCAGAAAGCTAAATACTCTGACATTTATTTGGTGGAAAAAGTATTACATAAGCGTGGTAATAAAGTTTTTGTTAAATGGCTAGGTTTTGATAAATCTCACAATAGTTGGATAGACAGCTCAAATAAGCTCTGATGTGTTTCGATTTACAGGTATTTAAATGGGGAAATGTTTCAAACCGCTCGATATAGGTAATTTAACATTGATTCTTATAGAAAACCCATACAAATTCAACTCAACCAGGGGCCTTTTGAATCACCGCAGACAACTTTGCCGGTGAACTTATAGAAATAAGCAGCAAGGCTTTTAGTACTTATTGAAACATGGCATCAATCACTCCTAGTCCCACGTTCTCCGAAGATTTTGATCATTGGCAAGAAATTGATCGAATTACTGACCAATATCAAGTGGTGATACAAAATGAGAAAAAATATATTTATGAAAGTGCGTTTTCTGTTGATAAATCCAATTATAAAATAATAACAGGATTTAGTGCTGCTAGAAACAATATTCCAGCTGTAAGAATATTAATGGCTGCTAATGAACTCTTCAATAAAACCAATCACATTTCCTTTAGTGCAGAAGAATGGTATGACTTTATTACTTACCTTAAACAATTTTCCAATGACATTGTTGCTGCTGGTGTTGATGTTAACGATAGTGGATTGGGGGAGGAGGAAGAGGAAGAGGAGGAGATTCGGTTTTCAAATTATGTTATCAAATTATCAACATTTATGGGTACTAAGATGTTAAAAGTGACTAATGGTTTTGCCACATTTTATATATCTGGAAATACTGTGCGTGAATTTATAAATATAAATGAACTTGTCCTATCTAATATGAATGTATTACAAATCTTAGACTTTGCTAGTTTTTACAATAATTTCTTGAACGTTACTAATAATATACTATGTGAATCTAATTACGAACTATGTCCAAAAAAGGTGATGTTATATTTATGTGATTTGTTACCAAACTCTATTCAAATGTATTGTATTCGTGAAAATTTATTTTTTAATAGAAATAAGGTTATGAATGATTTAGATAGAAAAATTCTTGAACGTTACTAATAATATACTATGTGAATCTAATTACGAACTATGTCCAAAAAAGGTGATGTTATATTTATGTGATTTGTTACCAAACTCTATTCAAATGTATTGTATTCGTGAAAATTTATTTTTTAATAGAAATAAGGTTATGAATGATTTAGATAGAAAAATGTTTATATTAAATGCTTGAATAAATACTTTTAAAAATATATGCTCTTTTATTATTTAGACAGTAGTTCTTTGCTAGTCATAGAAAATGGATGTTCAGTATGAGAAGAGATTAAAAACATTTGAAAATTGGACATCAGTATTTCCAAAGTATAAAATTGCTCTAGCCGGTTTTGTTTATACCAATCAAGATGATATAGTTAAATGTCCAATATGTGAACTTGAATTGTGCAATTGGTTGGTAAGTGATGATCCCACAGCAGATCATCTGAGATGGAGTCCTGACTGTCCGTTTTTTAGTGATGTCGACGACACATTATTTATTAAGAGAAAAAGGATGCCGGTTTATGGAGATAAAATAACTTTAGAGAGTCGTATGAAGACATTTGAGGGCTGGCCACTTCAGTTGAGCCAAAAACCGGAAGAATTGGCTAGAGCAGGTTTCGACTATACCGGCAGAGGGGATCAAGTTATGTGTTTTCACTGTGGGTTAGGCCTGAAAGATTTTGAGCGTGGAGCTGACGTATGGGAGTATCACGCCCTCTTTTATAGCAAATGTGAATTTTTGCAACTCAAGAATGATTTGCCACCGTTGGCGGTAAAAGAAATATCGTTATCGGTAAAGGAAGTCCAAGTTAAACAAGCTGAAACCTGCAGTGACAAACTGTTATGTAAAATTTGTTTAGAAAATGAATCTTGTGTGGTATTTATGCCCTGCAAACATATGGTTTGTTGTAGTGATTGTTCAGTTAATTTTGATAAATGTATTATATGTAGACAAAAAATCAATTCTTTTTTGAAAATATTTATATCATGAATAAATATATAATAAGATTATCAACTGTTTTATTTTTAATAAATACCTAGAAATAAAACCCAGAGAGTAAAGTTTTATAGTGTTTTATTTGAAACATACATATCAAACTTACACAATATAAATTTTATTAAATACGAAGAGCGAGAGCTGCAATAACTTACCATAATATAATATAATATAAAAATAGAACTAATAATAAGTACATTCTATTTTAGGTTGATTTTCACATATTGCGGTATAAGCTAATAAACTAAGTTTTTTTGGATTATAGAGCTTGTGTATATTACTTGAGCGTAAGACATATTTTAGAAACCGACTAGTTTTTATTGTGCTCTTGTATAGATCAGTTCCATTTCGAGGAAATTTTATCATTCTTAATTCACCACGCTCAATAATATATATACCTACTTTACATATTTCCATATCAAAATTTTTCAAGATATTAAACACAAAATTTTCATAGTTACCAAATTTTCCAATAGAAATTTCATTAATAATTTCATTTTTGAAGAAAAAATGTGGTGGAATTTTTATTGTATATGAATTTGAGTTCTCTACAAAAATGTCAATATCCTTATATTCTATTGTTCTACTAATTAAATATGTAGCAAAACCACCAGCAATGCAACATTTGTTATTAACTCTTATTCCATTTACTACTTCAAGTGCAACTTTAAGCTGTAACTTTTTTGGTTCAGTAAGATGATTCACAAAAAATGGTTTGCTGATGAAATTAATATGCTGTGGCAGTAAGTCCATAATTTAAAGCTTGTGATTCGAACTAAAACATAAAAATTATTCCATCATAATTGAGTAGTGACCCCACGGTAATGTGTCAGTAGAGTCCCTCAAAAGATATCGTTTATCATCATAAGGGCTTAAAGCAATTTTAGTTTGCTCCACCGAGTAAACATTATGTAAATAAGACTGTATGGATCGTTGAGTTCTGTATATTTCAGTTTTATTCTCCAGACAGTTCTTATAGTCATCGAAGGAAATTTTACTTTTTACAATATTGGTCTTTATCCCTTTCGATTTCTTTATGGTATCTTTCCCCTCAACTTTAAGCGCGTACATCTTTGATCGTAAACCTATGAAATGGGTCATTAAAGTACCGTTTAGCTCATCTTTCATTAGACCGGGAACTTTTTTATTAACTAATGGGATATTGTATCGGTTGTTGGGCTGATAGTCACTCGTATCAAATTTAGCAATATTTTCTTTTATAATTACCTCATAAACATCTTCACATTTTATGTCATAAATAAGGCTATCCGTATCAGTATACAGCAATTTACAAGCATTATTTTCAAATTTTTGTAACATAAAATTATAGTGAAAATCATATATACAAGTTTTCGATATATCTAAAATACATAATCCGATGTATAGAGGCTTGTTGAAAAAAATTTCAGACTTATTTAATTCAATGGCCACTAAGCTCTCGTCAAATATAGCACGACTATGGAAATTGGGGCTAGCGATGTAATTTTTGGCACCATATCGACCCTCCCATTTCGACACCAATTTTACAAGCCGATGCTTACGAATATTTTCCATGGTCTTTCCAAAAACCGCATTAATTAGTAGCTTATATAGCTTCTTTTCAAATTCATTTTTCGAACTGGCGCGCAATTTCGTATTTAAGCCTATGTACGGTTTTAGCCATGGAGATTGTTTAAACTGTAATATGCGGTGAATTTTTACAAGTTTAACTCCCAAGGATAAAGCTTGCTTTAAATTTCTATAGTGTATTACATATCGGGTTTTATTGTAAAGTGTTGTCATCAGTTTTGGTAATTTTGATCCCGGTGGCACTAGGTGTTCTGGACAGAGAGGCATATCTTTATGTTTGTCATGTAGATGTTCCGGATACTCTAAATCAACTTCGAGAATATATCCGTTTTCTGAGTCGTCTGGTACGTCTGTCACGTTAAAATTTTCAAAATTCTCCACCCACCCAAACCCCTTGTGGGGCAAAAAGGCCTCCATTGCCCACCCGTACATGTTATTCACATCAAGATATAATAAATAAGAATTAGGTTTTGATAAATCATATTCTGGCAAAAATTTATTATTAGCCTTAGCATATCTATTACAACACTGACTTACACCACCTCGAATACCATGTTCAATAAATAAAAGCATGTCGATGTCCTGTAAAAGTTCCAACTCTACTTTTGTATACTTTAACATACAATCCCACGTATAACCCGGTAGTGTATAGTAATGTGCCGGATCTAATTGATAAATATTTAAACATTTTTGTCTGAAATTTTCGAAAATATCTGTTAATAAAATTACATCAGTTTTTAGATATAAGTCTGAATATTCACCTAGTGTTTTAATATTAAATTTTTCCCAAACATTCCGAGCATGTTGGTAATCTTCATCGCTTATATTAGAGTCATTTAATTTATTGTAAAAATGTTCTTTTGCCGGCAACTCAGTTTCAGATAATTTTTTAAAAGAATCTATAAAGTCATATGGGAAGACCCCCTTTCTCGTAAGCATATTAAACTTTTCATTATCTAAATCACTAAATTCTTTTTGCAAATTTGTTAATTCCCCCTTTGTTAAATATGATGATAGTTTATCCAGCGATGCGGGCATAAATCGGAAAGAATCGATAAACCGAAATTTTATCATCGAACCTTCAACACTTCTTGTGAACGATATGTATTTTTCCTTATTGATCGGTAATAAAGTGATCTGACCGGTTTTTGCAAGATCTTTGATTAGAAAATGAGCGTCATATCCAGATAAATTATGAAAGACGATCGGTACTGTAAATGATTTCTTAAAATTTAAGTTGCAGTTTTCATGCGCTGGCCCGCGGTATTTACCCGTGAAATGGTTGTGGTCACGTACTTTCTTATCTTCAGGTTTAAATATTGATTCGCAAATATGGCAGTGAGTCGATGTGGCGAACTCTTTTTCCTGATATTCAGAAATGTCCATTAGCATGATAGTCTTTAATTTTGATTCGAGAAATTCACCGATATTCTCTAGTTGTTTTGAAAACCACTCTATACAGTTAAAACCGCGATTGCTGCAATAATATGATAAGCTATCATCATACGAACATTTAAAATATAATCCTGCGCTGAAAGCAGTATGTTTTTGGTATTTTAAAGTTTTAGTTTGGTTAATTTCGGAAAATGGTTCTAGCATTGATTCAAAATCGCAGTACAATATGAACGGTACAGGCTCTTTATAATTATAATTTTTGAACTTTAAAATTTTTTCTTTTGGAAATGATATTTTACATTTATTGACATTTTTACAGTCTACTGTGTGTAAATTTAACTTTGCTTCACTAGAAAAATAATTTAAACATATATCACAGATGTGTAGTTTTCCATTACGTTTACTCATTTGGTTAGATACAAGTCTGGAAAGATCTTTTATCCAACAGAAATGATATTTTATTTCAAGATCGGGAACATCATCAGTACTTTTTTCACGCTCATCTGTATAGCTATCTTGAATCATTAATAAGTTTACATGTTTTTCTAATTTAGTTTTAGTTAAACGAGCTGGTACTGAATGAAAATTATTTCCAACCAACTTTAGCATATAAATATTAACAGAAATGTTATTTTGTTTTTCAAATTTTGAAATTTGTGGTAATGACATTGGAAGCTCAATATTTTTTAAATTCAAAATTTCAGAGTATTAAGGGTATGATGACACTCTATCTGTAGCATTTTTTCCATCAACGGGATGTAAAGCCGAAACTACTGCCCAGGCAAAGCATGCTTCATCGTGATAATTTTTAACGTTGATACATGCTTTTTTTTTAGCTATTTGATCGGGAAGTCTAATAAAAGATGAGCCGTTACCCATTTCAACTTTATTAATATTTATTTCTAAATTCACTATTTTTTGTAGCGCAAACCCTGAATCTTTTTCTTGAAATTCCTCCAATTTATTCAAAATTTTGTCTATAATAAATTCCTGAAACCACAACTTTAAATCAGTGCTGATATCAATTGAAGCATTTTTAGTGTTAAAATATTTAAATTCCATTTCTTCTGAATTAATATTATGTTTAATGAATTCTCCACAAAAACATGCATTTACTTTAATTGTCGGTTGTGATTTGAGAATATTTTTTATTCGTGACTTGAATAGAAAGAAGGAATCATCAAGGAACTGTCTCAGATCTTTATGTTTTAAATTTATTATTAAACCTGAACGTATGCGACCTGAAAATACCAAATTTATATCTACCCATTTAACCCTAGAACTTCTATTTACTCTACCACTCACACCCCATCCAATGTGTCTTAAATTTTTTATTAAAATTTTAACTTGTTTTAAATGTCCAATATTTGTATGAATTTTTCTACGAATTCCAATTGAATTGCGCTTTTTTAATGCTCGGTTAAGCAAACTTAAATGCCTTTTCACTAATTTTAACCACTTTTCTCGACTTATACTATTCTTACACTCGCTCAAAATTTTTGTTACATTTTGAAACTTTTTCACAATTTCATCACTTAAATTACATATATCTAAATCCATTATCAAATTTTATCTAATAATACAATACACTTCTTACAAACTTCTATGCCCGACGAGAGTTCGAATAATTCTAATGCTGTAGTAAGCTTAGGTCGAATATTTATAAATAATTATTTTACTTTTTCAATGTTTTGTGAGTAATTTAACTCCACAAATGTATAAAATAATCGTTTTAAAAAAATTCACTATGTAATAAATAAATGGGAATGTCTACTTTCAAGTGTGTTGCATTATTATAAAAGAATGTGTGCTTTTCAACAAAAAAGCGAATTTTGAACTTCTTTCTACAAATAATACATTTATACATACTATTAGTTATTGCAGCTCCTAAATATTTCTAGCTCTTTATGTGTGAGGATCCGTCCACAGCCCTCTTAAAATCGTTGTGACTCCTCAACTAAAATTTAAAAAAAAAATAGCATTTAGTAAATATCCTCAAAATGTATAAAAAATTACTTACATTCGTTTTCAGTCTGATGTTCAGTTTCAACAAATTCAAAAGTTGATCCTAATGCGGGCTTATTTACGTCTTTCTGACCTTTAAAAATCAAGCTGTATTTTCCAGCAGTGAAATTTTCCAGGTTCTCCTTCATAAAAGGAACCACTCTTTTGGGTAGAAATGTTACGCTATCGTTGAACTCCAACAAAACCGTCGTTCCAAATTTAGTTTTTATTAGCTTCGCTAAAAATATTGGTATAGGCGTATCTACTGGAAGATCCGTTAATTTGATTGTTGGCTTTGATTCTAAAAGGGAGACGGCATTCAGTTCACTTAAGTCCATCTAAAATATTTTATATATTATATTGAGATAAATTGCAATAAAAAATTAATAGAACTTACGTTGAATCAGTAGCGGACACACACACACTTGCTAACAAAATATAACTTAATTCAGCAAAAACTTGGAAAGTAAATGATCTCGATCTCAGTTTATGCTTTTATACTCGCTGAAGTCTACGCCAGTACTAAATGGTATTTTCACATAACGAACTAATGGAATATATTTATCATTCCTGTTCCCTTGCAATATAATTAATTAACGCCCACATTTATTCAGATTGCACTTTTTGTGGTTGTCGTATGCAAATTTGTAAATAACATATCAACGCCCACTCGGTTTTATTTCCTTGCGATATAATTTAACGACCACATTTATTGATATTGCACTTTTTGCGGTTATCCTATGCAAATTTGTAAATAACATATCAACGCTCGCTTGGTTTTATTTCCTTGCGATATCAGTTAATTAACTTCCACTTTTATTGATATGCAACATACATTAATGGAAATTTGTATTTTTTCAGAAATCAAACATATTACGAGTATAACGAATTTTTAAATAAATTAACAAAGGCTGGGTCCTTTCATATGAGCTTGTTTGGAATTGATTGTCCCAACGAAGGTGTATTTACCCAAATTAAAATGTTGTTATCAAAGTTATCATACTATGAGGAATACTAGAGATAGATCGATAAGGTTAAGTCTAACTCAATTATATTACATGGATTTACTAGATAAATGTTAGTTTGATGCTAACAATGGTGCTGATAAGTTCACATTTCATAATTTTACACGCGGTGCTACAAAATATCCTGTACATACATCAACCTTATAACTCGCGAGAAGTATATGTATGTTTTGATAATAAAAATGATAGTTGGCCATCAAATTGGGCGAGAATGACTCCATATATGGCTAATAATATACCTACTTTTATAACCACCATGCCAAACAATACAATTCAATACAAATTAAGAATACAATTTCAAGATAATATGATGGGCGAAACCTTTTGGAAAAAATTAAATTATGCATCCTCTACTGTACCTCCTTCCAACACTCCAAATTCTGAAAAGCATAATTACGGTGATGAGGTATCAGGTTTGCTGTATTACATTACAGTCTGTTCTTCTCTGCTAATAGTAAAATGTATAGTTAGAATTATTCAGAAAAATATAATAAAGTAATGTGAATATATTATTAAATATAATGTAACATGAATAAATACTTTCTATAACTTTTATTGTTTTCTTATTTTCTCCTCAAATATACTTGCTGCTTAATTATTACTAGTTGATCCAGCTTCTAATCCTGGTTTCAACATATTTATTTTTTAAATTTATGTACGCCTCTGACTACTACATTCAAACATCACAATAATAATTAATATACTCACCTCAACCGACGCCAATGATAAAAATTTCAATTTGTTGACTTCTACACAGTACCACGATTTTCTTATCACATCCTGTCCTCGTCCATGCCTCGCCGTTTTCTTATCACGACGACTAATTTACATCACGCTAAATTTATTACTCTCAAATTATAACCAAAAACAAGCAGCCCGCCTACAGCCTCTAGACACTGACCACACAATCCTTCACGCCGACGACAATCACCACAAGCCCACTTCTTGCACTCTACCACCAGCCTCTACACAATGACCACAAGAACCAACGACAATGACCAGAAGCTCACTTCTTACACTCCACCAGCAGCCTCTACACACTATTCTTCACCACAAGAACCAACGACAATAACCAAAAGATCGCCTCGTGGACTCTCCCGATGGACACATGCCATCCACAGTCACTTCCGTTCTAGAACTCTCTTTGCTTATCTACTCAACTAAGAAGCAAAAAACACATGAAATATACATTATAGTCTTAATAATAAATAAGTAAATAAGTAATAACACAGGTGTGAAAAAGATTATGACCAAAGAAATACAACTGGTTAGAAATGATTGTTCAAATTTAACAATAACTATATTTAAGTGCGATATTCTTAAAACTTAAGGTAAGGTAAGCGAGTTAAGTAGAAAAATAGTGAAAAGTTACAAATTTTATGACTATTTAGTAGATTAGTTAGCTATAACCAACTAATCATATTATGTAACGTTGTTGTATACTAAATTAAAAAACACCAATTTAATTTAGTTGTAGAATATTTTAAACGCCCTCTTTGTAGAATCTTGTTCGAATGCTTATGAGTTACGTAATATATACTAAAGTGTAGTCATTTAATTTGGGCATGACGTAATTATAATGTTATCATTTTAACTAAGGCGGTGGTATTATTAAAGGTATCTTATTAAAGAGCCGAGTGGTTGGTGAAATGATATAGCCAGTAAAAGGTAATTTATTGTCCAGTTGAAAACTTAAATTAATGATAGTGCCCACTCTAGTCAAATCAACTTCGATTAATTAATTGAATGCAAATATGAAACATGAAGGCTGCCTCGCGCGGCGGCCTCGCAAGGCGCGCTTTGGAAAGTCGATACCTGCGATTGCTGCGAGGCCGCCTCTGTACCGGCCTGCCTCGATGCTTCGTATAGACGACTATACAGTAAAAAGTGAGTTCAGCTCGCGTTCACACGATTTTATTATCGATTGTTTGGAAACTCTAAAGAAATACTGTAAACTAGTGTAGGAATCTCCAGTTGCTAAAAATCGTAGAGTTATAGCTAGCCTCTCTTTTTTGGTAATTGCTTCTCGCATGTATGTATCCGTTCTGCTTCTTTTTGGAGTAATCAGTGATAATGCATACTCAAAATCGCAATATGCCATGCGAGAAAAATTACACATACATCTCGTATACATTTTCAAGTCGCGTATCATCATATCATGCAAATAGAAATGCTTGTCATAAGAAAAACAATAAAGAGATGTCGACTGCTTTTGCCGGTTTTTAGTTTTATACGGTTTCAATTGTACTCGTATACACTATAAGCGAGTGTAGTGCTTTCATCCACTATCGAGGTTTGCGCCATTCTCGCTGTTTGCGTTTTTTTATAACATAGTTAATAATTATAATTACTGCAGCGGCGGCATTATTTATGTACGTCGACATATTGCCTCAGATGAAACTGAATTGTTCGCATTGGATCACCCTGCCTCGGGCACTTGCACGTTGTTTTGTTAAACATAAATTTCTCGAGAACGGCTTGGTTAAAATGCAATAAGAAAACCTTTTTTATTTCTAATTATCTGAAAATTAGTTATTTATCATAACTTTTAGGAATATGAAAAAATTAAAACGTTGAGGAAAATACTGACAGTCACCCCCTAAAACTACCCCTTAAACCGAAGAGGGGGGTCGACTGATACCGTGTAAACTAGTGTCCGGATGACCCATAACTAAGTTTAAAACATAAATTTAATATTTTAAGGGAGTAGGAAGATGTTATCCCCTTTTTAATGGGTACGTCTCCCTTATTATTCATTTTCGGAAATAAGTTTATATAAAAGACTATCATTATTATTGGATTTACTATCAGCTTCAGAAATATCGGGAGATAATTTTGGACCACTTTGTATATATCGGCTACCGTCTCCACTCCAAGTGAAGCCGAGAGCATACGCTCAAATATTTTCCAGTTGCTAAGGGGACTATAAAACAATGTAACAACGGTAAAAATGGACGACCATTAGAAAACTAATAACAACCGATTTAATTTAAGGTGAATCGTAACCAATAAGCTAACATGGTTAATATTTGTTTTTGCAGTAACCTCCAGATCCCTCACCGAATATAATATTAAATATAAAGAAACTCTGAATCGGTTACAAATTTTTATATATTTTAGGTACATACTTAAAAATTTGCTCGCTAATCGGATAAAAAGTGTAACTGACGTCAAATTTCAATTGCATTTGCCTGCTTTTGCCACTGAGCTATCATCACAAGTGCATGGATTTGTACTCGAGGTGTAGTTTACCAAGATTGTTATTTACTTGGTCAAACTATCGCATGCTCATTAGGCAGTTGTATCCAATAATGCATCTAATATGACTGATGTGTTAGTTAATAGTTGATAATATTATCTCACCTTAATAAACGTTACATATTTTATTATATTGTTCTATTTATAGTGCTCCTAATCTGTAGTTATAAATATGTTAATAGTATAGCGTATTGAAATAAGGAAATAAATAAATATGTATTTGTATTAGCATATATTACGTTATACTTGAGTTAACACGACGTATTAAAAGTTTATAAATTTGAGTTGATATACATAAAACAACCCATTTTATCAGGGTGTAAAACAACTATATATATTGAGTCATCGTAAAGTTACTGCCGTGCCTTCGCAACTTTTAAGTCTATGAACTTGAAAACTTTAAGTTCTGAAACTATATATCATATAGAATTGACATCAAATATCACGGAGCCAATAACTAGACGAGCTTCAAATTGTTTAAAAATATTATTAATAAATATAATTAGTTGGATACAATAAAATTGAAATATAAAAGAGATAAATGTAAAAATAATTACTACTATTTTTAGAAACTTGAACTAATCTCACATTAACAAAAATATCTGATTTCTTTACATTATCACTTCAGTGTGGTCTCATGCGAATTGTTTCACCAATTATGTTATTAAATGAACCTGCGTTCAGACGTCGCAACACAAAGGTAAGAATAATTTAGAGCATGGGTAATACCGCCGCGACAATTTTCAGACTAAAATATATGTCATTGAACTATGTGTACTTGGGTGATCCTTATAAATATAGGGGAAGTTTTTTATAGTTCTTTTTTAACATTTATTTAACGTCGGTCTATTTCCGCTACTGAGTCCTATCACCGACGCCTGTAGACGAGCTACCCTCAACCAGGAATTTTGCCGAACCTCTTCCCTTAAGAAGAGTAGGGATCTTTTACTTGCCTAACATTTAATAGACAAGGGACATCCCCTCCGAAGGATGGTATATCACTTACACAATCCTAGCCTAAGGTTGCATAGCTCCCGCGCAACACTGATATACAAGCCGCTGGAAGATATGTGAGGCGAGGACACGGTCTTTTTTGAAACGATCGCCCATCCAAGTACTAGCCGCGCCTAACGTTGCTTTACATCGCATATCGAAGTATGTACATAGTAAAGATGCATCTATACGCTCGCCCCGTAGTTCTTTTAAATTGTGGTTTAACTATTCAGTAAATAGGGTAGGGTAACTTTCCTACTATTTTAGTTTACTTTTTCTAATACTCCAAATACATAATTTGTTCTTAATTTAAAGAGGCAATTGTAGAAATGGTGACGTCCTCAAGTGGCAGTGACATTGAAACTAACATCAATGTCTTACAGCAGGAAAAACGTTTCGCTTTAGACGAGCCTGAACCTTCGCGGCCAATAGAATAATGAGTACGTCGCGAAATAATCACCACGTAACTCAACACAGTTTTAGATAGATGCAAGATTAGCGACAGGGATGCGGTTCGTTTTTTAATGGCGACAACTGAAGCGTTTGAGGATATTAAGAAAAGTTTGATCATGAACAGGTCTTAAATTCATCGCTATTTAGATCGTTTTCGCCAAGAGAATGCAGAAGATCTGAAGAAATAACTTGAAGCGTTTGAATTAAATGTAGTAGTAGTGCATTGGGATGGGAAACCTCTCCTAGTTTTGACAGAGAAAGATTTTGATAAACTTCCTGTGATTGTTACAAATGGCGATATTAAACAATTACTGGCAGTGCCACAATTAGAAAATGCAATAGGAAACGAACAAGCAATTGCAGTTTATGAAGCACTGAATGTTCGGGGTCTTACTGATAAAGTACTACAAGCGATGTGTTTTGATACAACTGCATCTAACACTGGCAATGTATAGAGCACTTGCCGTATATTAGAGTAAATGCTGGAAAGAGAAATTTTGTATTTATCTTGCAGGCATCATATTTATTAGATTATCCTCAGCAGTGTTTTTTTAATAGAAAACAGGTTCCACAACAACTGGTTCGAGTGTACAGTTTTTCAAACCACGATAGACAAAACAATTTTTTTTTTATACATTTATTTAACGTCGGCCTATTTCCGCTACTGAGGCCTATCACCGGCGCCTGTAGACGAGCTACCCCCACGAACCTCTTCCCTTAAGAAGAGTAAGGATCTTTTACTTGCCTAACATTTAATAGACAAGGGATCGACGGCTTTACATCCCCTCCGAAGGATGGTATATCTCCTATACAACCCTCGCTTAAGTTTGTATAGCTTCCGCGCATACACTGATATACAAGCCGCTGGAAGATGTGTGAGGCGAGAACGCAAAACAAAATTTAAACCCGGAATTCACGATAAGATACAGAAGCATTTACAACAGAAGGACATAGAAGATATTGTGGCTTCCGCAGAAACTAATTTAGAAAAACAACAACCTCGAGAGGATAATAAAAAAACTCTTATAATTGACAATTATTTCCCCTGGCCATGTTCCTCATCGTGGAATGGCAGCGTTTTGCGTCCCAGGTGCCATGCATCATGCAAGATAAATGGCAATAGCAATATGCAGTATAAACATGTTTCTATTCTGCGATGAATTTACGTTGACAGATGAAGGAAAGGCTCTTTCTAGCATTGGCTTGTTAATTGTTAGTATATATGTACGCTGAAATGCCGAATAATGATTTACATTTTTTTTTTAAACTCTACCGCTATAAAACAATTGATTTAGCCATTTCTCACGTTGCACTGCACACATTTCTGAACCACATGTGGTATTTTGGCTCCAAAGATGTTGTGCTTGCATTTTTTTTATCCGAAATTTTTATTTTACATGAGAAAAATGCTGCAAGTTCTCAATCAAGTAGAAAGATCCACGGATGCAAGCGTAAAGTCGATCCGGTTCCAGAGTAGGTTTGTCTCATTAAACAGGAGTACGCGTCATGAAACTGAAAGGAGGTTGTTCTCATACGTTAAAAACAAAATATTTACCGGGTAGCCTTAAGCATTTTATCAGATTTTCATTATTTTTTTCAAAATTTCAAAGTTTAGTCAAGCCTTTGACATGAGCGAGGACCTATTTTTTTTTTAAATAAAAAACTTTTTATAGCTTGAGCCTCTTTCATACCTTCTCGTACCGAGTTAATTTTTCTATTTAGGGGCTGTCCATAAATGACTTCACGCCAATTTTTCACATTTTAGGTGGTCCCCCCATTGTCATGTTTTGTCACGCTAAGCTAGACCCCCCCCCCCAAAATTACGTCACGATGATAGAGACCCCCCCCCTTAGTTCTTTTCCGATTCCGTTATTTTTATCATTCACGATATTTTCATTATACTAAAACATTTATAACCACATAGCTGTTCATCGTATGAAATATAAAACAATAAAATATTGAAATATACTTATTAAATATTAAATAACACAAAATAGGTAACATGTTTACGGTTAATTTAATGGTATTTTAATGAGGTCGTAAGTTTTTATATCGTTTTTTGAGTGCCGCAAAGCGCTGCATTGGATTGGACATTTGTGATTTTTAAAATTGTAACCTTTAAAAAGATTTGAATAAATTTATTATTTATTATTCTTTATGACCGTCGCATAGCGCCATTTTACCTGACGATGTGTGATTAGTATCGATTTTTAATAGGGCTGTCGAATTGGGAGATGTAGAGTGTCAATAAAACTGCTTATTACAATTAATTTAAAAATAATTTAGAAAATATTTATTTACTTAGATTTTTAACTGCAATGCAGCAGAAATTCGTGTAGAACATAGTGGTTTGAAACTTAAGTTGAAAAAATTAAATTCAATTTTTTTGTTTTAAAGTTTGCAGAAAAAATTACTTTTTATTTAAATTCATTTCATGTACCGGAACGTGTCAAGTAGAGCTCAAGTAAATAAATGACTTGCCTGTCCAAGTTTCGTACAGTCTTTAATCCAAAAAGACTGATTCACATACTCTTTGGCCGTTGCGTTTGATGGATTCCTCATAAATTTCGTTTTGTTGTCGTGCTCCTGCCGTTGATCTCGGCTCGTCATCTCAAGGTTTTTGTTATAAACTGTAAATTTCGTAACGAAATCATGAAACTGAATAATTGACATAATATATCTAGATTGAAAGAGAATTAAGAGGCGCCTATTTTGAATATAATTTTGTTTACTAATAATTATTTGTCTGCCAGATATTTATTAATTTTCCAATTCACATAGGACTGACTAGCGCACAGAGCATGGACATCAAGGTTTCTGATAGGCAGCAACAGGCGTTTAAATATTTTATAATTTGGAAAATATATCAAGTTTGAATTGTTTATTTATAATTTTAAAAGGCCCGATGTCGGCGAGCCAATGACGGTAATTTAGTAATGGCATTGGCTCTTGCCATCATAAGGTTCCCAAAAATCATTCAATGACGTACAACTTTTAAAAAGTCGATTTTATATAACTCTATTCAGAATAATGTAACACAAGCTGGGGTGATATCTATAAAATAGCGTATCAAAATTTGATTCCATGAAAAAGACGTCCAAAAAAACATTTCCTCCCTGGTTCACAAAACATGTCTTCACTAACATAAGGCGTAAAGAAATGGCTTGGCGTATCTATAAAAAAATCTAGCATTACTGCCGACCTTGAGAACAACTCTTAAGAGCTAAGTTGAAAAGAGGTATCGACACGTCTTACTTACACTACTTACTTAAATTACTTACAATCAATTGAAAGCAATCTGTCTCCATACCCAAAAAGTTTCTAAGCATATGTCAGCAGAAAAAAAATCCAGTTCAATACCAAATGGCTTCACTAATAATGACAGTATCTTAGATAATCGCGAAGATATAGCGAATTCTTTAGTTCAGCGTACATACTCCCCAAGTCGCAATATAAATTTATCGGCAGTAACTGGTGATAATATTAATATAGCAATGCCTAAGATAACTGAGACGGATGTGATTAATGCCTTCAAAAAATTAAACCAAAATTTACGACAGGACCCGATGACTTACCAGCTTTCTTCTTAAGAGACTGCTCAGGTATATTGGTTGCACCGATAGCACATATTTTTAACTTGTCCTTGCAAATTTCTGTATATGCAACAACCAACATGGTTTTGTCTCTCAATGATCGACAGCAACAAACCTACTTAGTTGAAGCCATGGATGACGGTGGAGAAGTCAATGTCATTTATATGGACTTCTCTAAGGTTTTTGATAGGTGGGACTATCGTGTTTTGTTAACAAAATTAGGGTCGTTTAGTTTTAACCTAATAAGGCTAATAACTTTTTTTGAATCCTATCTGGTTAATAGAAGTCAGTTTGTACAATATCAGGGTTATAGGTCTATCGAATTTTATCTCAATTAGGAGTTCCACAAGGGTCGGTTTTAGGCCCTTTACTGTTTATTATTTTCATTAACGATATTGATCTTAGTTGTAAATTTCTCTTATATGCTGACGACTTGAAGATATACTATAAGATCAGTGAAGAATCCGACTGAGAAAAGCTGCAGGCAGACTTAAGAACAATTCACGAGTGTTCTAACAAATTTAGTTTGTCCCTGAACATAAATAAATGCAATGAGGTGTCGTTTACGGGAAAATTAAATAAAACACAATATACGAGTACACTATTAATGGGGCAAATCTGATACGTCGTGATAGTTTTAAAGATCTACGCGTAACATTTGACTCACATTTTTCCTTGCTTTAGACTTTCAAAATACGAGTACCATAAAAACTATATATATACATATATAACAAATACATATAAAAACATATAAATACATATAAATACATATCAAAAATATTGAAGGCATTCAAAGACGTTTCTTAAAATCCCTGGCATTTACAATCGATCATTAATATCCCTCTGAAATGTTTCTGAAAATGTTTTCTTAACCGCCTCTCAAGTTACCGAATAACCCTCTGGAAGGTCTCAAGGATCTTATCCTAGGTAAAGAGAGACGAGGTCCTACAGTTTATTGTAGACTCCGAACAACTCTTGGAGTAATTTATTTAACGAAAAATTGTTTCGCCTTGCGGGTATCCAACCCACTTTGTTAGGCAACTCAGTTTGCTATTCAGACGCTTTAGCACACTGAGCTACCGTCTCCCTGTAGGATATGATCACTCATTACTACTGAATCGTTTTTCATACAATTCTATGAAGCAGCGGAGAGAGATGCAAAGTGTAATACTTTTATACAAACTTCTAAACAACATGACTGATTGTCCTTAATTAGAACAAATGCAACAAATCATCTTCAGAGCACCTACCAGGTCAACCAGATCTACATCTTTGTTTTACCTCTATACTACATACACAAATGTTTTAATTTTTTCACCACTATATTCTATCTATCGTAACTACGAAATTATTGCACGTGATGTCGACATTTTAGATACTAGATTAAGTCAAATTAAGTCAAGATTATTTTAGTTGATAGTTTTTGTTTATTTATTTTTTCTTATTTAATGCTTTTCCCGTTTTCTTTATTGTTGTATATACTTGTATATGTAGCTACATAGATATATGTGCGTATAGGTAAACATACATACGTTGAATCGTCATATATCCACCTAATTCATTTGTAGAATTTTGCAATAATTACTTTATTTATAGGAAGCCATACTAAACAATAATTGCGCAGATTCTATTTTTACTTTATATTGAACACGCACGAGCCTTCTGTGTTTGAAAAAATAAAAAAAATTTGGCGTGGAGAGCTCCACCTGAGACCCCAGAGGCCGTGTGTGCACTTAATTTTGATTTGAAAAGAATTGGGGTAGTTAGTTATTAAATGGCTGGAGCGGGCAAAATGCTTCACCCTGTATATGGTACACTTGTATTTAATTGTTATAGTCTGCCTGGCACGTTTATTAAGATTACTTTTATGGAAGGGTCAACGGCTACAGCCTGTATACACTTTTCTTGAAATTAAACACTTATATTAAAATATTTTATTGAACGTAAATAACACAGTTGATTATTTTATTTAAATTAAAATTGTTCACACGAGTTAAATTATTTAACGTAACGACACGAAATTTTGATTTTATTTAATTTGATTTATTTGTTATTTTAAAGTATGAGAAAATTCACTGTTTGATTTTATGTGCGACGGCAGTTTAATTAAATTAATAATTTTTTACTTGGTTTATTCAAGAAAGTAGAACGGCCACTCGATTCGTTGAGTTTTAAGATTGACCGGGAAAGAATTAAACACTGTTTGGCTCGCGGAATGCAGAAACTAACTTGAGGTACACCGAAACTGACTTGCTTTGGGATTGTTGTGCTCCTCTATTTATAAGGTACGATGGGGATTTGGCTTGCCGAAGTCTGGATAGAGCTGGATAGATCCCTGGCCAGTCTTTGGGGCTCGATATGGTGAAATATTGAGCAATTGTTTTTAAAAATTTGAATTCAGTACTCAAAAAATATATCATAAATACGGCAATGAAAAATATGATTTTTCGATGTATAAATGAAAGTTGAATCTAAATTGGTTTCAGAAATATGAGTGATAACTGTCTGAAAATATTGCTAAAATTGAATTGGTCCCGTAAAATAATGTTAAAAGTCGTAATTTAATCCATATTAATCCCATATTAATGCCATATTGAGAATGTTCCGTTGCCGGTGTTGGAGCGAAATGGAAGTAAGTTCTGAGGATTGAAGTGAAGACAGCCGCGAGTTGTTGGCAACGCGTATGGAACATACGAATGGGAATTAAGTTTCGATATCGGCGTTTTGATGAATGGGATGATGGTTTGAATGAAGTATGTTTTGAGGTATAAATAGAAGATTGAATTAGAAGTTGATTTGAAGAGAGATTTGTTTGTAGAAAGTTTTCGGAAGTGAATTAAAATAATTTGACTTAGGGTTTGGATAGTGGTTTTGAAGTGAATCGAGAGAGAATTGTGTGTAGTGTTTTTTCTATACATTGGTTAATTTAGATATTTGAACGATTTTGTGGATAGGTTTAAGTTCTTTGTGAATTATCGATATGGTTATTTTTGAAAATTTGTGGTTTTTAACTATTTTGAGTATTTGAAGAACTTTTTTATTAGATTTTGTTTAGGTGACTTTGAAGATTGATTTATTTTGAAAATTATAATACTTTTAACCTTGACTATATCGTTAATGTGAGAAACGTACTATAACAATATCACAAGTTATCATAATCTACTTGTATGTTAGTTTTCGGCCTTGTAATGGAATGTAAATGTTGTTGGGTTTGCGTATGTAAATAAATAAATAAATTTAATGGTTTATTGAACATTTTAATAACTTATTGAATTTATTGAAAAATAATCATGATGTTAATTTTTATATTACATTTTGATTATGAATTTTCTATAAAATGATTGATAGTAAAATTTTGTAACTGGCTGAAATATTGATAAGAAAAGGCGGTCTTTAGTAACATAGTTAGATTTTCAGGTGAATTACTATATATCTATAGATTTTCGGTAATTTGGCTAAGAAGATAACTTTTCTAGTATATATTGAGCAAGGTCAGTTATAAAGTGAATTTCTGTGTTAATTACTGTGTTTTTTAATTGTATTTTTCACTTTAATTGGATAGGTACTTTAACACCTTTTCGTATCCGTTTACTTTTATTCAATAAATAAAAAACATTTGTTGGAACAACTGCATCCAAGGAAATATGTAATGAGTAATTTAATGAGAGATGAATAGACTAGCCCCTGGTAAACTACTTGGAACTAACGTAACAAGAAATGATTTGAGTAATATTAACTTATGCTCAAACTAATTGAAAACTAAACTACCTACTCTTTATCAGAAATCGATGCCTTGAATGACGTCAACAACAAAACTAATTGGTATCAGAAGTTGTCCACTTGAAAGTTTGCCCGTTAAAGTTTAATTTGACGTCACTAGCACAGGAATGCTTTAGTTTTAATGAATTACAATTGAAATAAAATTAGCAAATGCAATGAGACCTTTCACTAATCGAATTAGAAGTTGGGAATCTATTTGGTATATCCATCAATAACTGTTGAAATTTAAGGCTGTAGACTGAATTATCGTACTTTACTTTTAATAGTTATGCGATTGTTAAAAGTTGTTTCCATTGGTACGACGTTGATAATTATAAATTTATGCAACCTTTAATACAGAACATAAAACATTTTAACAAGCAAATACGATATTCAGATTATAGTGTAAAATATGAAACCTTCATTTATTTTTATTTATTTATTTAATCGCCTTATTTAACATCCAGGCGGAGTTTAATATTAGCTATTCAATCACTCAACTAAGACACGTAAAGATAAACAGTAATTAGTATAGAATAGAACAATGTTTACTGCAGTAAAAAAGAATTTTTTTTTATACATTTATTTAACGTCGGCCTATTTCCGCTACTGAGGCCTATCACCGACGCCTGTAGACGAACTACCCCCAACCAGGAATTTTGCCGAACCTCTTCCCTTAAGAAGAGTAGGGATCTTTTACTTGCCTAACATTTAATAGACAAGGGACCGACGGCTTTACATCCCCTCCGAAGGATGGTATATCTCCTATACAACTCTCGCCTAAGGTTGTATAGCTTCCGCGCATACACTGATATACAAGCCGCTGGAAGATGTGTGAGGCGAGAACGTAAAAAAGAATTATAAAATATAATATACAGGAAATAGTATATACAATAAACAAGAGGACTGTTTAAGGGAAACCATGAACGGAGTATGACCGTATGACGTTCTCCAGCATCCTCATTCCTATGCACTCACACATTTGTAATCTATTTTAATAAGCTGCCAGAGAAAAAGAAAAAAAAAAGAGAAAGGATGTGCGAGTGCTCAGAACTTAGTCAATGGAGAGACGCTTTAAGAAGAAAAAGTAATAATAACAATAATAGTAATAGCTTAGAGTAATACAATATAAACTTATGATAACTATATCTATACACTCTCTCACACATCCACACACACACACACGAACACACTTTATACACATTTAAAAGCCTATATTAAGTTTACAGTAATATATGAATCCATATACATATATTTCATTGGATATTTTATTTTTATCTATTTTTTTAATGCTTTTCTTATTTTATTTATTTATAGTCAATAATATCAGTAATTGGCGGGATATAGAGAGCATGTACTTTTTTAGATGTTTTTCAAATGCATGTCTAGACTTTATGTTGCTTATTTCACTAGGTAATTTATTATACAGTTTTGGCCCCAGGTAAGTATAACTTTTTTTGTCCAATGGCCTTTTTCATTAATACTGGTAAGTATGTTAAACTTTTTTCTCGTGTCATAAGCATGATCAATTTTTTTCAGAGCTGTCTCATTTAGATGTAACTTAATGCTGGAGTATACAAAAAAGAGCTGCCGTGGATCCATTGTGGTAGTTTCTTTGTATAATGCATCTGACGGATAGGTATAATTTTTGCTAAAAATTATTTTTAAGATTCTTTTTTTGGACAATTATCAAATTATTTAAGTAGGTTTTTACTGCGCAGGAACCGCCCCAAGTTAAGATACCATAATTTATGTAAGATTCAATTAATGAATAATATAGAATTTTTAGATGTTTTATATATTAAACACTGTATTTTTTTATGACCCAATTAATATGTTTGTCCCATTTTAGATGCGTATCAAGCCATACTCCTAGATATTTCACCTTGCATGCCATTTTTTATTTGAGCTTAAAACAACATTAATTTGCGAAATGCAAAAAGGCATGCAAAATAAAATCACAAAAAATTTACTTTTTTTTTCAATTTTTTCGATGCATGCCTCTGTTTTCAGACCTCCTGATCTGCATGCCACTTTTTTTTACAGCAATGCCTTATAACAATGGCCCACAGTTAAGATGGCATGCAATATGAAAGCACGCTCAAATCGTTTGAAATTTTCGCAGAACTTTTACCCTCTTGCGCCAACAATTTTATGAGGATATTACGACACAAAATTTAATTCCTTTCATCAGCATGCAGCATTAGAACGCGGAAAATTATATTTTTTTATTACAAGTTCACGTGTCTGTTCGAGTCCTTTGGGACTCTGTGAATCGCATGCCTATAACTACTATTAAGTTTGTCTTAACTTTCTTTTAATAAAAGGGCAAGCGTTTTAATATCAGGGAAAAACATTAAAATTTCGTTTTAGTGGAAATGCAATTTTGCATATGACCGAAAAGCGTGCAGGGGATTTATTGTCACAGGGTACACTTTAACTCCTCCAAAAGGCATGCTGTAAGAAATTGGAGACAATCAACTGTCACCATCTCCCGGGCTACACAGTTAGTTTGTCTGAATAAAGGGTCATAACTGCTAATATTCAACCTGGAAGTACGAGTCAGAAAACAAACGACAGACATTTGTACTCTCTAATACTTTTATTTGAATTATTTTTTCAATAGTGACGACAAATTGTACTATCTTCTTCTTCTTCTGCTACCATGCAATTATGCGTAGGTGACTATCTCAGAGTGAGGGTTCTTTCCTTGGCCGCGTGACATAGTTCACCGGTGTTGGTTATTCCAGTCCATTGTTTAATGTTTCGTAACCAGGACATTTGTTTACGCCCTACTCCTCTCTTGCCTTCAATTTTTCCTTGTAGGATTAGTTGTGGTATTCTGTATTTCGATCATCGTAAGATGTGTCTCAGGTAATTTATCTTTTTAATTTTTAATCAAGTTAAAGAGCTGCCTCTCCACATTCGCTCTTTGCATTACGTCGTCATTACGAATTCTATCTACCCAGGATTTGCGGAGCATTCTTCTCAGTAACCACATTTCGAAAGCTTCCAATCTATTAATTGATTTGACTTTAAGTGTCCAGGTTTTCATTCCGTAGAGTAAGATTGACCACACATAGCATTTGACCAATATGTACCGGATCAAAAAGGACAGACTTTGGTTGCATAGGAAGGGCTTCAATTTAGTGAATGCCTGCCTCGCTTGCTGTATGCGGCATTTTATTTCATGTCATTTAATAAGATACCCAGATATTTAAATGTATGTCCTCGTTCTATGAACGCATTATCGATATTTATGGCGACATTGTGCAGGGGTAAGGGATTTCTGCTCACAATCATGAATTTTGTTTTCTGAGCATTAATTTTCAGGCCATTATGTTTATTTTATTTTATTTACCAGTCGCTGAAGATCTTCGTGGTTATCAGTAATTATTACTGTATCGTCGGCATATCTTATATCTGATATCACTGTACCGTTTACTTTTATCCCGCCTGTTTCGCCTTCCAAAGCGCTAGTAAATATGTTTTCAACGTAAAGGTTAAATAGCATCGGTGACAAAATGCACCCTTGACGGACACCGTCTGTGTTGATTGAATGATCCAATTTGACACGCGCCTTCTGATCCCAGTACAAATTCTGTATGCTCCTGATGTCTTTTTGGTCGATGTTAGCGTTATGCAACAATCTCAGGAGGATGTCGTGCCTGACATTGTCGAAGGCCTTCTCGTAGTCAATGAATGCCATAAACACATCTTTTCGTTGATCTAGACAATTTTGGACTAAGGTGTTTACGTAGAATACCGCCTTTCGTGTTCCTATTCCACCTTTGAAGCCAAATTGCATCTCTACGCTTAGTTCTTCTAGCTTTTTGAACATTCCTCTAACAGTTTTATTGCCTCTATATTGATTTCGTCTGGACCAGGTGCTTTATGGGCTTTTGCTCTTTTTATTGCATATAGTATTTCACTCCGCAATATTGGTGGTTCGGATAAGCTGTCGTCTGGGAGTGTACAATATGGTTTAGGGGGACGCTGATCATTGAAGAGATTTGTTGCATACTCCCTCCAGGTCTTCCTCAGTTCTTTTACATATGTTATTGGTTCATTCTGTTCATTTCTTAACCGAACTTTATGCTGTTTCCTACAGGCCCGCGCCTAGCACTTTTGGCGCCCTTGTGCAAATTTAAAATAGCGCCCCAAATTTGTATTACGTTCACATGTGAGTACAGATACGGGTTAAGTTAGGTATTCATGAAAAATGGAAATGTTTCGACGTCTCAAACTCAAACTCGAAAGTATTTTCTCAACATTACTTATTTCAAAATTTATAAATTTTTATAATATTAGTGTTTATCAATTATTCTGTTTGAATTTACTTCAATTAACAATGATGTTTATATAATCAAATATAAAATGATTTTTGAGATGCAAGTTTTTAGCTTTTAATAAATCTAAAATAAAAAATAAATTTTAGATGAACTCACCTTAATTCACAACACAAAACACATCACTATAAAGTCTGTAAAACTACAAAAAACTAAAGTTTCAAAAACAGATATCTTTTATACTTTATACGAGAATAATTGAAACTGGTCAGTGTTAAAGCACAGGACCGTGCGCACTGAACTTGATATTTTGTCCTATATATTTAGCAATGGTATCGAGATTCGAATGGTAGTTGAAACTGTACAGGCGAGTCCGAGACTGGCAATGTAATCAGCCTGAATGAACCATCTACGACTGCACTGGTTTAAAGATAATAAAACGGACAGGCCTACTAGCATAAAAAAAACTCGTAAATGTAGTCAGCGGTGGACTTGTGCTGTGCTGTTAATGTGCCAGTGCAGTGCGTAAATACCTGTTATAATATCAAGCGTAGGAGTTTAGTTAGTTATTGTTCATATTTATAAATATTTACTACTATGTAAAAGGTAAAATATTTTAATTATTTACTCAGTTGCCATGGCTTTCTGGAGACCATTTGAAACAGAGGATAATATAATAACGCCCGAAAATCTTATTATTTTCTTATGACAAGCATTTCTATTTACCTCCGCCCATGTACAATAAAGAGGTGCCGACTGTTTTTGCCGGCTTTTAGTTTTTATACGGTTTCAATTAAGTTCATTTACATTTTACCCCGTGCATCTTTTCACTTCGCTAAGTTAATTATCGGGCGTCAGGCAACAAGTGAAATCGCGACCGATGCAGCGCTTAAATATATAAAATTTCGTACATTGCAAGCTCAGACAGGAAAAAACGCTTGTTCGCTCGTTGCAAGCCAAATTTCAAGCTCAAACATGAATAAAATCAGATTTGTTTGAGTTTACACAATTCATGTTATCATGTTACTTACGTATTCGATCGAATAAATGCTATTATTGCGTACTCTCATTAGGAAAATATATTATTTTCGAGAAGTAATTCGGTTTCGTCGTCTCAGAGTAAAAAAAAAAAAATAAACAAATAAAAAAACAATGTAATAGCTAGCAATTCCTTACTGGTTTTTTTTATCATTATAAATTTTGTTTTGACAATATTGTTTGTTGCTTTATCTTTTTTTTACTTTTCAGTTTTGAGGCTTTTCGGCGCCTTCGGCGCCTCGGCGCCGTCGTGCACCACACGACTTTGCCCTTATGTACGGCGCGGGCCTGGTTTCCTATGAACTTTTGGGATTTCTTTGACTTTCTTATGTAAACCGAATGTGTCTCCTTTTTCCGTTTGATTAATCTTCCTAAAACCTCTATTAACCGATTTACCGTATGACTTTTTAAGGGTGGCGTCTCTCATTACTTCTCTGGTATTTAAGTAAGTGTTTGGGGAGGTTTTTTTTCCTCCTGTACTATAAACGTCTTATATCTACAGAACTTTAAGTTTATTTAATATTAGAATTTAATTATTTCTTGCTCAAAAATTTTTAAGGGCTTCCATTTTTATTCTGTCATACCCAGCTAGTTTCATGTTTTTTAAATCTAATCTACTTTCGAATTTCTACGTCAGACACTGATTCCCAAAGAACGTTCTTTCCTAGATCTGATTTTTGAAAGTTTCAAATGATTTTTAATTTTATTTTCCTGATATAAATTTTATCAGAATAGTGATTACTTACCTATTTCCTCTCCGTTTGTATATGTTTCATTATTTTGTTACGCTTTGTCACATTATTGTAGTACAACTGAAAAACTCTTTGTGTGTGTAAAAGTTTACTACAACTCATTAAATAATCCACACTTTATAATTCATAGCTCCTTAAAATAGCATTTCTGGAACTGCCACTGGATTCAACCAATATAATAACATAAATCAAGTTGTCGCTTATTTTCTCGTAGAGATAAATTGGTCTATTTCGGTTATCCAGACAACTTCTTTGGTTTTAAAATGGATTAAGTGCAATCCATTCTGTAATTGAGGTGAAAACAAAATACTACAGTGTTATAAAAACATTTTAAAGATTGACAGCTAAAGTGGAATTTGATAACTGAGAATAATTGTATTAGATTTATTACCGTTGACTTATCGATAATGTTACCAGCGAAACTGAGATAATTTCTTTTGCAGTATTTTATTCATATTAGATTTACAGAGATAATTGTAAATTGTTAACAGGTTTAAGGTTAGTCTTACATTTTTATTATTTCTACTTAATATATCAAACATATCGGTGTATCCGGATATTATATTATATGGAATTTCTATTTAAAGACTCATTAGTAGTGTTTTGAAATATTTATTTATTTAGTTAGGATGAAACTATCCAAATATATAAGACAGTATGCAGCAAACATTGCTAACTGCATTATATAAAATATTTGTATATGGTTATTCACTATATACTGCCCCCCCTTTATGTGTGCTATTATTGAAAATAGAAAAAAGTTTCGTATAAAAGATGTAGGGTCTTCCTTGTGTTTTATTGAAACGTGATAAAGAAAAGAAGCCCTTTTCCCCTGGTTTCAAATATATATTGCATCTTAAATACTTCTTGACATATTTGACATTAAAAATGCTTTATTGCATGAAGAGTGAGCCATTCGTGTCAAAAGAGAAATGAAACAAAAATAACAATGTAGGCCACGAATAATTATTTTATTGTTTATTCAATTTTGACATTTCAAACCGTCATTATTAACTCCATAGCAACAACCGTAAATAGTTGTTTGTTCACTAGTAAAATAAAAAGTTTTTTCTACGACTGCCTTGAAAAGTGCTACTAACTACGCACTACTAATTACGCTTGAAACTTATTGATTTCCCATAGCGTATGATAAATCTTTAACGCATGCTAACAGTATGTGAGCACACTTTCACGTATTTACACTAGGAATTGCTCGATTCGAATACAACGTCATGTATTCTCTTCTTGCGGCACACTTATTTTTATTACTTTTCCCATAAAGGGAAAATATTTCGACCTTTTTAGCCTCACTATAACTCATTTTGATTAGATAAATGTTAATAATGACGGTTTGAAATGTCAAAATTGAATAAACAATAAAATAGTTACTTCGTGGCCTACCTTGTTTTTTTTTTAAGGTGAGACATCCTGCGAGGGCACTCTCACGTCAATCCACTACCCGTGGTACAATCAGTCAGTAAACAATAAATCAACACATTGCTCGTACACCAAATTGACACAAATGTAATATGTAATCATCACCATCCGTAAACGTTACAGTTCCTCGGAAACCCCAATCCGCTTTAATACATCGAGCAGTGGACGTAGGTGCTCCGAATTTTCCCCCAAGAGAGATACCAAGTTCTGTGGAAGACCCGCTTCCATGAACAACTCCGCCACATCCCGGCATTCACCCAAAAGGTGAGCTATCGTACTAGCGTACGATCGTAAACTAGAAGTAAAGCTAAAATAGAAATTCAAGTAAAGTAATCAATTATTATTTTTTACCTATGTTTGGAAAATAAAGTTTTTCTACAGCAAGTCCCGTGTTAGATTCCAACTGTGAAATCCAGCTTCAGATTTTTTGTTGTATTATTATGAGAACAATGTTGAAATATTACATGTATATGATTTCAACAATTTATAACTTGCAATATTTTGCTTTTGGCTATCATTATGTTTTAAAAAGATATATATCACAATAAATCGAGTTTAAAATAAGCTCTACACGATTTTAGAAATTTCTGATCAGTAATATTTTATTCATTACCAGCTATCAGTGTATATTAATAGGAAAAATAGAAAAAAACTTGGTCTGTTAAAGTGAATAAGGATAAGAATCAGCTCTACACGATTTCATAAATTTCTAATCTTTATTTTGTTATGGTAACAGTAAAGAGATTATTATTATATTTTATTCTCTACCATCAATGCACATTAATAGGAGTAATTTTTGTCTGTTAAAATAAAATAAATAAGGAGAAAAAATGAGCTTTACACGATTGCATGAAATTGGTGGTCGCTACAGGGTCTACGATAATGGTAAAGCGCATTTTGTTATTGTCTTCCAGTTTGGTTTAAGCAAATGTTATGTTGCTCACCATGAAGTATATAGTCAAAAAGATAAACATGATGGTTGGTCAGGGAGTGCAGGGAAGCTACATAGAAAATTAGCTTGTAGTATTATACATTGGAAGTGTTGTGAGGTGATTTATATAAATTTGACGCCTTCCATTCAGCTTTTCACCTCTAAACTGAGTTATGCCGCTCAAATTTGTAACCGTTGAATTGTTATGAGAAGGTCATAGGTATTAAAACAAGTTTTTAAAATTTAACATGGAAAATAAAATATTGTGAACGACGTTTGTAACTAATTTTCTGAAATTACATAAAATGACAAGTGTACGTACGCCAGAAGCGTAATATATTTAACTATGTTACAATTAAACCATGGGATGTAGGTCTCTTGAAATGGCAAGATCTAACTCATTGTACATATGAACTGATGCATCATACACGTTACTAAATGATGAAAGGCAGAGTTCCAGTCTCTATGCCAGATATCATATTACAATTTAGCAAAATTAGTTTTCTCAAAATTATAATGAGGAACTGCTACGGAACTTCAAGTCCTCAGGGGTTGTTTTAACTAAAAATTCGAGTGGAGTGTGTGTTCATCCACAGAGGATAAGTAGTTTTCAGATTTAATTGTATATGAACTTCGATCCAACTAAACACTAAGTCAAAAATAGGATGATTGGAATTGTGTTATCGAAATTCTACAAATTTGTTAAAATATGCTATCGACATTATGCGTCTATATTAACAAAGGAGTAAAAAGTTTTGTGTTGTTTTATATTAAAAATATTTGTATTTTGGTGAATGAATTTATCTTCAATACGTTTTAATTTTGTTTGCCGGTTCATATATTGCTGAGAGTTATTTATTTAATTATTTCTTTAAACAACGAACAAAAGAAAAGTCTTAAAAAATTAACAAATGTGCCTAAGTTATCAAACAAGCAGTTAAATTACAAATAGATTAATATCTTTAAATTATTCGTCAATTGCACAAATAACTAAAAAATCACCTATTCAGGATTAAATAATTAAGTACAAATATATACTGATCAAAATTAATAGGAGCTGATTAGATCGAGGTGGGATAATATCTACGATTTAAAGGTTCATAATGGGGTAAAAAATATTTACAACGCTCATAACGTCATTTGAGTATTGCATAATATTATATACATTTCTACAGATAGTCTCGACTAAGGTATGTAAAGGAACGATTGAGTTTGATAGGTTTTATGGGTACTTTTAAACAGAGATAAAATTTTAGCACTTAGTCCATAAATATACGTGATGTTTTTATAAGCATCTTAAAAGTCTAGTTTGAATGTTTTCAACAACAACATGAACAGTTTCATATGCATGCCAAACATTAGACGCATATTCTAGTTTTGGTGTCATATATTTATTTATTTACAATTATCTCGCAACCTTCAACAATTCTTCATTTTCTGAATCACTACGATTTGAATACAATCCAGTTCTGTCCGAGGTCATTTCAAAACTGATAAAAAAACAGACACCCTATACTATGGGGCCAGATGATATTTCTGGATAAATGCTAGAGTTAAGTCTTCCCTCTATCTCAGAGCCTCTCACATATGTAATAAATGCCTCATTCAAAGCGGGCAGGCTTGCATCCTCGTGGAAAACATCCACCATAAAGCCAAAAAGCGGAATCCGGATAAAGTAAATGATCTAAGGCCAATAAGTCTGTTATCAGTACCTCTGAAAATTGCAGAAGCTGCACTAAATGAACAACTCACGAATTATGCAAGGACAAATAGTATACTGCCATCAATCAATCTAGCTTCCGGGAAAAGCACAGTACCACCACTGCGTTGAGCTGTAGATATTCTCGGCGCCATCGATCAATCAAAAAATACGTCCCTAGTACTACTAGATATGTCTAAAGCTTTTGACTCCATCGACTTAGACATTCTGATTATTAAATTAAAATACTTCTTACTTTCTAATAACCTCTTAGCATGCATGGAATCATGCCTGAATATTCGACGACAAATCGTTGGTTTAAAAAGTCCTACTAGTCAGATGTAAGACTTAATATCTGGAGTACCCCAGGGCTCAATTCTGGGTCCCCTCCTTTTTAGTATATTTACCTCTCATTTGCAAAATATGCCCAGTTATTGCAATATGCAACTCTACGCAGATGACATACAGATATATTACAGCTATTCAACTCTTGATACCATGAACGCGCAAGGGAAAATAAATAAGTACTGACCTATCAAAAAATAGCAGCTGGTGTAAACAAAATTCATTAATTTTAAATGCGAATAAATGTAAACACATATTACACCCCAAAAGAGACTTACAGCTAGCAATAAACTAAATGGTTCAGACCTTGAAACTGTAGCTGTAGCTACAACAAACTAGTAAGACGTAATCAAATCCACGAGCGCGCTCTCAGACACGTCCCAAATACACTCGACATACATCACCACCGCACTACTAGCTTTTGCTCCAGTTTTTCTTATTTGGCACCACACGTGCACAATGCACTTCCAGTTGGACTCTTTCAAAAGTCATATATAGTGTTCAAATAAAAACATTATGTCTTATTAAAAAATGAGCTCAGGATCAATCCGAACCTCTTTTAATATTTACAGCATGAAAGTTTTGACTACATCAATGCATTAATTAAATTTATATGTATTGTTCTTTTTAACATTAAATTTAATATTTTGTTTTATATTTTACTTCACATTTATGTAAATACTTACATTTTCTCTTAAGCAGCTAGGGTTAGGTTTAAATATCAGTTTTCACTGTACTTCTTGTGTTTTTGTTTGTATATTTTGACACAATAAACATTTTCTATTCTATTCTATTCTATTCTATTCTATTCTATTCTATTCTATTCTATTCTATTCTATTCTATTCTACCGCCCAATAGTACAAATGTCCAATAATGGTGTTATACATTAACAGATTACAATATTACAAGAAAAACGAAGAGAAAAGTAGATACCACAATTAATGAAGTAAATCAATATTTCAAAACTGATTTTGTGAATCGAATGGTTCTTATAGAAACTAATTTAATACATAAATATTTCCATAAATAAAATTAACTGAAAATTCCTGAGAAACAGTAAGTATATCAACAGAATTACATACAATGTTAAAGTTACTTCAAATTCAGTAATTGGTGACTTTACAGTTCATTATTTCTGGAGCGGAAACTAGGCACTCGAGAATTAAGTTGACTAAGTCAATGACAGTCAATTTTATTGTACAGTAGCTTATGCAGAAAGATTAAATTTGTAGTAACCCATCTAGATTGAAGATGATAGAAATTAAATTAGCTTAGTTACATTTTCTGGCTACACCCTTGCTGAGGGTAAATACCAGTTTTTTTAAAACGTAAGAGTTTGAGGAATTTTCTATCATTATTTTCTAACGTATTTGTATATATTTTATTTATTTATTTACTTTGTCCAATAGGTCACTACCCAGCTACAGGACAGGAGGTATAGCAAGGTATTACAAATATAAAAATATAAAATGTAGGAATAATTATAATATTCCAACCTATCTGCAAATGCCTTGTATAAATAAGGACTCAACAAATTAAACCAAAACAGCTATATCCCCTTACGAGCGCTGAATTATATGGTAAAATTTGCGTATTTTGTCTAAACACATTTAGCACTAAAATACAATGACTTGGCAATGCTGGAATGCTACGAGGAAGATGCGAGGCCTCCATCACCTATTTTTGGCTCTCGTCAGTGCAGTGCAAGTGGTACCTTCAATACTGGAGTTCTCATCTCATAGACACTGTTAAGTTCCACCGCAGTATAGCGTAACTAGCGCCATCCCTCAGTAGTCTCGAAACAATCCAAATCGAAAATAAAATTGATAATCATCACTAAATAAGCGATATATTTATAAAAATATAAAATATAGGAATTATAATATTCCAACCTATCTGCAAGTGCCTTGTATAAATAAGGACTCAACAAATTAAACCAAAACAAGCGCTCGTAAGGGGGAATAGCTGTTTTGGTTTAATTTGTTGAGTCCTTATTTATATAAGGCACTTGCAGATAGGTTGGAATATTATAATAAATAAGGACTCAACAAATTAAACCAACACAAGCGCTTGTAAGGGGGAATAGCTGTTTTGGTTTAATTTGTTGAGTCCTTATTTATATAAGGCACTTGGAGATAGGTTGGAATATTATAATTCCTATATTTTATATTCTTATAAAATTTCCTTGTTATAAAATTGCTTATTCAGTGATGATTACAAATATAAATATTAGACAAATATAATAGTAGAATACAAATAGCAAATTTTTAGAAAATATACATCGGGCATTAAGGTCCTTACATGAAAAATAAAAAAGAAAGTACAAAATAAGTTAACGTGCATTACGTAAGCAACGATAGTACAACATAAAAAAAAACCAAACCACTAAAAAAGAGGAGTACAGATGAAACTGTTCGATAATAATAAGTTTTTAAAGCAGTAAGGCTTCAGTTGATATGTCAATATCAGTACAGATTGCGTTGTGGTTGTTGCAAACTAGATAAATTGACGAGAATTATAAAATATTCGTACGTGATGTAGCCAGGTAAAAGACACTGCCGTTACGAAAAGTTCTGGGAATATTAACACTAATTTTTGACAACAATTGTGGCACATCAATAGTGTTGTTGATTACTTTATGAAAAAATATTTGTAAGAAACTTTCTCGCCTACGGCTGAGACCAACTAATGAGAATTTACGCAGCAAGCCCTCTTGCGGAAAACCTATAGCTGGATAAAAACATTCTGCTTTAAAATGCATAACTTCACAAACTTATGTTGTACTGATTCTAAACTATTAATATGCACATTGTAGTGTGGGGTCCAAGCAAGTGAGGAATATTCGAGTGTATCTAAATTCGAAAAATCACAGGAAAATATGACTCCTAAATCTCGCAGTTTCAGGTCTGTGAAGTATGGTATCATTTATGGTACAGTGGTAACAGATTGTATTTAATTATAGGGTATAAGGTATTACATTCAATTTTTAGGAAACTAACGAAAGTTTATATTTAATACATCAGTCCTCAATAAAATTAATTTTAGAAAAAAGTTTCAAATCATCGGCATACATTAAATTTAGTTATCTAAGCAATCTACAATATCATTGATGAATATAATAAAAAATAGTGGTCCAAGGACAGACCCTTGCGGTAAAGGTAGCCATGTATTCGGCAGATTTGAAACTATTAAATGCCACGAATTGAGTCCTGTTTGACAGATAGAAATGTAATGAGGATAATAAACTATGAGAGAACCCGATATCGTCAAATATCATAAGCAACATAGAATGATCAAGTCTCTCGAATGCCTTGAAAAAATCCGTATAAATAATATCAGTTTTAAATATTGTCTGAAAGTTATTTGTGGCATTCTACGAATATTCTTTCCTATTATTTGGGTTTTCTACCACATGTACTATTATCCTCTTCAAAACAAATCACCGAATCTACAAAATAATAGAATTATTGGAAAAAAGAGCCTCTGCGCCCGTGACGTTTACGCCAAAGGAAAAGTCAGAGGTTATGTTTTGCAAATAATATAAATCGGAATGAACACAAAAATAATGTATTTTGCTGACGTTTCGGAAAGTAATCTCTTTCCGTTTTCAAAGCTATTTTTTGAAGAACTCTTATTTTGCTGTGTATGTCAAATACACAGCTTTAAGATTCTGTTTATGTTATTTCCATAGATACTTACTACTTACACAGAACATAGAACTGATGATATTTTTTAGATAATGTTGAGTTTGTTAAGTTCTTCTTTTAACATTGGTAGCCAGGTTGTACAAATATCTACAGAACAATTCGATACGCACTTATCTTCATTTAATAAGATTATTGCTGATTCTTTAATTTTTCTTTTTTTGGTATCTGTTTCTTTTGTTAAAATTTTTGCCGAGTCCCAGTTTATTCTATGTCCGTTTTCCCAAGCACGTTCACAAATCTTTGATTTCTGAATTTCATTCTTTCTAATGTAGTTCTTGTGCTCATCCAACCTCACACTGAAAGGTTTGGATGACTCACCCACATAACATTTATCACATTCGCACGGGATATTGTAAATACAGTTTTTTGAATTCTGCTCCCTGTTTATCGGTTTTGTTTTTGTTAAAATAGATCTTAAAGTGTTCCCCGTTTGAAATATCGTCCTAACATCAAATTTGTCACCTATACGGCGTAGCTTTTCCGATAGTCCGTATACATAAGGAATTATTGCTGTATAATGACGTTCAGGTTTTTGTCGTACCTGATTGTCCCTATTTTCAACATTTATGAAAATTCTATCAACAAAGGCTTCAGGATATTGATTTTGTACTAGAACCTCTTTGATAAATTTTTTCTCGTTATTTAATATTTCATTATTAGATGAAATTATTTTGGCCCTATCGTATAAACATTTTACAACCCCCCTTTTAACATTTATTGACTGATTTGAGTTAAAATTTAGATATCTATTAGTATGTGTTGGTTTTCTATAAACGCTTGTTTCAATTGTATTATTTATCCTTCTAATTAAAACATCTAAAAACGGTAGTTCATTCCTACTTTCTACTTCTAATGTGAATTTAATAGACGGTTCCTTACTATTTATATTTTCTAAAAAACTATCTAGTAAATCAACACCATGAGGCCAAATTGCAAAGATGTCGTCAACATATCTCCACCAGACAACCGGTTTGTTTATACAATTTTGAACATGTGTGTTCTCAAAGTTCTCCATAAATATGTTGCTTAAAATTGGTGATAATGCAGGCCCCATAGCCATACCAAAATCCTGCTGATAGAACTCATTGTCCAATTGAAAATAGGTTGTTTTTATACACAGTGTTAAGAGTTCCATTATGCTATTTACACTTAATTTAGTTCTAGTTTCCAAATTATTATCATTTAGCAACCTGTCTTTAACTATTTTTAATGTTTCATCTACCGGAACATTGGTAAAGAGGCTAACTACATCAAAACTAACCATCAGGTGTGATTCATGAATATCGGTTTCATAAATTTTTTCTATGAAATGTTTACTATTTTTAATATATGAATCGGTATTTCCAGATAATGGATCAATAATTTTAAGTAAAAATTTTGCCAAATTATGACATGGTGAATTAATAGAACTAACAATTGGTCTTAAAGGAATATTTTGTTTATGTGTCTTTGGTAAGCCATAAAAATGAGGGGGCTTACTATGATGTGGTGTAAGTTTCCTTCGTTCAAAATCATTAAATTCATGTTTGTATTTAAACAAAGTTTTGTAAATTTTGCTCTCTATTGATTTTGTTGGATCTTTGTTTAATTTTGAGTAGGGTCCCTCATTTAAGAGTCATGATTTTTGTGTTATATATATCTTTATCTATAATGACTGTGGCATTACCTTTGTCTGCTGGCAATATTTTTATACTTTCATCGCGTTTTAAAGAATTTATCGATAACTTTTCTTCTGGAGTTAAATTATCTTTAATTTTGTATTGCTTCTCTAAAGCAATTTTTGCCCGTATGCGATATTCATTACCACTATCTGTTGGTAAATTTTGAGCCGTTTTTTCTATTGCCGCTACTATGCCAAATTTTGGAACAGTTTTCGGGTTTATTGCAAAATTTAAACCTTTTGATAGTACAAGCCTGTCTGAAATGGACAAAAGTCTTTTTGACATATTAATGACAGTCCTGTCAATTAAAGGATTATTATTTATATTTTGTAATTGCCTAATCTGTTTTTCCCTTATCAAGTTTCTAAATTTATGTAAATGCGTACCTTTTTGCAGATTAAAATATTTTTCGTAACTCAACCTGACATTCTGGATTATAAACTGATAATCCTGTTCTATAATGTTTCTGCTTAATTCATTCTCCGTGTAAGTAATGTCCCCAATAGTTCGTTCTTTTTGGTATCTATGATATTGAATCCTTTCCCTAACCATGGACTTGCTTGCCTTGTCCAAAATTTTTCTAGTTTTCGCATTTTGGAAAGGTACATTTAGCCGTAAAAACTTCGGAATTACATCATGTTCCCGACATTTACACAAAAAGGTTATACTATTTTCTGATCTGGCTAGTTTCTTATAACATTTTTCTAAAAATCTGAAACATTGTTTTATATTAGGCCCATACCTGTTATCTAAATATTGTCTGAAAGTTATTTGTGGCATTCTACGAATATTCTTTCCTATTATTTGGGTTTTCTACCACATGTACTATTATCCTCTTCAAAACAAATCACCGAATCTACAAAATAATAGAATTATTGGAAAAAAGAGCCTCTGCGCCCGTGACGTTTACGCCAAAGGAAAAGTCAGAGGTTATGTTTTGCAAATAATATAAATCGGAATAAACACAGAAATAATGTATTTTGCTGACGTTTCGGAAAGTAATCTCTTTCCGTTTTCAAAGCCATTTTTTGAAGAACTCTTATTTTGCTGTGTATGTCAAATACACAGCTTTAAGATTCTGTTTATGTTATTTCCATAGATACTTACTACTTACACAGAACATAGAACTGATGATATTTTTTAGATAATGTTGAGTTTGTTAAGTTCTTCTTTTAACATTGGTAGCCAGGTTGTACAAATGTCTACAGAACAATTCGATACGCACTTATCTTCATTTAATAAGATTATTGCTGATTCTTTAATTTTTCTTTTTTGGTATCTGTTTCTTTTGTTAAAATTTTTGCCGAGTCCCAGTTTATTCTATGTCCGTTTTCCCAAGCATGTTCACAAATCTTTGATTTCTGAATTTCATTCTTTCTAATGTAGTTCTTGTGCTCATCCAACCTCACACTGAAAGGTCTGGATGACTCACCCACATAACATTTATCACATTCGCACGGGATATTGTAAATACAGTTTTTTGAATTCTGCTCCCTGTTTATCGGTTTTGTTTTTGTTAAAATAGATCTTAAAGTGTTCCCCGTTTGAAATATCGTCCTAACATCAAATTTGTCACCTATACGGCGTAGCTTTTCCGATAGTCCGTATACATAAGGAATTATTGCTGTATAATGACGTTCAGGTTTTTGTCGTACCTGATTGTCCCTATTTTCAACATTTATGAAAATTCTATCAACAAAGGCTTCAGGATATTGATTTTGTACTAGAACCTCTTTGATAAATTTTTTCTCGTTATTTAATATTTCATTATTAGATGAAATTATTTTGGCCCTATCGTATAAACATTTTACAACCCCCCTTTTAACATTTATTGACTGATTTGAGTTAAAATTTAGATATCTATTAGTATGTGTTGGTTTTCTATAAACGCTTGTTTCAATTGTATTATTTATCCTTCTAATTAAAACATCTAAAAACGGTAGTTCATTCCTACTTTCTACTTCTAATGTGAATTTAATAGACGGTTCCTTACTATTTATATTTTCTAAAAAACTATCTAGTAAATCAACACCATGAGGCCAAATTGCAAAGATGTCGTCAACATATCTCCACCAGACAACCGGTTTGTTTATACAATTTTGCACATGTGTGTTCTCAAAGTTCTCCATAAATATGTTGCTTAAAATTGGTGATAATGCAGACCCCATAGCCATACCAAAATCCTGCTGATAGAACTCATTGTCCAATTGAAAATAGGTTGTTTTTATACACAGTGTTAAGAGTTCCATTATGCTATTTACACTTAATTTAGTTCTAGTTTCCAAATTATTATCATTTAGCAACCTGTCTTTAACTATTTTTAATGTTTCATCTACCGGAACATTGGTAAAGAGGCTAACTACATCAAAACTAACCATCAGGTGTGATTCATGAATATCGGTTTCATAAATTTTTTCTATGAAATGTTTACTATTTTTAATATATGAATCGGTATTTCCAGATAATGGATCAATAATTTTAAGTAAAAATTTTGCCAAATTATGACATGGTGAATTAATAGAACTAACAATTGGTCTTAAAGGAATATTTTGTTTATGTGTCTTTGGTAAGCCATAAAAATGAGGGGGCTTACTATGATGTGGTGTAAGTTTCCTTCGTTCAAAATCATTAAATTCATGTTTGTATTTAAACAAAGTTTTGTAAATTTTGCTCTCTATTGATTTTGTTGGATCTTTGTTTAATTTTGAGTAGGGTCCCTCATTTAAGAGTCATGATTTTTGTGTTATATATATCTTTATCTATAATGACTGTGGCATTACCTTTGTCTGCTGGCAATATTTTTATACTTTCATCGCGTTTTAAAGAATTTATCGATAACTTTTCTTCTGGAGTTAAATTATCTTTAATTTTGTATTGCTTCTCTAAAGAAATTTTTGCCCGTATGCGATATTCATTACCACTATCTGTTGGTAAATTTTGAGCCGTTTTTTCTATTGCCTTATCTTTAATTTTGTATTGCTTCTCTAAAGAAATTTTTTCTATTATTTTGTAGATTCGGTGATTTGTTTTGAAGAGGATAATAGTACATGTGGTAGAAAACCCAAATAATAGGAAAGAATATCAGTTTTAGTTTGGTCATCAATTGATTCTGATACATATTGAGTCACACAAAGCAAATTTTTTGCCGTAGCACTCCCCTGTATAAAACAATGCTGGCGAATTGGAATTTGGTTATGTACTTGAGAGTATATGACTTCATGTAATAGAATCTCAAGAAACGTCATCTGGACTGGCTGTCATTTTATTATTATTTTTTTAACGTTTTTAGTACATCATCCTCTTAAAATTCCGAAATATGTATTATCGCATTATTGTTGAAATTGTTATGTGTAACTGAATTATCAAGGAGACGAATAATAGGTGCGAAAGTGTTACTAAGAAAATCAGCAAAATGCATTTAAGATGTCAACAGGTTCATGAACTTCATTTCCATTATATCTCATGACATTTGAAATATTTGTCGAACCTCTTTTGGTATTTAAAATTGTCCAGAATTTAGTAGAATTATTCTTGATATTATTTTCAACAGCTGTAACATAGTTTCTATAGATGTCAATATCATGTTTTTCTTCTAAGATATATAAAATCATTGTGACAAATTACGTTATCACCGTTGTTTTATAGAATTGAGCCCATACCAATGACGTGTATTCAAGCTGAGATCTAACGTATGCAAAATATAATACTTTCGGACATTCTAAGTTAGTAAAGTCTTTACAAGACCTCATTATAGATCCTAATTTATATGCTTATCAAATGTTCCTCCTAAATCTAAGACATATTCATTTCTTTGCAGTACATTTGACTCAAGTGAGTATTCACGTATTATTGTATTGACTTTCCTTGAAAACGTAATAGTTTTGCACTTTGATATATTAAGATCTAGTTTGTTGGTGCCGTACCAATCAACCAAATTTAAGATTTTCTTGTAAGATGATGCAATCTTGCGTACTAGTTATTTTTATAAGTAATTTGAAATCATCCGCATAGAAAAGTTAACTTAACAGTAAGACTTTTGATAAATATAATGCATAAAGTAAGGGTCCTAGGAAAGAGCCCTGCGGGACATCAGATGCTGCAACAAATTTGATAAATTTACAGCCCATATATTCAACATAATGGTACGTACCTATTACATAAATAAGTTTTAAAAAATGACCACATTGTTGCACTAAATCCCATAGTATTCATCTTGTGTAAAATAATTCTGTGATCCACCCTTTCAAATACCTTTAAAAAGTCTGTGTATATTGCACCTACTTGTTCTTGGGTATCTATAGTCTCCGAGATAAACTGAGTGAAACAGGTTACAATCATACAAAAACAATCTCGAATGCCTTAGCAAAGATTGACAGTATTGTTATTGGACGAGAATTGGTTATCAAATTTATCAAATACTCGTCTTAAGTGCAAAATTTAATATAGTTGTTAATGGTTCAGCTAACATGTTAACACAATCCTTAATGAGAAAACTAGGTATTTTAGACTTTAATTTTTTTATTGCTTCTAAAACATCTGTCTCAGTGATTGATATAATATTTCCTATACGGTATTTGACATAGGCCATATGCTCCTTGGTTCTAGTTATAATTGTGCTTTTCGTTTGTCCAACATACTTCGAATTACAATCTTTACAGCTGGTTTTGTAAATCCCGGACTTTTCATCTAATTTAATTTTATCCCTTGGGTTACTTAAAACTTATAATTTATTTCCGGACGAATGGACCATTGTTATATCTAAGCTTTTAAAAACCTTACTTAAACCCTGGGTAAATCGAGTTAAGGTTAATGAAATTCTCAAAATCTTCAATATGACAGTAGTCTATCTACACCGATCGTTCCAACTCTCTTCAGGAATAAGGAATTCAGGACTCCAGGGTTAACATATATATTACTAATTTAAAATGATTCTTCAAAATTTCATTTAACAAATGTTAAATGTATCGTTGATGAAAATTTTCTTTTACAACGCATATCACTGAATGCATACATACATATTTTCATTACGCTCGAAGATATTACAGTCCTGATGCAATTATTGTATTTCATGAGTGTGACGATGTATATAAACATCATATATTTGGTCGAAACATGCTGTGCTTGTAAGGTGCATTTTTCAAATTTTATACTTAACTTTAAGGGATTGGGCAATCAATCAATCAAAACAACTTTATTCACATTACAGAACAAATATTAACCAGATATCTACCTCGCATTTGTCCCTGTAACCAACGCATATTATTTGTCACGTTGGTGGCAACAGGGTCCAGCGGAGCAGTGCTGGTTCAATTTATAATCTTGTTGATTGTATCTTGAATACATTTAGTGATGCATTCAAGACACAATCAACACACCCATTCTCCTATTTACAAATAAAATTTAAAATGAGTGGTACAATAATTGTACACTACTAAGTAGCTGAAAACAGTTAACAATACAATTTGATGGTATATCACTTATTTAATTTTGTACTACTATGATCCCGTTGCAAGATTTCCAATGGCGAGCAGACGTTACTGCTGAATCTCTTGTACTCTATAATTTCTGATCTAAATATAATTTTGATTTTACGATGTACTAGAGATAAATTTATATAACAAACAAAACAAACAAGAACAAATAAAACAAAAATGTACAAACATAAACCAAGAGTAATAGGAAAGATTTAACAGTTATGAAATATCAGTACAGATAGGTAGGGGAAGAAGAAGTGGGGATTGGGCCCATGGAGACTTTTAATCAGCATGGTTTGAAGTACAATTGTTACGAAATTTGACTGACTGAACTGAAACTACTTTTACATAAGGACTGACGCGGGGTCCTGTTTATTTCAACTGAACATAATAATATCAAAGTAACTAGTAACTAGTAAAATTCGCACATGGGTTCTCATATCTTCTTATTTGCTTATGTTAATATTCATATTCGCTTTTAGTAATGTGACTAAAGTGTATCTGACTTAAGTACTTTGCAGAGGTCGGAAATTTATGCCAAAAGTATATCCTCTTTACTGTAGAATAAATGCAAAAATAAGGTATAAGTTCTTAATCGTTACTAGTTCAATGTAAAGACTTGAAACTTTTTGTATTATGTTAAGTTTCGGCAACATATGAAATACTTTTAAAAAATTATTGCACTCATCTCGGGGGGGTTGCGCCCCAATTTTACACCCCCAATTCAAGAACTCGCAACGTTTTCAACGAAATCGGCTAAAATTCATATCATATGAGTTTTTGGGGTCTCTGATTACGAATTCGAAGTGAAAATTGTGAAATTCAAAATGGCGGACTTTGAAAATTAATTCTTGATTTACGCCGTTTCTATTGTTTTTACTGAAGAACATGTAGACTAAGAAAATGTGTAGAATGCCATTTTGCATTGTAATACATCTCCCCAGAACCCATTCCGGGACCGACCGTGCAACCGTCGCATTAATCGCGGTGCAGGATCGGGCGGAATAGGCCTGGTTCGGTTAAACAAAAATCGATAAAACTTAACCTAGACACCTTCTGCAGAAGTAGATAAAGGAAGTTAATACAATTCTTAGATATCTAATTACAAAAAGACTTAACACAACTAAATATACATTTATTTAAAAACTGGGGCACCAACAATTTTTCAAAATTTTGCAGCTGACGCAAGCATCTCAATCCAAACGGGGAGCCTTCTGCGAGATGTATGAATGCCGGGCTGCGCAAATCTGGCTTAGAGCTTTAACTTTAAAAATTGTTGATACCACGAGGTTTTGATTTTGTTAAAAATGTATGATGAGAAAACGAATTTAGAGACAAAAATGTACAAAAAGAAATCAAGAAAAACAAACGCGAAAAAAAGTATACAAACAGAAAGGAAGAGGGGGCAGTGAAGACTTAAAGATATGAAAGGTATGAAATACCAGTAAAGGTGGATAGGGTAAGTGGAAGTTATAGTTGGTGAAGTTTGGCTACAGGGATTGCCGGAAAATCGGTAACGTTTGGTACGGTAAGAGGTGTTTAATTCGAAATGGGGCATTATGCTGTCTAATTTGTGTTATATGTCTTGTTAGCGGACCATCCCCAGCTTAAAGGGGTAGAAGTTTTGAGAGACCTGCTGGACATAATTCGCCCTCGGGGTCATGTCGTTGCAACGTGCGTATATGTCTCTGAGGGAGGTGTAAATTTCACACACCGGGAGCGTAAGCTTTTAATTAATTTTCTAAAAGTATTATGAATGGGATATGCATGTATTTCCTTAAATTGTGTAATGTTGAAATGATGTTAAGGATATAAAAAATTAATACAGTGTCAATGCATTTATAAAAAAATAATAAATGTAATCAATATATTCCCAACAACCTATTCACTAAAATTGTCGTTCAATTACTTCCGTTAACAACTTATATTAAATACTGGTGATATTGATCTAAAGTGCATAATCTATAATTAGATTACGTTATTTTTCTCGCCGCGTGCGTCACTAGTCAGAGAAAATGATAGTAACACTCACTGTATGCCAACAAATCTAATTCCCTTTCGGTAGATGATTTTGATGTTACGGTTGAACTCCTTCCAATCGATGATGGATTTCAAATAAAGTCATCTAATGCATCAGTATTTCAGCCTGGTTTATCTAACGGTAAGTTACTGGAATGGGTCTATTTAATACACATTAAAGTTCAAATTAAAATATTTTCTTACGCAATCACAGTCAATTATAGGATGACAATCCGCGTCTGGTTAAATAAACGGGGGTCTAAAAGTACAAATCACCTGGTGTATTTTAGTTAATCAAATTTTTACTAAAGCTCTGTTTGAAATTCCTAACATTATGCACTAAAAGTACGAAATGTATCTGCAAAAATTCTGATATTTGAAAAATATTTTTCGGTTCATACACCTTTTTGTTCAGCATATCAAAATAGTTCAAAGAAGTTTAAGATATCAAAAATTTAAATAAAATTTTTATTTCTTGTCTAGGATTTAATCTTAAGAAATTAACACGTGATATTGATATTCATTTAGAGAAAATTTGCTTCAACGCCGACGTACAAAATACGGTTATTACTTGGAATTTGGAATTGGGAGTGTGGTTAAAGACATATATTGAACCACAGTACTTAGGCCCCATAGGGCCCCTTGTACTTCCTCCCTGTAGGTAGACCGTTACCTTGGCCTCCATTTAACCTAGTCTTACGAAGTAAGTGGTGATGCTGCCTAGGGACATCTCCATTACATCTGATAGACTAGGCTAATATTCTCCCAAAATGGATTCTCTGATTGATGAGACCGCAGAACAGTCACAAAATACATGTCGGACTATCTCATCTTCTTGTTCACAACCTCTTCAAAGAGGGGTTTCGCATAATCAAGTATTATTTAGATGTTTCCTTGACGGACAGTGCCCAGTCTGTAATCCCTTTTGTAAAACGTAGGTTTCTTGTAACATTGCTAGGTGGACCATTGCTGTGCTCTTGATGGAATATTTTAGTAATTCCCCAGCAAGCTAACAACGGCTTGTTTCATTCCATAGCGTCTTGAATTCGTTGTGGGTGTTCTCTTTAATTAATTATGTTATCGTCGTGATAGGTAACAGACTGGCCAGCCTGGTTCAAAGATATTTAGGCCTGCTGCCTTCTTGGTCAGTCTGTAGGCTTCTTTGTTACCACTGCACTGTGCAATTGCGCATATAGTTTCACCCAGCTTACCGAAATGTTATTCATGCTTGGTGACATTTCCATACTGCTCGTGTGGTAATTTTGTAACTTCTCAGGCCAGTTGTGCGCTTACTTTTGAGTTTGAGACATTTGGGGGGTCACTCTTAAAACGCCAAATGTTACACCCTGTATAAGCTCTGGAGTTGGTTGTTTACTTGTAATTGATTGATTAAGTTCGATTTAGTTTAATATCTATGTCAGAGACCAAAGCTGCACCCTGTGTATGCTATTCTTGGATTAAAATACTTTGTTTTTAAACAAACGAGAATATTTTATTTAAGATAACTGAACAGTTAGTAATATATTTTTAATTTAAATATTTAATTTAACAGAAGTGGTAAAAAATGATAACTTTTCGCACACTGAAATTGTGTATTGGAAATATTAAGAGAAAAATGTAAAAAGGATAAACGCGTGTTAAAAGTATGAAAAAATTCACCTTGAATAAATGCTCGATGGCAAAATGATTTAGAGCTTTTCTCTTGGCTCAAGCAAGGGAGCAATCACTGTGACACTGTTATAAGCAAAAGTAAACGTCGGCGTCAGCCGAAGTACGTGGATAATAACTAGTTGCTGGTATAAACATTTTAACCGAACAGAAAGTCTAGTTAATTGCAGATTATATTTAAACACTGGTTAAAAACTACTAAAAGCTTCACTCGTAAAATAGATATAACTTCCCGGCACACGTACCGGACTTAAGTTGAGCGCATCGAGCTCGGCCTGTTATACGTTTTGGTATCATTTCGTTTCGTCGGGGACTTGATCTTGCATGAACATTTTTACCCCTCGTTTTTTTTTGGTCTGGAAAGGTTCCCAGACATTCCTATCACCTCGATTGCGCAATATTGCACAATATTGCATCAGGGAATGAAAAAATATATGACTGTTTCGACATTAAAATGGGGAATTGTTTGATATATAAACGAAGTTTGAGTTGATTTGTTTTTTGAAGTTATTGATGATAATTGTGTGAATAGATTTATTAATTTTGGAATGGCCCCGTAAAGTAGTTTCGAAGGTCCTTTAAGCTATATTGAAATGATATGAGAGTGTCCCGATAGGTCCGTGGTGAACAAAGTAAAGTAAGTAAATTTTGATAAAAAAGTACCGGTACTCTAAGGAACATTATGAATGGATATTGACTGTAATTTGATATCAAAGACGCGAAACCGAATGAATGATGGAATAGAAAGGAAATACTATTAATAAAAAAATTGTGCATGCGAAATAAAATATTTTGGCTGCGGGTATGGGAAGTAGTTTTGATGTAATTTAGGCTCATCTGGGGGCAGTATTTTTTGGGACGAGTTTGTAATGTTTGAGCCGTAAAATAATTAATTTGAATGATTGAGTCTGGTTATTGATGGGTTTATGTTATTTGGGAATTATCGTTTATTCGTGAATTTTTTCAGATTTCTTTGTAAAGAATTGTAATTTTTCGTGAATTTAATTGTCTGAAGAACTTTTTATTATAGTTTGACTGTGCTATGGAAAATAGTTGTTTTTTTGGCACATTTTGAAACTTTTGCAATTTTCTCTGTCTTCTATATATGAAATGTAATAACAACCCATCCTTCTTTTTTTTATCGTCTATGAAGATGTTGGTCACACCTTCACTAATATCCTTGTTTTCACTATTCGTCTGTATCATATACGATATGTCGATGACAAACCGGGGAGAAATGCCATGTGTACACGCCTGTAGAAGAGACGACTTCCTGATAGTTTCATTCCATAGTCGACCACTGGCCTCTCACCAGCCTAAATTTGGTTGTATGCCAACGGATTTGAGGAGTATCATCGTTGTCAGAGCTACTTCTCCTAGATATATATCTAGTGGTGGCAGACTCAGCATTACCTCCATAGCCTTCCTTGGTATTGTTCGCGTTCAGGTTATGATTAGGCAGGCAACTCTCTGCACTTGGCTGAGCTTGACTTTAGCTGTAGTCTGTTTACTCTTAGGCCACCAGACCACAGATCTATAGGTTATCATTGGTCTTATGACGGCAGTGTATATCCACATGACCACTTTGGGTTTTACTCCACAAGTTTTCCCCACGGCCCTGAGACACTGGTCATAAGAAACTTACGCCTTCTTTAGTCTTCTATCTAAGTGAAGATTACGATTGAAAAAAATTTGCTTTCACATTGACGTACAAAATAATTTTATTACTTATTCAGAAATTATTAGCACTCTTAAACATGGATAAACGTTCCACAGAAAGAACTGCTTAAAAGAGTTGTAAAAGGCAATATTAATTTTGACTGTTACAGGCAAAGAAATTATGACTATTATTAATATTTTACTCTTTAGATGATTACTCTGCAAAAGCGAGAACCGAAAATATGGAAATTCTTATTAATTTTAATAAAATCATAATTTTAACTTCCCCACTCAACACTGGGAATTGACCACGGAACAAGGTCCACCGATTTTTCTGAAGAAGGAATACTTGGTACATAAAATTTTTATGCTAGAGAAATAACGTCTTTGAAATTAGTAATATAGTCTATTTGGGAATGAAAAGCAGTAATACATTAATTAGACACGGAGCGGCCGTGGGCGTATAGTTATAGATTATAATGTAGAAGTTAGATTGTCTCATAATATTCAGGGCGATCAGGGATATTTATTTATGACCCAACCATGTAGGATTTTATCCAAGAACTGTCATAGTATGGGTATTACAATTAAATTGTCGATATAATATACAAGAAAATATTTAAAGTTGCTATTTGCATCTGTAATAAATTATTATTACTCTCTGTCTCTCGTTTACAAATAGGGTATATGCACATGAAAAAGTAATACATTTTGAAATTAACGAATTATCTCTGGATATGCTATAAACAATATTAAAATGATTACATACTATATTTGTGCACAGATTCTTCCATCTATCAATGGACATGTAATATATTGAAACACTCTATACAGTTTTCCATTTTACTATTTATTATATTCGTGCAGAACTTCCAAATGACAAGAGTTGTTCGTATTCTTTAAGAGAACATGATTTACAATCTCAGGTACTGAATACGTGGGTCTTTTTTTATTTCTTTTTTTAAACTGTAATTACATTTGTAGGACGAATTTTTGTACTAACATTTGTATATATATCACGTTGTGTAATTAGACAGAGCTAACGTTCAGTTTCAATTTGAAAAATGTTCCACATCCTCCTCATCTACTATATTAATCACCATTAATGTAAATCTTCATTATAATCAACGTGCATCACTTTATTCAAAACATATATACACATATAATCAATATAAATCTCATCATATTACAATTATTGCATGCTTTTATGCCAAAAAATCTATTTAACAAGGCTGCCATTCAATTCTACTTTGAATCGTCTTCTACGTCTTTCTCATCGTAAAACATTAATCAGAACTTTCGTTATATTAAATATGCACATAAAAATCTAATAATCCATTTATTGTATCTTGCCTAAACAAAACTTTTGGCTTTTGCTTAACAAAGTTTAATTTATTAAATATTTTGTAGATTTAAAACAAGATATCCTCCGTGATGTATTATTGTCTACAAAGCGATTTAAAAAAGAAGTCTGTTATTTCCAGCCCTAAAGTTCTTAAGACAGCGGCAGCAGCACTTTCACGTCTTATTTAATTAGAAAGCCAAAAAAAATATCGTTACCTGTTTACAATCTCCAGAAAACATCCTGTACATAGGTTCAATAAATTGCAACAAGAATCTTCACAAACCACTGATTTATTAATCACATAAAATTACAATAATTAATCCCTAAAAATAACACAACTAGTTATAATCTAATCTAACATAAATTCACTACTTTAAATCACAACTTGATACTGTTTCTTATTTCATTTTATCACTTGCTCACCTCCTATAAAACTATATTCCGTGCGCGAAATCCATATATATGTATATATATATATATAGTAGAATCGGCGAATATGCCTGCGGGAGAGACTTCCTCGACCACGCGTCACTTCCCCTCCGCTCGAATGCCCGAATGTCCAAAATTCAAAAATAGCCCGATTTTCAAATGCTTTTTTAAGGTACTAAACGAAACCTTAAGAAATAAAGTTGTAGAGAATTTCATCAGGGACAAATAGCTTTTTGAGAAATGGTTCTATGACCATTTTTGACCATTTCCACCCCATTTTTCGGAAACACCTTTTTACATTTTCGCTCTTTCCGCTAAAAGTTATTAATGTTTTTGCATGAAATTTAGAGTAGGTAGGTACCAACAAAAGCTATAATTTAAGCTCCGAAACAAGTTGCTGCGATAATTACAGTCCCTGTAATTAAATGGCAAAAATGGCCACATTTAGTGGTTTTTAATTTTTTGTGCAAAAGTTATTGACCGATTTCAATTGTCAAAAAATAATTTTTTTCGTCATTTTACGAGCTATTTCGTAGTATTTTTGTTTAAAAAAATATTTCTTCCGCACCGAAAACGAGAAGGAACCTATTTTCGGCACTTTGATGCTCTTTTTTCAACATGTTCCAAATAAAATTAGCTTTCCGAAACAAATACACCTAATTTCCACTATTTTTCTCCTAATTACCACGTTCACAAAATTTACTGAGGAATTTTTCGAAAAAATGCATTCTCCTTTGCTATCTGACCTGGATTAGAACTTGGATCTACAGAAATATGAAACTACATTATAGTTTTCTAGCTTTATATAATTAATTTCATCATTATTATGCCAATGTTCAGTAAGACGCAATATATTAACATTTTCCATTGTTGCTCAGTTCATCCATTTTATTTCTCAAATATTGGATATTTTGATTAATTAATATTAGGTTTGTACTTAGCTATTTATTATTCTCGGTTCTGTATCTAGTTGAGTGATTTTGGTTTGGCCAATTTACCAACACTTGCACTACCATTATTTATCACTTTTTCACCGTTTGTTCCAATTTTTACAAATTCTTTGGCATGGCCCCAGTAGACACAACAAGTAAGTTTTCATTCCATTTTCCTCTGATATATTACTTTTGTCGCTAGATTCGAGACGTTTTCTACAGTTTTCTACTATGTACACTTTTTCCTCAACATGTAGTTTATTATAGCGTATATAGGCATTTATTTTTTCTTCTCTGGCTTTGAGTAGATATGGTTGTAGTTCCCTCCTTTGCTCCATAACCTGGCTAGGATACTGATCACTAACGGTAAATTCTATATTTCTGACGATATTTTCTTTACACTTAAAATTATTAAATTTCGTTAATACTGGACTTTTTATATTTTGTTCATCTGCGAAACTAAGCCAAAAGATTGAATCGATGTGTTGTGAATTTAGTTGTATATACATTTTTTCTTATGTATCACCAACGCCAGATTATTTTTTTTTGTAACAATTTCAAGCGAATTAATTTGTTCTTGCATTAAAATAAGTCTCTCTTTCATTTTTTATTCTGATTTTTTAGTTCCGCGAATTCAAGTCTAATCTTATCCATATCACTATCAGTTTTAATAACAGTTTTTAGAATCATATACACTTTTTGTTCCAGTGTAAGACCTTCAGTTAGATATTGTTTAAATTTAATTATGAAACACTAAATAAATGCAGATTTGTAGGTTTTAGACACTTCCACTTAGACTAGAACAGACTATAAATTTAACAAAACATCAATTATGTACAAAATAAAAAAGTAAACAAGAATTAAAATAATTCCATAGAAACCCATATTATTGTTTTGTTTCTCTTGGTACCAAATACATTTTCAAAATTTTCATAAACAACCGAATGAAGACGGATTTAGAATATTTTGATTTCTCAAATTTTTCGGATTTCTTAAATCTGCAGCGTTTCAGGAAATCCGTTCTATAAATTCAATTTCTTAGGCAATTAATTTTTTGTAGCAACATACGTTAATAAACTTTCATGGCGAATTAGATAATACAAAAGACATCGGACATTTAAAATATAAAAGTACGTATCATTTCAGGTTAAACCTGCAGTAGTATTTCATGGAACATAATCAGGTTCTGGTTTTTGTGATTAAAACCCTGTCTTTGGCAATAACGGAGTTTTGCCGATCTAAAACATATTCATTATCTTCACTTCCATGGCAGGTACCTAAAATAAACCCAATTAATTCAATTTTGAGACTTTAAGTGTTCAAGACTTCAAGAGTTGGACACGCCTTCATCTGCTTTGAGAGCGCACCACTGACCACCTAGTTAGCGTGAGAAGTTTTATTTAAGTCGTCCTTTAGTTTACTGCCTGAAATGTTGATGAAAGGGTCACCTGCTTACTCGAATTTACCTAACATGAAATAATCTTTCTAGTTTAGGGTGGCTCGTGTATTCTTGATGAAAGACCCTTTCAGTTGATTCAGCTTCCTCATGTTTCTTTTGAAAACTATTTTTGAACTTTCCCAAGTAAATAAAACGGTACTATACAGGGTGTCTCTCCGGGAACTGAATCGATCGATATAGAGAAAAGTATGCATCAGAGAATTTTGAAAATTTAGATAATTACTAATGTTGATGTGGCCAATGCAAGTAAAATAATTACAAGCAGCTGGCACTTCCGGTTATACCGGAAGTCGATACCAACTTGCTTATTTCAAATGGAAAACCCTATGTATTTTAGGGTTTTCGAAAAGAGAATAAAGTTCTGAGTCGAAAATATGTTGCATATCCTATACCTAAACCTGGCCGTTTCAGAGATATTTGACATTTTATAGAAAATTTTACAGATGCAACGGTTTGCAAGAACCGTTATAACTTTCTTCGTATAAAAGATCCTCACTTGCTTATTATCACATAAAAAGAACTCAAGGAGAACTACGTTCTATAACTGAAATAAATTCAATAATATCATACCAAGTGTTCCGTTTTTCGCGTTACATTTTGTCAACTTCAAACCGCGAAAACTTGTTTAGGTCAAATGGAACACCCTGCATTTTTTTACGTCAAGTTGTGTAAAATTGAATTCCCTTTTTTATGATATTAGCATTGTGGGGGTTAAAGTTACAACTTTTTGAAATATTTGCGATTTTATTAGAAATTCATGAATTGTTGTAATCATTTCATCAAAATAGCCATGATTAGAAACAATCAGTCATTATCTTATGTCAAAAAATGCCAGCACGTATAAATTACACCCGCAAAGACTTTTTAAATTTGTTTATTATTTATGGAGAATGTGATAACGTAATATCAAGAACTTGCAGCACATTTGCTACTCGATATCCAGAAAAACGGAAACCGTCACCAAACACTGTAAAACGCACACTGGAAAATTTTAAAAATTATGGCTCTGTCAAGGTAAAAGTGCAAAGAAGAAAGCCTATTGTTGAGGACGAGCTGCTCTGGAATCGGGACTATGCAAGGATTCAATTCACAGAATCTTATTAAAACATAAGTTTCACACGTTTTCATTCCATATGGTACAAGAATTAAAAGAAACAGATTCCCTAAGAAGACAGAATTTTTGGGAGTTTATTCTAATAAGATCTGAGGGTCGCGATTCTTATTTGGGAAATATTATATGGACAGATGAAGCAAAATTTACTAATAATGGACTTTTTAATAGACACAATTCGCATTATTGGAGTGACTCAAATCCTCATATGTTCAGAGAGCGAAACTTTCAGAAAAGTTGGCAGTTCAATGTTTACTGTGCCATAAGAAACGATAGAGTGGTGGCATTACAATTTTATCAGGAAAATTTAAACGGTAAATTAAATTTTCTCTTCTGCTAATATGTATAGGTAAACTTTTGTTTTTTTTTAGATATCTGAATATCTTACAAATTTTGAATAATAACTATTTAGAAAATTTACCTCTCGCCGAACATAGAAATATTTTTTATCACCACGACGGTGCTCCCCCACATAACGCATATTTAATTAATAATTATTTACAAGAAACTTTTTATGATCAATGGATTGCCAATAATGGACCTTTATGGCCTCCTCGCTCGCCCGATTTATCAGTTCTGGATTATTTCAGTTGGGGAACTATTAAAAATGAGTTTATGAGAGCCCGTTAACAACCATTGAAAATTTTATGCAAAGAGTAAGAAATGCATTTCAAAACATATCACAGGATTCAATTAAAAGGGCTACCCATGTGGAACTAATCCGAAGGTGCGAAATTTTGAGCAATTATTAAATTAAAATGAAATCATATTTTAAGTTGATCTTATCTCTGCTATTTTAGTTCATGCCATATCTTCAATTCGATTAATAAGCATGTTACAGTGTTAGTGTTATTTTGCGTTTTTATGGATATCGAGTAGCAAATGTGCTGCAAGTTCTTGACATTAATTTATCAATTGTCAATTGTCTAATTTCTGTGGTGTTTAAGTAAATTCTCCATAAATAATAAACAAATTTAAAAAGTTCTCGTTGGTATAATTTAAACGTACTGGCATTTTTTGACATAAGATAATGACTGATTGTCTCTAATCATGGCTATTTTGATGAAATGATTACAACAATTCATGAATTTCTAATAAAATCGCAAATATTTCAAAAAGTTGTAACTTGAACCCCCACAATGCTAATATCAGAAAAAAGAACTCAATTTTACATAACTTGACGTAAAAAAATCAGGGTGTTGCATTTGACCTAAATATGTTTTCGCGGTTTGAAGTTGACAAAATGTAACGTGAAAACGGAACATTTGGTATGATATTATTGAATCTATTTCAGTTGTAGAACGTAGTTCTCCTTGTGTTCTTTTTAGGTGACAAGAAGCAAATGAGGATCTTTTACACGAAGAAAGTTATAACGGTTCTTGCAAACCGTTGCACCTGTCAAATTTTCTACAAAATGTCAAATATCGCTGAAACGGCTAGGTTTATGTATAGGATATGTTACATATTTTCGACTCAGAATTTTATGATCTTTTCGAAAACCCTAAAATATATAGGGTATTCCATTTAAAATAAGCAAGTTGGTATCGACTTCCGGTATAAGCGGAAGTGCCAGCTGCTTGTAATTAGTTAAATTTTAGTTGAATTGGCCACACCAACATTAGTAATTATCTAAATTTTCAAAATTTTCTGATGCGTGCTTTTCTCTACATCGATCGATTCAGTTCCCGGTGAGACACCCTGTATAAATACAGAACAAAATTATAAAAGATGGAGGGCTTATGAGGTCAAATAATTAAAGAAAGTGAGTTAGTGCCTTATTCCTCAGAAAGAAATAATAATGCAACTACGGATACGTGTTTCGGAGTTATTGCTCCTCATCAGCGTAGCGTAGCTTAGCGAATATATCTTGCAAAACTATTAAAGATAGGAAAGTACAGTACACAGTACTCCATTTGTACTTTCATACCTCATGTGCCACATTTTGGGCCACAAAAGAGAACAGTCAGTACGAGGAGCCCCATGTGCACTGCTCCATTTCCACCTGGCAAATACAGAATAAAAGATGGAGGGCTTGTGAGGTCAAATAATTAAGGAAAGTGAATTAATACCTTATTCCTCAGAAAGAAGAATAGCAATAACTCTGAAACACGTGTCCGTAGCTGTACTGTTGTTTCTTTCAAAATTATAAAGTTCACTGAAGTAGTTAATCTTGCAGATCGTAGAGCCCTTGCGGAAACTTGCCATGTGTTACTATGAATTTTATATATTTTATATGTTTGTATGTATAAAGGTTTAAGGTCATCAAGTTAAAGTAATGTTTTGATGTAAATTTCAACATAAATTATTTAGTTCGAATGCTCTCTAAGATATTTAACTGTGTTCAGAAAAATGAGGTTGTTAATTCAATGCTAAATAAGTATGTATATTTTTTCTCCGAAACTAACGGACTAATTTTCGGGAGACTCTTCGTATTTGGCATGACATTCTTCAATTTAGAAAATGAAAAATAAAATCAAAATCAAAATCAATTGGGTAGACCAGCGGTTACGGTAAAAAAAACTGTTTCTAATGTTTCACGATATATTGTCGTAAAATTATAATGTGATTTAGTGTTATGATGACAGAGAATTTGTTTGATGTAATGATGCCGACGGAAAGTGAACACGGAAACGCTCCCTTGTTTCGTAAAATAAAAAAGTTTCGACAGAGCGTTGAGCCTTAGAGCTTGATAGAGAACATGAAAGCAATTCGTGCACTTAATTTTTGATTTAAGAAGAGTGGGGGATCACTCGTAAAACATCGGATGGGATCAAATGCTACACCCTGTATAAGCCCTGGAGTAGGTTGCTTCACTTGAAATCGTTTGTTAGTCACTTTAATTAATTTTATTATCTATGGCAGGGTTCAAAACTTCCACTCTGTATATGCTATCTTGGAGTAAAACACTTGGTTTAAAACGAATAAGAATAATTTATTTAATGTAACTGAACAAAATTTTAAAATGGTTTGTTTAACTTAAATATTTAATTCACACAGGTTTAAAATAAATAATTTTCGAACACAAAAATTCAGTTGTTGAAATATTAAAATTTAAATGAAAAAGGTATTAATACGAATGTTTTATATACCCTGAAAACATTCACTTTTTGGTTTGATGCGTGAGGGCAGAATATAATTGATTCTAAAAAACTCTTTCTTACTTGGGGCGACCAAGGAAGTAGCTGCATTACGCTCGGTTTTTTATATGGTTCGTATTGGACTTGACGTGCGGAGGTCTGCATCATAGAATATAAAAATAGGAAATTCGGATATGAAAATTATATGACCGCATCGCCATTAAATTTGTTGATACATGAATGGAGTTCGAATAAATTTTATTTCAGAAGTTATTAACGAAAATTAGTTGAATATGTTCACTAAATTTGAAACGACTCTATAAAGTCGTCACGAAGGTCCTGCACAAAGAGTTGAATATGATACGAAATGGTACCGATTGGTTCTGCGTGCCGGATGATGACGTGTATTCAATTTAATTTGATACATAGCTTATGTTTCGGAAATAAGTTTTGATATTGATGGGGGACGATAGTACCGGTATTCTATTTGGATAATTTGTACGGAGATTGATTATATGTTGATATTTAGGACGCAAAAATGAATGGACGGTTTAATTGAAAGGAAGAATAATTTATAAAAAGTTTGCGTGATTGAAGTAAAATATTTTGAATGCGGGTATGGAAAATAGTTTTGATATTAACGAGCCAGCAAGCGGAACATACGAAATGGGAAGAAGTTTTGATGAATGTTCAGCCGGCACTTCGGGAAAGTGAATGAAGTGTATTTTGATGTATGAATGGAAATTTTAATGGGAAGTTGAAACTGAGAGAAGAATGTTTTACAAAAAATTGTAGAAGTGAAACAACATTGTGGCTGGGAGTGTGGTGGAAAGTGGTTATGATGCGAATTGAGATTGAGAGGGGCTGTATTTTCCAGGGCTGTAGTTTGTAATTTTTCATCTGTAATTCGTTTAGTATGAATGATTGAACGAAGTTGTTGATGAATTCGGACTATTTGTGAGTTATCGTTGTTATGTGAATTTTTTCAGATTTTTTGTAAAGAATTGCAGTTTTTCATTAAATTAAGCGCCTTAAGGACTTTTTATTATAGTTTGACTAGGTGAGGTGAAAGAGTTAATTTTTTAACAAATTTTGAGACTTTTGTCATTTTCTCTTTCTCTTGTTTATAGAATATACTATAACAAAAGCTAGTTAACACCTAGTATACCTGATAATGTTGTAAATATTGCTGGATATCCATTGTTTCGATGTGATAGTAATAGTACATAGGAGGTAGTGTTGCAATGTAATAATAAGTTGTTTTGAAAAAATTGAAGTAGAAACATTGCAAGGTAATATGAACATTGAGCAGTTATGGATTAGTATCAAACTAAGAAATTCTAAGTTAGCATTAGAAGTTATTTATCGTTCTCCACAGAGCCATACTACGCAATTTATCGAAGCAATCGACACTGTACTTTCAAATATTGTACCTACATGTGAAACATTGTTATACCCGGCGATATAAATATTAATTTATTTAATTTAAGCAATCAACTTACTAACTTGCTTGATTCATATGGGTTTTTTCAGGTTATTAATGAGCCGACATGAGTAACGCAATTTTCTTCAACGCTTTTAGATCCGATTTATGTAAACAATTTGGATATGATAATTAATAGTGGTACAATTAATGCAGATCACATATCTGACCATAGACTAGTTTTTTGCAATGCTAGTATTTTCATTTTAAAATCAAAACAAAAAATGTATACTTATCGAATTTTCCACACCTTAATTATAATCAATTTTGGCATGCCGTTAATAATACTCCATGGCAAAATATTATATATTTTGACGACCAAAGTTTAATTTTTAACATCAAATATTCTTAGGTTTTTTGATATCCATGTACCCGTTCGTACGGTACGCAAGAATAAATCTCCAGGACCGTGGCTTACAAACACGTTAAGGAGAATTATGAAAGATAGGAATAATGTATTCACGAAATATAGATAGTCTAAAACTATAGAAAATTGGAATCCTTATAGAAATATGGGTAATTTTGCATCAGCTGCAATAAGACTGGAAAACACAGCAGACCCAAAATTATCTAGGAATGGTGATGTTAAAGAATTATGGAATAAATTAAAAACTGTGAATACTCAGACCAAAAAGAAGATTGACATACCTCAAAATTTGCAAAATCCCTCTAGTCTAAATAATAATCTCTTAACAGCCTTTACTACTTACCCAGTAAACGACCAAACTTTAAGTTTTTATTATAGTAAATTTAATACTGATAACAAATTTTCTTTTCAACTTGTTACTCCGTAGAAGATAGAGAAAATAATTTCAAACATTAAATGAAATGCTTATGACCATGATGAAATAAACTTGCATATGTTAATAATATGCATACCGGTCATAAAAAAACTGTTATTAACTGCTGTCTGGAAATAGATTTTTTTCCGGTGCAATGGAAAATGTCTATTGTATCCCCTATCCCTAAGGCAAATAGTCCAAAAGTACTTGTAGGATCTTATGCAATACATTTCGATCACAGTTATCGAGGGTGAAAAAACGATGGTGATGGTTTCGAATTCTGAACCCTTGCATACTACCCTTATCAAGGAAAAACCACCCCAATTTCCAGCTCAATTTTGGGTTTGCGAGGGATCGTCGGATCGGGTTTTTCCTAAAGAATAATAATAAATTCAGTTAATTTACATTAGAATACCTCGGACCGACCCTCGGAGGTTGAACTGACCCCCGCCCGTAATAGAAATATACCAAAAAATAAAAAAATATGAACTTGACAAGGTTTTTATGGGTTTTTGAGGGCAGGGTTCATGATGGAAGTGCTATTTTTCACCCTACCCTCCCGCAACTACCACCAACATATAAAAACCACCCCTCTTCCATACTGTCGGTCCTAGGCATGAGAAAATTTGCCGGATCGGGGTTTTTATGGGAATATCAGGGAAACTAACCATTATTAAACCACAGTTGACCCAAGCAACCTCTGGGGGTTGAAACTACCCTGCCACACCAAAATCCCCCGAAAAACGGGTTGACTTCTCATGGATCCTCGAGGACGGAGGTAATTATATTTTTGTATTGAAACAGAAATGAAATTTTATTTAATAAAGTAATTTGGAAAATTAAATTTATTTGTGGGAAACTAAAGTTAAACTGTGTTAAATTTGCCTGGGCGCCACCTGTGTTGAAACACAGGAAATAATGAACTCAGCCGGCGGAGCTGTCGACCTTTATCTACAGGAGCAAGTTCAAGCAATTTAGTAGACTGAAATTAAAGATTACTATAACAAATAACCTTTTATTTTGGTATTTGAAGGTTCGAGCACAAACAAATGACAATTGACAGTGGTACAGCAATACTTAAAGCTAAAATACATAAAAGAAGAAGTGATATCGACTTACATATCGATTTAAATTAAATGAAAGTATACCGTTTGGTATAAGAGCTCTTTATTGTATGTTACGATCGTAAAGTTAGCTAACCTTGTACACAAATCGGAGTGCGGTCCCTCGAAGTCGTCCAAATCCTTGGTCTCGTACTGGTGTAGTGGTTTTCCCTGCTTGGAAAACGAGGCGTCTCGACGATGCACTTTAATTTAATATTCGATGCACTTTATTTTTAATATTCGTTGTGGAGTGATTTATGGTTAATGACAATGTGGATTTTAAAATCTTTTTGGTGAGTACAAATTTTATTATGAAAGGTACAATACCTTTGTGGAATATTTCTATACACAACTGGTATAGAAGTTTCAAAATTAAAATTTTTCTTGTATTTTATTTGGTTAGAGTTATTTATTTAAGTTTTGTTTACGTCACTTTGACGTTTTATCAAAGGGCAAGATTCTTTAGTAAAAAGTGAGGTTATCTACGGACAAAAATGAAACACGTCTCACCTTAGCAAATGCAAAATTGCGACTCCTTTGACATTGTTACCATGGATCCTACCAATATTTTGCTATTTTTGGCCTTCTAGATTTGAAAGTGTCTAAATGTCAAACTTAAATGTGGACTTTTATGCCTTTTTGAATAAATTTCTTTAAATGTTTTTTGATATTATTAATATAGGTATCAAGCTGGTTGTATTCATACCCATATCTTGCCTCTAGGGTGGATATTAAGAATTTTGAAACTTTTTGTACATTTTACTTAAAATTAAACTTTGTGAACCCCAAATACCATTGAAAAGCCTTATTTACTTACTAATACAAATATTTATGATACTAAAACGACGTACAATGGCTTTTCCTTAAAATTAACACTGTCTGAAATTTTTCAGGGAACGCCGTCCTAAAACTATGCACATGAATGATGTTTGAAAATTATTTTAAAACCTTGCCGAGCATTGTAGCTATTGACATGGAACACATATGAAGTTTAATACACTCTTGGATTTACACTATTTGTTATTTTACCAAGTCTTTGAGGAAGTAAACAAAAATCATCAATCTTTTGGAACTTTAATCCCAGAGCTGTTGCATGCAAAAGTTGCACTAGGTAAGTACCCAAGTACTTGTATGAAGAAAGTTTTATTTTGACTTCAGGTATTATAGTTCTGATCAAAAGTTTATTCTGACACTTGAAGTGTCACTATTTTCAAATGTATTTTATTATGTAAAAGGTTAATTAGAATTTTCCCATGGACACAACTAACTTTATTTAGATCACTAATCATTGTTCTTTACTAATATGTATTGCAATACTTGTTGCAGATGAATAAATTGTTAAATTTCTCATATATTCTAGGTATCCCGCTACTGCGAAAGCTCAAAATGGACTTACGACTTCCTGCAGCCAAATGTGAGTGTAGCATGGATTCCTGACCAGTGTGGGAGCTAAATTGAGTTTTTTGTTTTGTTATAAATGTTCTATGTGATATATTATAACAGGTATTTATATACAATTACTGTGAACTAATATAAAATTTCTTAAAATTATCGAGTTTTTCACAAAGTTATGTGTTATAGTAATCCCATTTCTAGTTTTTCGTCAAACGTGCATGCCTGAGTCATTAAATTCCAATATACAAATTTCAAGTAACGCTCAGTGACAATATTTAACTTCGTTACGATATGGGAATTTTGAAATATATTTATCTTTCATGCCATTGCATGTTGGTTTTGTTCTTGCATTGGGTGAAATCATGTCAATATATATACACCACACATATGCAGTTCATAGAAAAGGGGGTATTTTTGTACATTGGGGGTAGTTGCGGGGGGGGGGCGGTGTTGTTAATAGAGTATTATTAATTACCGAAAAATTGAACAATGTATTTAGTTTTTGATTTTTGAAAAAAATATAAACCGCGTTGAAAAGCCACCAAAGAGCAATGAGGAGCAGAACTCAACAAACTTATCTTAAATTGATACTAGTAATTGCTTGTAAACTATACAAGTTTCGTCAAAATTCATTTAGATATATTTGGAGTACGCATTACCAATTACTTTAAGATATGATATCCTATTATTTAATGTTTATAATTTGGTCAATTATTCAAATAGTGGTTGTATTCAGCAGTTCATTAAATTTAACAATGAAGCTACCAGGGCCGATCACTAGCCACTGCTTTATTTTCACAAAGTAAACAGACACCAGGTACGAAATGCCAGTTGGTATAAAAGCAATACAAAGTAAATAGTACTAAAGTAGTAACTTCCTTATTCATATCGATATGTATTACAAAAAGTTTGTCTATAAATATTAACTATAATAAATAACAGCTGGTTTGTCTAAATTTATATATGAACATAATTATAGTTTTAAATGTAAGACTGCGTTAAATGCACTATTATATTATTTGAATCCAATCATAACTCAGGAATCAAATCTCATTTAGAGGAATTCATTATATTCTGGAACTTTGAAACAACAAAACTATAAATAAATAGAAAAAAGACCAAAGACAAAAGTTAATCAAGTAGCATTATTGTAGATGAAAATAAATAAATCTATAACCGTTAAGAGCAATGGGAGTAATATATTTGAGTAAATGTAGCTATTATTAGATTTCTTCCAAAGTAGCGAAATGGTGGCAGAAAATCCCATTATATCCCATTATACCAACTATAAAAATCTGTCTATATTATAAAGCTGAAAAGTGAATTTATTTTGATTACATGCAATTAAATTCTTTTAAATGCATATTTTCCAGTCTTATTTGTTAAATTTCACCCAAGTTAATTTTCTATCAGGGAATTGTCTGATAGCCAAATGTAATGAAATATCAAGAAACCTTATTTTATGTACCTATAAAATAAAAGTAGTGCTACAACGTTCGGACGGAAATAATAAACAGGAGCGCTTCTCAAAAATGTTAACTATAAATATAACGATGTATCCAACAGATGTATTCAATACACCTCCAGCTATAGGAGTTGATATAACTAAGATATTTCCCTAAGAATGGCAGTTACGTTCCTTCACATCTTGTCTTCTTATTCCTCATTTTGATTCGCAGATGTATTTATTATTCATGAAATATTAAATGACTGGCACAGATATATATGGTTTTGAAATATCTTCAGTAATAACACTAGATGACCTCAGGGGCTTACTAGGGTACTAGTAAGTACGGGTCTGGCGACCCCGAGGTACCCTCTAACGTCAAAGGGGTGGAACCCAAGGTTTAAACCGGACGGTGCTGATGGGTGATGGCTCCACGATAGAAAGTCGAGAACGGCAGATATTGGATACCTGGCCCCCTCCGATGTTAAGTAGGTCTTGACATGGCAAGGGCTCACTGCCGTGTTGGATACTTATTTTATCCCAACTCATGGGAACAACATGAGGCAAATTAGTAATTTCTGTTCTGTTCACGAAAAAAACAGACATAATTGGTGAAAGTCACCTAAAAATTATTTTATTTAAATGCTCTAAAAAGTAGAAAATAATCTTTGAAGTAAATAATAATAATAGTAAAGATCTACAGACCGATAACCTGTCTAAACGCATGCTACAAGGTGTTGACACGCACATTGTACATGCGGGTGCTCCAAGCGGTTGGTTTACGAACGGATATATGAGCAACGAGGGTCGAAGAGAGGTGTCGCTGGTCGCTAGCTGTAAGGAGAACCTGCTGATAGACAGATGTGTCAGGCAGGACTCCATGCAGTATAAGCGGAACCTCTCTATGGCCTGAATCGACTACCGCAAGGCATTTGACATGACATCGCATGAGCTCATTATCCACTTGCTCCAATGTCTTGTGGTACCCGGTCCCGTAGTGAGATGTATTGAAGAACTGATGCCGCTCTGGAGGACTCGGTTTACAATAACATCGGGTAACGATAGAGTCCAAACAGAGTCGGTAACATTCAGAAGAGGAGTATTTCAGGGAGATTTCTTCAGCCCCCTTCTGTTTTGCATCTCACTACTGCCATTATCCGTCTCGCTCCGGAAAACCCGTGGCTATAACTTGCGGTACCTCCGGCGACAGGAGGCATAAAGTCACCCATCTATTTTATATGAATAACCTTACACTTTATGCCTCTGGAGAGAGGTATCTCCAACAGTCCCTTGGGGTGGCACAGGAGTACACGTAGGCTGTCGGTATGCAGTTCGGGTTGGACAAATGCGCACTGATCCATCTCAAGAGAGGACGATGCGGTGACTACGGATAGGGCGCGCAGCTCGTGGACAGAAGCATCTTACACCATCTAGATGCCGGAGAGTCGTACACTTATTTGGGTGTCAAGCAACGCTCCACCCAAGAAGTGAGTGTAATGAAAACCGCTCTCCGCGGCAAGTATCAGCACCTACTCCGATAGATCTGGTCTTCAGAACTGTCAAAGAAGAACAAGGTGTCTGCTACAAATATGCTTGCCGTTCCGATAATTCTCTATACTTTCGGAGTAGTGAAATGGACTAAAGAAGAGCTGCGTCAACTAGATGTAGTAACCAGCAGGAAGATGCATCTCAATAGGAGCTTGCATCCTAAATCGTCCGTTCCATGGTTATATCTCCCATGACATCGGGGAGGCCGTGGACTCTTCAGCTTGGAGAGTCCCCATAGCAGGATGGTTCTGGATGGAGCATGTAAAGTCATCAGGAGTTCGGATTCCCTCCTTTGCATGGTCCGAGACCATGAAAATGCAGAGGTAGGAGCTTTTCTCTTTAAGGCAGTATGGAGAGCAGCCGATGAAATTGGTCTCATCTTCGACGTCGAGCGGGTAGGCCCCGACTCTGTCACCGAGTTGGAACCCGTTCGACTAAGAGCCCACATTAGAGCTGCAGAACACAACATCCTTCTGCTGCTTCATAAGGATAAGCCATTGCACGGAGTCTTCTATAAAAATATAGAAGACCTCGGCTTATCCGAAAGGCTGACTTTGCCTTTTTAAGGTCAGCCGGGCCGAAGTCCAACACCGAGGGATTCATAATGGCTTGCCAGGATGGTGTAATTTAACACCCTCGTCTATCGATGTCGTGTCATGGGTATGGAGGTCCCTGATGTCAGCTGCACGGCCTGCCGCAGGGCGCCGGAGACTGTAATGTATTTACTGTCGACTTGCCCGACATACGCAGTCTCGGCCTATATTCACAGACACGACGCAGCATTACGAGTGCTTCTTCATCTAAGGCACTCGTATGGGATAAACGAAATACCAGTGCTGCCTTACGCTCCGGGGGATATTGAGTCCGTTGTGGGGAATGAGAAGTGTCTAATTTATTGGAACTACTCGTTCCTCACCGTCAGGCAAATACAAGCCAACAAGCCTGACATGGTACTCCTCGACCACCAACTCAAGACGATGTATGTCGTGGAATTCTCAACCCCCGCTGGGAGCAACATTGCCTTGAAAGAGGAGGAAAACGGACAAAATATCGAGATTTGCTCTTCGAACTCCGCAGGCCTTATCCTGGCCATTCTGTTAAAATAGTGGTACTGATTATAGGAGCCCTCGGTGGAATGAGACAGACGCTGCTTTCAGAACTAAAGATCATACCTGCATGACAATAACGAAAATATTACAATGAAACTCATAGGCAAATATTTTAAACACAAGCTTTGGCGCTAATCATATATTACACCCACTTTTAAAAGCTTATCTATGAAGGGTTGTATATTTTCCCCTTGTGACAATTATACTCTCATAATTTTGACAATGTTACTAAGGTCAATTGTTTCTTTATCCCATTCTAAAGTGTCTTCTGCGTCCCACTCTCAAATTTTTAATTCCCCTCGAAGTTAAAATTATCAAAAGGAAATACATATTTTTCTCTATCTAACGCTAGATCCTGCGTCTTACTATCATAATTTTCTCGTTGACCTCCAATCAACTTCAATAGACGATTAAATTTTTTATGTCATGAACAATGTGTACATGGGTTCCTAAGTTACCTTTTCTTGTAAATTTTTCGCTGCAGAAATCACATGGAAAGGAGCAGCTTTTGTGAATATTGTAGTGCCTACTTAAACCACTAGAGAAACAATATGTTTTATTGCAAACACCACATGTATACATTTTTACGCTTCCGCTGTCGGATAGTAAATGATTCATGTGTCGGGATATCCTTATTTATTATACTTAGTTACCCTTATTTTTACCTAAGTTACCATTGGTTATCCAGGATATCCATAAAGATAAGGCAGGTAAAATAGTTTTTATCGCGAGTGTAACTTTAGGTATAAAATCAAGAATCGACAATAAAACGAATATTTGTTATCTTATAATAAAAAAATACAAAGATGCTATAATTATTGTGCAATATGACAATGCAATAACTGCCTGTATACCAACGGACAGGTAGACATATGGATGGGCATACCAGCAGGCAGACAGACGAATAGGTAGACGGACCATATTCTAAAAATATAAATAGGACAATACAATAATTGCCTTAATTACCCTTAATTATCCTTATTTTTAACTTAAATACCGTATCCTTATTCTTATTTAAATTATTCTTATATTACCTAAATTACTCTTAATTACCTTTATTTTTAACTTAACTACCTTTATTTTGACCTAAAATTTCAGAAATTACCTTATTTGTACCTAAATTACTCTCTAATTGCCCCTCCCAACCACTTGACAGTATGACCTTGATCTCGTGACCTCTTCCGCTACTACACCATTTACACCTTTAAAATACCTTTATTTCTATCTTAATTACCCTTATTTTGATTTATATTATCCGTAATTACCCTTATTTGTACCTAAATTACCAGTAATTATCCTCTAATTCCCCCCACCACTTTAATTACCTAACACTACTACAATTGCCTGCCACCACCACTCCTAGGCTCTCCCCTGTTATGTCCCGCCCTGTAATTACCTCCCACCACTCTAATTACCTCTAACCCCTAGTCTGATCTCTGATCATACTCCTGCTTTTACTCCGACCCTCTCTCATTTCCATACTACTACCGAGGGGGGTGTAATGGGCTAGTGAAGCGAAAGTTATAGCCTCTCCTACTCAATTGTTAACCTCACCATCGCGATGAGTTCAATTTGAACTTGGCGCACCCTGTTTTCACTAACGAGGCTCTAACGACCGAGTAAGGGCGGAATAACCCTTACCTTTTGCCGTGAGCACATCCACCTTCTCACGAAGAGTGCGGTAAAAATAACCCACCGCACACAAAGGTTGCTTTTGGAATCGTTTGGTTACCCCATCGTCGCAGTCTCCTTCTGTGCCATGGGACCACACCACTCGCCTTCCGCAACCGAGCTGGTCACTTGCATACCTGCTCCAGCTAAAACTTCAAATGCAGCTTCGTTTTCAATCGATTAAGGCTTTAAAAAATGATGGAGCGTTCAAGTGGGACAAAATCATCCGGAGGTAAAATACCCTCCCGATCGGATCTCCGGGGGAGGGTGCCCACAGGGACACCTCATCGAATGTCGAAAAAACACCGACATGTTAAATTCAACTAAACTAATTCTTTCATCTACGGCGCTTGGAATGTTCGTACTTTGAACGACAGCACTCGCACCGATCGGCCTGAAAGAAGAACTGCTCTAAGAGATAGAGAACTTCACCTACTCAATGTTGACGTTGCAGCTCTCAGCGAAACTCGATTTTTGGAGGAAGGCTCTCTCACAGAAAAGTACTACACCTTCTATTGGAAAGGTCTTCCCACCAATTCAAGAAGACAACATGGAGTAGGATTTGCCGTTCGGAATCAATTTGTATCCAACTTAACACAAGTACCACAAGGCCTATCCGAGCGTCTAATGCTGCTACGCTATGAGCTATCAGATGGCAATACGGTAAATCTAATAAGCGCCTACGCTCCCACTCTGGATGCAAGTCACGAAACCAAGGAAAGCTTCTATCAACAGCTGGAAGAAACCCTCTGTAGAATACCTAAAACGGAACGACTCGTTATTCTTGGCGATTTTAACGCTAGAGTAGGGAGAGATGCAGACACCTGGCCAGGCATCATAGGCAAGAACGGTTTGGGCAACATGAACGCTAACGGTCAACTACTCCTAACTAAATGCGCCGAACATGATCTAGTTATAACAAACACCATTTTCCGACAAATTGATAAATTTAAAGGTACCTGGCGTCACCCCAGATCAGGTCACTGGCATCTACTGGACTATGTTATCGTACGTAGGAAGCATCTCAAGGATGTCCAAATTACAAAGGCGCGCATTGATAGCGTATGTTGGACCGATCATCGTCCTGTTGTCTCTAAAATGAAAATTGTTATGAGACCCAAACACCGAAGAACTCAAGTAAAACGTAGCAAAAAGTTCAAGAGAATTTGAGTGCACTAGAACAAACCAATTCTGTAGATGTCGCTGCTACCTGGATACAAATTAAAGACAGTTTAAAAAGTGCGAGTGAGGAAATTCTTGGCACTGCAGCAAGTAAAAAACAGGAGGACTGGTTCAATGATAATGAAGCATTTATACAAGAACTTCTTGACCGCAAACATATTGCCTTCCAAAACGCTATCAACCACCCCAACGACTCATCAAAAGCAGAAGCTTTTACCCAATCTAAGTATGAAACGCAACGCGAAATCAGAAGAATAAAGAACGAGTGGTGGGCAAGCAAGGCCAGAGAAATTCAAAGGTACGCCGATTCACACGACTACAGGAATTTCTTTCAAGGAGTAAAAGCAGTGTACGGCCCCAGTCGGAAAAATATGTGCCCTATTAAAGATTTAAATGGAAATCTCCTCAAAGAAGACCAGGAAATAAAAGCCCGATGGAAGGAACACTACTCTAACATTCTTAACCAGCAAAGTCAAGCCGATCATGATATTATAAATCTCATTCCTCAATATGACACCTTCGAAGACTTAGATAAACCACTAACAACGGAAGAGATCTTAACCGCCATTGGGCAGCAAAAAAATAACAAATCTCCCGGCGCCGACTCACTCCCAGCTGAGATCTTTAAAGCTGTGTCGTCAGAGCTCATACCCTACCTCAAAAAACTGTTTGATGTCGTGTGGGAAAGTGGTCAAGCTCCGCAGGAGTTTCGTGATACACTTTTAATCAACCTCTTCAAAAACAAAGGGAGCGCTGCGGACTGTGGAAATTACAGGGGTATAGCTCTCCTGGCTGTTGGAGGGAAGATACTCACTAAAGCGATGGCAAATAGGCTAACACCTGTTATGGAAAAGTTACTTCCTGAAACACAGAGTGGCTTTAGACCAAACCGAGGCACATCGGATTTAATCTTCACACTTAAACAGCTTCAAGAAAAAGCACTCGAACATCAAGGAGAAATTCACATGGCCTTCATTGATTTAACCAAGGCGTTTGACTCAGTGGACAGGGAAGTGCTCTGGAAAATTATGTTCCGCTTAGGTATCCCTAGAAAATTTGTGGAAGTATGTCGCAGTCTACATACAAACAACAACGCCCAGGTTATGTATAATAATGAGGCAACCGAACCTTTCCAAACCCTCACTGGAGTTAGGCAGGGATGTGTCCTGGCACCCCTACTCTTTAATTTGTTTACCACTGCTCTAACAATTATTGTTGACAACAAACTGACAGTCAGAGGAATAGGTCTCAGATACCGTTTTGATGGCGGTCTCTTTAACATAGGGCGCTTTAGAGCTTTCACGAAGACACGCACATGATTCATTTGTGATCTCCAGTACGCGGATGACTGTGCACTTTTAGCCTCTACGCCGGAAGAGCTTCAAGAACTTTTAGATGTGTATGCCCAGAGCTATGATTCCTTGGGACTTAAAATCAACATTGGAAAGACTAAGATTATGTCAACTCCTCATCAAGTGAACCAAATAGACATTACACTTAACGGAAATTCTCTTGAAGTGGTGGATCAGTTCAATTACTTAGGCAACGTTGTTAATGACAAAGCAAACATGGACAGCGAGATTCGCAATAGAATTAACGCTGCATCTAGAGCACTCTGGGGACTTAGAGAGAGAGTATTTGACAACCACGACCTTGCTTTGTCAACGAAAATGGCTGTCTACAGAGCAGTTGTCATTCCAACACTGCTATATGGATGTGAAAGCTGGGTCACTTACCGTCGTCATGTGAAAGAATTAGAACGTTTTCAGCAAAGACACCTCAGAAGTATGGTTCCATCACATATCAAACGTGGAAGTACTCAGGAGAGCAAACAGCCTTCCAATTGAGGTGCTTATTTCAAGAGCACGCCTAAGATGGGCAGGTCACGTTCATCGTATGCATGATAACCGCCTTCCTAAATGTACACTTTATGGTGAATTGCTAAGCGGTAGAAGAAGGCGTGGCGGTCAACGAAAGAGGTTCAAAGACGCTCTCCATGAAAATCTAAAATCCTGCGGTATTGCAGACGAGCAATGGGAACAACTTGCAGCGAACAGAATCGAATGGCGAGGGGTTGTGGCCAGCTATCAAGGAAATGTTGCTGCAAGAAGGCCGAATCCAAGACCTAACCAGGTCTATGTTTGTCCTGACTGCGGTCGACATGTGCTCTCTCGAATTGGCCTCTATAGCTATAGTCGTGTGCACCGTAGATGAATGGGAATTACAATAGACTACAACTTTTACTTGTTTTTTGTTGTACACAATTTATCGACTGTAACATTTTTATACTCGGACTCGAGTAACGGCTAATAATAATAACTACTACCGATCATTCAAGCCACCGCACAGGAAGAACTCAAAGTTTTTATAGGTTAAATGCAAATATTAGTTTACCCGACTACATTTTTTAAGATTGTAAGTATTTCCAGGGGAGAATAAATTACAACAACTTTTAGGGAACCCAAATGATAAAATTGAATTACGCGAAAGTATATACGAAATCATTGTAAATATTGTAATTTAAAATATGTCTATTAAATGAAACAGCCCATTACAATAAGATTAAAGCGACATTTGATCTCTTGGAAATATAGAAGAACTGAAAATTATTGCGTTGATTCTACTTTAGATATAGTAATCGCCAGATAATGCCAACAAAGCTGACGAGCATGTATGTTCAAGAGGCTTGGTGTTTATGGAAGTTAATGTATACTATGTATTAATAAGATGATTTTAATACATATTTTATAGAAAGTATTTTTAGACACGGAAAAAGAATTTTTTTAATTTTCCTAGTTTGAATCATGTGGTCATTTACGACATATTTTTCTTCTTTGTCTGCATTAACATTGTACGGTGTGAATGCTATTAAATATAACACATATTAACGAGTACAACGGAAACCGATTTTCATTATTTCGAAAAATTTTAACTCCTTTACCGAATGAAGTGAATTATACTCAGTTCCTGCAGGCTTAATGGACGTATGAGGTTTCTTTTGGACGCATGAAATCTCTAAAGAATATATCTCACTCACGAACAACGATATATTAATTCAGATATTTTACCGAAATAGTACCGCATTCTAAAGACGACTTATACGAACGTTATACCTTTTGTTTAGACTATTCGGAGGTTTCAGTTTTGAAAATCTTGCGAATTGTCTAAACAAAAAAAATGATGGTCTTTGTTTTCCCGTCGCTCGGAAATCTGCTGATTTTCAGTTTTCATCTTCACCTGATTATGCTAATATGCTTAGCGAAACGCGCATCGACTGTTCAAGTGTAGTGTTCAATGTCTAGGGTTGTCTCCTTAAACAGGAAAAGAGTTGAAGGAGGTTCTCAGAGTCACATTAAAAAAATTCAATCTCTTCGTCTATTAATAAATATTAAAAATAGACTCAACAGTTAGGTACAACTATAATCTAAACATTATTATATGCATTACTGTATTGAAATTATTTAAAAGTTACGCCGAAGTCATATAGGTATAGGAAGAAAAATTTTTGTTATTTTACAACTCAAATTTCTAACATAACAAGTGACCACCAATTTCGAATTATGACCGAATTGGAAATAAAAGGAAAACTCCCCCTCCTCAAAGTATTGGACACTTCAAAATTCTCCCGTGGAATTGTGTGTGTGAACTGCCATCATGCAATATTTATTTTTTTTATTTTATCTAAAAGTGATTAGAATACTTGTAGTTAACGGGAGAATATATCTCTTAAACATAATGCAATATATACATAAGACAGCAGAAATTCGGGTAGAAACCGCGTCACCTTGACTGCATAATAGAAGAGTGAAAACCATAAATAAGACGTTAATATGGTCTTTATGAAACAAGCATTTTCATTTATTTACGAATACTTAAACGATAAAGCTTTAGAAAATGATCCACTTTTGTATAGCATATTAACGAAGCGAAATTGAGTTGAAGTTCCAGATATTATAAAACGCAGACCCATCTAGACGTTTAGAATATCATAAAAAATATTAATAAACTCCTGATTTATATCCTTAGTCATAAACATTTAAGATGGTGAGGCTGAATATCATTAACTCCGTTTTATGGCAGACATTTTACACTTAATTACCAGTCAAATTAAGTTAGTACTAGTCTGTTTGTGAGTTTTAACCAATTATGTTTTATAATAACAAACGAATGTTCACAACGATTTCATGTCTGTAAACTTATAGTATAAATTAGAAAACAGTATTTGTTTTTTCGTCTCAGCGTTGATTTATTGCTTATTCAAATAATTTTCATACTACCTGAAGAAAATATTTATTTTCTACTGTTACGTGGATTACATAAAAGGCAGGCAATTTTAAAAGTAAATGTACATCATAAAACACTCACCGTGGAATACAAGATGAAAATTCCTAAAAGGATAGTTTCCAATATGGTCCACATTCCGGTTGCGATGGCCTGGAATCAAATTCAAAACTGTATAATACCAGAATAATTTAATAGATAGATTTGCATTTTTGATTGGTCATAAATTATTTATTTCCGCTGTTTCTAAATCTTATAAGAAAGTTCTACTACTGTGCGTGAGGTACTTGCTTTAGGCACTCTCTATAGCTAGACGAAAAGTTAAACTGTTCTTGCTGTAATGAGTAAAGTGGGAAGGTAAAATTTCAATAAAAACATCTACCAGCCAAGAACTTTTTATATGTTTTTACGTCGTACCTACTCGTCAACTCAAAGAGTTAAGTTAGCTAGTGGATGTATATAAATAAAATCTCTGCCTATAGTCCAAGAGACGACCTGTTATAGTACATTCCCTGTACTATAAAAAAATGCATAAATGCAAAATATTAGAAAATCACTTTCGATCTGATCTGTCACCTCGTAATGTCAAACTATGAAAAAAAAGTAACGATCATTTTTGTTTCATGAAAAAACCGCATTTCCCAAAGATAAAATCTGAAAAAATTCATAGACACTCGATTATTCTCAAATAATCACATTCCATCAGCAAAGTCACCAAGAAGTTCCAAAGAGTAATTTTACAGCCCCAACATTTCAACAAAATTTCACCGCCTTAAAAATACTAGTCCCGTATATCATTAGATCACCTTCAATATATTCTCCAAACCGCCGGTCAGAATACTTTTTATTCCCTTCGTAAATACTTTACTTTCTCATCGCCCCTCGTATATAACATTCGCCCTTCATTTCGTAAGTCATGCTTTCTCGTCCCCCCCCCCCCATATATGACATTCGCCGCTTTTCCCCATTCCTTGACAACGTTTCTTTCAAGAAATTTCTCATCGTCCCCTGTATACAGCTTTCGCAACCTTTTCAATTCTTAAGTAAATTCTTTTCGCTCCCTGTATACGACTTTCGCATCCATTCGCAATGTCTAATTAATCTTTATTGTCTTTAACTTTCTCATCGCCCCTGTATACGGCAATCATGGTCAATTCTCATTATTCTTACTTTCTTTTCGCCCCCCCCCCCCCCGTATACAGTACCCGCAAACTTTCAAACATCTGAACAGATTTGGAGTCCCTTTACTTTCTCATCACCCCCCCGTATACAACATCTGAAACCTTTCTTAATACATTGTTTCCGTTAGCTTCGGCCCGCCTGTCTACACGGGTACGCAAATTGTTTCCACTTACGTGCATGGACTTAATGCTACACTACGGGGTCATGCGATATGTTCTCCAATTTATTCACATTAAAACCTTCAATAACTTTTTAAACCAAATCGATTCGGGCATAAACCACATATCAAAAGATTCGTATTTTTATGCCCTACACAGTTATATAGGTTTCAACTGGAAATTTCAAATTTTTGACAATGTTGCGCAACATTACGCAATCGACGAGTCATCCTCGCTCGCATGGAGCGATTTACAGACTATTTCAGTCTTTAAAATGTGACGCCTGACTCGCGGGGCGCGAAAAACGCAACCATTCTGAAACATATAAAAGCCCCCTCGTAACAAGCGAATGCAAGTTCTGTTCCAAAAGTGATTAAATGTTTTAAAAAGTATCGCGAGTGAAATAGTTTCACTTTGAACAAAGTAGTGTTTAAAAAGTTGTGATTAGTGAATTTCGGTTTCTATGAATAGCTTCCTATTTTTCGAGCTTTATTTTTTATTCCAAACTCTCTGTACGACTTCCTTGGCGGCACCAAGTCAAAAACCGAATTTCTTTCTGGCACCTAGTGCCCCTTTCTTTTAGTTATATTTTTATCTACTCGGCCCTCGCGCATCAAATCAAATCCGCTCCTAGTGACCTAATTTTACAAAAATACTACGAACAATCTATCCTGCCTCGGCGTATAAATAGAAAGTGATTTTTATACTAAAATACGAACCCGAGATAAAATTCTAAAGTCAGAATTGTTATTGTCGAAGAGTTACCATTTTTTTGGAACTGTAACAAAAATCGAAATAAATTTCTTAAACTTAAACCGACGAACTGTTTCATTTCTATAAATCAGAATAGTAATTGCCGTTAAAACAGGTGCTATTCCTCCAGTCACCACATGAAGGGTCTACAAAAATTCCAAGAAATACAACATTTCAAATAATTTAAAATCAGTGAGTCAAAAACCAAATTAGACATTTAAAGACAGTGCTACGTTACAAATTCATGTATAAGGTGTTCTAAATTCACCTTACAAAAATTGCAAAATTTAAATTAAAGTGATTTTGACTTTCTAATTGAACTTGAACGTTTCTAAAGCACCAAATGCTTAATATAGAGGGTGTTGGTTTCCACCCGGACACATTTAAAAAATACAGTGAGCATTCAAAACTTTCAAATTTAGAGTCAGTGCAACTCCAGACACCAGGATAATATACAGGGCGTAGCTTTTGGCCCTGTCCAACATCTTCAAATGCAACCCCTCCACCTTCTCAAATCTACAAATTAAGTGCATCGACGACTTAAGCTAAGCAGTCCACGCAGCAATCCGTTTGAGGTTCGTTGGTGTTCAAAAACTATGTAAATTTCTGAAAGAACGAAATTTTTAGCAAAGTCTACTTACAGTGACAAAGTAAATGCTAGAGTTTTGTGGTGAACTCCGACGGTCAGGTCGTAACTTTAATTTTTGAGTAGGTACTTACTTAGTTCATGACAGGAAAGCAAACAATGAACTCCATGTTTTGGGGTTAAATTACTTAAAGCTATATTGGGTTGCCTATTAAATCTAAATCGAACACATTGGCAACACAATTTTAACATATGTCTTTTAGGCGCTTACTATGTTCATGGAATGAGGAAAAAACAACAACATATTAAAGCTTAAAACTTCGTCTAATCTAATAAAATGTTGTTGCCATCTCTTAAACTGTTGGTAATATCTGGCAATCTACTTTTTGTACTCGCTGCGCCGTTGAATGTAAATATTATTATATTAAGTAGAAGATCATTAGAAAATATTAGCAATTACCGACCTATATCTATCGTATTCGCTTTTGCTAAAGTTTTTGCGTAAATAATATACAATAAAATATATACTCACATTAAAAACAATGTTACTGAATGCCAGCATGGTTTTGTCTCTAAGAAGTCCTTAATACCAAATTTAACTATTTTTACTGATGATATTAGCACGGCAATCGATAACTCTCAACAAGTAGAAGTAATTTATATGGACTTTGCAAAGGCTTTCGACAAGATTGATCATAATACCTTAATAATAATAAAAAATATATTAAAATTTGGCTTTTCCATCAATCACATGAAGTTCATAAGTTAGTATCTGAGTTGCCGATTTCAACAAATAAAATTCATAAACATCCTGTCTGCGTCTTCTTTAGTAAGATCCGGAATTTCGCAAGGTAGTAACCTCGACCCTTTATTTTAAACGACATTCCCAAACATTTAATTTATTCTAAAGGTTTGTTACTTATATGCATATGACTTGAAACTTTATAGAAATATAAGAAATGAAAAAGATGTGTTACCACTGCAGCATGATATGGATACCACTGAAAAGAATAAATTATTTTCAACATGTGCATAAAGTTAATAATAATTCCCTGAGGCGTGTTTATAAACAAAAAAACTTGGGAGCTGTTTAGCCACAACTTAAATTTTAATGAAAACATTGGAAATATGGTAAAGAAAGCATATAGAAATTTGATATTCGAGGAATGCATCTGAATTTAGTTAGCAAGCAATTAGAATGCTTTGTTTCGGTTTTGTAAGATCAAAATTAGAATTCGTTTCAGAAATATGGGATCCCTGAACTGCAGGAGTCTCACAGCAAATAGAAACTATTGAAAACAAATTCTTAGCTTACTTTTACAGGACAAAACATGAAGGTTTCCGGATTACAATCAGTACCATACAATAAGAAAGGAATTTAATATTGTCAAACTGTCGTTTGAGAAGAAAAGTAAGTAGTTATGCTGTTTATAGGCAAAAGAATAAATTGTTAGATAGCATCAGAGGATATTCTAACAAAACTAAATTTTTATATTCCATCCAGACCCAGGACCCGACTAATTATGTTCCAAGTGTATTCCAATGTGTATCGCTGTAAACTGGGTCTGTCATGAATCAAAATTTAACATATTTAACCTAACACAACGTAAAATAAAGAAATATATAAAACAAAACATTATGAGATACTAAATATGGTAGTTCTTCTGCCTTTTACTTAGACATTTTTTTGTCTGTATTACATCAGGAAATAAATAAATAAATATAGCCATCGCAACTCAATTTAACAAAAGGATTAATTCAAATTGTAGCGTTTTAAAAAGATCAAATTCTGATCTGCAAAAAAAGAATCGTTTTGAAATTGATTTGGATCGGTATTGAATTTTAAAATGTCTAACGAATAGGCGATTGCTCTGACCTGTGAATAGTGTGTACGATAACACTTTCAAGCTTTCAGTTGCCTCGTATAGTATCTGGTGCAATCGAATTGATTGTCTTTGGCAACAGCTTTCTAGGGATAATCTTATTGACGATTCTTATGTACTTTGATCTCCTCATTACGAAAAAGATATTTTCTCCAAAAAGCAGGTGGAGTTTCAAAAGTTATATGCACTTTTCTGGTACGCTTACGCGAATATTCTAGTTAATTGCGTAATATATCGCATTCTAGTACTACCAATCGAATCGGAATAACAAAAATACCGGCTTATTCTAAATGAAATTCTTTAGAAATCAAGGCCCGTACAATATTCGAAAGTCGCTGCCGTCTTGCAAAAAAAAAATAATAATAAACAAAACAAAAATGGCCGATAAATTGAATATTCTTTGCAATAAGAGGGAGTAATTTCACCAATGTTGGTGAAAAAAAACGCATCTACGAGCAATTGAATCTAACGCGGACTTTGTAAGTCAGACTGAATGGTCAAAAATAGCGGTCGAAGTATAATTTTGTACCCTTCGCCAAGTATCAAGGAGGCAGTGCACATCCATTTTTCTTTTTTAATATTGTAGGTTCTTTAACTTACTTTAAGTAAAGCTAAGAATATTATTGTTTTCAAAAAACAAACTTTTTTATAATATTCCAGAATGCCTTTTCTTTGACCCTTCTTTATTTCAGCCCATTTTTATCCAAACAAAATGAAATATACGCGTAGTGAAAGAATTTTTTCGAAGTCATTCATATCAATTATACAGTATTAATCAAAATAGACGTCTATCGAAAAACTTTAAAATAGGACAAGTAGTTCAACAGTTAAAAATGTTTTTGTACTTATGTTGCCAGATCGTAGAATAACTTACCATATGCACCGCACATAATTTAGAGTATAATATTAGTTATGAACATTAAAACACATTAGTTATATCAACATTAATTAGGATAATGGTTAATTAATTTGAATTACTGTTTAAATTTAAATTATTTGAACTAGGATGAATTAATTATATTATCAATCATATCAGTTAGAATATTGACCTAGGTACAATTGAAGAATTAGAATCTAATTAGTTTATCGATACTATAATGAGAGTCAATTTGTGTTGAAAAGGAGACATCACTGTTTATTATAATGTCATCTAAGCACGTTTTTGATTTTTTTGTTACTCTAGTATAGTCTTTAATGGTTGGAATTATATCATATGGTTTTAATAAATTTAAGAATTCAACTTTATATTTACTGTCACCTAACAAATCCCCTGCAATTATTAACTTAGAGTTCTCATTATAAATTATTTGAAATATGTGATCCAATATGCATATAAACTGGTTGAGATCTCCATCAGGAGATATAATAACTACTATAGTACTACTATAACACATTTTATGTCACTATATATACATTCAGCAGTGGCACATTCGAGAGTAAAATCTTCATTTAATTTGCAAATATCTCTCCTCTCCTTGCTGGCAATGTTTGTTTGACTGTATAATGCGGTACCGCCATATGGCCCTTTCTTTCTACTTTGGTTTGATATAAGCTTATAGCCCCTTATGGAGATTTTATTTATTAGCTCTTGGTTGAGCCAATGCTCAGTTAAGCACAAGAAATTTGCAGGATAGTTTTTCATTAATTCCTCGATCTCATTCACTGAATTATTTAGACATTTAACATTTTGATGAAGAATACTGAAGCAAGAATTGGATTTATAGTTCAGGTTATTTCCTTGTGGTGTAACATGATTAGTTCCTACTTCTGTAGGGTTTGCATTTGGAGCCTGGTCTGTTGTCTTTGGGCTAAAAGACTAATGCCAAAATAAATTTTAGAGGTCCTTGGTTCAAATACCAATCTAATTTTTACACCCTTTAATAAGGGTGGGGGTGGCAATGGAGGTGGTAGAGGGGGTAGCAAACGCCAAAAAATTTTTTTTAGACGTTTCGTTTTTGTATACACACTAAATCACTTTTTTTTTTACCCCGCTTTAATAATAGGGTAGCTAACGCTAAAAAAAATTTCTAGACGTTTCGTTTTTTGTATATACACTAAATCACATTTTAATTTTTTTTACTCCCTTTCATAATAGAGTGGGGGTGGTATTGGGTGTGACAGCGGGGGGGAGGGGGGTGCTGACGCCAAAAATAAATTTTGAGACCTAAATTGCAATTTTATGGATTCTTACTTGCTTGTTTTGCCTATTTACCCTTATTTACTCCATTTACCCCCGAACCCTTCAACGGGATTAGATCATAATCTAGTTCCAGATCTCGTTAAGAAATTTCAAGTCAATATCATAAACGGTTCCAGACGAAGTTTTTGAGGATTTGTTATAAAGGACTTTGAAAATTAAACTAGTTTCAAATTCATAAGTGTTACTTTGGGGTATTTCTCATTGATGCGGCACTTATGGCGACGACTAGTGAAGGTTAAACTATAGTCGCTTGAATCACCTACAAAAATCTATTAATGTAGAGCGGTAATTTATATTAGCGTTTAGATAAATATTTATCAAGAAATAATTAACTACATTCTTGTCTTCCAATATATATAAAATTGCAAAGAATTTTTAAAGCTATTTATCAAATAGATTAACATTTTATCCACGTGGATTAAAGCATCTTATACTTTCATTATTTATATTTGTGTTACCTACATTTTTGATAATAAAATAATAAAAATATTTACCTTTGTTTTACGTTGCTTGAAAACTATTAGAGCTAGAATGATAGTAATACCCATACAGGCCAATTGTATGCAGAGGATAGCAGTTTTCAAATAAACATCTTTTTCCACTGTGCAAACACCATTTTGCTCGCAAACTTGGCATCCTAAAGGACATGGATGGCATCTGCAACAACGAAAGAAATATTAGAATTTCAAATATTTTATCTACGATCGTGTAAAAAGTAACTGTTTTTTACATCATTTCCAGTGGAAGAAGTAGCCTTAAGATAATATGCAATAAAATAATTTATTGATGCTCTTATTGCACGATTTCTAAAAAATTGAAAAACTACGCCAGATTATTTATAATATCGTTTCCTTAGTTACTATCATCACAGATTTTCAGTCACGACCATGAAGTAACATAATTAGAATGGAAACTTCAACTACAACTCGAATAATACTAACCGCTTCGCTCGTATTTTTAATCTAGGCATTCGTGCAATAAAGAATTGCTTTTTACACTTGTATCTTAAATAACTATTAAGGTAGAAGTTGTAATGTCTTTAATAATATTTTATTCTACTAAAATAACATGTTGCGATATGTAATAGCAATTATCATAAACCAGGTAAGTTACATTTAATTATATTGTTATATAGTGTGCATATAATTCAAAATTTTTTATTTTCTAGTAGGACCAGATGTTTAAGTCGTCAGAAAACACCCCAAGATTATTTATTATATTGGGTAATATTTAAACGAATTTTACATTTTTGTTTTGTTTTTCTTTCGTCAATTATATGACAACAGCGATGATAAGTTTTCAACACAGTTATTAATGATAATGACGTTTACATCTGACTAATAAGAGTCACATCGACAAAAATATATTCTTTGCTAGAATCACCATTTTCATTATTGGTCAAATTGAGATAATTGATCTCTTACGCTAATCAGATGGATGTTATTCTAACGCTTAAAATCTCTTATATATCTAAATTAACTGCTGAAACCTTGATTGACTAACAAGTAATATTTCTTTGAAGTACTTCTTATAACAATTCATAAATCCATTTTTCTGATCCTTAAATCGTTTACCTCAATGATGGATACAGTAAAAACATGGAATTTAGTGGCTTAATAAAAAGTCCGGCAGACTTAAATCAGGGCAACAGACCGATCAAACTTATGGTTAAGCGTGACCAATTTAACATTTGGATATTGGTTAGTGATAATATTTAAATTACGCCCACATGTCTTGTTCCACATGTAGCAGACATTTTCTAATGGTCCAGGCAGCTCTTCTTCAAGAAACAGACGATAAGATTTACACGGGAATCATTGTGGGTGAAAATGTAATGAAATAACGAAGCCTCCGGTGATGCCAACATAAACCTTTATTGACGAATAATTTAAAATAAAATCATTAATGATTAAATACATTTAATAAATAATTACCTTTTTAATAATTTAATGTTAAAATGATTTATTTAGAAAACATCCCCTATATGTGACTTTACTTACATCAAACAATATTTTAAGTACTAGGTTATACATTAATGAATTACTAAATCATATCATGTTTGGTGAACAAATAAAACACTTATCAGTTTATTAAAGTGTACCTAATGGAGCGCTATCCGATAAGATAATTGAATATTTACATTTAATAATTGTGTGGTAAAAAGATTAAAGCTGCATCAAAAGCTCATTATTATCCATGGAAAAACAAAGATTTATGTTGTATTTTTATCCACCTACTTCATAAATATTACGTTTTATTAATTAATTCATCGTATTACAATATTTATGTGCGTGATCTAACATTATATAATATGGCGAAGGCACCGGGGTTAAATGAAAATATGCTCATTTCGTAATTTTCACTTTCCCATATATATATAAAGAAAACTGATACTGCAAAAAATCAATATTGAGTTTTTGATAAATTTAAACGTTTTCAAGCCCCATGAAGCCAAAAAAGTGATTTTAAAAAAATGTCTTTCTGCAGTCTGTAGTCGCACATTGAACTAAACTACTGAATCAATTTCAGTCAATTTGTTTTATGCGTATTCAGATATTATTACACTTCGAGAGGAAATCGCGAAACCGAACCTAGCTCTAAAAAGGGAGTTAACCCAGTGGCTTAGCTGAAAATCTCGCTCCCCCCCAGCAAAATATATGATCGCCTCCAATTTTGTTGAACGAAAATCGTTAGTTATATGAATATTTTACCACACTCTACCTACTCCAATTCTTACATCTCAAATATAACGTTTAACATAATGAAAGTATATAAAAAAAGAAAATAAAGAAAGCAGTCATTTACATTATAATTTTTTTTACCTCTACTCTTTTTTCAAATTCTGGTTCTATACCCCATTTATTTGACAAAATCGAGGCCTCTACTTTAACTTCGTCAAAATTATTCCTCAATTTCTTAAATATTTCTGTAGTCTTCTCCAACATCTGTATAGTATATAATAAATAGACATTTTGAAACTGTAGCAACTTAGAAATAAAATTTGTGGAATTTCGGTCTGAATTACGGTCAAGAGTGAAAATGGATAAGTCTCCATAGATTTTCTTAATGAATTAGCTTCATTTTGTTTGTCAGATTTTGAAGAAACCAAACCTATCTTCTTTAAAGCTTTTATTAATGTGAAAAAATTAAAACTTGCGGCAAAAAGCGCATCATGTCTAAAAGACTATCTTGTAGGGCATAATCTTTTAAGGGTGGATCTGAGAATAGTCATTTTCATATCAGGATCTAAAATATCCCTAAGATAATGCCAACGACTTTATTAAAATTACTTTTTAAACGTTTTTCAAAAGTGAGTATTGGAGGGCATAATAAGCAGGCGTAATCATTACGCCCGCTCTTTTTGGCCCTAGGGTAGAATGACCTTGTTTATATATCTCGTATCTAAGCAATAAACAACTAATTATAAGCAAGTGAAATATAAACTAATTTTCAATATCAATCAAGCGGCGTTATACATTATCTAAGGTAGCCCAAGAAAACCGCATAAATTTCATTATTTTAAAATTAAAGAAGTTGTATCAGTTTACAATTTCGCTTCAATCATGTTCATAATGAAGGATCATCTTGTTTTGTAACGACATGATATTAAACACCTGAGAGCCATATATTATTTTTTAGTGGAACCACAAATTAGTTACGGCATTTTAGGTTAAGGAGATGTTGGTGAAACAATTATTTATGAACATTAGTACAAAGAGAATAGCAACAAAGAAAATGCTTATCCCTCCAATTTATTACATAAAGAGGCTGGTTTAATGGACCATCGTCAACTGCTCTTTATCAAGAAATGAATAGGCTTATATTTATCTCCATTTTAATATAAACCTGTATAACAAAAAACTATTTCTTCGGCTTAAATTACGCAATAATATACCAGTGGTGATAAAGAATGCAATAATCTGCACACATTTAATGAAACAATAAAAGCCTATACACAGTTGCAGTGCGACGAGTTTATAAATTTGTAAATTAGTTGATACAAACGAAAAACAATTCTACTTTACATATTTTAGAAATTTATTTGCTTCAATCTACAGAGATTCCTAAGTGTACTATTATGCTTATTAAAATGTATATCTTAACATATTTCGTTGTGCTAGTTGATTAATTTCTGACACAAGCTTAGTTTTTTCCTCTAAAATAAAATGCACAATTTTGTTGTATGTTTTGGAACTTTTTTGAACTACATGCACAATAAGTATTAAAACAATAAAATTTTCATTTTCTGAGGTATCAGAAAAAGCTGTTTGCAATTCAGTGATAAAAAGAAAGTCAAATGCACAAGAATGGGATAGTACTTTATTATTAGTGATGCTGAAATCTTTTTAATACGATCAGTGTTTATTAAAAAGTAATTTTCCAATTCAGTGGAAAAATTCAATTGCCACAACTTTAGGTAAAGTAGATAATCCTGCAAATTTTGATGTACCCCTATTAGTATTTTACCAATTTTGTAAAAAATTTTAGGATGAATTGTATATGAGCAACTTATCAGTTACACAGGATTATTTACCTAAACATGCGAAAAATTATTCAGTGGGTTGTCCCCACCAAAAGGAGTTTAAAAAAATAAGAAATTAAAAAAATTTGGAAAAAAATTACCTTATTACCGCCTATGACTAACCAATCTGACGTAATACGGTGCAACGAAATCACTTCCTATCTTATGTGGTAAGGGTAAAAACGATTCTCGCTTATAGGGTACTTATTGAAGGGTCTTGTTCTAGTAATTCTAGAACTTCTTCGTCTACTTCAACAGGACGATTTACTACACGTTCTCTGTCGCCTGGTAAACAAAACCCGGTGTCACGAACTCGTTGCAAATTTTCTCCCGTATTTTCGTACAGCCCCTGCAAGACTTTCATTCATTGCGTTAATATCATGTCGCGGTACTCTTGCGACGTGAACTCTGGCATAATCGATATTTGCAAATACAGTTTAAAATTTAACAAAAATTGGAAATGCTCTAAACAGAAGTCGAACGGTCACTGAACTGAACGGTGAACGCGTGGCTCACTGACCTTAGCAACTAAGACAGCTGATATTAGTGCTAAACAAACAAGCGATGCGTGTGTGAACGCGTCGAGATAGCATAACTCACCCGTTCAGAAGCGTATCTTTGCGGGTTTTAATGCAAAAAAATGTAATAAATTACCTCGGATCGCTTTAAAATTTTACAGAGGCTTTCCCACATAACATACTTGTATGCCATTTTATTTTCCGCATATTTACATAAATCACCCTGTATAACCGATAATAAAATAATTCCTGAAAATCAGTCAGGATTTCATAAAAGACATGGCGCTATCACGGCTTTCCTTAATGTGATAAATTATATAATCGAAGCTTTGGATATAGGTGGTATCGCAGTTTTAATTTTAATGGTATCCTCACGCTTTTCATTCTATTGATCATCAACTACTACTTTTTAAACTGAAATTTAATGTTTTAGATAAATAAAAATTAGTAATTCTAGAAAAACATTCACAATTTATTAATTCTATAACTGATCTCAAGGGTCGATACTAGGACGTTTATTAAATATTATATACGTACATGTCTGATTTTCAAAAATTACGTGTTAGTTGCAACATGCGCCAGAATGCTGACACAATTATCACAGAGTATTAATGTTCAAGATCATGTTGATGAAATTAAGATAGCATAATAAACGCAATGATATTGTGAAAAATTATGGTATACATGTTGTTACTAAATAATTATGTTTTAAAAGACATAAATAAAACTATTTAAATATCTTATTCAATATTAAGACAATTACATTTATATTAAAACAGTATTTTACCGAAAAAATTAAGCTTATGTTAGGTACGTACGTCATTGATTTTACTCACTTTTTAAAAATATTATGATGTGCTCTACAATCCTTACCTCGACCTTGTCTTTGCTAATAGAGTACAACGTATACAAAGTATGTATGTTTGTATTAGGTAGAAGACACCACGTTGTCACATATGATTATTGAAACAAAATGATAAACCCACGTGCCTAAAGATGCATCTTGCTACACGATAAACCATACCTAAGGTGTACATGCTCGATATCTCAAGACTCTTCTACTTTGCATAGAAGATCTTTTTCTTATTTTGCAGTACAAAATAATAATTTAATATCAAAATTAATCAAATGCGGTCATTTAAGCTTAAAAAGAAATAAATGGCTCAACTGTTAAGTAGTCAACCGACCTTGGCATAATGACTTTTCTTGTGGTATTCCTCTTTTCAATATTTATTAACCAAATTCATTTACTGATACTACTCTCCATTCGTCGATGTTATGCATATTTAAGTTATGGTAGTTAAGTATTATACTTTGATACAATATGCTACATAAATTTCTTCAGCATTTCCTATTTTTGCAAGAATGTTATAACAAATTTTGTAACTTGGATTCTTATGTGGTTTGGTAGAAGAGCAGTTTTATTGAACACCGCCGCAAATAAAAACAATTTTTTCCACGGCAATGCGCTGAATAGTTGTCCCATGTCTACGACATACACACGGAAGAAGCGGCAGCTAATTATCTTCAGCGGTTCCCAACATCCCGCAGGGTCAGTGACTGTAGAACCGTGTCCAAAGTAGTCGAAGGGACTCCGGCGCCTGAGAGCAGGTCTTACAGTTAACACCACCTTAGCAGGCCATAATGAATATCTCGGTCTCCGACTTTAATCTTACTGGCCTTATGAAGGTAACGGTCAGCTTTGTTAATGGCCCCTTTGTCTCTATGTTCTTGTAGAACACACCATGCACGGGTTTATCGACGTGCTAACCGAACAGATTACTCTGCTTAGCAGCTTTAATTTGAGCTGCCAGGAGATTAGCGGAAACTCTGTTATTCATTCTGCATTAATATCTCGCCGGCCTCCCCGCTTGATGTCGGTCAATTCGAATTTAGGAATTATTAACGAAAATCTGTTGAAAATGTTTATTAAAATTGGAATGACCCCGTAAAGTCGTCCCAAAGGTCTGTTCACGGTGAATGAATGTCGTGTATTCAATTGAATTTGATGCGCAGCTTATGTTTCGGAAGTCAATTTTGATATTGATGGGGACGAAAGTATCGGTACTCTATTTGGACAATTTGAATGGAGAATAATTAGATGTTGATATTTTGAGTGTGAAAGTGAATGAACGGTGAAATTGAAAGGAAAAATAATTTATAAGAAGTTTGCTTGATGGAAATAAAATATTTATACGGAGGAGTATGAAAAGTAGTATTGAAATTTATGAGCCAGCAAGCAGAACAAATGAAATGTCGTGATTGTCGTCAATGGAAACACGTGAAATAGAGATATAGTTGGATGAGTGATTAGCTGGCACTTCAGGAAAGTGAATGAAGTGTGTTTTGAAGTATGAATGGAAACTTGAATGGAACGTTGAAATTGAGAGAAAAGTGTCTTATAAAATTCGGTATAAGTGAAATACAACACGGCTGGGGGGGTCTGGAAAGTAAAGGTGATGTGAATGGAGTGAGGGAACTGTATTTTTTATGACTGTAGTTTGTAACTTTTTACAGCAGAATGACTAATATGAATGTTTGAAAAATGTTGTTGATAAATTTGGACTATTTGTGAATTATCGGTGTTATGTGAGTTTTTTCAGATTTTTTAGTAAAGAATTGCAGTTTTTTATGAATTTAAGCGTCTTATGGACATTTCTATTATAGTTTGATAAGGTGAGATGAAACATTTGATTTTTTGATAAATTTTCCGATGATTGTAATGATTGTAATTTTTCCTGCTCCCGGTTATGGAATATACTATAACAAAGTAAGGTGTCCGTTTAAACATTGATGATTGATGCCTGCATTCAAAATGCTTGGATTATCTACAGGAAGCAAGACACTGATATATTCCAATTTAATTTCCGCCATGAAATAGCACACATTTAGTTGAAAAATTTTAAATGTAACCGAAATTGTCTGGGCGGCACTCAGCATATGCAACAGAAGTCAGAGTTTCCTTCGATATTGGATATGACCATTTCGATCAGATTATTGTATATTTTATATACTTAACAAGAAATGAAGGCGATGCACTGTAAATTATACATTTTTAGTCGATGTTTTACGCTTGATACTCTAGAATACTAATGTACAACATCTACAAAGCTGCAAACCAGCAGCGAAACGTCTGTAAGAGGGGAAATGCCTAAATAATAGCAAGATTTAATTAATAAAACGTAGTCCAAGAATCAAATCCTAAAAATATAATCAAGTAAGGTTCATGAACAGATGCACTCATTTAATTTGATTTATTTAATTGTACCTATCTATACGTAATTTATTTAATTTGATGTAATTAGATCTATTATTTAGTTTCATTCATCATAATTATTTGATTGATATAATATGATTTAACGTAATGTAATATTAATATTAGGAAATTATTTTAATACGATTTAGATGAATATATAATTAATGTATCTTATTGTGAACAACCCATTAATTAATTTCTTTTTCTAATGTTTTTTTCTGTAACCTGGTTTCTTATCGTAATCTGTTGGGCAATGAGGGTGTTGCTCATTTATTTACGAATTAAAATAATATCCATATTAGACCTGTACTTTTATGCAAGCTTAAACATCAAACTTAAAAATCTTTACTGATACGTGTAAGAATATGAGAACATTCAGCTTACAGTGATGCGCCGTAGAATCGTTTCTAAGAATTTTCTTCTTTTGTGTATTATTGTATAGAGCTTGCTAGATCCGGAACAAGTAAAACTGTTAACCTTTCTATTTGTTCCAAGGCTTTTCAGACTCATCGAATGAAAACATTCTCATTTAACATCCGAATGGATTGTTTTTCTGTCTGAAGCTCCGTGGTCCGTAAGAGGTCAATCTCTATTATTTTTAAATGAGAATAGTATACCTGAAATACGATACTTACGTTTCCATTCTTCGTACAACTTTAATTCATTTTCTAGTTTTACTTACTTTTGCGGCTATATTAAAGAACAAGGTAAGTCGGAAAACAAATATTTGTCTATTTAAGCTGTTGGTTTTACTGGGTTTTTCATATATTTTTCATTAAATTTTTACCTTTAGACAGAAACATTCCCGGTCACTATTAAACCCAACTCAATTTTCATGCCAAGGACATCTCAAGAAAATTGTAGGTGTATACTAATATCCTTATAGGACACTAATAAAACCTGTTTTCTATAATAAGTCTAAATTCAAATTCAGTAGAGCTGTTCATAAAAATACATTGGAGAAGCTAGTGTAGAATAATCCTAACACCAATAGAAAAATTAAAAAATCTGTAAGTAGGCTAAAGAATAATGTAGAGTTAACTAATAAAACAACTGTTAAAGAATGGTTAGCCGAAGATAAATAGAAAAAGGTAGAAAAACTGTTATACGACATTGATTGTCAAATGGATGAGGTGAACGCTGACATGCAGAGCACAAGCGTCGATGTGGCAACATAAACAGAAAGGGAACAGAATCTCTGTCACCCACGTTCCCACCTAATTCCCTCGACCAAAGAGATCAGTGATGCTAAAGGAAAAATTAACAATTACAGGGAGTACAAAAAGCTGGGTGGGCAAGAATGACTCCCATAGGCCTATCACAAAGTGTCAGAGTGGCATGTAATCAGGTTTAGGAGACGGAGGAAAATAACCATTATGGGCTTATGGAAGTGATCTCCTAGATAAGAAAATATGTAGACCATTTAAGCTGAAATTTCCTGAGTTGATCGACATCGAGAATGACAGTGGAAGTAGGTAATAGACTAGGCGGTATGGGCGTTGTCGTTCGGATTCAGTTCTTTTGCTGGAATCCGTTCAGGAGACAGTTCCGATCATGAACATCCATATTACCAGACGGTAACTTGGGTCGTTAGTGTTTAAAACAATTTTATTTATAACAAATTGAAAAATAACATTTTTTTCAATGAAACAATTTTTCAAATATGTTTTGATCGATTTCCAACAAGAAATGTTCAATAACTTTTTTTCATAAAGTTGATATTTACAGTGCTATTTTAATTTTTAAATATTGTGAAAACATCAATTTCCCATTTTTGATGCTTTAATAGTGTAATAAAAAATGTTTTTTTTACATTACATCATTTTTATAATATCTATAGACCTTGTATATTAACTTCCAAAAAAGAAAATTGTCAATATTTAATTTGTTATTTATGTAAAAATTATTTTTTATACCCGCGCCCACGTGCCAGCCATCCTAATTCTCTTCAAAAACTGTCTCTCTTATGCGCATCGTTCGATTTCTGTTGTTTATGAATCGTGATTATTAATTCTATTAATATTATTAATTAATCATTATAAATCAGTTTAATTAATTGAATATTTAATTTAATATAGGACTTTCATTAAATTATTACTCTTTTCATAAAAGCTTTAAAAATTATTTATACACTTTAAAACCCTAATATTCTGTGAATACATGCAATAGATTTTCTTCGAATTCAAGCAAAAATTCTCATCGCCGATCGAAACATTGTAATTATGTATTGTAAGAAAAATATTTTTTATTATACTTTTAGAGCGTCAAAAAAGGGAAATTGGCGTTTTCTCAATTTTTAAAAATTAATAATACTGATAATATCAACTTTAGAAAAAAAGTTATTGAACAGTTCTTGTCGGAACTCGACCAAAAAATATTTAAAAAATTTGTTTGATTGAAAAAGCGTTATTTTTATATTTGTTGTAAATAAAATTGTTTTAAACAATAACGATCCAGGTTACCGCTTGGTAACATGGATTTTCTTAATCGATACTATCTCATGAACTGATACCAGCAAAAAATATATTCCCAATGTAAGGACCAGAATGACCAGGAAAAATAAAGATCAAGGAAAAAGAAGTATCATAAAAAACTTCTTGATGAAAATTAAATGGGTAGACATAAAAGTCACGGTAGTGGACATCACAGCCCTGAGAAAAACAAGAAAAAGAAGGAAAATATTCTCCCATTGTTCACAATAGGAGTAGGGAAGTTGGAGATCGGGCATAGCAGGGGCTTAAAATATCTAGGAATATATTTAAATCCACGGTTAACCTCTGTTCTCCACGCAGCAGAAAAGACGGGGAAAGCCGCCTCTGCCTTAGGAAGACTTACGAGTAACGCGAATGGGCCAAAGGCCAACGAAGAGAGAGTATTGTGCAATGTGGTGGATTAGATTCTACTGTTATGTAGGTTCAGTATGTGAGAGTTCGGTGGCAATACAGAACACGAGAAAGAGACTAGAAAGAGTACAGCACAGTGCTGCACTAAAGTTTGCAGTGCATACAGGACTGTATCGTAAAAGGCAGTCTTGATGCTAACGGGTGTCCCACCCTGATAGATCTAGGGGCCAAGGGGAGAGGAGAGGTAGGTATATGTGAAGATGAGAAAGCAAGAAGCAAGAGACAGACTCTTTCAGAGATTGTAGATCCAGTGAAACTAAAAAGGGGTACAAAACGAATGTGAATGTGGATGGAGGGGGAGCATGAGATGAGATTTCGCCTTACCCAGGCTCTTGTGGGACACGATAGATTTGTGGAATATCTGTTTGATACAGGAAAGCCTGGCATACGGGAGTGAGTGTATTTTATAGAGAACGACGACGCAGAACAGCCGTATTCTACTGCAACTGGTGGAACATCGAGAGGGTGGTAGACAATTAGAACCCTGATAACTTAACTAGGGACATGCTTCAGTTAGAGGAAAACTGGAAAAACACAGTAGATGCAATAAATTGTATAATGAGGACAAAATAAGAGGATAGAAGAAACCAAGCTCCTAACCCCTAATCGTTTTAAAGGACTAGGAATGTAAGGGGAAACGTAGCAAGTTGCACTAGCATCAAGTTATGAAGAATGGCCTGATGGAAAGAGAAAGCAGTTCCATGTCACGTGGAAATACAGATCCAGGAGGGGTTTATTCGGTAGGAATTCGACACAGCCCAGTACGTTAGATCCTAACTCCTGGTGTACATGAAGGATTTCTCCTCCACAAAAAAAAGGTTCTATGAATATATGTGGAATAAAGTATTCCAGTGTTAATTAGTTTATTTAAAAATTAGTTTTTGCTTGCAGAATTACTTATTTAACATTTATTTCAAGCGTATAACTATTTTCGTAATCTAACATACTCGATTACTAAACCTGTCACATTTGATATTGCAAACCACTTTAATTAAAAATTTAATTGATTTAGTTAAATTAGTTCCTAATTACACGTTCTGAAATTTCAACAACACGAAAATTATAATTATCTGCCAGTCTTTTACTTGGCAATGTAGCGGTGCATATTAATCTAAAGCTGCAAATTCCTATGTTGGTTCTATTATGAATATTCTGCCAGCAACACAGACTTTCCTATACAAAATGGAACATGCATGAATATCCTACCACCAGTCTACAAGTCTACCCACCAGGTAAACAGTAGTTGAATTCGCTTCTGCGTTTGATATATATGTTAAGTTTTTCTTTGTGTATATGTCTCACCTTAAAAAAATTGTAATTACTAAAATTAAAATTTTCGTCAAAGAATAATTAAATACATCCATTTCAAACAAAGCATATTCATTGTTTGTGTTTATTTTACAAAAGATGTTAGGTGGTAATAGTTTGGAAACAATATGTTGGTAGACGTGAACCTTCTGATAAAATAATATATTAGAACATCTTACTTTTCGCGTTCCTTGAGTTGCTTTTTAATATTTCGGTATGTCAGTTAGACCAATGTATGCGGTAACTAAGGCCCAAAAATTACATTTTCAGATTCCTTTAAATGATTTTTTCTCCGATTTTATACACAAAATTGGATGAAGTTGAAGTAATATCAGTAAGTGAAAAACAACCCTCTAACTCAAATAGGTGAGCTGCCGTCTTTTAAAATAGAGCATATTTTACAGTTCCTCGAACCTCTTTCGCAGAGCTCGAGTTTTTCTTAAATAATAATAATAACAATAATGATGAATGGAGGTCCCTGATGTCAGCTGCCGGAGACTGTAATGCACTTACTGTCGGCTTGCCCGACATACGCAGTTTCATATTCACAGACATGACGTAGCATTACGAGTGCTTTACGATCATCTAAGGCATTCGTATGGGATAGACGAAATACCAGTGCTGCCTTACGCTCCGGGGGATATTGAGGGAATGAGAATGTCTAATTTATTGGAACTGCTCGTTTCCTACCGTCAGGCAAATACAAGCCAACAAGCCTGACATAGTACTCCTCGACCACCAACTCAAGCCAATGTATGTCGTAGAATTCTCAGCCCTCGCTGAGAGCAACACTGTCTTGAAAGAGGAGGAAAAATGAACAAAATATCGAGATTTGCTCTTCGAACTCCGCAGGTTTTATGCGGGCCCTCGGTGGAATAAGACAGACGCTGCTTTCGGAATTAAAGATCATACCGAGATTCGGCAGAGATCTTAGCCGGCAGAATTCAGAAGGCTGTCATCCTCGGTTCCTTGCGTTTACTCAGGGTAGATCCGGTAGTCACTTACCCCACGGGCGTGGGGAGTGCTATTGGTACGTATTACCAGCTCCCCTCTGTGAGGGGAGGTCGGAGCCACAGAGTAGGGTGACTGGTTTTTTGTAAAAAAAAAAGTTTGTTGGTGCTAGTTCTAGCAATATTTACACAATTCAATGCATAGGTGCAAGGAGAAAGTAAATTCAAATAATACCTAAGATATTACACGTTTAGTCGCAGCTAAATATTGTAAAAAAGAAACAATCAACTATAAAAAAGTTTGAATAATAAAACTAACACGGATGATTAAAGTTAGTACATAAAAATCCTTAAAATGAATAAAATGCTTCACAGATTCTTTAATATTTTTTACCGCTTAATTGTTTGATGTGGGTGGGTAACACGTTAAAAACTTTATCCCATAATAATTAATATTATTCCTACATTTCATTAATCGCAGAAAGTCTGATAAAATGGAATTATGATTTCTGATGGAATAGCTATAAAAATGGCTGTGAGTTGAATATTTGCTTTTATCATATTTAATGTGAATTAGGCAATGAAGAATATAAGTGTGCATTGTGAGGATTACAAGTTGCGTAAACGCGTTTTTACAATTATCTTTATAATTGAGGCAGAAAACAGAACTAGCAGATAGCGTATGACGCCAGGCTAGAATAGCATTAAAACTTGTACGTACCCAATACATGATAATCAGTTATTTAATAGAGTTTTCTGTGAGACGTTGTATGATAGGTTCCGTGATAGATTCACACTTTGTAGCTAAGAAATCACCTAAAAGTTTAGTTTCATTTGTAAATATAAAGTTATCTTAAGCTATTTACATTTTTACATTTCTGAGACTGAATAGTACTTTTTTATGTTCAGCCTGGTTTAAACATAACTGATAGGCCAGAAACTATTTTTTTAAATTTCGACTATGATGTATTTGCATTATCTAATAATTTCTTAAGATTTGGTAGTAGTGTCGGCGAGAAATAACCTAAATTGACTCTCACCCTTGAACTACATAAGGCATCGATATACTGGGTGATTCACATAAAACTCCCCAGGTAGTTTCCGTATTAACGAAATGAGTTATTCAATTTCTGTAAAGGCCAGGGATACACAGTTTTTGTGACTTTATTCTGTCGTTTAAATGTTGTCAATAACAGTGGCGTCCGCGAAGTCGCTACGCCGGAAAGAAAATTTTCGATGACTGGAACTTTGAAAGTATAATATTATTAAAGTTTGTTTAATTCTAAGTAATTTTTGCAGTATACACTTTTCTATTAAAACCAGTGGTTTTCGAAAAAAAAAATATTCAGTCAAATATTTGGTAACTGGAAAAAAAAATTAAATTCGCTCAAAAGTAGCCATTACATACCATAGGTACTTAGTTTAAAGTAATACGCAAATCTTTCAAATGGTTGTACAAAGATGGCGTTGAAGTACAAAATTATTTTCGATACCTGGAGCATTGAAACATCGCATACATGATAAGGAACCAAGTAATACACAGATAATTTTGTAGTGACACATTTTTAAAAAAGCTTTTTCAAATTATTTAATATTTCCTATTTCTAAATTTTTTAAAGTATAATTTTCATTATCACCTGTAATATTGTTTTGTTAATTATATAAACTAGTGGTCCTAAGTCTAATTTAAAAATATAAGGACAAATATGTTGTGTAGTAATTTATTTTGGCTTTCGTTGGCATACAATACATTTTTAAGTTTTTGAATGCGTTTGTTATTAGAAGATAATTCAGAAATGGTTGTATACATCAACGAAGATAAATTAAACATGATTTTGATCTACGGAGAATGTAGAAAAAAATCCCATGAAGCCAAAAGGTTATTCCATTTACGTTTTCCCAATTTGCCTAAGCCAGATTAGAAGACCTTTATTTCTTTAACCAATAATTTGAAAAATTACGGAAGTTTTAAAAAGTTAGAGCATAATAAACAATTAACAGCTGGAAATAATGCAAATACTGCTATAGTAATTAACAATGCTCAAGAACGAATTTATAAAGCGGAAACCACTTTTAAAAAACACACCGAAAGCTCTACCTCAATGGTGGTGTAGAAGCGAGCCCAAATAAAAAAATGCATCCTTGTGAAAAAAAGGGGAAGCTAAATAAAAATCATTTGCGTCAAAATCCGCTAGACATGCGTCCTATAGAGGAAATTCCGCTCCTAAAATTCATTCTTGGGTGTTTTTCTCGTTAAAGTAACCGGTTTTGAGATATTCGCTGTGAAACTTCGTGTAAGATCGACTTTCACCTGTGCGCTACACACTTCCCCTCAGTATGGATGCTGTATTGCGAAATATATGGGGATAAGCCACAATGGCAATAATAGAACATTTCTTATACAGAATTTAAAGAATTTTTTTTTATTTCCTACATTTTTTATTTTCTAACCAACCAACGGTTTACAAGATAAAAGTGAAAAACCAGCATTATGTCCTCGTTAAGGATATTTTTTTGCAAAAAAGAGACTTTCAGTTCCTCATTGGGGTGAGAACTTTTCGGTTATCTATTTCTAATCTATCGAAAGTACGCATTTCAAATATTATTTCTTTGTAAATTATTTCTTCTATTCACTGTTTTTTAATCTGACTTGCGTGTACTATTACTGAAAGTAACCGGGGAAGAAATAATTAAACAGTTTAACATGTGAATCCACGAATGTGAAACAACTTTAAACATTTACTTTAAAAATAAATACATACACATGTACATATTTTATTTAAAAGTCAAAACAAATTATTTTAAAAAAATTATTTGACTTTATATTATTTCGATTTATCTCGAAAACCACTGGTTTTAATAGAAAAATGTATACTACAAAAAGTACTTAGAATTAAACAAACTTTAATAATATTATACTTTCAAAGTTCCAGTCATCGAAAATTTTCTTTACGGCGTCGCGACGACGCGGACGCCCCTGTCATTGACAACATTTGAACGGCAAAATAAACCCACCAAAAATATGTAACGACTGGCCTTTACAGAAATTGAATACCTCTTTTCGTTATTATGGAAACTGCCTGGGGAGTTTTATGTGAATCACCCTGTATATTAAAACCAATATGAATTGGATTTCGGACTATAGATCCTTGAGGTACGCCATATTTTATAGGCAACAAGGCTAAATTCGTACTTTTGCTGGTTAAGAATTAGTAACGATTGCTGAACTAGGAAGTGATTGAATTCCTATTGCTTTCGTCAAATCAGTAGAACTTTAGCTTGTCTAAAAAATATCGTGAGATATAAACGAAAGCATTAGTCTCAAAACCATTGTTAATAAAATCAATTAAGGAGAGAACAGCTCGTATTGTTCCTAAAACCGAGTTCATGTTGACTGAAAAGGCTATTGTACTCAAAATATTCCGTAATTTGTTTTTTCGAACCGTATCAAATATTTTCGCTGGGAAATGGACTATAATCCATTTTAATTACATTCAACGTGAAAATGATTCGAATTAAAGACAATACAAAAAGGTGAGAATAATGAGAAACGTCACTAGTTTTTCACCATACAGTGGCTTCTTCTGATTATGAGTAACTACTATGCTGAAGAAACCATGGTGTGGCGAAACAATTGTTATGTTAACAAAGAAATAAAGTGAAATTAAAAAACTAGTTGAAACGCCCAGTATATAGGGCATTTACAAATTTAAATTTTTCTTATGTTTCCAAATTCAAGTAATTATTGCAGTTTAATTCATGTTATTTCGTCTTGTCATTTATTTAGTCATTAAATATTAAACACAGTAAAGTTACCAGAAATGCAATAATAACTTTATATATTTTTAAAGCAAAGTTAAACGCTACAATTTTGAGACAGAATTTACATAAAATCTAGTCGAGTCGCAGGGTTTGTTTATCGTATATTCAGATAAACGTCAAGTACTTCGTGTATTCCCATATTATGGAATCGCCTGCACGTGTCTAGCTTAACCATAGAGACAGATAGAAAGTTTAGCGTCACTCTAAAGTACTACTAAAGTACTGCACAGTGTCGAATATTATAATAGCGTTAAAATAAACATATTCCCACAAGAAACAAGCGGAGATGCATAATCCGGGTAGAAGGGTGACATCAGGAACCATATAAAAGAAGACCAGCTTGTTTATCGAAGGGGATGCCTTTTCTATCACTCCCGAGTTACATCGCCGAATGCTATCATTTGCTGTGCTCCTGAGTAATTGCATTTCAATATACCTAAGTCACATCGCTGACCCTCTGGGCTAGCTGTTCTTATGGTAGTATTGAGATTAATTATCTAAACTACAAGTCAAATGATCCAAGAAAATCCACATTTAATTTTGCTATGCATTTCGCAGATATTCACTGGTATAACGTAATTTTTATGAAGTGCCGTTCCAACGTCTCTACGATGCTCAACGAGTACGTTAAACATGAAGAAGCTGAGGAAGAACATTCACGGGCCACATAACGCTATACAGGGCGCACGGAAATTCTGCAGGCACAAATTTCTAAAAGGTGATTACTTCCTTATTATTTCGAGACTCTACTTTATTATTTGCAATTGCATTCATATTCTGGTTACGGGGTGTTTAAAAAAGGTTTAATTGACGCATTTGTGGTACTAAAAGAATATTAGATTTTTTTTTTTAATATTAGCTTTGATTTTCAACAAGAAAATATAATATTATATTACCAGTTATTCAGTTATGATTTCATTCACGATTTTAATTCACAAAATTTCACTTTCTAAGTATCTTACTAGGGAAATTTGCGTTTGCAAAGTAACAAGTTTATATTCAAGAACCATATATATTTAGAGCTATGCAATAACTATCATTATTCTGCAGTTTTTATAAAACAAATAGTGGACTTTCGTTTCCACCACATCTCATGTAAGGTTTTTCAAGAATGCTTTATATCTACACACTAGGAATATTTTCCTACTGTAACCATAAGGTTGTCTAATTGTTGAACATTTACCTACAATAAAATATTATAGTTATATGAATTCGGCGTACTTTGAGTTCACAAAGGTTTGAAACATTGACTACGGTCAATTGGCTGGTTCTGTTCTCCAATTGGGTTCAGTTACAACGAGGGATATGTCAATATTTCAGGCAGTTGTCTGGTCACTTGTTTCGATTGAAGGGTGATGCAACCGCACTTTCTTACCTTCGCGGATTCGCGGCTTCGTATGTTTGGCAATCATAGGCAATTTTCTGGCTGCTTTTCTATTTAATTATTATAGGGAGATTTCCCCAGCAGCATTCTAAAAGATTTTACGTGAGTGTAAATTCTCACCTCTGCAAGATTAATATGATTATCTGAACGATTGCTCCTACTCTAATTTCAATCACTAAACTGTGTATAATTAAAGGATATTTCCTCAACACTGTCTGATATGTTACACAAATATTTAATGCTCGTTTTTCAACTTAATTTTGATAATGTATAAACATGACATGATTCTTGTCCTTTGTTATGCATTCAATTCATTATTTGGCTATTGCTAACAACTTTAATTATAAATCACTATTATCTAGCGATTGCTAACAACTTTATTTAATTATAAATCATTATTACCTGGCGATTGCTAACAGCTCTATTATAGATTATCATTATCAGGCCATTGCCACAACTCTAATTACTATTAAAATAACACAGCATACTTTTGTATAAGTTCTTGTTATTGCATCAAAACACTCAGTATTTCTATAGTATGGTCATTACTATAGCGACGCAAATTTTTCTATTATAGTATTTAGACAATTGTCTCAAATATTTGGATTACTTTTGATTTCATGTTCGACTATTAATAATAAATAAAATGTTTTTTTTACTATTTTTTCCCATCTAGTATTGTCTTATTCTTTCGCCCTTACCTTTTCGTCATATAAACAAACTTCAATTATAAATGTACACTGCAATCTTGAGTAATAAGATACTACATAAATAACATATATAATTAACTAGGTCTCTCAATTAATAGACAGTGTGTTCAAGTTTACCAGTATTTCAATTAACAGAGTGATTAATTTTCTAAGGTATACTGTATCAGACAGAAACCAACTCAGAAGGTTAGAGAGTATTGTGTATTGCAGAAAAATTTAGTCACACTGTCTGTCATGTACTGTGTTAAATCCAGTATTCAGAGAGATGTTGTTAAAAAATCGTCGTGTGTGCGTTTTTCAAAACTGTAATTTTTAACCGAAAAGCCTGGACTTTCAATTTGAGAGCTATCTAATATATTGGGATGCAATATATTATGTTAAAAATGTAAACGAGAAGCTAAATATGTTCAATAACAATGTTTTGTATTTAATTAATAAACATGCCCCGCTAAAACTTAAACTGATAAAAGAAAAGCCTTTTACACCATGGTCAGTAGCTCATGAGTTACTGACACATTACACAGACTATGCCATACAACGAAAAAAATGTGCTTATTTGGATGCATTGTCAAAAAATAAAGATTTCAATTTATTCTGGATATTCTGAATTAATTGAGAAAGATGATGAGCTCTCGTTTCTAGATGTACTCGTATACAAGAAAAAATATGGAACATTAGGATGCAAGGGTACAGGAAACCAAAACATACCGACATGTATCTAAATGCGCAGTCCCACCACCATCCAGCACAGAGGCAGGCTGTCGACAACACACTGATATACAGCGCAAAACAAATATGCGAAGAACATCTCCAAGAGGAATACCAGATTTCAAAGACATCTCTACAGAAAAGTGGATATAGACCCAAGGACATAAACAATGCCATCAAGAAACAGAGCATAACCAATACGAAAAAAAGAAAGAAATATACAGTGACCACTTACCTACCATATATACACGGTACAACAAGGAACGAACAGGACTGGAAGAGTACTAGCACAGAAGAACATTAAAGTGATCTACAACTTAAAACAGAAAAATCGGACAACAATTTCTTAAATACGAGCCACCAGAAGAGCTCGACTCACCAAGAGTTTATTCCATGTTCATGTGGAGAAGTTTACATAGGAGAGACCAAGGGACATATTAATACTAGGCTTAAAGAATATATCAGGCACACAAAGAAAGGAAACATCACTAAGTCTGCAGTTGCGAAACACTCTAAGGGAACCGGCCACTGGATAAAATTTGACGAGATCAAAGGATTGGCGAGCACGAGACACTACTGGGCCCAGAAGATACAGGGAAGCCATAGAAGTACACAATTTCAACCATCCACTTACCATGCGACATCACTGGAACCAAGCCACGCTTCCTGACGATGCATATAAATAGAGGAGCTCAGGCAAACAGCACTTCGCTTCAGAAGAAGACCACGATAAGATGGTCGAAACGTCAAGTATTCAAAACTATCAACGCGGAAGAGAACTATGGATCATTAAATAAATTAAATTTGCTGATGCAGAAAAATCAGTAATTTCTTCGCTCATAATCCCCGACAATGATCCTTAAAAATTACTTTTTTAAAATTTTAATTAACATCAAAGTTTTAAAGATACATATAATATCAAATTATTAACAAGAAATTATGCTTACAATATAACTAGTAATATTATAACTTGCAGTGTTGGCGTAGATGGCATTCCTATTAAAGATCTTCAACTAGGTTTGTCATTTTGTAAATCATCTCATAAATATTTTAAACACCTGTATACTTGATGGTGTATTTCTATACTGCTGGAAAAAGGCAATAGTTAAGTCTCTTGCAAAAGTGGCTTCTAAAATATTGGACACATATTCACAATCAAATTTTTCCTTATTCCAATGAAAATTATTTGACTTCCTCGACACAATTCGACTTTTGTAAAAATCATAGCATTTCCACTGCACTTATAAAAGTAACTTATGACATTTGTCAAAATTCAGATAACAATAAAGCAACTTTCCTAGTTCTACTTGATTTTAGTAAAGCTTTCTACTTTAAATCCACAAGTTTCGCTTTCTGAATTGCATTATTTCAAATTTTTCAATAATTGCATTGGTTTTCTAAAATATTATTTAACTAGCAGGGAACAATACGTAGCTTTGGAAATAGATAATAAGACTGTCAAATCCAAATTTGCTTCATTACATCAATGTGTACTTCAAGGGTCCATCTTAGGACACCTGTTATTTTTAATATACGTTGCGGACATGAATGGTGTAGTTCAATGTGTGTGTGTATGTGTTATGCAATAAGCAAATAATTCTCAATTAAATTATCGATGTTTGTCGAAATAATTAACTATCTGCACATCAGATTTACAGGAAACTAAAAAATTTTCTTTGGATCATAACTTAAAAATTAATGCTTCTAAGTCTGTCTTATTGATAGCGGGCTTAAAATATTCTAGAGATAAACTGTCTGATTTTGTTGTCAAAGGTGATAATGATGAATTACCTAAATTGAGTGAAGCAAAAAATTTTGGCGTAGTCATGGATGACACATTTCAATCATATGTTTCCACTAAAATAGGATTGGCCGTCTAAAAAATGTATACCCATATAAAACTTATATGTCACCAACTGCTACATATCGTTTGTGTAACAGCCTCGTTCTCTCTATTCTTGATTATGGTGTATATCATAATTTTATCAGTGCTGCTTCCTGTAACGTCTAATACAAAAAATTCAAAATGCTTGCATGCACTTTACGTACAATATTCTCTTTAGAAGTCACATAACTGCCTACTTAAATCAAAGTTTTATCCTAAATATGAAAAATAGGCGTATCGGTCTTATTTATAAAGTGATAACTACTGGTGAGCCTAGTTACTTACGAAGCAAGTTCTCTTCTTATAATCACGATGAAAACACAAGGCATATGCGAAATTTTAGAATACCTAAACACAAATCGTCAGCTTATTAAAACTCATTCACATTTAATGCAATCCATTTGTGCAACAAGCACTAAAAATTGCCTCCAAAAACATTTAATTGTACAATAAAAAGTATGTTGCTTACCAACCAAACTGTTGCCACTTAAAGACAGCAAGATCCTACCCACGTATACACCACATAACTATCTATTTATTACATTTTGGTTTATTTTCGTTGATCCTCCACGCTGCACTTTTAGCGTTACAGCGTTTCAAAGTTTTCTTTGTTGTTTATTAGGTTTAGGATTAAGTAAATTAGATGATGATGTGAAGAAAATTGTAGTTCGTGAAACCGGTCGCCTTAATAAAAATAAGAATTTGGTGAGATAAGACTTATTTGCTTTTTACTCAGTATGAACAAATCACTTGAAGTCTAGTCTATAGCAGAGTTTTTATTTGTTAAAAAAAGCTCATTCGCCTAATTTTCAATTTGAAACCAGGAGATAATTGTGTGGAAATTTTTAGAAGTAACAAATTATTCACAACCAACGCCCTCAATACATATATTTATTAGTGCCTGCGCTTTGTAAAAAAATTACATCTATTCAAAACTTCTTCTTCTAATTCCAATTATTTATAGTATGAGAAGAAATGACCTCGTGGTACCACCACACAATTCCTTTCTATACAAGAAATCTTTTAATAGAGGGTACCTTTTACAGCATATCGATGCATTTTTATACATAATAGTTGTGTATATCTATGTATTTTTTTTATTCTATTTTATACTTAAGTATATTCCTTTCTTTTAAACACTTATTTTAACAAGTTCTTATTGTATTTTGGTGAATTAGTATAATTTATATTTCATGCTTATATTTTGACTTATATATCCTATATCATGTTTAATGACCTAAAGGACAAATAAATAATTATTATTATTTTGTGTTCGTGATATAGAGATAGCCCAGTATACACATTATTTAAAAAATTGCTAGTATTGTTCATATTCTCATTTCAAAACTATATATTTGAAGCTTTTCCATGTACTAATAGTCTTGCCGCGCACTAGTAGCAGTTATTACATAAACTTTCATTAACAATGTTCCGTTATTTCAGCATGAAATGCACTTAAGCGCTTCATTTTCATTAATTTTACGTAAGAAAATTCCAAAGTTACATTCATTAGATATAAATAAGATTTAGTGAGAAAGGAGCCACACTGTAAAGTTAAACCGATTCGTGACAACAACACGTGATATTCTTTGTCTTATTTGTGTTGTTTCTGTGGAAGATTTCTTATATACCACTTCGTTTTTAATCTTCGTTGAAGGAACATTCCATGATCTCTCCCCACAGGCTGTTTAGAATTATTGATGGTCATATTAGACATTCTTTTGGGTATGTGAGAGAATTATTTACGTTTTACCGAAAAGACATTTTTGGAGTGCTATACACGTTTTAATAGTCAAGAGGCCCATTTTCTTCAGAGAGAATGTTGGAAAAATACTCCGGAATTTCAAGGCTTATGTATTTTTCTATATGTCCAGGAATTTAATTTAAGTTTAAGTTATGTAATATTTTATTTTATTACTATCTCATATGAACTCTTATATTAATGGATACTAAATGTGCCTGACATATTATTTTCTCATATTTATTACTGACAAGCGGTTTGTGACAGTATTAAAACTTAACATTGTCTGTGTTGAGAAAAATATTTTCGTGGGATACGTTTTGCGATATGATAGGTCGAGTATTATTGGTCTATGTATAACCACTTCTGGAGGGAAATAATATATACTATTATCCATTAAAAAAAATCGGCAGCTACTGGAAGCGGCTGGAACCTCCCCACTCGGTGGATCTTTGAAGCCGAAAAGAGCATTAAATTGTATGACAAAACGGCACTAAACGTAATCCGATCTCATCCAAGACCTTTTCAGATCTTCTGGGGCACTAAAAAAACCCTCAACTTAATGAATTTACAATCATCTATGCGAATTATTACCTACACTATCGCTCGTTGAATAATATACTATTAGGATATTAACAACATCACTTGAACGACTAAGAAAGTCTAGTTATCCTAAATACTACAGATTTGTAAAGCAACAAACTGAAAATTGGTAAAGTGGTAATCAATAATAAATTCAACGAAGGTACAGAAAGCATATAATATTGATATTGCTACATCTACCTTTAAAATTTGTGACAATCCACTTAAAGTTACAAATATGCCGAAATCTTATTAACATGACATGACACCAACGTTATCGGATGACAAACGATGATAATGACAATCGTCAAAATTTGCTCATTGCAATCCGATCGCTCGCGGCTGTCTTTGTTAAATGAAACATTAGCATTTCAGTAATTTTACTAGATTTTAGAGGAATATTTGTAGTTTAATTCTTCGATTTGTCTGTATATATATTTAAAAACGGAACTAAACGTAATCCGCTCTATTTCTAGAGCAGTGAAGAAACCCTCACACGTGAATTGACACGTGATGTGACGAGTTTCAGGACATAACGGCTACGCGCATCGATCATGTCATGCGAAATGCGATCTATGCTTCATATTTGCTTTGTTTTTAATTTTTTTCACGGAAACCAAATCGAAAGGGTGGAAGTGTGATATATCGTTGAAATCAGAATTTTAACTGCTTTTCAATGGTTCTATTGCAAATTGAAAGTAATTATAAAATAAACAACTTGTTGCGCCAAAATGGCACTAAACGTAATCCGATATCAACCAAAACCTTTTCAGATCCTCTGGGGCACTAAAGAAACGTACATGCAAAGTTTCATTGAAATCCGTTTAGTAGTTTCGGCGCTATCGTACTAACACACATACACACATACACACACACAGACATTTTTCAAAAACCACTTTTTTGGGTTCCTAGGACCTCAAAACGTAAAGATTTGATGTTATCTCAATTTTCGTTTTTGAACCAATTTTAGTAACCTCTCACAATTCATTCACATTCGACTGACTGCCGGAGCTCAAAGGAGGCGGTCGTGTTTAGTGCAGTGTAGTAACCAGTTTAGGTAAAAGTTGTAATCCCAGTCATAAAAGGCGACAGAAAGTACAGTGGTAGCCCCATGGCTTAGTGTAAAGTGAATTAAGTTAAAAAAGCTAATGAATATCCCTCGTTCACGATGCTGAATTCAAGCTGTCAGGCGGAGGCGACGGAGGAAAATTGTGAAATTTGTGGAAGCAACATGCGTAGGAATAAAATAAAGTGTATCAACGAAAAATGTAACGTCACAGTTCATACTAGGTGTCTTGAAAGCTCAACAAAATTGTTTCTTGGGCGGAATATTAGCAAATCTGACTGGCATTGTAGTAAGTGTACACATGGTGGTAGTTCTCCAAAAGACATACCTAACTATAGTGAAAATATTGAAATAATCGTGCTAAGAAAAGAAGTAGATGTGCTAACACGTGAAAAAGAGTTGCTAAACAAATTATTGGAAAATTTAGAGTACACTAACAAGCTCCCAAAAGAACGGCTGGAATGTGTAGATGTAAAAACCGTAAGTACCCCTCCTGTTGATAAACCACCTATGATGACCTACAGTATGGCTCTAAACTCCACAAAAACAACCGAGCAACAAAACTCGGCTGTATTAATAGTGAAATCGACGGATCAAAATGTAAACGTAGTAAATGAAATAAAAAATAAGATCAATCTAAAAGACTTAAATGTATCTATTAATAAAACCAAACCTATCAAGGATGGCATGCTTATAAAATGTGAGGACATAAACTCTCTAAATAACCTCAAGTCTGCTGTGATAAATACATTCGGAGAAAGATTTAATGTGAACGAATCTAAAAAACTGAACCCTAGATTACTAATTAAAAGTGTTGATAAAAATCTAAACAGTGACAAGCTAATTTTGGATTATATTTTAAATAATGAATGTTTAAAGAACGCAAACGACAATGACATTAAGGTTGTTACAAAAATAAATCACAAATATACTCAAAACGTAATAATTGAAGTGTTGCCTGACGTAAGAAATATCATAATAACCAAAGGATATCTGCATATTGGATGGGACAAGTGTTGGATCGAAGATTACTTCGGAGTCTTGCGCTGTTATCGTTGTCAACGTTTTGGGCACATAAAAAAAATTGCAAATCAGCTCGTCCTAATTGTCCTAAATGTGCAGAGAATCACGAGGAGAAAGATTGTGTCACCTTTGATAATAATCTCACTTTTACACCGTATATAAATAGCTTGCTGAGGAAATCATACGTTTGTCTAAAAATGCTGTATGCTAGCAAACAGTTTTTATCATTTAAAATAAGAAAGAAATTATGTGAAACGCTCGTTCTACCAATATTTTGTTATTGCCTAATTATGATTTTCCATTTTTGGATTCGGTTAACAAGAACAGAATTCAAAAAGTTCAGAACACATGTTGTCGGTTTATTTTTGGCTTGCGTAGATACGACCGCGTCAGTGTTAAGATTAAAGAGCTTCATTGGCTGACGATCAACAATATCTGGAAACTTTATTTCTTGCTATTTGTACACCGTTTGCTGACTACATCTATACCGAAATACCTGAGAGACAAACTGGTGCCGCGTAACCAGTGCATTCGCGCGATATCAGATACATTAACAATTTTACAATGCCTCAGCACTCAACAACTTTTTTTCAAAAATCTTTCACTTACAACGCTGTTAAACACTACAATAATATGGATACTAACTTGAAACATTTTTCTGTAGATAAACTTCGCAATAGTTTTAAGATCTCAACTATTAGTTAACGAATAATATATGTGTGTACACACTTTTATTTTCCATCTTTTATAATTATTTTTAGGCTTTTAGATTTACACTTCTACTGTTTTAGTTTTCTTCTTTAGCTTCACTTTTATATTTTAAATAAATTGTATTGATATTATTATTATCATTATAATAGTTATAACTTAACTAGATATAGGTTAAGTGTTAGAGTAGCCAATGACTAAACTTCGCCTATGTAAATTAAAATGTATGATTATGCATTTTCCTGAATAAAGACGTTTTTATTATTATTATTATTTTATTGTGGAGAGGTTAAAGACATATATTTATTTCGTAACACGTGAGCTATACATGATATTGTTTTTTTTTTATCGCGTTTCAATAAAACATAGGTAAGATCCTACAACTTCTATACGAAATTTTTTTTCTATTTTCAATATTAACAGAAATAAAGAAGGAGGGAGGTCAGTATATAGTGAATAACCCTGTACATTTTTATTATATCATGAGCAGATGCATAGATTATCGGTTTAGGATATACGTTTTGTTATGATTCGTTTACCCTAGCTAAATTTTTGTTTGTCCACCCGTTGGCATACACGGATACATACAAATATTTGAAAATCTGTTATCTTTAAAGGCCCTATGTAGAATATACAATAAATTACAATTTTGCCTGAAAACAATGTAGTCATAATAAAGAGACTTAGTCTGACTGTTTACAAGTTTACAAATGGTTACCAATCAATGTCACGCCAAACCTAATTTATCCTATCAATCTTGGACGTAGCAGAGGTCAAAAGTTAACTGAAACTACAGAAATACCACTAACAAAAACAAAATTAAGGAGTCGGCGAGTCGTTGACTGCGAAACACACTCAATCAGATGGTAATAATAAACCGGTTCTTCAGGATGAGATCGATATTATGCGGAGTTCTCTTTTTCGCAACGCTCACCTAGTTTTTGGGGTCAAATATTTAATAGGGCCCTACAAACACATTAGCAACCCCATGTCAACTCGTGTGACAAATGATTGCGTACAGTAGACGTGTTGTATGGATTGTAGTCACATCATGTTTTATAAAGTAGATGGATTGGGAACGAAATGTGTACAGGGAGATGCAAATATATTATTTCAATTTCTCCTCGAGAGCATATATACATATTATCTAAATGTCACTAACAGAATCGATAGGGAATATTAAATTTATACATACATTTGCAAAATTAAATGTAAATGCACCAGAAATGTAACTGCAATGAATGTGTGCTTTCCTGTAATCTGTAATGTATTATTATTATTAGCCTTTACTCGAGTCCGAGTATAAAAAAAAATGTTACAGTCGATAGATTGTGTGTAATAAAAAACAAGTAAAAGGTGTAGTCTATTGTAATTCCCATTCATCTACGGTGCACACGACTATGGCTATAGAGGCCAATTCGGGAGAGCACATGTCGACCGCAGTCAGGACAAACATAGACCTGGTTAGGTCTTGGATTCGGCCTTCTTGCAGCAACATTTCCTTGATAGCTGGCCACAACCCCTCGCCATTCGGTTCTGTCCGCTGCAAGTTGTTCCCATTGCTCGTCTGGAATACCGCAGGATTTTGGATTTTCATGGAGAACGTTTTTGAACCTCTTTCGTTGACCACCACGCCTTCTTCAACCGCTTAGCAATTCACCATAAAGCGTACATTTAGGAAGGCGGTTATCATGCATACGATGAACGTGACCTGCCCATCTTAGGCGTGCTCTTGAAATAAGCACCTCAATTGGAAGGCTGTTTGCTCTCCTGAGTACTTCCACGTTTGATATGTGATGGAACCAACGGATTTTCATCATACTTCTGAGGTGTCTTTGCTGAAAACGTTCTAATTCTTTCACATGACGACGGTAAGTGACCCAACTTTCACATCCATATAGCAGTGTTGGAATGACAACTGCTCTGTAGACAGCCATTTTCGTTGACAAAGCAAGGTCGTGGTTGTCAAATACTCTCTCTCTAAGTCCCCAGAGTGCTCTAGATGAAGCGTTAATTCTATTGCGAATCTCGCTGTCCATGTTTGCTTTGTCATTAACAACGTTGCCTAAGTAATTGAACCGATCCACCACTTCAAGAGAATTTCCGTTAAGTGTAATGTCTATTTGGTTCACTTGATGAGGAGTTGACATAATCTTAGTATTTCCAATGTTGATTTTAAGTCCCAACGAATCATAGCTCTGGGCATACACATCTAAAAGTTCTTGAAGCTCTTCCGGCGTAGAGGCGAAAAGTGCACAGTCATCCTCATACTGGAGATCACAAATGAATCGTGTGCGTGTCTTCGTGAAAGCTCTAAAGCGCCCTATGTTAAAGAGACCGCCATCAGAACGGTATCTGAGACCTATTCCTCTGACTCTCAGTTTGTTGTCAACAATAATTGTTAGAGCAGTGGCAAACAAATTAAAAATTAGGGGTGCCAGGACACATCCCTGCCTAACTCCAGTGAGGGTTTGGAAAGGTTCGGTTGCCTCATTATTATACATAACCTGGGCGTTGTTGTTTGTATGTAGACTGCGACATACTTCCACAAATTTTCTAGGGATACCTAAGCGGAGCATAATTTTCCAGAGCACTTCCCTGTCCACTGAGTCAAACGCCTTGGTTAAATCAATGAAGGCCATGTGAATTTCTCCTTGATGTTTGAGTGCTTTCTCTTGAAGCTGTTTAAGTGTGAAGATTAGATCCGATGTGCCTCGGTTTGGTCTAAAGCCACTCTGTGTTTCAGGAAGTAACTTTTCCATAACAGGTGTTAGCCTATTTGCCATCGATTTAGTGAGTATCTTCCCTCCAACAGCCAGGAGAGCTATACCCCTGTAATTTCCACAGTCCGCAGCGCTCCCTTTGTTTTTGAAGAGGTTGATTAAAAGTGTATCACGAAACTCCTGCGGAGATTGACCACTTTCCCACACGACATCAAACAGTTTTTTGAGGTAGGGTATGAGCTCTGACTACACAGCTTTAAAGATCTCAGCTGGGAGTGAGTCGGCGCCGGGAGATTTGTTATTTTTTAGCTGCCCAATGGCGGTTAAGATCTCTTCCGTTGTTAGTGGTTTATCTAAGTCTTCGAAGGTGTCATATTGAGGGATAAGATTTATAATATCGTGATCGGCTTGACTTTGCTGGTTAAGAATGTTAGAGTAGTGTTCTTTCCATCGGGCTCTTATTTCCTGGTCTTCTTTGAGGAGATTTCCATTTAAATCTTTAATAGGGCACATATTTTTCCGACTGGGGCCGTACACTGCTTTTACTCCTTGAAAGAAATTCCTGTAGTCGTGTGAATCGGCGTACCTTTGAATTTCTCTGGCATTGCTTGCCCACCACTCGTTCTTTATTCTTCTGATTTCGCGTTGCGTTTCATACTTAGATTGGGTAAAAGCTTCTGCTTTTGATGAGTCGTTGAGGTGGTTGATAGCGTTTTGGAAGGCAATATGTTTGCGGTCAAGAAGTTCTTGTATAAAAGCTTCATTATCATTGAACCAGTCCTCCTGTTTTTTAGTTGCTGCAGTACCAAGAATTTCCTCACTCGCACTTTTTAAACTGTCTTTAATTTGTGTCCAGGTAGTAGCGACATCTACAGAATTGGTTTCTTCTAGTGCACTCAAATTCTCTTGAACTTTTTGCTTCAGCTGTTCGACGGTTTGTTGGTCACGCAATTTACTAATACAGAGACGGGGTCTACGTTTTACTTGAGCTCTTTGGTGTTTGGGTCTCATAACAATTTTCATTTTAGAGACAACAGGACGATGATCGGTCCAACATTCGCTATCAATGCGCGCCTTTGTAATTTGGACGTCCATGAGATGCTTCCTACGTACAATAACATAGTTCAGTAGATGCCAGTGACCTGACCTGGGGTGACGCCAGGTGCCTTTAAATTTATCCTTTTGTCGGAAAATGGTGTTTGTTATAACTAGATCATGTTCGGCGCATTTAGTTAGGAGTAGTTGACCGTTAGCGTTCATGTTGTCCAAACCGTTCTTGCCTATGATGCCTGGTCAGGTGTCTGCATCTCTCTCTACTCTAGCGTTAAAATCGCCAAGAATAACGAGTCGTTCCGTTTTAGGTATTCTACAGAGGGTTTCTTCCAGCTGTTGATAGAAGCTTTCCTTGGCTTCGTGACTTGCATCCAGAGTGGGAGCGTAGGCGCTTATTTGATTTACCGCGTTGCCATCTGATAGCTTATAGCGTAGCAGCATTAGACGCTCGGATAGGCCTTGTGGTACTTGTGTTAAGTTGGATATAAGTTGATTCCGAACGGCAAATCCTACTCCATGTTGTCTTCTTGAATTGGTGGGAAGACCTTTCCAATAGAAGGTATAGTACTTTTCTGTGACTATATACTACTATATACTACATAACCAAATATTATGGACCAATCCTTAAAGCCATGGAACTATGACAATTTTCCCCTAAATAATTTTACCTACCCACATTGTTACATCTTAAGTAGCATTAATGTCAAGATTGCATTCTTACTGCAGAAAAGTATGTCAATCTAGTCTGAGCCTTTGAAGAGAGCATAGTTCGGCGGGAAACTCTACAGTAGATCCAGGGGCGTGCGGATTTACGAGTTTTGTAAATTCCCTGATATTATATTTTTACGCTGTTACCTATTTATTTACCTTAAGTTTGGAGAATTTTGACGAATAAAATCAATTTCGAAAGAATGAAAGCCCTCGGATTGAGTTAGCTATCCATGAACTACCATATCTTAAATGTAAAATATTATGCTTAAATCTGGCAATATTTTCCACGTATTCAGCAGTGTTTCGTGAGTTAACTCAGTTGAAAATCAGTGTACATAGAGTGCGGTCGTTTATCAGTTGGGCGGTATTAATTTGTTGTTTATAAATTGCGTATTTGAGGTATCACAGTGCCTTAAACTTTTATTTCGTGTGAAATATTTATAGTATGAAATGTTTATGTACATTTTTAGGAAATGAAAGTGATTCAAAAACATTAATTAGATGTCTCGTAACTGGTATTTACATAAGTTTTTCTTAAAACCCATAATTGTGACTGTGGTAATTTTCTTAATATCCATCTGCAGGTTGCATTATTTCAATAAAAAAATTCATTACATCCAAGTGGCGGGAGATATCCAATGCTAATATAGGAATGAATGGAGCCTAGAAAGAAAAATGTACTGATACATATAGCATTCCATTAAAAAAAGGCACTTGGTCCTGTAATTTCGTTTTGGTTCGCCCTGTATGTTCGAAAATAATTTCCAGTTATAGACTTTTTTATCTAGTTTACTTGCAATTTTTTTAAAAATTCCTAGCTATCGTGGAACTCGAGATATCGAGGTCCGACGCACTATTGCCCCACCCTGTATACTCCCTAGTGCCAGTCAGAGGTTTTTGTAAGTTTAAATTCAATTAGCACTACCTGCTTTCTTTGAAATATACCGACAGAGACTCCTCCTCTAATTAATAGCTATCCAGCTGTTCCCTTTGATATATGCCGACAAAGGTAGCGGCTTCCCTTGATATATGCCGACAAAGATCCCCTGCGGCGTAAAAAGTTCCCACGCCCAAGTGTCGCATTACCTACTAGTAATGTACTTGGTCTTATGGAAAGTTTCAACATTGTCTATAAGACAAATGAATAGAGACACTTTTTATAGACTTTTCAGAAAGAAGTCTCGTCTGTTTTGCTCCACAATGGAAATAAGCATGTCTCGCTGCCAGTTTGTCATTATGTGGATTTGTAAGAATGCCATGAAAATCTTGAACTGTTTCGTTTTAATAAGATATAAAGACCCATGGTTGAGTCATTTGAAATGACCAACAACTAATATTTCTGCTTCTTGATTAGCAACGTGGGTATACTAAATTTTCCAGTCTTTTCTTTTTGAATGGAACAGTCATAACACTATACACCATTAAATAACAAACATTCGCTATCAAGAGATACCTAAGTTCAGGAAGTAAAAATATTGTACACGATAGTTTAGTTGATACAATCGAAATCTTGCTTCAATTTATCAAGGCATTGCCCAAAGACGCAGAACGTTTCAAGCAGCTCTGCAATGAGTTTCCAGAAGTTACAAAAGTAAAATAAAGGGACGACGTATTTGTCGGACAAGATATTAGTAAGTTTGTGAAGATGAAACATTTAAAACTACGATGAACCAAGACAGAAAGGTGCTTCCGAAGATGAAATCACATTTGAGCTATTTTCTGGAAAATCTTGCGGCGATAAGTGAACAGCAATATAAAATATTTCATCGAGATATTAAAGAAATGGAGAGAAGATATCAAAAAAGTTAAATGTGATTTGCTGAATACTGCTGGATGCTTAGAAGAAGTGATCCGCAGAAAGTACCAAGAGAATCTTTATAGACCAGCGAAAAACATACCATAAAGATTTACAATAATTGTCAGTAATTGATTTAAATGTATCATATTTAAGCAGATTTTAGTTGGAATTCACTTGCTAAGACTTAATATTAATAAAATTGTATCTTAATTTGCACAATTTTTTAAAATTTCAGTACCTTTGTCGGGAAAAACCTGACGTGATTGAGAAAAATTAAAGTTTCAGCACTAGAAACAATAAAAAGTCCATCAGTAAAAGTCACTCTATTTTTTAAGTGGAGAGAAAAATCAACTGAAAGAAAAATACCCGAACAACATTTCATGTAAAATACAAAATTATCCGTGATTTTGTTTTTGATTACCAAACTGCAAAATTACATGTATGGCACACATTTAAATTACTGCAAAATACTAATTTTTACAATTAAAAAATAAAATCATTTTAGACTAATAATGGAGATTATATACAAATGTAACGATTAAAAAAAAAAAGCTTTTGGGCAACAGTAAAAAAATTCGCGGCGCTATGCTACGGGTAATTCCAATCTGTCTGTGGAAGCTTGGGAAACATTATACTTACATAGATAGATACAATGTATCTAACTAATCAGCACTTTAGAATTATATGGTGTTGCCTGTGGTAATAACAAGCCACCGGGATCCGACGGAATATATTGAGTTCTACAAAAGTTATCTAATAATTGGATCCTTCTTATACTTATTCAATCAAATATTTCAGACTTATTCAATTCTTCAAAATAGGAGTGAAGTCATCATGCGGATAGTACATAAAAGGGATTTACCGATGACCTGACAAATTACACAGGCAGACAAAAAAAAATTGCGAAAACTTTTTAAACAAATGCAGCTGAATCTTATGCATTTTGGGTGCTGAAACCATATCTGGAATCAATTTCTTTGTATCATCTACAGTTCTCTCGCAATGTAAACTCGATTGTATTCAAAAATGGGGTATAGAATAGAATAGATTAGAATAGAATACGTTTATTAATCCTATTGATCATAAATTATAACATAGGACAAGTCAATTAAACACAATAGTAGATAATCATTTTACATTAAGCTATTTACTTATATACCTATATTTACTTATATATACAGTCTCTCACACACATTCACTAACTACCAAAAATGGTTAATATAGTCTAGTATACTTTAACTTGGCGTGTGTATGTATGAGTTAATATTTCTGTACGAATAGTCATTTGTGTAAAGAATAAACAACAGTGGTTCCAAAACACTACCTTGTGGAACGCCTACTTCGACCGACAACTTCTCAGTTTTAGCACCGAGAAAATGCACATTTTTCCATATTGGAACTACATACTTTGGCTTCATGCCCTTCAGCACACTTATAGCAAATTGGAAATTTACTGGTACAATCTGAAGAAATATGACCGAAACGACTACAAGTATTACATCTTTTTATGTGATATGATTCACTCACATGACATCTGCTCCAGTCTACATGCAGGTGGCCCATTTTTTAAATTATAGCCCTTGTCATTGGATCAACAGAACGATGAGGTTAACAAGTCCATCACTATCTATTTTTCTAACTATTTTAAACAAAAAATTAGGTTGGTCAGATGGTATTTTATTTGCTCTTATAATGTCTTCTACCAGAGTGGTATATCAGTTTTTTCAGTACCATAAATCATTATTTTAGTAGTAATGTTCCTTGACAATGTAATATCACAATGCTCTTCCAACTGAGCCATCAATGTATCTTTCAACTTATTGACAGATTCTGAATTTTGGCAATTTATAATAATCCCATTAGTTGAGGTCTTTATTCGGTTGACAGCAATTGATAATTTAACAGGATTTACTGATAATTTTATTTTCTTGCAAAGTTCTTCAGGGTTTTGTGTTGAACTACGCAATTTAATGAAAAGAGAATTATTTGTATGTACTATTTTAATTTTAGCGACAGTACTATAGCTTGTTTTGGTTAAAGTGAGCTGTTGTGAATGATCTTGTTCCGAATCGATGTTTTGTTGTTTTATCATGGTTTGTTCTTTTTTGCTTGTTCAAGGTTTATTTACAGAAATTAATTGATCTTGTAAGTTTGTTGGGTTATTTGTTACTGCTTCTAATATAATTTTCTTTTCTTGTTCGAATATCTCATAAAACTCAGAGAATTTTTTATTTAATAAGTTTTCAACAGCCCGTTGAATTAATGGAAGAATAACTAATTTACTAGTATTACATGAATGGTAGAATTACACAGTATATAGCATTTAATAAAATTGTCATAATTTATAGGTTTTACACACTTTGTACAGATGAGATCTGACGGCTCGTCCTCATTTTCCGCCATCATATACACTATATAGCTATATAAAAAATTAAAAGTTTATTTAACTTAACACACCATATACTAAATCGTATTAGCTACGATAAGCACTTCAATACACATATTAAGTATTTATATTTTGTATTTCCTTTCCCACTTGTCTTCGAAGCTTCGTGTGTAGCTTTTTCTCCGATGCGATGCATTTTGTTGTTCCCTGGAAGTGACCAGCAGTAATCACCCTTCATGTTGACATTCCACCGTCCCTGGTGACGATTCTCCATCACTTTGATGTCCTGGTGAAACCGGCACCCTGCTCTTCACACACATCACCCAAGTTATCAGGAAAAAGTCAAGATGGTTGTGCAGGAAGTGGACTTAAAGGCTCATCAGACATTTCAGATTGTTTAACTTCTCTATCACATTAGTTACGATTAGCTCATAGTTTGAGTCTTTAACATTGCCCAAAAACTGAGCTAAAATGATATCCAAGCCTCCTGTTCCTTTGTAATCATTTTTGCTTTAAAGTTGGAATCGAACATCATTTTACGAATGTCAGGTCCAACGAAAACCCCTTCTTTCAGTTTGGTTTCTGATAAATGAGGTAACTTTTCACATAAATACTTAAAACATTCACCATCTTCAGGCAAGGTTTTTAAAAACTGTTTAATTAAACTTAATTTAATGTGAAGAGGTGCTAGAAGAATTTTTTTTGATCTATTAAAGTTTTATACAACATGTTCTTCCCTCCAGGTGTTAAGGTTCTTCTTGCAGTACAATGTTTTGTGGACCAGTGTAGATCCCTTGCTCTGTTGTGCCACTCACATATATACATAGTAAATCCCTTTTGTTGGCCAAGGAGCATGCAAACAACTTTCAAATCCCCCAATCGTGAGCAGAATAGTTAAATTTTTTTCTCTTTTCTTAGTATTGCCGTATTTCATTTAGATTTACTGTATGTTGTAGTATATTAAAATACACAGATATTTGATAATAAAATGAATTACTCACATTCCGTAAATTCAAATGTGAAAGAATGGTGGGTGATACGACTTTTTTATTACTTTTTCGGACTCGGCGCACCCAAAAACATAAGAATCAGGCAAGATCTTTAAAAAAAGTTTTTTCCGCAGGCCTGTGTTAACGGCCTATGAATTGTCTCGAAAAAATATTTTCGTGTGTGTCAAGGAACAGGTTGACTACATGGGCTGAAGAAAACCACGTATTCCCAGGCGCAGTCAGATTTAGAAAACCAAGAGAATGAATAATTCATGATACATTTACTTTAAGCTCCGTTATACAATTGCAGCTGTGATTTAAAAAATGTAGTCTTTGTGGGTTTTTTACCATATGAGGACTTTTGACTCTGCAAGTCAAATGGACCACTACGGCAAAAGTTATTTAGTTTAGGTCTTGGCTGTAAACTTATTTAGTTTAGGTCTTGGCTGTAAACTCATTCTGATCATAGAGAAGATTTATGAAAACGCGACTTGAGTGTTATAGCAGCTTATGGTTTGACTCAGACAGTTGATATAATAACAGTTATGCTTCAATGTAAAACTCTTAGTCCTATGGCTTCTTCATTATTTGCTACTGACATTGACCAATTTTTTACGGACAAGGGTGCGAATGGAGTTAATATCGATAATGAGAGTGAGGCAATGATGTTTCTTTATGCGGATGGCCTCGTTATTATTTCTGATACCGAGATTTACCTAAAATATAAGCTTAAAATTCTTGTGCAATATAGAGAGAAAAACTTTACTGTTAATTCAAATAAAACAAAAATAATGATTTTGTCGAGGACCTTACCACCTAAATTCTTACCATTTTGATTACAAACAAAATCCACTTGTTGTAAAAATGTTTGTTTGCCTCGGTGTCACCTTTTCATCGTTATAATTTTTCCGAGAAATGGCATATCGTAGTGTTAAAAGAGCTAAACAGGCCATTGGAAGTAACGGAATTTTGTCCAAATTCCGTTACTCGTTCTTTTCCAATGCATTACAATAAAATAAAGTGATTAGTAAATCTATAGTGACGTCATAAGTATAGAGTGACATGTCCCGGTGTGCAACGGCCTCAACTACGTTCAGCTAGGTATAGTAGGTCTACCTTCCTACTATAGCGCTCTCTAGTGCAGGTGGAAAAGGAAAACAGAGGACTTTTTCAATAACATTGGATGAGAGTGGTCGATTTCTCGCTTGCTCGTGAACATGTAAACAACAGGTGTTAAAACTAAATCTATCAGTATCATTGTTAATAATTATTTATGTATAATAGCAATTTTCCTTTTGTCCTGCAGTGCAGAATATTTATGTGGAAATATTTCTAGGATAATCTAATAGATTATTAAGTTTCAGAGGAACCAAGTATCTTAGGCTCATAGAAGTGTGGCACATTTGCCGCAGGCGACACGAAATCAAGGAGGGCAAAATTTTCTGACATTCCTGGTGTATTGGACGCAGATAACACTTGAAAACTTGTTTTCGGCCAAATCAAAGTTCAATAACCCTGGAAGGAATTATCTCTGCAGTTGTTTGGTCTTCAAATACAGAGGAGGGTGGGGCAATAGGGCGTCGGCCCTCGATATCTGGAGTTCTACGATAACTAGAGATTTTTAAAAAAATTGCAAGTAAGCTAGATAAAAAAGTCTATAACTGGAAATTATTTTCGAATATACAGGTCGAGCCAAGATGAAATTAGAGGACCAAGTGCCTTTTCTTTAAATGGAATGCTATGTATATCAGTACAATTTTTGAAGCCTGTTTCTAAGTTCTAGTCATTCCTATATTAGCATTGAATATCTCCCAGTCACTTGGATGTAATGAATTTTTTTGTTGAAATAATGCAATCTGCAGATGAATATTAAAAATATCACCACAGTCACATTTATGGATTTTAAGAAAAACATATATGAATACCAGTTACGACTATCATTTTCATTTCCTAAAAATGTACAGGGCGGTCAAAAATTGTTTTTCAATTAAGAACATTTTAAATTGAATTTTCTCAATTTTTTCAAATGGAACACCTTACATATTTTCGAGGATGTGATGTAGAAATGAAAAACGAACATTTTTGTAAGTACTTCACTAGCGCTAATTGCAACCAATTTCGTTTTATTGAGCAATAATTACAAAATTCAAAAATAAACTTAAAAATGAGGTTTCTTCAAATAACTCAGTAGAAAAAATTATAATAAATGTTCCACATGTTGCCCATTTTGATTGACACATATCTCTATGCGGTTTTGAAGTGAGGTTCCCACTGTTCCTAAAATTGCCGGTGTGATAGATTTAAAGGCAGTTATCATTCTTTCCTTCATATTTTGGACTGTTGTTGGTGTGTCTCTATAAACAATTTCCTTCACGTATCACCATAAAATCCATTTTTGTAAGATCTGGGGATCCAGCAGGCCATTTAGTGGGTCCATTTCTTCCAATATATTAGGGTAGGTATTATTTAAATGGTCTCTAACTGTATTTAAATAATGTGGTGGAGCACCATCTTGCTGAAACCACATCCTATTTAGAATTTTTTCAGGGAGATTTACCAATAATTGTGGCAGATAGTTTTCCAAAAAATGAAGATAAATAACTCCAGTCAATGTACCATCAAGGAAATGTGGCCCTATTACACGTTCTCCAATAATTCCTCTCCAAACCTTTATAGATGATCTGTGTTGGTTATCAACTTGCATAAAAAAAGTGAAGATTTTCCGAAGCATAATAATGGAAATTGTACCTATTAACAAATCTATTTTTATGAAAAAGTTGCCCCATCACTGAATAAAACAGTATTGAAGAAGTTGACATCACGTTGCATTTCACCTCTGGCCCAATTATGAAATTGTAGGCGCTTTTGAAAATCGTCATCAGATAATTCCTGGTGCATTTGAATACGATATACTTATTTGTTTTAAGATTCAACCCACAGACCGTCTACTTATTCCTACTAATGAGCTCACTTCTCTTTGACTAACATGGGGATTCTCAACCGTTGTCAGCACATTTTCTTCGTTCACAACACGTTTTATTCTATCACTTTTTTTATATTCGACATTTCCAGTTTCCAAAAATCTATCGAGAGGGTTTTGGAAGCTGCTAACATCAGTAATCCTTATTTCAGGATAACGTTGGTGATACATTCTATTGGCAAGTAGACAATTTCTGTCTGACTCGTCCAAAACAAAAGTCATGTCTACAAGTTCCGCTTTATTAAATTTCATATTGTAAAATTCCAAATATTTTAAATTCAATACAAATTGTAACGACCGATAAGTGTGATAAATGCTCTTTTGTACACGACAATTTATACCAAACTGGGGTTTTATTGCTTGTCGAATAACGAAAACAGCAAAAAAATTTACAAAAAACATTACAGTAAAGGACTGGTTAAATACTATTTTCTCATTTCAATGGATTGGAAGAAATGGTCCCACTAAAAGGCCTCATTTCAAAATTGCATAAAGATGTCTGTCAATCAAAATGGGCAACACGTCGAACATATTTCTAATGAATTATTTGAGGGAACCTCTTTTATTAAGTTTATTCTTGAATTTGATACTTATTTATTTACAAAACGAAAATGGTTGCATTAGCCATAGGGAAGTGCTTACAAAAAATGTTCTTCATTTCTACATTACACCGTCGAAGAATATACAGGGTATTCCATTTGAAAAAATTGAGAAAATTCAATTTAAAAAGTACTTAATTGAAAAATAAACACTTATTGATTTATAAAACGAAAATAGTTGCAATTAGCCATAGAGAAGTCCTGTAATTTCGTCTTGGCTCGCCCTGTATGTTTGTTGCGGGCCTCTAGCGTATGCGACCCAGCATACGCCTTAGCGTTTTGTGGGCCGCATAATAATAACCGCTACGTCCGTAGCAGAGTTTCGCTACTGTCCACGGGAGCGCGAGACGCGTCCAGTTGGTGAAAAGACGGAAGGCAACCATTTTTGTTGGCGTATATAGTTGATAATTCTACGAACCTCGGCTTATCCAAGGCATCCTGATTTATTTTGGAATTATCAACACAGGAAAATTTTCTCAATCTGTTGTTGTTCCGTTTAGCAGAATATTTTGTTGTTGTGAGTAAATTTTAACTGCGGAAGCAGGATATTTAAGTATACAAGGCTCTCCTTTGGAAGTATCGTGTCAACTTAAAAGGCGGACTCGACCCCATTCATCCAACTCTGGCTTTCTAGGGACATTGGTGGATTGTTCCCTCATCGGTGAGGGTTCCACGGACGGGGTTTCTACACGCATCAGTGAAGTTCCACGGACGGGGCATCCACACAAGGTAGAAAGTTCCAGGGCTGGAGAGGCTATAATCAACCTCATCCTTGGGTCAATTTCTTTTGTCCCGAAGACGCCTCCGTAGGGCTACAGTTCTTCCACGTCGAAGTCGGTTACTTACCGGGGACCACCTTCAGTGGTTCGGCTCGGTTATATCCATTCCTATCTACTCTTGTATTTTAACTTGTACATATTTAAAGATTTTATGCATTTATATTTATTTAAGGAGATTCTCTAAATCAGACCCATTGTGGCAGAATTTATGACCATTTATCCTCACATTGTAAACCAAATGTGTAGCTACACGAGGCATTTTATTAATGTTGTAACTTATAAATCGAGAAATTTGCCACACCTTTTGAACATCGCCAGGTTACATGCTAGAGAACCAATATCTGTAAATTGTCTAATATAGTGTATTTCATTTTTAAAGAAAGTGTCATTATTTCGTCTGCGACCACCACGTATGGAAGCCTCAGTGATTTGTTAAGTAAGTAAACTAATAATTTGTTATAGTTTATGTAAACTTGGGCTTAACGCCCTGAGATAGTCTGAGCTAGTGAAATTTTATCGTAGGCACGTACATCACTCATCCGGGTTAAGTTTGTGCCCTACGAGATCTGCTACGCTACAGTAGCCCAAGTGATTTCGTTATGTAATATCTTATAACCATTAATATCCAACGTATTTATTTGTTTATGTACGTGTAAATCGTAGCATGTTCGAAAATAATTTCCAGTTATAGACTTTTTATCTAGTTTACTTGCAATTTTTTAAAAAATTCTAGCTATCGTAGAACTAGAGATGACGCACTATACGAGGTGAGTAGTTTTATTTTAAAAGCTTTCTCTGATTATTGGGATCATACAATTTTAATAATTTAAAACTGCTCAACTCGTATAAAACTGTAGAGTTTCCTAAAATTATTGGGAAATTCTGCACTCGTCTACTCGTCGATATCTTATCGAAAAATCTCTGATTAAGCTAACTTAATCACATAAACGGTGGAATTTTATATTCACGTATTATCTGCAAATTCACATAAATTTAACTGCATATTTCGTGGGCTATTGTGTATAAACTAATTTTTTTTGTGCACCTGGTGTTTCAGTGTTTCCCGACCACTTTTTTGCGTCAGACCTTCTGTTTGACAATATTTTAGTTTTATCGAGTTTTTGTCAAGTTATCTCAATTTTCTTGTTAATAAATTTTCAGTGCGATTTTTTTTTAGTAACAAAATATTCATATTTATAATTCATTTTATATAGTCAGTTCAAAAGTTTTCTAACTGTCACTTTGGTCAGGGTCAATTTTTTGTTTTTCAATTTACCATCTTAACTTTTAACTTGATTTCGGTTTTATTCAACATTATAATTTCTCAAACTTTTCTTCTGGTTGATTCATTTCTCTTTAAAAATATTTTATGTTATACCTAAACTATACTGGTTTTCACCAATTTGTTTTCCTATTTATGTAAATCCTGGACCAAGAAGAGGATTCTTCAGTACTAGTGGTTCACTGATTCCATTGGGTAGTTTGGACAACACCATCGTTGCGAGTGTAACACCAAATCATCTGGAGAGGATCCTAGCTCAAGCCTACGTCCCTCAATTTTATCTGAGCGCTTAGCGTTGTCACTCACCAAGACCACATGAAATTAAGATACGTAAGCCACTGTATCTACTTACATTTACTTGGTCAGAAGAACTATAATGTAAAAACCAGTATTAGTAGTTAGACTTTTAATTTATTTGTTCTTGTAAATTTAAATTTAAAGTAAAATCATCCTCGTGTAAGGAAATTGTAAACTATTCAATATTATTCACTATACTGTTATTTTTATATACATTTCTTTAATTCTTTTCACCTGTATTGGATAGCCAAGAATACTAGTTTAGCTATTTTTTATCTTGAATAATAAAAAAAACACTGGCGCCTTTGCCCTCAGCAATAGACAGAAAATAAAACTTCACAACTCCACACCCACCGCAGAGCTAGCTGGAGCTAAGTGAACGTAGCACCTCTATGGGGTGAGCCAAAACATTCCGCAAAGTAGCCATATATGGACAGATAATCTCGATTATGGAAACAAAATAAATGCTCCATCTCGAGTGCACTTATTAGATTCATTCGTTACTAGCATTGTAACCAACTGCATATGGGATCTTCAATGCACAGGTGTGCTAAAACGAAACCAGCTTTCTTTCTTTAGAGGAGTCCATTTATTTCCAAATAATACAGCAGATTTCGCCGTTCGATTGGAGGCAGGAAGAGTTCTCATTTTGTATATTTAAGCTTCTATTAAACTGGCTCAATAAAATTGTTGAAATGGAGAATCACATCATAATGTGCGAACAATAGGTATAATGTAGATGGCAAATTAAAAAAAATATATTCCAAAAATAAACGAAATTGTATATTACAATTTAATTACTTAATGACAGATAAAATTGAATCCAAAAATTGTATGTAGGTCACTTTTAAACCAAAATTTGTAGAATTGTTATCTTAACCTGGATTTAACTCAGGATTTTAAGTTAACTTGCATATGAAATACGCTACGTTTCACTTAACTCAAAGTTAACACCTGAATAGCAACTCACAATTGAAAAAATGATTGTAGCTATTTTATTTTTGTCCTAGGTTAACTAACATTAGTCAGCCTTGTTAACGAGATGAATAATTAATTTACTGTGAATGTATTCTTTTGCATTTATACCATAGAAAATATTTGTTATAAAAACTGCAGATTTTGAAAAACAATAAAGATGGACTTGATTGAATTGTATTACGGCCCACTTGTTTAAAAGAGGAAAAGTGGATCAACCAAATTTCAGTTGAACTTGAATCAGATTCCAAAGATAACACTATTATATCAATTAAACTTTGATTGATCATCTTTTGGTAATAGCAAATAAACATTACAAATAAAAGAATATGATGACATCGTATTTTGTGTATAGCTACATCCACCTTCTGTTAAATTTATCTAGTGGATAAATCCCATATAAAGAATTATGAGTTTCAGTGCGTTGTTAAAATTATCGATGGCGTTCCGCAATAGAGCTGATTGATTAATTATAACCAAGGAAATTAGCTACTAAATAAATTTAACTGGAGGTAGATATACCGGTCATTAAACTAATAAAATGCGCAATTCGTAAACTATTGAGGATTGTTATTTAACACGAGTGACGAGTGCTTTACTTCAAACAGTTCTGCAAGTCTAAAATTAATTTATCTGGAGACTATTTTTACTTTTTCTATTTTTAGCAGCTAAATATATTTTCTGTCTCACCTCATGATATCGTTTATGAATAATGTAAACAATATTAAAAATGATGTTTGCAAGTTATCTTGTTGGAAGATGTAGAAGTAAAGATATTTATGATACAATGAAAATGTATTATTCTATTTTAGCGGTGAACGGCTAATATTTGTGTATTGATTTTATAAAGCATGGAATGATGTAGGTATGTGTCTGTGTAAATAGTAAAATATTGTTGACTGAAACTGCTGTCATGAAGTTTAGTACCCTAAACTTTATATTGATAATGTTGTTAACTTTGCCAATGAGAACCTGTTATTGTTGTGTCTCTTAGGCCAGCGGATTTCTAATTAGTCTGGAATCCAGTAGCGCCAATCACTATATATTCTGAGTAATTCATTCGGACATAACATACTCGTTTCAACTTCAGATTTTCAAAAAAGATTTGTTGGATTCTTATTTGCTATTGCACAATATCTCAAGACAAAAAACCAGACGAAGTGTGAAATCTCAAAAAATGTTTTTGACGGGTGTATAACAAATACATTACTGTGTGATTCTGATGTACTTATTATCGGTGATTTCAAAATCTCTAAAAATGTAGATTATTTGGAGGACACCCAAAGTGATCGCCTGACTCTAACGTTAGGCATTAGACAATCTATTAAATATTTTTAATACATCACAACATAATTACGTGTTTGGTAGACTACTCAAGTTAGTTCTGTATAACAATAATTATTCTGTGGATAATTGTGGATAAAATGTGAATAATTGTGTACCCACAGTCGTACAAACCATGATGAAGCGACGTGATGACATCTATAAGAACGGACGGATTTCTATGTGGAGACTCTTACAGCCGGCTCTTTACACGAATGATCTTGGAAACCAGAATGAACCTAAGAAGTAAGAAATAACATGGAATTTTGGCGCAGAACTATCATAGTATATCTACTAATATTGGTGTAAAATATAGAGATTCGCCAAATATTCTTGAGTTGAGTCTCAAGTTAATTTAAAATCTATTTCATTTCTTTTCATTAGTTCTTGAGTCTACAAGTTCGCCTTGTACCTTTGCCAAACCCGCCCGTCCTCTCTACCGAACATCTGTTTCGTAACATTGTTTTGAAAGTGGGGAAAAGTCTTTTGATGTACAGAAGAGTGGGGACAAAGCATCAGCGGTGCCGAACATTCTGGAGTTACATAGTACACCTGTCAGTGACGTTTTTAACAAAAAGTGTAAAATTTTTTCTGGCGCAATTATCGCCAATTCGTGATGCCGCTACAGCACGGCTTAAGGACATATTTTTAAATACAGCAGTGGAATGATAAGTTTGCAGGAAACTGGGACTAACTTGTTCTGTATTTTGCTAAAAAATGTATGGGTGCCAATTGCGACAATATACAAGAAGCAGAGATTGCAGAAGAGGATGTCCTTGAAGACGTGGATGAAGATATTGATATCCAATTTGAAAATGTTATTGAAGAGATGGAATGAAATGTTTGTAATATGCAAATAGTTTAATAAAATATTCTTACCTGAACAAGCTTTATTGAATAAAATCCTCAAATTGACTAAAATTATAATATTTTTTTGGAAAAAAGACAAATCTCTATATATCAGATAGATAAAAAAATCAATATTTTAGTATAATTAACTGTCACATTGTTTAAGGAACCATCACAGTTTTATACATTTCTGAAAATAATTATTTATTCTTAACAAATTAACTTAAAATACATTGTCTTATTGAGTAAAAATCAATTTCGTTTTAAAAAATAAGATTTAAAACAATATCAAGGTAAATGCGATAAAAATCTAAAAAAATGACGTTTGAGTGACTATCTCAGTCAATTTTCACAGAAAAAACTTTTTGAGACCACCATTTTGAAGGAAATTTCATCAACTTTTTTTCTACAAGCAATGCCTAACTTATCTTTGATCAAAAAAGTTATAAGCAAAAAAGTAAAAACAAAAATTGAATTTTTTGTTTTTTTAAAATTGTTTTTTGGATACTTTTCGCACAAAGAATTGTTTTTTATTTTTATAAATAAGCCACTTCGATGAAAAATTTGATTCTCTACAAAAATTTTCCTATTAACTATACCTGAATTTTGCTTCGTTTTCGAGTTATATTTAAAAAAACTGAAAGGGTTGCATATTCACACCTATCTCCAATTTCCACCCCGCTAATTTAATAGCACTCCTCGGTTTTCTCATCTTAAATGACCAATTGAACAATTTATGCAATAAAAATCATTGAACGTCTTAGTTCCTTTCTATAGGACATAATTAATAGCTTATCTTATTGCCAATTTGCATTAGTAATCTCTCGAGACATTTTTAGACCTAGGGGATATGGTTTCTTATTTTTATGATAAGCTTTATGACACTTTTGATAGTTGCGTACCCAAATTTCCAACGTAAAGAAGGATCCCAGCAGATTTTTCTCTATCTAATGATAATGATGATATAGTAAAAAGGGATCGTCTGATATATCCTTTCAAATGTCATATAATGCCCAACAGCTGGACGACTCGATGGACATTAGTATTGCCTTCGCTGATTTCTTCAGCAAATCATTCTCCCTCCCTGACCCACCGTTAATAATGGGTCAATGGGTAAACAAATATTGGGCGACAATATCTACCTACAGAACTTTGAAGAGAGTGTAATGACAGCTGCTTAAAACTAAAATCGAAAATGGCCACGGGATCTGACGGAGTACCAGCATTTTTACTGAGGGACTGTGCACATGTACTTGCGCACCCTCTAAGAATTGTACTTAATAATTGTATAGCTAGTTATTATTTACCTGAGTTATGGAAATGATAAAAAATCTGACCTATATACAAAAAAGGTGACAGATTCGATACGACCAATTTCAGACCCATATCAATTAACTGTAACTTTTGTAAAGCCTTAGAAATTTTACTTCATGATTTATTATATTATAAGTGTCCACTGTCCAATCAAATATCAACCCAACAACACAGTTTTATGAAGAGCCGTTCGGCAGTGACTAACTTTATTTGCATCACACAAAATTTATAGTAGACTCCATTGATATGCAGATACAGGCGAACGTAATTTACACGGATTTTTCGAAAGCATTCAACATGCTTGATCACAACCTACTTTTTAAGTCGTACCTACATAACAAATCTCAATATGTAATTTCTGGCAACATCGGGGTCCCTAAAGGGTCCATTCCTGGCCCCCTGTTGTTCAACATCTACAATAACGGTATTACTTATAAAATTGTCAACGTCAGCTCGAAGCGGTCCACATTTCGCGATCTTGGTGTTACTTTTGACACCAGACTTTCAATTTCCACACATGTCAAAACCATTTAATTACCTGTGAGTCCAGTAAAACATATGGATTTTTTTGTACGAAATTGTAGGGATAACTCTTGCTTGGATTTAATTAAACTTGTTTACGCTGCTTTCGTCAGATCTAAGCTAGAAGCTCCTCTTGTATATTCTCTTTACCACAATGTTCACATCAACACATTAGAATCGGTTCATCGGAAATTATTAAAGTTCTTAAGTTTTAAATCGGACGGTGCCTATTGTAAAAAGAGTTGTTCGATAAACACAGCGTAACAAGTTTGGAAGACAGACGCAAGTATGCCTCTCATGTGTTTCTAAGAGGTCCGACAAAATGAAGTATCCATTTTCAAAGTTACTTCATGTCATAATATAATGAGATATAAATTAAAATCAATTCGCCATGTTTTCGCGATAAATAAACATCACAGAAATTAGACAACCCCCAATTCCAGAAGCCAGGGTTTGTGCGAAAGGGAGTTACACATTGAAAAAACGCGGACATACAACCATTTCCTCCGACAGTGCCATTGCCGGAGCCAGGATTCGAACCCGGTGGTGCGATATCCGTGTGATTAATCGCAATTGCCACCTCGCGCCTTAACCCACTCGGCTATCGACCAGATAATGGAAATTTAAAACAGTTGTCAAAGCATTTGCGAGAAATGTTAGTTTGCGTTGGTCAAATATTCAATGTTCTTTTGCAGTTGAAGCTTATTTAAAATATAACTATTCTGTTGTAATCCCCCAGTGTTTACTTCGTCGTCACTTTCAGTTAAATCCACGGGATCCAGTTCCTAGTCGAATAACAATTAAAAAGTGGTTACACAAGTTTCGCAGTACTGCTTCATGTGTCAAAAACCAAAAGGAACAGCTCGTAATGTATATACACTTGAAAATGCTGAAAGGAAAAGATCAGCTATCTACGAAGTCCCAAACGATCGGCAAAACGAAAAGCATTAGCAGCACTCAATATTTCAAAGAGTAGTTATCGCCACATTTGTGTGTGTGTGTGTGTGTGTGTGCTTCAATTATGGCTTTGGTTAAAACCAATTAGCCAGATTTTCCTCAAAAATTCACATATTATACAATATCGAAAATTTACATTATTGATTTAATTTCAATTTACATTTAATATAATTCATTAAATAAAAAAAAAATGGTTTGGACATGATAAAGTAACTATTCTTTTATTTCAATTTTTTTGTAATTTTTGTCTTTTGTCTTTTTTTTTTTTCTTCTTTTTTCTTTTTCTTTCCTTTTATATATATTCTTTTTTCCTTCCTTTATCTTTTTTTTTAATATTTACAATTTTTGTTTGAAAAGTTAATAATACTTCATCTTACATAAAATGGATATTTATATTCGATTTTCTTACATATTTATATACACAGTTATATATATTTATATCCTGAATGTTTAATAGTATATTTAGGTTTATCGGGAGCGTTACATTAAATGTTATTGATTCATGATATAGTATTTCCCTGTTTTGTGAATACAGTGGGCATTCTAGAATAATATGTTGTAAATCTCCAATTTCGTCGCAGATACAATTTGGGTTGTCAGCTAACCCAATCCTACATTTATACTGAGGGAAAAGAGCATGATTAGATCTGATTCTACACATGGTTCTGATATATTGTCGATTGGCGATTGTGTTGAACCATTTTTTTAATAATTGGTTGTGTTTGTTTGTAGTTATTTCCAGTTGAAATGCTTTCGTATTTAATTTGCCAATTAATTTTAAGATTTTTTAGGTATACTGAAGTTAAATCAGTTGGGTGAATAATATTCTCTTCAATGTATCTTCCTGTTGTTGTGGCTGATTTAGCGAGTTGATCTACCAATTCATTGGCTTGTATTCCAGTGTCCTTTTATCCATACAATTTCTAAATATTTATTGTTTTGGAGTAGCTTCCCATATAAGATAAAAATGTTAGCTTATATATAATCTATTTTATTGGTTATATTTGATTTTAATTTATCTACTAGGCTCTTACTGTCCGTGAAAATGACAAAATTATTTTCTTCTAATATGTTAGCATATTCCATTGCTTTTTTCACTGCGAATAGCCTCTGATGTTTATATAGAGACCGATTTAGGTAGTATAAATGTTTCGGAATTTTCTTTATTTAAGTGATAAAATGCACGTCATTATTTATCCTTGATCCGTTTGTAAAAATATATTCATAGTCTGGCCACTTTCTCTCAATTTTATATTGGATCACTATTTTCAAATAGTGAGTTGTAACTTTGTTTAGGAGATCTTCATATTTGGCTTCGTAATAAAGTAGTAAGTTACTTTTATGATATTGCAACTAACTTTCTGATAATTTGAAGTAAGAGATAATCATAGGGGGAGGTTTCCGTGAGATCCAGTACGGTGATATTAGATGTAAAATCATTAGTGTGTGGATGTTGTTGATGCAGTCACTATTTCTAGAGAAGTTATTGGTGATAAATTTATGTAACGGTTCATTTTAAACGCTAGATAGATGGGTACTTTTGGCAATAAATAAAGGCTACGTTTAGTGTGTATGTAATAATTGGTAATAGATGATTTCGTTAATTTTAAAAGAAAGGAAAAAGAAATTGGTGCATTGTTGTGGGTTTTTGTTGATTTTGTTTCTTTTCGGTTTAGGTTAAGTTTTAGCTTAAATTCATAACTTTTGAAGAGATATGCGGGTAGCAGGTAAGCAAGATTTTGGACCTAGAATTCGGTAGCGGTAATTAATTCGTGTCCGTACTTAGGATGTAGATAACTGTGGTCCGATAAACTGTGTTGCCGCCTAGGGTTGAGTATCTAAAGTTTACTTCCGAATTAATTGTTGATCCCTAAATTTTTGCAGAAAAGACAATGTATTCTTGCTTGACAATTTTCATGGTTGATAAAGAAATCTGTCGTCATGGATTTTCTTACTTTATTATTGCTCAATGAATATTTAATTAAATAATTGTTAATAGTGGGGGACGTCCTTTCGGAAACCTCGTTAGGTGTTGTTGCCTGTTTTGCAATCAAGCAATAATTTTTCGTTATATATTAAAGAGACACCTATCCAGACGTTTCTGAAGTTTCCATAAGAACCCAGAGTGATATTCATTTTTGACAGTACTGAAAGGGGACAGCCAAAGGACGAAATAGATTTTTGCAATCATCCGTCTAGGGATAAATCCTTTGGTTGCGATAATAGTGATTTTCCACTGTTGATGCAGGGGACTTTGTGTTGTTGCAGTTATTTTAGTGGGAATCGCTCCTTTTGGGATTAATTTTTCAGTACCTGAACGATTATAATCATTGCCATACATCTAAGAGCAAGCAAATTAATGAGAATACATTTAGTCGGGGAAACATCCGCATTTTTGGTGACGTTAGTGAGAAAAACCCTTTGAGAAAAGGTAATGCTGTTTTTTGTATATAATTTTTCTTAGGGCAGTAGATATGTTATTTTTATTAGCCAAATAATTCATCTAAGTGTTGTGTTGTCCATCTGTTGTGGTATTTTTGGGACAAATGTCTAATGTTTATGAATTATTTAGGGTTTTTCCCCCGGAGGCCGATTTTCATTGGATGGTGAATTTTGTTTTTCCTTGGGTATATTTTCCCGAATGTTGTGAGTTTCTTTGGAGAAGAGAACGTGGTGGATTTTTCTGGTGGTTAAAGCTTCGCCCAGCGAGGTGGTGCAAACGTTGAACCAGTCCGTAGATCGTCTGGTTAAGTGCAGGGCTAACAAGAAGGGCCACGAGGATCCCCAGTTACTCAGGTTTTTTTTTAAGCTCATTTAAGTTCTGTTCATTATTATATTTATGTGTACGTACATATACTAGTATTTTTTTGCAATTCCTTGGCTTAAAAGACAAAAATAAGATCTTGATAGCTATAAATTATTGAACTTTAGACATACAGGGTGAGCCAAGAAAAGTAAAAGATTATTTTATAGTCACGGGTAAATTAATGCTCACACCCACCTCATACCTTTAACCATTCTATAGATTGGTGGGACATGACATCCGGCGCACATGCTGATAAGTTTATTAAAAATTATATTAAACAATCTGGAGGAGAGTTATCTTGTATATATATTTAAAAAACCACAATATTTAGCGGTTTAAGCATTTTATAATACCTGTGAACCTATGGTATAGCTATACTCCGGGGCGCGTAAATTTGGTTTATGGAGACATAATTTTTTTTTTTTGTCTATATATGTATATGTATATATGTGCGTATAAATCTATATATTTGACTTTTTTTTAAAATAAATGTAGGTACAGTTTGAATTTGAATTTTTTTATTATTATTTTCTTCGTGAGGTCATAGCTCCCTCCGAAACTACCAAGTTTATCACTATTTTGAGATTTTTTTTGTGGATAACTTGATTCGATCCTTTTTTTTTAAATAACCACACTGACTGGCCTAAACCTCGTGGCGCCCATATTCATACATATATATTTTTTTCTTTACATTGACTTTGACCCAACCCGTCTCCACTGTAGCTAGGGACAACCAGGTCAGTGTGCGAAGGGGGTTATGAATAATATAGTTTAGCTATTATTTCGTAGTGACTTTGCTCAATTTTGGTATTTTTTTTCTTTTTATTATTTAGGCAAGGTCGTTTGGTGTAGTAAATTTTTGGGGCGACCACATTTGTTACTCAACAACTGTCTTCTTAGACTATCTTCACAAGCCTCAACTTCTAATACATTGATACATGTTGTACTCTTCAACAGTCTTAAAAATAGACGAAGGCACTTATTTTTAACTTTATCAACTCTTTGTAAGTAGATATCGGCTGCTGAACCATAAAGATGCTACCATAGTCGATTATTGATCTTACTAGTGATCTATAAAAAAGTAAAGCTATATTGGGGTCTGATCCGAATGTGCTTCTAGTAAATATCCTGATAATGTTAATAGAATTCTCAGTCTTTTAAATGATTTGACTAATGTGATCTTCTCATAGAAGTTTTTTGTCTAATAATATTCCGAGGTACTTAGCAGTGGTTCTATGTGGAATTTCATATGGTCCAAGTTTTACGACCGATGGTAACTGTGATCTTTTCCTAGTAAAAGTACAAGCGATAGATTTGCTTTCCGATATGTTTAGTCCATCGCCACATTCTGAAAGACCTACATTTCCGTCCCTACAAAATTCAAGTCGAATGAAAACTTCTGCCTCAAAATTTCAGGTGAAGCTCATTTTCATCTTTCCGGATACGTTAACAAACAGAAATATCGCTACTGGGCAACGAAACATCCTCTGGAATTGCACAAAGTATCGTTTTATAGCAAAAAGGTTACTGTGTGTAATGCAGTATCCGCCTTTAGAATTCTTAGGCCATTCTTCTACGAGGAAAATGATTTGACGGTTACTGTTACATCGCAATGCTATCAACAGGTCTTGCGTAGCTTTGAACAACAACTTCTTAATGTTGGTGTGGATATTCGAGGAATATTTTCAGCAGGATGGAATCACTTCCCACACTGCTAGGGATTCTATGACAACTGGTCATGTCATTTCGAAATTTGGTAACACCAACTGGTAGGCACGATCACCGGGTTTCTCAGCTTGTGATTTCTTTTCATGGGACTAGTTAAAGTCAAAAGTGTTTTGTAATCGACCGCAATCCCAATTGAAATGTTGGAGCGAGTGATGAAAAACTTTTGTACTACGCATCAAGAGTGTTAGCAGTGAGGAGGAGATCATTTCACTTATGTAATATTTAAAACATGGAATTTACTTGTGTTCTCAAGAACGTTGTGTTTTTTTTGAATAAAAACTTATCCATTAATAAAAACAACTCAATTTAAAATGGACTGTTAAGAATTATCGTCCATGTTAAATTTTATTGTGCCTATATTAAACTCCAGGGAAAACTGAAATAATTAGAGCCTCCAAATATCTGTTATTTGCAGATGATTTAAAGATTTACATTAAAATTGAAAGTAATATGGACTGCTTCCTGCTCCAAAATGACATTAATAATTTATATCAATGGACACTTCAAAATAAATTGTATCTTAACATTAATAAATGCTTCATTATGACCTATACTAGAAGAAAAACTCCAATTATATTCAATTACAAAATGAATAATACAGATTTGGCTAGGGTTGAAACCATGAGGGACCTAGGCGTAACATTTGACACCCAGCTCACATTTAGTAACCATATTTACACCATGATAAATAAGGCTAATAAAATGTATGGATTCATTGTACGCAATACGAAGATGTTTAACAATACAGGAGCTATTAGGCGGTTATATATTTCGTATGTAAGATCTCAGTTGGAATATTGCTCAATTGTCTGGAATCCATTTTATCAAATACACAAAAATAGCGTAGAAACAATACAAAATAAAGTTTTAAGGTTTTTAAATTATAAAGAGACTGGTTTATATGATTTCGATATAGATAAAGATATATTAAGGGAAAGATATAATCTCAAAACACTGGAGAATCGACGAAAATACGGGCATATTGTATACTTACATAAATTGTTACATGGCAATGTAGACGATAGTAGTTTCCTGTCCATGATAAGTTTAAGCGTCCCCCACTATCCTACTAGAACTTATAGAACTTTCCACTTAGACCTGGCAGGTACAAATTATCAAATCAATTCCCCTCTCCACAGAATATGTAGTAACTATAATACGATCCAAGCCAACTGTGATATATTTGATATCAGTATAAAAAAACTAAAAACCATGTTAAATTCATTGTTTTAAACCATTGCTTTCTAATATTATGTTAAAATTAAGCTAGTATTAAGTTAGTTTTAGGTTAATGTAAATATCAAATGTACCATATCACTCTGTAATAGGGCTTGCCTGTTGAGTGCATTACCAAATAAATAAATAAATAAATAAATAAAACATAATTTTTTATCTGCCAACACCTCACACAAACGTACTCAAAAATTCACTTACCGTGGTGAATCAATACGTCCAATCTCAATATCTTCACCGGCAAATCCGTTCCAAGACAAGTTGGCACTGGGATAGAAATATCCCTTTCGACAGAAACATCGATATTTTCCAGATTTTTCAGATGGTGCTCCATCTCTAACGCACTGAAAAGATGATACATATATTAGTAAATCTTGCACAAATTATAATATAGAGTCAAAGATATTTAATTATGTTAATAAGAAATAAAATAATATCTATTCACAGATTTCTATTTTTGGAATAAGATTACATTATTACATTATTTTAGAAGATTATATTTTACAATTGTCAACATGAAATCGAACTTGCATAAAATAAAGTTGGAGCTTTCTCAACAGAGAAAAGAAGTGTTACCTCCTCGTGCAATGATTATAATAATAATAATAATAATAATAGTTTATTTGCATAATAAAAAATTTACAATACATTAATATACGTTAAAATTATACTACAAATCTTACAATAATCGTACAATTAGCATCATGATTAAATAAAGGGTTTACAAATAAACTGAATAACCCACAATGTCACAGACTGTCCGTGGGATAGATAGAGATACGTGTGTGTGTGTGAAGAACATCCAACATTGTGGAAAACAAAGGAATATTCAAATAAAAACTTTAAAAACAGGGGGTTTTAGTAGAATACTGCTAACAGGTTTATCCAGAAGCAAATTGAAATTTTGTTTATAAAAAAATACAAAATAACACTAATCGAAGCATTAGCGTTTTGATGATAATATGCAATTATTACACTTAACGCGCCAGGCTTGTAACTTGTAAATCAGCGCTCGGCGGGGCACATAGCCCGGAGAGTAGCTGTTCGTTGCAGTCTGGTTACGTTCCATATAGTAAAATAAGGATTTTATAGAGCAGTTTGCGACTAAAATATTATGTTTTAATATTCCGCCCTCTAAAAGTACATTTGAACGACACTAAAACTTGTAAAGTTTTCCACAAAAACTTTTGTCTAGACTGAATTCCATGATTTTGTCACGGGCCACGAACAACTAGACATATCTCATCCACTAATAGTCGGCTTTATCTGGAAAAGATTTAAACTGTCATATTAAGTAGTCTGCAGACTTCTTTGTTACTTAGTGGAGTACCTCGGTTTTATCCGTCACATACCAAATCTGCAGAGTTCCACTGTTAAGTTGAGACTATCTAAGAGAGAGAGGTCCGATAGGGAAATATTTACTGTTTTTGATCATAACTTCTTATTCTAAAACACATATTGCAAACAAACTATAAAACTACCTAAGCAGAACTATAACAAGAGTAGTGTTATAAATTTTCGCTCAATAATTTCAAACATATGTGAAATATTTAGATTTAAAATAATAATAATAAGCTTTATTCAATAAAAACCATACAAGGCATAAAACACGTCAAAACAAGAAAAATGCAATCTGCAGTAACAAATATAAAACACCTTAACTAACAAATATTTTAGAAAATAAAAAAGTAGACACAATAACACATTAAAATTCATTCGTTCAATGTATAATAACATTTTTTTGTTAAAATTTGTCTAAAATCTCTTTTAAAAGTATATAAAGGTAGCATTTTCAGTGCGTCCGGCAAGTGATTATATACTTTAATCACTGAGGTTGTTACACCTTTTTGAACTTGCGTGAGACTGGTGTTATACGGCACTAGGATATCTCTGTGGCGAGTTTCATACAAATGCGTTTGTCTGTATTGTTCAAAAAATGTGTAGTTTTTTTTGTAGAACACTGTACACTCAAAGATGTAGAGAGACATCAAGGTTAGTATGCTATAGTTTTTAAAATATGGTTTACAAGAGTCTGTTCTATTTAGACTAAATATGTTGCGTATATACTTTTTTTGTAGAACTTGTATTCTCTTTACCTCCACAGAGTTTCCCCAAAAAATAATTCCATATTTTATAAATGATTGGAAATAGGACTGATATACATTTAAACACATACTTATGCTGATATTGTCTCGTAAAGTGCGGAGTTGGTAACATAAATGAGCTTAGCTTTGGGGCTAGTTCTTCAATATGTTTCTTCCAAGTTAATCTTGAGTCAAGATGTAAGCCAAGGAATTTTACTGTTTTCGCATCTTTGAGTACCATTTTATCGGTTTAAAATATATAATACATTTGACATAATTTTTAAAATTAAATCTAACTATTTTGCAAACAACTGAAATTATTGATTGAAAATAATAATTCTACTTAGGTAGTCTTATACTTAAGTTATGGCCAAAATAATAAATATTTCCGATCTCTCTCTCTTGGTTATGACCACCTTAAAGTCCGCATAAAAACGTCTGTGTGTATGTGGCCACCTGTTGTCATTTATGGAAATTTTTGGGTTATTATAAATTTTTTAATAAGTTTTTCGATACAGTAACGTTTTTGCATACCATTAGGTAGCCTGTAGTGGGTTTTTAAGAAGATGTAAGATTCTTCACCATTTTGTTTATGAACAGTACAATATATTGGTTACTTTACCGGATGTTATATTTATGCACAAATAAGGGTTGCATATCTTCTGTAAGTTAATATTATATTTATGTTATAGCAATAGTACCTTCGCTTCTGCATGCAATAAATCAAATTGATAAGTAATGTTTCTGGACATCATTATTTTTATAAAATTTTTTTACATGTTTTGAAAAGAAACTAGGTAAGTTTTAACGTCACCTCCTCATCCAAGTATGCACTAATTTAGGTGGCTTTCTACAAGCAAATGGTACATTATTTTCAACTAATCGAATTCCAACACATTTTCCATGTATTTGAAATTGTAAATAATGGTTTGTAGTTTTTCATTAAATACTGGACATACATATTCCATCTTAAATGCGAATCTATGAATATAACCCAGATATTTTATATGTTTTATTACGACCTAATGTCAGGACAAGTAAACGAGGTCCCGCATCTTACGAATCCTTGTAGTGAGAGCGAACAATAAAAATACCAAGTAAAAAGAATATTGTTATGTGCTGCCCTCTAACAGAGAGGAGAGTTGTAATTACTCCCTGGCCAGAAGGGTGGCGCCATCTGTGGGCCAACTGGCGAACCACCATTTAGTAGTGCCTAAGAAAATTCTAGAGAATTCCAGTATATTTGTGGAAAGTTCTACAATGATATTCTGGACATTCCAAGTGGGTATATAAAGAGGTGAAGCCAGCAGATAAAGGAAGAGTACAGTACAGTTTAGTGAAGGATAAACAGTTCAGTTTAGCATCCAGTACAGTTCTGGGTAATCTGTGCTTCTGGTTACAGAAACAGTTTGTAGAAGAAGAGTTCAGTTGAGTGAAGTATGCAGTTTAGTGAAGTAAACAGACAAGAGAGTTTTTAGGTTAGACAAGAGTTGACAAGTTTAAGAAGAAAAGTAAAGTGCTTAGTGTTTTAAAAGTAGTGAAATTATATTAGATTAAGTTATTATTAGTTGTGTGATTTTTAAGTATTTGCTAGTGTAATTTTAGTGATTAAATAAATCAGTGGTTTGTGAAAATTCTTGTTGCAAGTTATTCGAATCCACAAAGTGTTTACTGAAAATTGTAAGAACGTAACAATTGGTGTCAGAAGCGGAATTGCAACAGAATTTCTGAAGAATTTGACGAAGTTCCATAGTGTTTTATTTGGAAACCACTGGAGATAGTGAAGTGAGTTGAACTGGGAAGTAATTAGACAAGACTAATTTGTGTTAGTGTGAGAAAATATTTGACTTGTACCTGGCATTGATTTTAAATAAGGCTTGTTAGTGTTGTTTGTTAGTTTTTGAATGGAAACAAGAAGCATGGCTGCTGAAAAACAAATGCAAGACATGTTCGCCGCATTTAGAAAAATGATGCTAGAGGAAAAAGAGGAACAAGAGAAACGACGTCAAGAAGAAAAGGAAGAGCAAGAGAAACGACGCCAAGAGGAGAAAGAAGAACAAGAAAGACGCCGTCAGGAGGAAAAAGAAGAACAAGAAAGACGACGTCTGGAAGAAAAAGAAGAACAAGAAAGACAACGTCGGGAAGAAAAAGAAGAACAAGAAAAACGACGTCTAGAAGAGAAAGAAGAATTAAGGAAAATTATACAAGGGCAACAAGATGCTATCCTGTCAGCCACTAATGAGGTCAAGGAAAAAGTAGATAAAGTTGAACGAAAAGTGACTGGCGTCGAAGGAAAAGTGACTGCTGTCGAAGAAGAAGTGAGTGATGTCAAAGGAAAAGTAAATAAGGTTGAAGAGGAAGTAACTGAAGTCAAAGGAAAAGTTACTGGCGTCGAAGGGAAAGTTACCGATATAGAAGGAAAATTTCGTGCAGTTGAAGGAGAGGTAGAGCGACTTAAGCGACTGTTAAGAGAACAAGGAGGCCAGCTGGTATTATCATCATCAGGTCCTCGATTACAACCGCCTTCCTTTGATGGTCAAACTTCTTGGTCAACCTATAAAAGACAATTTGAGGCAGCGGCATACGCAAACAATTGGAGTAATGAAGACAAAGCTATGGCATTGGTGCTAGCATTAAGGGGCCAAGCCTCAGAGTTGCTTCAGAGTATCCCAGTGACGCAGCAACGGGATTTTAAAGTTTTGGAAGCTGCACTAGATCTAAGATATGGCGACCAACACCTCGCCCAAGTATACAGGACTCAGCTCAAATCACGCACACAAAAGACTGGGGAAAGTTTACAAGATTTTGAAGCAGCTGTTGAGCGACTGACATACCTGGCTTACCCGGATGCACCCAAAGAATTCCAGGAACAATTAATAGTTGATACTTTCATCGATGGCATAAGAGATGAGGAGATCAGGCGAGTCCTTAGATTAACTCGAGCTAAGACTGGTAGCGAAGCCTTGATCCATGCCCTCGAAGTTGAGACCGCTTATGAAGAGACTCTACATCCGAGAGTACGAGCCATGAAAGTAGAAGAAGAGAACCATTTAGAAAAGTCAAATATGGAATCTTTGATGGCTGACCTGCGCAAAATGATAAGCCAGTTGATGAACAAACCAGATGCTCCAAGGAAGCAGGAAAGAGAACAGAGCGATGGACAGCCAAGAAAGGTGATTCGGTGTTATCAGTGCAGCAAACCAGGACATATGATGCGGCAGTGTCGAGAACGGAATCCTGGGGAAGTAAACACTGCAAAGAAAGAGGAAGTTCGCTCTGATAAGATGAGATTGATTGTTATGTTAACAGACATACAGAAAATGGTCGCACAATTACTAAACGAATTAAGTTCGCGACCGGAGCTGAAACAGGAACCGCAACCGCCGAAACAGGAGCCGAAGCAGCAGCGAAGTGCTGGAGGTCCGACAAAAGTAATCCGCTGTTATAATTGCGGCAAATTGGGGCATGTCAAGAGGTACTGTCGCCAGAGGAGCCCTAAGGAAGTGAATGCCGAGAATGTAAAAACGCAGCAGGATATAGCAGAAGTGAAGGCAGTTAAGATAGAGGTTCCGAAGGACTGGTCAAAGAAAGTTCTAAGAGAGGAACAACTGAACGACGATGAAATTGGACCAATGTTGAAGGCGAAAGAAAAAGGAATCCGCCCGGAATGGAAGGACGTTTCCAGTAAAAGTGTTGGACTGAAGGCTTTATGGGCGCAATGGGATTCACTTAGGGTTATAGATGGCCTATTACGGAGAGCATGGGAGAGCCCAGATGGGAAAGAAGTTACCATGCGGTTGCTGATACCCAGGTGCCGAGTACCAAAAGTACTTCGGGAAGTGCACGAGGGAATATCCAGAGAGCACTTTAGCAGAAATAAGACTTTGGCTAGAGTACGGGAGCGATTTTACTGGGTAAATAGCTGTCAGGATGTGGAGGCTTGGTGTCGCAGTTGCAAGGTTTGTGCGAATGTGGCTGCCAAGAGGTCACCTACAGGGAGTGGTGATCGAATGAAGGCTAGATATGACCGCAATGCCAGTTCAGCAGGATTCAAGGTGGGGGACTCGGTTTGGCTGTATAACCCACAGCGGAGTGAAGAAGGATTCTCGAAGCCTCGCTCACCTTGGAAAGGACCGTATTCTGTCATCACTCGGATCAACGACGTTGTTTATAGGATTCAACGTAGAAAGAAGTCCAAGATGAAGATCGTGCACCTGGACAGGTTGGCAAAGTATACTGGGGTATCTGAAGTGCCTGACCGGGACGTTCAGGCTTAAGGAGGGGGCAGTGTTATGTGCTGCCCTCTAACAGAGAGGAGAGTTGTAATTACTCCCTGGCCAGAAGGGTGGCGCCATCTGTGGGCCAACTGGCGAACCACCATTTAGTAGTGCCTAAGAAAATTCTAGAGAATTCCAGTATATTTGTGGAAAGTTCTACAATGATATTCTGGACATTCCAAGTGGGTATATAAAGAGGTGAAGCCAGCAGATAAAGGAAGAGTACAGTACAGTTTAGTGAAGGATAAACAGTTCAGTTTAGCATCCAGTACAGTTCTGGGTAATCTGTGCTTCTGGTTACAGAAACAGTTTGTAGAAGAAGAGTTCAGTTGAGTGAAGTATGCAGTTTAGTGAAGTAAACAGACAAGAGAGTTTTTAGGTTAGACAAGAGTTGACAAGTTTAAGAAGAAAAGTAAAGTGCTTAGTGTTTTAAAAGTAGTGAAATTATATTAGATTAAGTTATTATTAGTTGTGTGATTTTTAAGTATTTGCTAGTGTAATTTTAGTGATTAAATAAATCAGTGGTTTGTGAAAATTCTTGTTGCAAGTTATTCGAATCCACAAAGTGTTTACTGAAAATTGTAAGAACGTAACAATATAATTTATTATAAAAATCAGCAAAGTACAGTAGAAATTTGAAAGGTAACAATCTTACAATAAAATAAATATCAAGAACATAGCAAAGTCTATGGTTTTATAGCAAAGTCTTGGGTTTTTCTCAGCTTACGCTAGGGAAAAGAATAAGGTCACAAGTTCGTATATTTTTCTTTTCCACGAGGTACCCCCACGAAGATATTCGCTCTTGAAGTTGAAAGATAAAAATCGATTTTCCGCGATAACTTTTTTATTGTTCAATCGATTTTAATCATTTTCGGATCAGTATCATATTATTTCAATCCAGTTAGGTCAGTGCATTAGAACCTTGGATAACATTCTTGGGGGCTCGGGGGCAGAGCACAGATTGCCTTAATAAGTTTAAAAAAAATTCAACCTATTTTCTTTTATTTCTAAGATTTTGGAGATACTCTAATTTTTGAGCCAGTTTTACGTAAAAAACGTATACTTGTTTGATGTCGGTAATATGAACCGTTTTCGAGATAAATGTACTTAACGATAAAATTGCGATTTTTTAATCCCAAAATGGATTCTCTGATTGACAAGATAGCAGAACAGTCACAGAGTACATGTGGAATCGTCTCATTTTCTTGTTCACAACCTCTACAGAAAGATATTTCGCCTAATCTCATATTATGGAGATGTTTGCTTAACGGACAGTGTCCAGTCTGGATTCCCGTTATAAAACGTAGGTTCCTTCTGGACATTTCCAGGTAGTCCATTGCTGTACTCTTGTTGGGTTTAGTAGTTCTCTAGCAAGCTGACAGCTATTTGTTTAATCCCACAGCTTCTTGAATTCATTGTGGGTGTTCCCTTTAATTATTTGTATTATCGCCGTGATCGGTAACAGACGGGCCAGGCCTGATCCAAGAATACTTAGGCGTGCTGCCTTCTTAGCCAGTCTGTCGGCTACTTTGTTGCCCCTACCCTGTGCGTATCCTTTCACCCAGCATACCAGTATGTTATTCATGCTGGAGGTACCCACAAGTGCTTGGTGACATTCCCATACTGCTCCTGTGGTAATTTTGTAACTTCTCAGGGCTAGTAATCATTGTCTACAATCTGTGTAGATCCTGATTGTTTTGCCCGTAATTTGTCTACGGAGAATCTCTTTTGCAGCTATGGTTATGCCCGCCAGTTCCGTTTGTACTACGCTGGCTCGCACATCCATAGCCCACTTATATTGGATTTGCAGATTTCTGGAGTATATTCCACATCCTGCCCTTCCTTCTTTTTTGATCCGTCTGTGAAGATAAAGGTGGCTAAGCACGCCCTAAATACTCCAACCAAGTGCGACAGTAATTCGTCCAGTTTCCATTGCAGTAGGGCGGGATAGATTCCGTCCATGCCTAGCGACATAAAAGGGGAGAAGCTCTGTATTGCCCATTTTATTCTGCCCTCACTCACTATTTGGTTGGCCATTTGCCAATCCAAATCCGAGGGTTGGGTGTTGACTTCGTTTGGCTACTCCTTCCTTTCTGTTATCACAGATCCCGGGAAGTGAGTCTCCATGAGTAACTCTAGGCTTTCAGGAAAGTCGCTGGTTCTTATACCATCACACCTTTTTAATAAGCGGAGGTCATGGTCTTTGTCTTTGGCAAGGATTTTGCATCTTCGATTTCTTCATAGTAGGTTCTCCACGCATCTCGTTGTCTCTGTCTTACTAGTTTCTTAAACTCTTTCAGATTGGTTTTTCATGATTCCCAATAGGATTCCTGTCTTGTCAGTTTTGCTTTGTTGAACGAAGTCCTGGCCTTCTTCTTGAGGTCAGTCAGCCCTTGAGACCACCATTTGGTGGCCTCATTGGGCTGTTGCGAGGACCTCAAGGGGCAGGATGTTTCAAAAGCTCGTCTCGTGGCTGTTTGCAAGATTTTGACATATTGCTCTATTTCGCCACTCATTCTAGGCACCCCCTTGTTAACCCCTTCCAAGTTATCCCTGAGTTGACATCGATATTTCAAAGTTTATCCATTGGTGGTCTGATAGTGTTACACAATCAGACACATGCCAATTCTGGATTAGGCTGGATATACGCCACGTTGTTAGTGTTATATCTATTATAGTTTGACTTCTACTGTCAATAAATGTCGGTATACAGCTCCTATTACTTACGCTAAGGTTGTTACCTGTAATATTTACCTCTTGCGTTGTTGTCTTCACTGTCTCAGGTCACATGATGTGCGTTGGAGTCACATCCCATGATAAATTCTTAGTTTTGATTACGGCAGTGTGCTACCAGGTCCTCCATCTTCCCTGTTAGTGGTGTCTTGAGGGAGGTACACTACACTGATGCCAAGACAACAATTGTTGGTTCGCCTACCACCAAACATTCCACCTTCACGGCCGTTAGGTCAGATGCTGAAAGTTGTTGAAGTGGCTGGGTTTTGATATGCCGAGGAACGTAGATGGCTGTCCTCGGCCTATCTGTTGTTGGTGAGCTGTAAATAAGTCCACTTAGTCTTGATAACCCTGTTATCCCAGTTTGAACTATCCAAGGTTCCTGAATTAGTGCCAGTGTGTTCTGCTCCACATCAAGGTGCCAATGCCGGCACAGTACTGCCGTCGCCGCCCTGCTGTGTTGCAGATTACACTGTACTATGCTTACTTTGCTTTGTGTTTTTGGCGGAGCGCCCTTAGGGTGCCCGGGCCCCTTTGGGGGATGTAAATCCTTTGTAGAGGCTGGCACACCTAGGGGGTTCTCCGCCTTTGTTCTGAGCTGTGCTGGGGGAGGTGCTCGGCCTGAGGGGTGCACTGCAGCAGCTTTCCTCCTCCTGCATTCTCCCTGTGGGGGATCGTATGCGGTGAGCCTTGTGGCTCCGCCGCATTTTGTTGCGGAGAGCGTTGCTGCTCACCCACTGGTCTCTGCGGCGAACGTTGCCGCTCTGCCGCAGTATTTTTAGTTAATTGCTTATCCATTTGGTTGGCTTTATTTCATCAACTTAGCTCCCCACCCGCCACGGGGTCACATGCTGGGGGTGTCACACGGCAAGCCCGTGTGATCATCAGGGCTATCAAATGGATATAGCCCCCAGAGATAGGCAACATCGTGAGAAGGTTGTGCATACCACACAGTAAGACCAGAATTATTAAACTTACCTTCAAATACTGAAATAGAAAATTCTAATTCCCAATGTTTTAATAGCTCATAATGGTAATATTATTCTCGTGAGAAGTACAAAATTTCAAGCGTAGCTGAGTACTGTAATACACAATATTTTTTTCCGTGCAATCATTTCCCTTCTGTTAATAACCCATTTTTTGACGCATTCAATGTCATGTACGTAACAAAATGAAAAAATAAATTATTTAACTATATAGAATGAAAACAAGAGGGATCTTAGGACTCTACCCTGCGGTATGCTATATTTTATTATTATATATATATATTATTTATTTTAACGCGTTGACAACTATTTGTAAAGTGTCATTCGAACCCTTTTAAGTATTTTCTCTAATACTAATTTCTTCTACAGTTTGTAAAGTAATTCATGATTAACCTTATCGAAATTTTTTGACAATCCCATATGATCAGAACTTATATAAGTTAATGCTAATATTGCATCTTGCCTGGATATTTTGTCTCAAAATTTAAACCGATTGTTGGAAAGCAATTTGTATCTTTTAATGTACGATAATCATCTAGTTTGTATGACTTTTCCAAATAATCTAGAGAGATGAGTTAAAAGCAGTATCGGTCTATAGCTTGTCAACATTTCTTTATTTTTTGTTTTTTCAGCATGTGTAATTACCAATTCTTTCAAGTTCGTGGGCCATGCACCAAGTACTTTACATTCATTAATTATATATTCCCATGAGCTAAGGATATAGTACGAGACTGACTTTAGTATTTCGACTTTTAAATTGTGTAATCCAACAGACTTATTATTTTTGAATTCTTTTAATAATTGCCCTAGTTAGAATTTTGTAAGAGAAGAATTGTTTTGATTTAAAACTTGGTTTTTGGGGAAAATCGATGAGGAAAGAGGGAAAGTAAATAAGCAAGTAATTTATTCAAAGACAGATTCGTGTGTAAATCATATATTAATTATTTTTTGGCAAAGTCAGTGGTACACCTAAATCTACTATAGATTTGTTTGTGAACAAGTGGTATGTTTTTTAAACAAGAAAGTTATATTTTCTAAATCATACATTTCTTGTGTACTTTTCCAATTTTGCATATTTATTAAGAATGCATTGTACGTAATAGTAGAGGAAAAGGATAATCAGAAAGACTTACTGAAGTTTGATCATATACAAGTGATAGTTATGTTAAAAATGCATCATGTTTTTATATCAAATAACGAACTGTTTTTTACAAGATAGTGAACAGTACCTACCCATTTCCACAGGGCACTTTTTGAGTACATTTGAATTTAAGCTGTTTAGAGGATTAGCTCTCGATTTGACCATATCTCAGCTTTTAACATTCCGTGGCCCACGAACTAACAATTTAAAGATTATCAAGCACCATACTCTTAGTAAAGATCAATAAATCATATGAACTGGCACAGTATTGTTTAACACATATGTTCTTTGCGTCATACCCGGTTTCAAACAGCTAAAAGGCCAGCTAAGTGCTGATGCAGTCAGTAACTAAGCTTCCGGTAAATCTCTGACATCCCAAATTAGAGATAGCGAGTAAATAAATCTGTTCAGGCAGCATGTTGATTGTCGATAAACCCAAGCACGGGTTACTTAGTCTATAACAGTATAGTTACAGCCAATTTATTGACTAAGGACCGGTTTATCAATACAGGGTTAACACTTAAGTATAAGATAAATGTCAAACGAAAAAATGGATATCCATTTATCCTTTGGTTACGAAACCTTGCATTGATAAACTGGCCCTAAGCCGACCATTGTATTTTTTTGTTCGGCAGGGCTAAAGTAGGAGAGCGGTGCGATAACGCTATGAACGTCTTGGTACATCGAAGTAGCGTAATGGGTTTAGACTTCATTGCTAAAAACTGTAAGATTTATAGTCGGATACCGAAGTTGCTCATGCAATGCCTAAGTCGTCTAAGTCGCCTAACTTGCCTGAGTTTATCAAAACGGGAATATTTTCATGTATGCAGACGACGCGACGCTTCAATTGTTGTTTCGTCCAGGAGTCTTGAAGAACTGAAAGACCTAGTTAATACGGTCCTCGACCAGTTTAATTCATGGCGCTTTAAAAATAGGCTCATTATCAACTATGACAAAACAATATGTGTATTGTTTAAATCCAAAGGTAAAACTATTTACAAAAATATTAATATTCCCCTAAATAGTAACCAGCTAAGCAAACAAGGAGAAACAAACTTTCTAGGAGTTGTATTAGATGAAAATCTTAGCTGGACAAAACACATTGATCAACTCTTTGTCAAATTAATTCAGTCGTGTTTTGCAATCACCATGTTAAAAAAATAGTTTAGATCAAGTCTCTTTGATAAATGTATATTACGCTGTCTTTTACTCTAAAATCTCCTATAATATAATAGCTTGGGGCCAAAGTGTGAATCTACAGAGAATTTCTATTATACCAAAACAGATGTTGAGTGTAATATTTAATATGGGGAAGAGGGAATTCTGTCGTGATACGTTTAAAGGTAATACTCTACTGACTATTCCATCGATGTACTTATACAAGTTATTTATATATGTATATAGTATAAAAAATAAATTACCAGTACATTGTGACAAACATGATTACAATACGCGTAAACGAAAAGAGGCATTATTTGGCCTTATATAAAAGTCACTCTGGGTGAATATACAAATCAATGGGCGAATTTAAACCAAATATAAAATTCTGATTTATATTGTTTTTTTTTCAATAACTTTTTGTCTTTATTTTCTAGGTGTATTTTTGTGTTTTATATACAAGTAAAATATATTATGTATGTGTGTGTATGTTTACACTATGTATTAATTTATAATTAGGTAAACATTGTTATTTTATTTATTATACATATATTTATATTCATTTTATCTGTAGCCTTATTCTATCCAACCAAGAAACCAGGTCGGGTTTCGAAGCTAATTTTTTCTCTCTCTCTCTCTCATGCAAAAGCGAAATCAGGACCGGACTTCATATAAAGCAAGATATTGCTTTCTACGCCATCTGGATATTTCTTTTCTCTTATAAAAAAACATAATAATTTAACATTGGTAATTACATGTGAAATGAGTTCATCTTGCAAATAAATACTTAGCTTGCCATCTTATTACAGCATTGCTATTAATGTTTGAATTTTGAGATCTGTCATTCCGATTATAAAAATGTACTAGACGGAAGTGAAGTCGCTTAATTCAAACAGTGGATAAAATTATGGGTAAATAAATACAAGTGAATGTTTCTTTTACTTTATAAAATAAAAATAATAATAATTTAGCATTGATATTTACATGCGAAATGGTTTGCTTGTCGTTTCATCTTTCAAATAAATACCTGTCTCTAACTTGTCATCTTATCACAATTGATGTTTTATTACACATATTGTTTTACAGATTTTTAGGAGACCGTCGATAGAGTTTACGTTTGTGCCGGACATTTACGTAAGTGTAAAGGTTCGGTTCTTTTTACATTCAGATTTCTTTTTTATTGTCAATATGGATAAAGAATTTGTGTGCAGAGAATTAACGAAAACGGGTGTCAAAATTATCAAATAAGGTCAGTGGCTCGAAGATTCTCACTTTTCTTTTTTTTCCGTACATTTTACATACAAATGCTCATTACGAAATACGAATTACAAATTATGTGGAAAATTATAATGCGATTCAACCTATCCCACGTAGGAAAGGCCATAAAAAACTATTGATCGTCTAAATCATTGAACATGCAGTTGTTTTGATGGTCACAGTGTTTATAATATTTATGAATCTTTACATAATAAAACTGCTGTAAAATTTTTAAAGTCCCAGAATCCCTTTCAGTTGATCGTATGACATATAGAGTAATAAGTGCTATATTTCACAGCAGCGAATATGTGCAATGTGCAAAATAGTAAATGCGCAAATTTAATTCGAGATGGAAAAGCCGGTTGGCAATGTATAGAAGACGAAAATTTAACTAAAGTAAAATGGCCTGAAAATGCAAAAAATATGTATACCTATTGCATTTATATGTAAAGATAAATGAAACACGTTCTGATAAATGCAATTTAAAAATATAAATAAAATATTTTTTACCATATGTATTGTATATGTCCAACTAATTTATATTATCACTCCGAAATTTTAAATGACTTGTTGTACATGTGTAAAAATGAACTAGTAATGTTGTTTGTTAAAAAATATGAAATATGTTTTGATAAAAAAAAAGTGAGTTAAACTAAGGTGTTTCGTATCCACAAATTTTGTTAATCTCATGTGCAGTAGTCCGTTTGGACAATTTCTTAGAAAAAGAAAACCTCACTGTCTTATTAATGAGAAAGTGAGGTTTTCTTTTTCTAAGAAATTATCCAAACCGACTACTGCACACGAGATTAAAAAAAAATATTCTCATCATACCAGTCTGAAAGATATGACAGATAAGGTTTGCAAATGGGAAGAGAATATCTTTCTCCTTATCTAATCCAACTAGTGCAGATGAAGAGCATTGCTTGAAGGAAATGGCAGAAATATCCTATGGTATTTTACTTTACTACTACTTGCATTGCCTTTCTTCTTCGCCTGTTAGAAACAAATTTATAAGCGCGTCTAAATTTTACGGTTTTTTTACATAACCTACCTTAATAGCCAATTGTGAAACCACGTACTGTTTCATAATAAAAAAAATAATTGAAATACTACAGCTTATTTTCTATGTGGCTTCTTCGCACCCCCTGACCATCCATCATGTTTTTCTTTTTGATACATTTTACGATGAGCAACATAAACTTTGCTTAAACAAGACAAGACAATAACAAAAAATGCTTTACCGTTATCGTAATCCCCTGCTTCTTCTAACCAGCTTTACGTTCTGATACAAATTAAAAATTCATGAAATTTTGTAAGTTCATTTTTATCCTTATTTATTTTATTTTAATAGACTAATATTTCTCCTATTAATGTGCATTGATGTGCATTTTAACAGAACGCTAATTTCTTCTATTACATATGAAATGTGTTTTGTGCTGCTGCTTTTCTTGCATAATTCAATGGATATTCCAGCCAGCAAAAAAAAATATTACTACTACTACAAGTAAAGAAAAAATAGAAATTCAAGTAAAGTAGTCAATTATTTCCCTACGTTTGGAAAACAGAATTTTTCTCCAACAAGTCCCGTGTTAGATTCCAACTGTGGAATCCAGCTTCAGATTTTTGGTTGTATTGTTATGAAAACAATATTGAAACATTAATTGTACATGATTTCAACAATTTATAACCTGCAATATTTTGCTTTTGGCTATCATTATGTATTAAAAAATGTATTTCACAATAATACAGGTTTAAAATAAGCTCTACACGATTTCAGAAATATTTCTGATCGGTAATATTTTATTCCTTACCATCAATCAGTGTATATTAATAGGAAAAATAGAAAAGAGCTTGGTCTGTTAAAACGAGTAAAGGTAAAATTTAACTCTACACGATTTCATAAATATATAATATGTATTTTGTTACGGTAACAGTAAAGAGATTTTTGTTATATTTAATTCTCTACAATCAATGCACATTAATAGGAGAAATTTTAATTAAAATAAAATAAATGAGGGTAAAAATAACCTTTACACGTTTTCATGAATTTTTAATCTGTATGAGAACGTAAAGCTGGTCAGAAGGTGCAGGGGACTACGATAAAGGTAAAGCTACGTTTATCTATCACTTCTACATGATCGGCTTTCATCTACTAAAACAAAATATCTTGTTATAATTCTAAAAAGATCAATGTTCCTTAATATGCATAACATTCCATTTTATGTGTTTTAAATTCGAAAATATAAAAAATATTATGAAGTTTTTAATAATTTAAGAACTAGAGTCAGTTTTGGTCTAGGACGCTGACGAAGCTGTTATATTATGTAAGAATATACGACTTTTTGTTTCACACCAGAATTCGTAGTCTGGCATCTACTCTAAGCCTAGGTAAGTATGTCATTACACATTCAGTGTCCAAATTTTCCATCAATTTCAATCACTCAAATTGTGTGTAAATTTTTTGAAACATAATTTAAAAAAATATTACTTTTGAGCAAATGTTTACGTGTATAATAATATTAGATAATATCCCTCGTAATACGATTTCGGGATTTTACAAATTTTCATACACGGAAGTCATTTCCTAAGAAATTTTTTTTAATGTTGAAACGTGTACATTTTAATCGATTAACTTTGATGCACGCGGGATATAACTCCTTAATATTTTTTTAATGTTGAAATGAGGCCACGTGTTTTTATGTCATATTATTTATATGCGAATCAGATTTCAAGTGGCTATCGATAATAATTTCCAAGTACCTTATTGATTTGGAGGACTTCAACTCGATGTCGATATATTGGTAATTGAATATAGCATTATTATTTAGAGAGGGAAGTTTCTCGCTGATCTTTTTCAGACAATGAAATATTATATTTTCAGAATGGTGTCATTGATTAATTCTGTCGGTATACTATCGTAAATATTGAATATATGGCTGTTAGAAAGTATATGGACTGTGTAACAAACTAGTGGAAAATATTCAAACAACTGCAAAATTGTCTGAATAAATATTAATTTCATGAAAATGTGAGACCAATTAAATCAACTTGCATTAAGAAATCTAAATGATGATGAAATAAAAGAAAGACAATTTCTTTATCAGATCTGCATTACAAGCCGTTGCGACTTTTGCCTTGTGCAATAGTGTGGATTGAATTCTTCGATTTTTTTTACGTTTAATTAAACTTACCTGTCTGTTAATATCTTCAAAATCTCGGATTTTTCAAGCATTATTTTCAGGTTCACCTCGAGCATAAAAATTTGACAACATATAAAATTTCTTACCTTCACAAAAAATCTACAGTTCCCCTCTTTGATTAGTTCACTTCTTTTCAACTGCCAAAATACGTCTCTTGCCTATTTTTAACTGGCAAAATTTCAGATTTATCAAAAAAGTTACCAACATTGGAAAGTAACATAAACATGTGACAAGTTTAGGAAAACAAAATATATTTAAATATTTTAATTAATTTAGCTATCTATAATATATGAAACATCTTTGAATGCCAAACTAGGAAATTAACTAGCAAAGTCACGTTTTGGTATTAAATTGAAGCATTTCTTCCTAATCTCCATTTTAGCCTTTATAAAAAAATAACGTCTTTATTCGTTTTCCTTATAATACAATATAAGTTATTATTTATTGTGATAGCGACGTTCGATTACTCGTTCTTCCACGCAACCATCAATAGGATATTTTTCACATTATTTGAAAATAAAACACACAAAAATGTGTTTTCAAACAAAAGGTGTAAAGGGGTACAGAATAGAAATAAGAATTATGTTGAGAGGGCGCTGATGTCATCATGGGAAGTTCTCATAAGTTGTATAATGTACAAGGTTATTTACTATATTTTGACCACCACCGCCCCCTTTTATTTCTGTTATTATTAGAGATAAGAATGTTTCCTGTAAAAGCTGTAGGGTTATATATTCAGCTTTTTAAATGCAATTAAGGTCGTCGCATTTTGTGATTAAAGAATGTCACTTGGCAGGGATCGTGTACATAGTCTAAGGCAAGGATTGTAAACAAAGAGGATGGCCAGATCCCTATGCTTCAATGTTCGCCGCTTCTCAACGAGCTGTGACGTCACGGCGAGGCCTGGAGAGTTTTGTTTACATTCGTTTCTCCATGTTTGGTGGTGTTATATCGTAGTTTATTTAATCTATTGTACTTGTTATTTCGTGGTGAATTGTGTATTTATAGATCTTTTGTGTTTCATACGTTTTTTAAATTATAAAAAACTTTTTTAGCAGTAATTTCGTATGTGGAAGGACAATATTTCCCATACTATTTCGAACTTTGTTAAGATTTCTAAGACAATTATTGTTAGTGTTCTATAGTAATTTTGTATATATTTATGTAAGGTAAAAGATACTTCAGATTTTATTTATCAAATTTACATATTAAACGTTATTTTTCAGTTATAGACCTAAAAGAAAATGCCAGGTATAAGGCGTGTGATTTACGGGTGTAAGGACACTTATTTTACAAAGAAAAGTACTGGGCAAAGTAGAATTTTCCATGTTTTTCCGAAATCCAAAGATCCAAACTGTGAAAGGCGCGTGGATAAACAGGTGTAAAAGGCAGGATAAATTTAACTCAGATACAAATAGGATTTGCTCGGTTCATTTTGTGGAAAGTGATTATGAACGAGACCTACAAAATGAATTACTAGGTAAAAATTTGCATTTCCCATATATACTTGTACCTTTACATATGTTTTAAAGTTGCATTATACTACATGGAATTTTATGGAAATTTAACAAACTACTACAACTTAAAATACATTTTATACTTTCGGATTGACTGAGACGTTATCATTTAAGTTGTCATTGTACGGTTAATTTTCTAATAAATTTTATATAAAATTTCACATAGTTAGCATCATACAGCCCTAACATAAAATTGAAATTATATTAACTTTTGTTTTAGGGTTATAGGTAACTTTGAAAAGGCCGTTGAAAAAAACGGCAGTTCCTACACTGGGAATAAATATTCCAACGAAAACTAACTCAGCTCAGTCTGATGGGCTTTTCATCAGGAAGAGAAAACAGGAAGTAGCTGAGCTCATAACTACTCTGTGTCTGGTAACAGTAAGCGGTCAATTTTGTAGGCAGTTTGGAAAATGAAAGTCTGCAGCTAATTTTGCAGAAAGATCTGAACGGGATAAAACCCCAAAGAGGAAGGAGTATTAATAGATTTCAGATTTTACAATTAACTTTAATACACTATAGTTTAACTTTGAATTACTTGAATATATTTATAACATATACAATAAAACTCTCTATAATATAAAGAACTTAAACCAATTCAATTACACTTCAAATAAAGAAATTAATTTTCTCAGGCGATTTAAATACCTAGTTCATAATCACTAAATCGCAATATACTAATTCATTCAGTAAGTATAAATTTACATTTTTTTTTCTTTTAGGCCCAAAATATGTAAAACACCTTTTTCCTTTAATATAATTTGTAATCATTTAATTAGTTTTTAATTATTTTTGTTTGCTTGATTATAGCTGGCTTTTTCCGGTTGACTCTTAAGAGTACTTCTTGTATTGTATATAAGAAAGCAAACTCTGTCGCTTGGTAAAAAATATGTAAGTTAAGTTGCTTTTATGTCCAACCTCTCTGTAGAGATATATATCAATTATTTATTATCAATAAAGACTATCCTTATTATTATTGTGTATTTACCTTTAGTATAATACTTAGTTACTACTTTAACTTGTCTGATAAGTAGGTATTTTAATTTGAGTTTTACATTATTTTTTCCATGTTGTGATGGATATAAACATGATAAAATAGAGCTTTTTATTTAAATTTATTTCGGTTTCTTGCCGTATTTATGTATAAAAATCATTGAAAATGTTGCATTCTTCAATCATATCAATAAATCGTATGTGTGTGTTAATTTTATAAAGAAAATATGCTTTCCTCCACGCATTTTAAATGGAAGAGCGCTGAAAGAGGCCTCATGACTACGTCACAGCGATGGCGGCATCGCGCTGACAGATTTGATCGATCTGGCCATCCTCTTTGTTTACAATCCTTGAGTCTAAGGTACCAATTTAGCCTTGTAGCCACCCGCCAACCCCCGAGAATGCTCTGTTATGGCGGGTTGCCTACGCACTCCGGGCGAGAAATGAAAAATAGCGAAAATTAAGATTTATTCGACAGCACATGTTTTGTTTTTAATAAATCCTACTCACAAGCAATATTTCACAGTCTAATATTAAAAAGCTAATATTTATCAACTATGGTTAACTAATGTGTTGAAAAAGAGAGAAAAATGTCACGTCACACCAGTTTGCCAGCATGTTGTAAGTTAATAGTATATTATGTAACAAGTTTTATAAACGTCATTTTAGTCACGAGTTTTATTAATCGCGAGCGACGCGTAGCGGAGCGAGTGTTTAATAAAATGAGTGACTAACAAGTTTATAAAACGTGTTGCATACTATACTTTTTCTACGACAGCAAATATGTAAATAAAAAATTTGGAAGTTATTTAAATATTTCATTTATTAACGTATCAATAACATGGTAACAGTAAAAAATTACTAAACTATTGTTCTACTTATTGTGTATATTAATGGTTACATTGGAAACATTTTGGCAATTGCTAAAAAAACTAAGTGATTTTCCTAAATGCGTTCCATCGAACTGTGTTAAATTTGCTTCATGATTTGAATTGAAGCTAATACTTGGTCCACTTTCATTTTTATCAATGCTTGAACTTTGAGCAATTGCAGTATCAATATTCTCTTTATTTTTTTGCATTGCATTATTTTGAACAGTGTTCATGATTTTAGTAGCGGTCTCAATTTTATTGTTTAACGAGTGGTCAATATAACTCTCTGCAACAGCTGTGGATCGCCACCCTCCATGACGCTTTAATGCTGTGATGTCCGCACCCGAGTCCACCAAAATCGTCGCTGAAGACCTTCTTAGGCAATGACCAGTATAAGCAGCAGGGTCAGGTAATTTTAAGAATTTTGCTACTACGCTAGAGAGGCTGCCAAATTTATTAATTCCAATTAGCTGTTTTCTACATTTTCCTCGCTGGTAGTTTAAGAAAAATCGGGTAGTACTTGTCAGGTTTGGAGGTCGAAGTTCCATGTATTTCTTGCATGTATGATAGAAATTACCTCCAATAACAAACTGACGTTCCGTTTTTGTTTTCGTGTCAGGAATGTGAACTAAAAGGGCCGTGTTAAGGTCTTCAACATCACTTGTTTGAATTTTCGTCAATTCTTCCCGCCAACAAGCTCCCATTATTCCAAAAAGTAACCCTACCTAAAATATTTATAATTTTGTTTATTTTTATTTAATTTGGTTTTATACTATTACCTTTGTAAATAGGTATTCTTCGTCTGGAGCAGATGATAAGAATTCTCTAATTTGCTAGGGTGTCAATATTTTCGACTTTTTAGGTCTGTAACCGTCTGATTTACGCTTCAGAAATGCGCACAATTTGGGGTTCTTGCTAATATCAACATTGTTTTTTAGATTAATTGTCGTCCGCAGCATTGAATAGATTGCCCACAAAGAGGACGGTTTCATCTTTTTCGACAAATTTTTGAAATAAGCAAGTAATACATTCTCAGAAAATGAATTTGTTTGGTTTTCTTGACGCCAATCTTGGAAAAGTTTATATGCACGTTCGTATTGACTTTTAGATTTTTCTGGCAGCAAACTAGCAGTTGCCGATGCCGCTGCTTGAGTAATTTCGGGCGGAGTACCAATGAAAACATCTTCTTCACTTTCACTGTCGTTTAGGCTCATTTTTTTCCAAAAAATACAAAATTACTTGTCTCTTGTCACAACGCGTCGATTTATTTTGACGGATTGATGACAAGAATTATGGAAAACTAACTTGATTTTTGCCATTAACATATCTAGAATTAACCTCAGCCGTGACTAATATCTCGTTGCTAAGTTCAGCCCGTGACTAAAATGCACGAAGTCATGGTTTGTCGAAAGCGTGTTTAAAGGATTATTTAGCGTCATGGAAACGTATACGATAAACGCCATTTTAAAGATGGAAGTAGAAAAAAATTAAATATTGTTGACATAATTCATCTTTTTCTTTCTGTCGAAGTTATTTGTACCGTTTTCCTAAATTGTACACATTCTACTATGTCCCACAAATATATCTCCGTGTCTGTATTGTACCGAAACAGCATTGTAAGGTGCGACGCCGTAAAATGCACGTCTAAACCTTCCGCCACTGTCTCACGACCTTATACAATAGACGTATGAGGTCTCTTCCGCAGCACAGCCTATGTATTATAGGAAACAGCTAATCAGAGCATAGCTCAGCAGTGCTTCCACCACGTATAAAAGTATCGTCTATTTACAAGTGTTTTCTTCATTTCAACCGTTTTCGCAGTGGAAGAAAGAATATCATGTGCGTTAGTAATTGACAATCTGTCAACAAGTGACGGTAAATATTATGGTGAAATTAAAGCGTTGTCATGATGCATGAAATTATAGGGTCATGGTGAGTTTATGGTTATGTGACAACTCTTGTTGTATTTATATCATTTCGCGGTGTTAATTGCTAAACGTATGTTATTGTATTTTTCATGATTCTTTTATATTCAGGTTGGTGGAGGTATTTAGTTACCAGAGCTTGTCCTATTCTCCTTCTCCTAACCTCTAGAAATGTTCCGGCATGTGGATGTGAGCCTTCCTATCCCTGCATCGCCCTCGCAACCAATTTCTTGGGAATTGTATGTCATTTGTCAGGAGATAACAAATGAAAAACTAACTAATCTCATTCAAAATCCAAGGGGGGGAAGAAGGTTATGATTCTCTTGCTAAGAATTTAAGAGCTTTTGTGGAAATAAATGCACTGCCAATTGAAATAGACCGCACCAGACTAGACGATGGGTCTGGAATCAGAGACACATTACAGAAAAAAAAACCGCATGTTGACATAAAACTTGCTACCTTAAATTTAACACGAAATTGAGATGGGCTCAAGCTAAGGCCAGAAAAGATGGGTTGATACTCCCTTCCTCAAAAAAAACAAGAAAATCAGCTGACGCCACATATTCGCCGAAGACATGTTTATTTTGTGGTCTGCCTTGAGAGAACGCCTACTCGACCAATGCCCATACCTTGGATAGAGGACTGAAATGAACAGATCTTTGCTTATGTTATAGAAAGTGTACAGAGAATTAGTGTGTTTGTAAATATGTTCAATGCTAGTACGTAACGAATATAATTATTTTGAAAAAAAATAAAAAATTAAATCTCAGAAAACAAATTTATATTGTTTTATGTTATTTATTGTTTTCGTCAGTTAAAAAGTCCTGTGAAAAGCATATGCGATTATGCCAAGCAAAATTATAGCCCTTTTTTGCCTCCATCACGACTACATAGGCAACCCTCTAAATAGCCATCCACCCACCGGGCTTGCATAATAGCTACAAGGCTAAATAGGTACCTTAGACTATGTGCAACATCCCCACAAAGTGTCATTCTTTAATCAGAAAATGCTAGGTCCATTCGCTTATCGACCGGACTAAAAAGAACAATGGCTTGCATGGGTCACGTGATATAACAATTTTAGAGTTTCTGATGGAACAAAGAAACTGAATTTTCTAAAAAATTTATTTTTACGTTTTGAACGTTAATTTATGACTCAGTATAAAATAATAATCTAATGTTGTCCTATATAATCAATATTTTATAACGTAGGTTATTTGTAGTATGCTTGGATTTGCTATTAATTATAAATCAATCAATCAAATTAAAGGCTGTTGTTACAGAGTGCTACAGATTAACAAAATCAATAATGCAGGGTAATAACGTAACAATTAATTTTAAAATCATGTTCGATTAAAATTCCGGTTAATATTAAAAGCAGACGGTCCATAAAACCGCGGATTGTAAACGTTTAATTTTATATTAGTTACCCAGAATTTTAGTGTCACTTATGTATAGTATTTTGCACTTAAGTACAGCATCTTTGCATTAAAATATACATATACATACTAACTCTCGTGTTATTGGATCTCACAAAGCGAACGAATTCAGCAGGATTGGCACTTAACGAATCCCCCATAAAAGTTATTTGCCAACGAATCTGGAACAAGCGTCGTTTATTGCTTCTCCATTAGCAGAAAATATTTTTTAATGCCTTACACCCTTAGGCGAGAGTTTTATATCTTTTTCATCTCGGCTCTCTATGTCATCGTATTAAAATGAGAAAATGGGTGTAAAATATAATGCTTACATAAGACGGCTCCGAGAATATATTAAAGAGATAGACGTTTAAATTATAAAAATTCAGCGCGAGATATTCTGGAAAACAAAATTTTATTTTTCAATAAATAAAAGCAAAGTTTATGGTATCAATATGCATATACTCAGTGATTCGTGCGTCTAGTTTGCTCTCTGAGCGTAGCTAGCGAAATGGGTTCAAACCCCATCTACCCCGAAATAATTGTTAATTTCAAAATATCCCCAAGAACAGATTCAAATTCCAATATAAACTATAGGAGCCCAGCTCTATTATTCAGACAAATCTACATATCCCAGATTTGAGTGAGTCACAGTTAAATATGTTAAATCTTAAAATTTCTTTAAAAGTATTTATTGATATGATTTGTACTTATACTTGAGCTAAAGAAAATATTCGGGTCAACTTGAGTTTGTATTGTGAACAAAATGCATTTTATTTTATTCTGAGTAGAGAGTTGCATGCATGTTTTCTGTTTTATTTTATTTGTTCTCTTTGATAAAATATGACCTAACAATTACGTTGAGTTTAGCACGTCGCGCAACGTTATGAATGCTAATATGAAATTTGAAAACAAAATATCTAGCGAGAGGTGTTCATAACATATTCTGGCTACATCATAATAAATCCCGCAGTCATTCTTAAGCATCTCAGTGTTATAAAACCAAATATTTGATTAGCCGACAACTTCATTTGTATTGCGTTTCTTTTACCTTCTTTCTATTTATGCTGAGAAATACATGTTTAACAAATTAATTAAATATTTTATATTGACGTGCAAAACTTTTGGATATTTACATTTACTTCTTTAGCAGAGCATGTTTTCTGCAATTATCTTTGATGTTATGACTCGCTTTATGAATAAATTATCGAATAATATAATGCTAATAAAATATTTTAATGTGTAATTTGTTTATATAAGCGATCTTCTTGGCAATAAAATTGGTATTTACTGCTTACAAATATAATTCCTTGCGTCATTTATCAAATCAAAATTTAAACTGACAGTTCACATGCAGCTCTTGAACTTCTAGTGACCAAAAACCACAATTAAGTTTCAAATGTCTCGAGAAATAAAAGCTTTGAAAACCTTAAAAAATTAAACATGTTATGTGTACTGTTATGTGTCCACTCTCTTTCAGACAGAGTTCCCTCTTAGAAGAAAAGCAGGTAAATACGGTCGAAGAAGAAGTCAGTGAAGACGAAGTAAAAATAGAGTCAGAAAAAATGAAAGATATACAAAGGGTGTTCACTCAATTAAGGATCAAGTCAGATTTTCCGGGAAAACAGGAAATCCAACAAAAGGATGTAAACGCAAGCGGAGGTACCCGCTATTAAAAGTGCAGCAATTTGATGCATATCATAGGAGATTGCCGACAGTCTAGCTCTTAGGAGGTAAATGCTGTAAGGATAGAAAAAGTTCACCAAGACAAGACAAGATTGATCACTGTACCAACGGACATACATAAAATGGTCACGCAAGTACTGGCCAAATTAAGTTAATTCACAACTTTAGTCCAAACAGCCACTGCAACCAGTAATGGAGTGTGTGAGTCGGAAAAAACCGAAAATTGCAAATATTTTGCTATGCAACGAGAGTACCTCGTCCCCCCGTTTTCGAGGATGCTAACACGATGGACCTGGTATAATTTCTCTTTGGAGTTGCGCAACCCCCCAAACGGCCAAGAATCACCCCTAAAAGGGGTTAAACGCTTATCACATAGTTTCCAACGGTGAAACCTTAGCGTACCCCCGTTTTCGAGGCTAATAAACATTCCCGACAGAGGTGAAAATCTTTTTTGTAAAATATCATCGGCAAAATTCGTGTACCGCCCGTCTTCGAGGTTGCTCAGCACGGTGGTGATGATTGAAATTTTTCTGACGATAGTACATTCAATGTTACTCGGGTTCCCGAAAGTGCAGCATTCCGTGCAGCTTCCACGCATCTGTTGGCTTCAAGAAGTGGAGTAGTGGCAACCGCGTCTCTGCTTTTACTCTAGCTTCTCTACGTGCATCAGTACCACTGGACATGCACTCCTTAACTTTGTCGAGTAGGTTCCGGATTCTTTACTGGGAACTTAATTTTCCCAACGGCAAAGAATTTGATAATTTATCATTTTTAGTGGCTGCCTGAAAACGTAAGTATCAAACCAATTGAAATCTCACGTTGTAGGTAGTATTTTTTGTATAAATTGTCGGGGCGAGGATTGTCAAAATACTACAGTACAAGATGAAAATGACCTCCTTGAAATGGAATGTAGCGAGACTGAAAATTATATTGACCAAATATTGTTGAATTTTGTACCCGAAATTTGCGATTTTGATACGGAAACAGCCGATGAAGCCTGTGACGTTGATGATTGTGATGTCCATTTCGAAGAATATCAACCATGCAATTGTACTTGTAAGAAACGTAGGTTAAATTAATGTTGATAAGGTATAAATGAAAAAAAAAAAAATGTTGTAAGCATGTTTTATCTTTATGTATAACGTTTATTATTTTTCATGTAAGTAAAGAGACTGTAACAATTTAGTTAAGCTTATTTGTATGCGTCAGTATAACTTTTTCTATCATCTTTTATAATAAAATGAATTGTACATATGTATTAATGATTCAATAGATCTGTTTTTGTAAGTAGGTAGGTATCAGCTAAAGGGTAAATAAAGATAATTATAATCACGAAGAGAAACATGATTATTTTTCCTGTGCTCGTCATCCTCGAAAACGGACGTTATATACATTTTGCCGGTGATATAAAAAAATGATTAAGAGCCATCATAGTCCGCTAATGTAGAAAATCTACAGGGTGTGGCAACAGCGAAGACGATTAAGGAGGAGGTTCCGAATGATTGGTCAAAAGCTGTCCTAAAAAAAGAACAACTGAATGATACTGAACCTAGGTCATACTGAGAGCGAAAGAGGAAAAAATCCTCTCAGAATGGGATAATAGTTCAGACAATAGTATTGGACCGAAAGCTTTATGGGCGCAATGGAATTCACTTCGCCCGAACAGAGCGTAGGAGAGTCCAGACAGCAAACAAGTCACTATATGTCTAATGATTCCTGGGTGCTGTGTACCAAAAGCACTTCGGGAAGTACACTATGGAATATCTGGGGAAAAGTTTGATGTAAATAGGACCTTGGCTAGAGTTCGGAAACAACTTTACTGGATACACCGCCGCCATGATGAAGAGGCTTGATGTCGCAAATGCAAGATTTGTGAGGATGAGGCCACCAAGGGCTCGCCTCCAAGAAGTAGATTTCGAATGAAGGTTCGTTATGACCGTAAAGTTAGTTCGACAGGATTCAAGGTGGGACATTTGGTTTGGCTGTACAACCTACAGCGGAAGAAAGAAGAATCTTCGAAGATCCACTCACCTTGGGAAGGACCACATTCTGTCATCACCCAGACAAACGACGGGTTTAACGAAGATGAAAATAATGCACCTGAATAGACTAGAGAAATATGTTGAAAATGCTGAGTTGTGTAGCAGAGACGTTCAGCCTTAAGAGGCCTTGTCTACCTTTCAAACAGAGTTTCCTCTAGATAAAACAAAAGGCTAATAGAATGGTAGTTTGCCCGTTATCCCAGAGATGTCGCTACTGGTTTAATAATATAATAATAGTCTGGTATCTAAATTTCTAGAAAGCAATGGTTTTATTAGACCGTGGGTAGTGACAGATTTTTTGACACGTTTGGTTCCTATCTGGCCTTTTGGGAGGCTTTTGTGCCTGATTTGTACTAACCATTTTCGTGTTTATCAAACAGTTATACAGGGCCCCTCAGCGGAAAACAAAAAAGAAAATTTCATGAAAATGAACAATTTCAAACGTTTTGTTCCTATCTGGCTTCAAGTTAGACTTACGTTTTAAAGAAAAACATCCGGCGGAAGCTTATCACCAGACAAATTCCGTGGGCTCTGAGGCCCGAAATTTTAATTCGAAGGTGTAAGAAAAATGGTCCAGAATCAAACGATTTGGTTCTTATCTGGGAATTGTATATATAGGTAAATAGATTATAATTCTCGCGATATAACAAACGCCAGACAAATTCCGAGGGCCCAACAGTGAAAAAATTATTTTTCAAGTTGTTTAATTTTCCGCGAAGATCAAACAATTGGTTCTCACGTGAAATGATCTTTTTTGTAAAAATTAACCAAAACGAAAATGTATTGTATCATTCACAGACATTTTTAGTGGGCCAAACATATTTCACATTTTTTCAAACGATTGATTCCTAGTGGTGAGAGGTAAGTGAATCCTCTCATATGGTCAATTGCTACTATACACCATAGATGTCTTCATGGGAGTATGGCGACTTGCGATTCTGCAAGTACCTGAAAGCGGCGACCTTTCAGTCCTAGGTGGACTTAATCTACTATTATAATAGATGATTTGCAGGAAACAACTACTCAGCGGGCAAATACTCCGACCTGCATTGAATTACACCTTGCAAATCATGAAAGAATGGTAGCCAATAGCATTTCTCAATTCCCTGACCAGACATAGACCGGTTTCGAACTTGTTAGTCTCATCAGTATGCCACAGGTCATGGAACAGACCAATGATCAATCCTGTAAAAATCGATTTACACTCGTCTGGCATTTCATTAGCTTGTCGTTGTAAAAGAGTATTATACACATTTAAACAAATTTTTTTCGCGTCACTACTTAAATGCCGTTGTTTCTCATTTGAAACTCATTTAGAATTTGATTTTCTTTATCACTGGAATCACTATAACTGTCACTTTCACATTCATAATCCCTGTAATAATTTTTACAATAAATAAGTTACGTACTAGCAAAAAGACAAATATAAATTATTACGTATTAATATATAATTTACAACTCTGCACTACACCATATCTGAAACTGTATGCGGCAATTCGAAAACGGGGCAAATCTTGAGAAAATCTTTTGGGCATGTGAATTTTGTTTCGTTACGGCATGAATTTTAGTGTCATCAGTGGCGTAGGAAGGGGGCAAGGTTGTTTGTTTAAATAGCAACTACCTATTTTGTATTGCATAGTATGATTAGGTTTTTCTGATCAATTTGGTGTGCAACATGTGATGGGTTGATGATGAAAATTTTCGAAAAATACCTAAAAACCCGTTTACTACGAAATTCCCTTTGAAAATTTTCCTTACCAATCCCGCACATGTTGCACAAAAAATGAATCAGAAACAGCTAAGCTTTCATACAGTGTGATAAAAAAAGGTGGTTGCTATTTGAAAAAACAATTTCGATCTCTTCTGCCCCCACTGTAACATTTTTGAAAACTGAACTTTTCCAAAGTATTCTTCCTATTATTTGGGTTTTCTACCACATGTATTATTGTCCTCTTCAAAAACAAATAACCGAATCTACAAAATAATAGAATTATTGGAAAAAACCCTCTGCGCCTGTGACGTTTACGCCAGAGGAATAGTCAGAGGTTATGTTTTGCAAATAATATAAATCGGAGTAAACACAGAAATAATCTATTTTGCTGACGTTTCAGAAAGTAATCTCTTTCCGTTTCCAAAGCTTTTTTTTGGAAGAACTCTTATTTTGTTGTGTATGTCAAATACACAGCTTTAAGATTCTGTTTATGTTATTTCCATAGATACTTACTACTTACACAGAACATAGAATTGATGATATTTTCTTTTAGATAATGTTGAGTTTGTTAAGTTCTTCTTTTAACATTGGTAGCCAGGTTGTACAAATATCTACAGAACAATTCGATACGCACTTGTCTTCATTTAATAAGATTCTTGCTGATTCTTTAATTTTTCTTTTTTTGGTATCTGCTTCTTTTGTTAAAATTTTTGCCGAGTCCCAGTTTATCTATGTCCGCTTTCCCAAGCATGTCCACAAATCTTTGATTTCTGAATTTCATTCTTTCTGATGTAATTCTTGTGCTCATCCAACCTTACACTGAAAGGTCTGGATGACTCACCCACATAACATTTATCACATTCGCACCAGCCAATTCGTCTGGGACTCTTAAATTTAAATTATTTATTGTCTAATATTAACAAAAAACAAATGCCAGACGAATGTAAATCGTTTGATTCTCGTGGAAAAGTAGACAACTTAAAAAATAATTTTTTTACTGTTCGACCCTCGGAATTTGTCTCGCGGTTGCTATATCGCGATAATTATAATCTATATAAGAACCAAATCGTTTGACTCTGGACCATTTTTCTTACAACTTCGGATTGAAATTTCGGACCTTAGGACCCACAGAATTTGTCTGGCGATAAGCTTCCGTCGGATGTTTTCTTTAAAACGTAAGTTTAACTTGACGCTAGATAGGAACCAAACGTTTCAAAAAATCTGTCACTATCCCACGGTCTATATACTAGAACCATAGACCAGAAAAAAAAAAGAATTATAGAAATAAAAATGTTGTACTTCATTAGTCTTTTGTTAAATGTAACCACTTTTTTATTAAGCTCTACGGGAGTAGAGCGTAACTACCGCCATCTCTAAGTAGTGCCAAAACAATCCAGCTTAACAGTGTCTATGAAATGCGACCCCCATCTATCGAAGGTATGCTCACTTGCATGCACTGACGAGGCCCAAAAATAGGTCGAAACCGGTCTACAGTTAGTGACATCCTGAGATAAATGAGGTCTTGCATCTTCCTCGTACCATTCGAGCAATCCAAGGCATTGTATTTTAGTGCTGTTAGACGAAATTCGACAAATTTTACCATTTAATTCAGCGCTCGTCGTCGGCATGTAGCTGGGAGAATAGCTGTTTTGGTTTAATTTGTTTAGTCCTTATTTATTTATTTATTTATTTACATACGCTACGTAAACTACAAACTAATACTTACACAACACTACAAACATAAATAAGTGGATAACATTGAAAACAAGATAGAAAAAGCATACAGATATTAGGACAGATTAGGCAACTGCTACGGATTACACGTACATAAACAAATAAATACGTTGAATATTAATGATTATAAGATATTACGTAACGAAATCACTTGGGCTACTGTAGCGTAGCAGATATCGTAGGAACTGCTTAACCCGGACAAGTGATGTGTGTGCCTACGATAAAATTTCTCTAGCTCAGACTAACTCAGGGCGTTAAGCCCAAGCTTACATAAACTATGATAAATTATTAGTTTACTTACTTAACAAATCACTGAGATTTCCATATGTAGTGGTTGCAGACGAAATAATGACACTTTCTTTAAAAATGAAATGCACTATATTAAACAATTTACAGACTTAGGTTCTCTAGCATGTAACCTGGCGATGTTCACAGGTGTGGCAAATTCCACGATTAATAAGATCACATTCATAAAATGCCTCGTGTAGGTACACATCGGTTTACAATGTCCTCATAAATTGCTCATAAATTCTGCCACAAAGGTTTGATTTAAAGAACCTCCTTAAATATATGTAAATGCATAAAATCTTTAAATATCTACAAGTTAAAATGCAAAAGTATCCAGCCGAACCACTGAAGGTGGTCCCCGGTAAGTAAAACAAATAAACAACACAACACACTTGTTTAGGGTGGTACGATACCGAGTCCGGACGTGGAAGAACTGTAGCTCTACGGAGATGTCTTCGGGACACAAGAAATGGACCCAAGGATGGGGTTGATCGTAGCCTCTCCAGCCCTGGAACCTTCCACTGTGTGTGGATGCCCCGTCTATGGAACTCTCACTGACGTGTGTAGAAGCCCCGTCCGTGGAACCCTAAAGATATCACGATTTAATTTACAGAGTCAGAAATACACGTGAAGGTTGCCTAATGTGAGTAATTCTGACATAATCTACAAATGAAACATAATTTACCTCACTGATGAGGGAACAATCCACCAATACTCCGGGAAGCCACAGTCGGATGAATGGGATCGAGTCCGCCTTTTAAGTTGACACTGTATTTCCAAAGGAAAGCCTGTAAATTTGCGAAACACGTGGGTAGAGAAGGGGCAAGATGGCGTGAAGAGGTTAGCTTACCTTGTGTAATTAAATATCCTGCTTCCGCAGATAAAATTTACTCACAAACACAAAATGTTCCGTTTAGCGGAATATATATTTTTTTTCTTGTGTTGATAAATCTAAAATCCACCAGGATGCTTTGGATTAAACTGAGGTTGGAAGAATTACCAACTAATTAACACGCCGGCACAAATGGTTGCCTACCTGCCCACAATGGTTCCTTCCGTTTGTCTCTCTTGATCACGTGTCGCAAGGGTATCGCCCTCCCGTGGAGAATAGCGAAATGTTACGGACGTAGCCGTTGTTATTATGCGGCCCACGAAACGCTAAAGCGTATGGTGGGTCGCATACGCTAGAGGTCCGTAACACAACTTAAAACAAACAGAGAACATACTAATTAATAGAGTTACGATAAAAGGCATTCTTTATACGCGCAACGCTAGAGTTGTGAATATCAATGCTGTCTTGCACGCTGGAGTAGTTACGGTACATCATATATAATGGGGAGTAATGCAGTATGTTGGTATTCGCAGTCTTTAAGTAAAAAGTGTCATTGTGGCGCCTCCTGTATGGGGGTGCATAGAAGTTGATTTTACCCAATATTTCGGGGGCATCGAAAACAGAGCTAATCACGTTAAATAGAAAAATTACGGAGTGCATATTACGACGAACCAATAGGGATTGATAGTCGTACGTTTCGAGTTATAAATCATGCGGGTAGCCAATTGGAGGATACGCTTTATTCTCTTTTATGACAAAAACTTTAGGAACCTACGTTGCACCCTTTCTAATACCTCGATATATTTTACATAACTTGGACACCAGATGATAGAGTTATATTCCAGTCGGGATCTAACAAATGAGTTATATAATAGTTTAATTGTAGACGGGTTGCAGAACTCACGGGAATTACGCATAACAAATCCTAGGCTTTTTGTGGCGGATGAGGTTACATATTCGATATGGTGAGTAAAAGTTAACTTCGCATCGAAATATACTCCTAGTTCTTTGACGTATTCCGGTCTATTAAGTAATACATCATCAATATTGTACGGGAAATTTAAGACATCTGTTTTGCGTGTATATGAGAGAACATTGCATTTAGCTATATTAAGAGGTAGTTTATTTTCTATACACCACAAATGAAGTCTAAGATTTTCTTGAAGAACAATGCAATCCTCGTCACTATTTATTCTTATATAGATTTTCATATCATCTGCATATAGGAGATGAGGGATATTTAGGCAGCTAACAGCATTATTAATAAAGATATTGAACAATAACGGTCCCAAGGCTGATCCCTGAGGGACTCCAGATAGGACGTGAAATTTATTTGAGTTAAAACCTTTGTGAGATACGTATTGGAGACGCCCAGTTAGATATGATGTAAAAAGACTTAGTGCATTTGATGATAGACCGTATTTATCTAGATCACGGAGCAAAATCTTATGATGGAGTCTATCAAAGGCCTTGGAAAACTCGGTGTAAACTACATCTACCTGTCCTTGATCATCCAATACCTCCGATATAAACTGAGTTACGCACGTTAGGTTTGTCGTTGTCGAGCGACCCTTCATAAAACCATGTTGGCTTACACTAATACTGTTATTCACATGACTGTATAAAATGTCATGGATGAAGAATTCAAATACTTTTACAAAATTACAGATTATTGTTATAGGCCGATAGTTCCCTATATCATTTAGATTTCCATTTTTAAAGACGGGACAGATGCGCGATACCTTCCAGATTTCAGGTATTGTATTTGAAGACATAATTAACGTGAAAATAATTTTCAGAGGTTCTACTAATAGGGGAGCGCAGTCGCGAATTAGAAAAGCTGGAATTTTATCTGGGCCCATAGTCATATTCGACTTGAGTCTTTTTATACATTTCATAACGTCCTCATCTGTAGGGGTGTTAATATTAAGAGTGCCGTTTATACTATCACTCAGAAATGCCTCATTAGGAGCGTCGATATCATCGATGGTTGATGTATATGAAGTCTTGAAAAACTTCGCAAAGCCCTCAACGACTGAGTCGCCATTATCTAATATTTCATCATTTAGCATCATACTGGCTGGGGTAGCCTTATTTTTACGGATATTTGATAAATAGGACCAGAATTTCTTAGGTTCATTCTTGATGTTTTCCTCAGTAGATATTATAAAATTTTTGTGTGCAGTAAATATATCGGTTTTTAGTTTCGATCTGAGTTCACTAAAAGATGTATAAATTGCGGGGTCGTTATTAGACCTTTTATATAGCTTTAACAGTTTTTGTTTTTGCTTAACATCACGAATAATTTCTCTGCTAAACCACGGGGGATATTTATATTTATTATTCTTAGGTGACGTAACTGGTACATATCGGTCAAACACGCTATATAATAGATCATATAAACATTTACACGCCTCATTGACATCACTATATTCATTCAAAATCGACCAATCAATATTTAAGATTTCATTGTACAATAGGATGAAATTAGCTTTTTTAAAATTATAACTTTTACTATTACTAGCCGCGAAAGCATTTTGATTATCATACTCCAATATTATTGATATATCCAAGGGTGGATGTTGTATATCCTCTTGAACAACATATAGCGATGGTTTAGCAATCGAGCAAGTTATTATTATTATTATTATATATAATGCACTTGCAGATAGATTGGAATATTATAATTTGTATTTTTATGTATTTATGACATTTTTTTATTTATTTGAAACTATACAGGCTGTCCATTTTATCAGAGCACTCGAGTATATCTCACTTAATATCAGTCGTACAAAAAAAATATTTTTATGAAAATTGTGCCGATTTATATAACTTACAAAATGATTTAAAGACATTTGAAATCCATGGTCTACTTTAAGAGTTATGGCGAAAAATATCGAAAATGCGGAAAATGTCTAGGCCAAATATCTCCGTTATTTTAAGAGATACGAGAAAAATAATATGGCGAAAATTTTTTGCAAAACAGAGTATTTCAACGAGGTTTTATCTAATTTTTTTCAAAACCGCTGTATTTTGAGATTTACTCTCCAGGATGTTAAAAAAATTATTTTGAAACGGGCGGGAAATGGAGCCATTAAATAGAGTATTTTCCTCTCTTTTCAACGATATATCACATGCCATATTTATTCATTGGTACTACGTTAGTAATTATAAAAACATTTCTTTAAAACCAATAATTTTTTTTTAACAAGCATTATATTTGCCGTGGAGAAGTATGATTAAATAAAACGATAAAATATCAATAAGTTGTTCAAATCTTTGCTATAAAAAAACATTAACACAATTAAGAAGAATAAAGTAAATTCAGGCAACAAAAACAAAATAATAATCAATAATGCAACATGGAGCAATTATGGAAAGAGTATTCGCAGTTATACCAATGTATAGTGGTCCTCCATAAAAGCGTCACTCCTTGCTCAGAAAGTTAAAATGTCTTTACCAATTAATTTAAGTATAATATTCATTTGTTTGTATTCCATGATTTCGCTATTATTTCAATTATTTTAAAATAGTTGGCTATGAACAAACTTGACGATTTAATTTTTTGACAGATCATCTCAGTTAATACCTAAACTCTCACTCAATCACACTCGTTTAAGAATTTAGAATTTTCAAAAATGATTTTCTCTCACATTGACCGTTATAATACGTTCGTTACATATTACCAATGCAATTTTAACTCTGGATTAGCTCAAGTAGAATATAGAAACAGATTTCCATAAGCACTACAGCTGAATAAAACTCTGTTCAGAAAATTAGCTACGAAACTGAAAAATAATGGTTCATTTTTAAAGATGAAGACAAGGTTGAACAGTGTTACTGATAATGTAAATAAGGTAAACCGAGTTAATAATTATGTAAGAAATAAAAATACAGAAAATTTGGAAACATCATTAAGAGAAATTCAAATTGCTTGTCATATAAATAAAACAAGTGCCAGAAAAATTTTAAAGAAAAATGGTTACCGGTGTTATAAAGCCAAAAAAAAATTCACAATTTAAAAGCGGGGGACAAATCAAGGAGGACGACTTTTTGTAGCTGGCTTTTGGAAAAGAAGCGTGCCGATCCATTAATATGTAATAAAATACTTTGGTCCGACGAGGCAAATTTTTCCGATAATGGATTTTTTAATCGCAATATTCATTACAAATGGACTGCTGAAAATACGCGCTGGCATAGACCGACTGGGTTTCAAAATCGTTTTTCAATAAATGTGTGGATAGGTATTTTAGGCACCAATTTAATAGGTCCTTATTTTTATGATGGTCACCTCAGTGGTCAAGGGTACCTGAACTTTTTGAGTAATGAATTTAATGGATTCTTAGATGACCTACCTTTAGAGAATCGACACAACTTTCAATATTTTCAACAAGATGGAGCTCCTCCCCACAATTCCCAGATTTGCCTAGATTATTTAGACGAAATTTTGCCTCAACATTGGATAGGTAGGATTTATTTGATGGCCCCCTTCGTTCTCCAGATATAACCCCAATGAATTTTTCTCTATGGGGGTATATTAAAGATAAGGTGTTTTCGACGACATCGCAAAATGTAGAGGACCTAAAAGCTCGAATTCAACAGGCATGTATTACAATTACCCCCGAAATGCTGAGTAATGTTTTAAATGCAGTGCCTCGCCGCGCTCGATTGTGCATAAGAAATCGCGGTGGACACTTTGAACACTTGATATGATATCTTAAAAATTATTTTGAAAATTAGATAAATATTAATGTTCAGTGTGCTATATTCTTTTTATTATTAATTTGTTTTGGTTACCTGAATTTACTTTATTCTTCTTAATTGTGTTAATGTTTTATTATAGCAAAAATTTGAATGACTTATTGAATTATTTTATCGTTTTATTTATTCAATCATACTTCTCCACAGCAAGTATAATGCTTGTTAAAAAAAATTTATTGGTTTAAATGTTTTTATAGTTACTAACGTAGTACCAATCAATAAATATGGCATGTCATATATCGTTGAAAAGGGATGAAAATACTCTATTTAATGGCGCCATTTCCCGCTTGTTTCAAAATAATTTTTTTAACAGGCTGAAGAGTAAATCTCAAAATACAGCAGTTTTGAAACAAATTGGATAAAACCTCGTTGAAAAATTCTGTTTTGCAAAAAATTTTCGCCTTAGAATTTTTCTCGTATCTCTTCTAATAACGGAGATATTTGGTCTAGACCTTATACGCATTTTCGATATTTTCCGCCATAAATCTTAAAGTAGGCAATAGATTTCAAATGTCTTTAAACCATTTTGTAGGCTATATAAATCGGTACAATTTTCGTAAAAATATTTTTTTTTGTACGACCGATATTAAGCGAGATATTCTTGAGGGCCCTGATAAAGTGAACAGCCTGTATATCAAATATATTGAAGAAGATTTCGCACCCATTCATTGGGGGAAAGTAGGTTCTGAGTTATCGGCACTCCACTATATAGACAGACGTGGGTTTTAGTTTAACTGTCTGATTAACACTAGTATCTATCAAGTAAAAAGTTACATCGAGCATATTGGGTTTACCACAACCAAAACATTATATCGTTGTGGTAGTAGTTATTAGTAATAGTAACAAGTTTACATTCACTGATTGCTTGGACTATGTCGAGTTTATACTTTTACCATTAGGGCATTCATCCTTGTTATGTCCATAAAATATGCAATAACTACTTTTTATGCGTTTGCATTGGCTTCTGACAGACAAACATTAAATATTGTGAACAAATAAGTTCTTTAGGCCTGTCACTGACATTGACATTGAGCGAAGTCCGAGTGGACCGTTAGTATACAAAACAGGGGTTGTCTAGACATGATGCATTAAAAATTCAAGACCTCTTTTTAAAACATTTATTACTATTTTTCAGCATATCATCATTATACCGGATACATCAGCAGTCTGGCAATTCAACAATTGCGATGAACAAAAATGTAAGTTTTCGTTTAATTCACTTCATTTCACTTCACACGTCCTACGTTACTTTCGTTCATATATTTTTATGATTCTCTCACTTCTTACAACGCTTTATTATCCATTAAAGAAAGTAAAACAGCAATTTTATTTACCGAAAATGTAAAAAGATGCTTAATACTTTACGTGAAATAAACAGCAAATGTGTGAACCAAGTTTAATGAAACAGAAACATAATAAACTTCAATAATTTCAAATTGTAGTGAATTTTGTTATTATCGATTTCGACAAACTCCCTTTCACAATGAATTTTCTAACAGTAAGTAAAGTTTATTATCTAAATAAACGATTGCTTAAGCTTTCGCGTTTGTAACTATTGTATTAAAAGTTCTATAACAATTGTTTTGAAAGCTACCATTTTGTAGTTATCAAGCAGTATGAGAAACGTAATATGACAGGTTCTACGGACTTCATAAATTAATCCAGTGACTCCATAATTTATTGGACAGCTTTGGAAGTTTACACAATGAAACATTTCCCAGTTTACTCTGTTTGTGTGTAATATTTGACAAGTACTGCACTTCCATCTGCAATTAAATTTGATAATAAAGCTGAATAGCTATCTACTACAGCACAATAGAAACTACTTGATGTTATATTTTTGTTATCCATTACTAAAAAGAGTAGTGCATTTGATTATATGGGTTATTGTAGGATTGTTATACAGAAGATTCATGTGACGTGCGGTGTTGCTAGAGTTTGTCCAGTAAAAAATTGGTCATAAAGGACTCTTATCTTATGCAAATATCTTAGGCATATCGAAATTACATGACACAACTGCTAGTTTTCTAATAATTTAAAACTTATAAGGGTTTTAAAATTTAAATCACTTTTAAAGTTCCCAAGTAGCATACTGTGGTGATATTTAAAATAAAATTTATAGAATCTTTTGTGACCTTATGTAACAATAACTCCGGAAAACTACTGTATCAAATTGTGTAAAGCTGCTTACAGAAAGAAAATGGTTACTCTCATGATATAAGCAAAAAATATAAAAATAGTGCTATAGTCGAGGCAAGAATTCAAGCGATGCACGTCACAGATCGATTTTATAAATAAGTCAATACTGCTAAGAATCATGAAGCCCCATTAAACTGTACCTATTTCTAAAAAAATCTTAATAACCGGGTGTCAAAAATTACACTTTTTAACGTAATTAATGATTAAAAATTATGTTACTATTAAAATTTCTTTAATGAGATCACTCGTGACGTGCATCGCTTGAATTCTTGCCTCGACTTTATATACAGTGTGGACCAGCCAAGTGGAATAAATTCAGTATCTCAATTATGATATGTTTTTTATATTTATTGCAAAAATGAACGGTCTGCTTGACGAAATTCGCTACAACAGAACCAATAACATAACAACGTACACCGTTTTGTGGTTGCAGACTATCAAAAACAATTTCAGTGTCTTTTTCAACATTATCAAACAAAAAGAAGACATAAAACCCTCAAAATTCTTCGTAGCTGGCATTGCCCGTTTTATTGAACACGCCGTAGCAATTGAGAGCAATAAATAGTTGTAATAGTTGTCAATAAATCATTGTCAGTGTTTTGCATATTGTTTGAGTTTTGCTAACTGCAATTTCTAAACATGATTTATTTAAACGAAATGCATCAAATAATAATTTTACAGATAATTGGTTACGGAGATAGAATGCGATCGCAAGAGAAAGTTGCTCGCCTATTATAAAAGATGTTCTGATTTTACGCCTATATCCCAAGGTACAATTTGCAAAATTGAACAGCAGTTTCGCGAAATGAACATGTGCGGCAAATAAAAAAAGAATCTTCCAATGCAATGAGTAACGATCCTAAATTAGATATACTCCTTGAGTTTGAAGCAAACCCAACATAATTTAAGTCGACTAGCAGTTTTAGCATTGAACGTTTCCCATTCCTCAATTATTCCCGTATTAAAAGAAAATAAAATACATCCCTATAAACTGACCCCAACTCAGGAGTTTAGTGAAGACAATTTTGATAGAAGAACGTATTTCTTGAACAAATAATACAAAGGTTATATAACAATGTTATTCAACTGGAAAATGTTTTGTTTTCGGATGAAAACTACTCTTCATGGCCATGTTAATCATCAAAGCATTCCCCAAGGTGGGAAAGAAGGACTACACGGCCGTAAAATCTTTTAGGGCAATCAGTCTCACATCCTTCCTCTTGAAAACATTGGAAAGGATAGTGGACAGACACCTGATGGAAGGGGTGTTAACCAGATACCCAATTCATCAGAATCAGCACGCATATAGGCAAGGGAGGTCCACAGAGACAGCCCTGCATGCCGTTGTGCATAAGGTAGAAAGGGCCCTCCACTACAAGGAAGTAGCCCTAGTAGTATTTTTTTATATAGAAGGAGCCTTTGATAAGGCAAGTACGAGGACTATCTGTAAGGCCCTACAGGTCAGGGGTACAACCCCTATACTGGTCAGATGGGTGCAGTCTGCGCTGGAAGAAAGAAGAGTCAGCGCAGCCCTAGGGGACTGCCTGGTGGACATCGGGGTGAAGGGAGGCTGCCCTCAAGGCAGCTGCCTTTCGCCTCATCTATGGTGCCTAATAATGGATGGTCTCCTGGAGAGGCTGACGTCAGAGGGCTTCTATGCGCAGGCATATGCAGACGACGGGCTAGTTCTTGTAACTGGCCGGTTCCTAAGCGTCGTCTGCGACAGAATGCAGGTAGCCTGCAGAATTATTGAAAGATGGTGTGGTGAGACGAATCTTTCAGTCAATCCATCCAAGACTGAACTGATCCTCATGGGGAGCACAGGTCGACAGAATCGTAGAGAAGTCGACGGCAACTTTCTGGCAGTTGCGCCAGGTGGTGGGCAGGAACTGGGGATTTAGCCCACGGATCCTGCACTGGGTCTACACGGCGGTAATCAGACCTAGACTCCAATATGGGTCGGTGGTCTGGTGGCCGAGTGTGAACCGCACCACCACGTCTCGAAGACTGGCAAAAGTTCAAAGACTTGCCTGTCTTGGGATTACAGGCGCAATGAGGACGACACCTACAGCTGCCTTGGAAGTAATGCTAGTGCTGCCAACGCTTCCAGCCTGGATTAAGAAGGAAGCCATGGCGGCCCATCTAAGAATGCGAGACTCAGGCAGCTGGCGGTGTAGTGGAAGGACAGAGGGTCATGCAGCCATCGCCAGATTGGCGGAGGCGGAGATTCCGATCTCCGCCCTTAAGGTGAGGGAAGCAACCGACCGCTTGAGATTAGAGAGAAAGTACACTCTAACCCTACCTAGTAGGGAAGAGTGGGCAGAAGGAAAGATTAACTTCCCCCCGAACTCCCTGGTGTGCTACACAGATGGTTCCCTTCTAGTAGATGGACAGAGGCAGTCATCGGGGGCAGGAATATTCCTGGAAGGCAGGGAAGTACAGGAGAGCTTTGCTCTAGGATCGTACACTACTGTCTTTCAGGCAGAGGTATATGCCATCCTAAAAGTGGCACATAATGAAGAAACGAGGAACGGTACTGAACAAAATATCTGTATCTGTTCAGACAGCCAGGCAGCACTTCGGGCGGTCTGCTCTCCTAGGACGAGGTCCCCCCTCGTCCAGGAGTGCAGAGATGCTTTAGAGGAACTTGCCAGGCACAAGGAAGTGAGCCTGATATGGGTTCCGGGACATACTGGGGTCCCAGGAAACGAGAGAGCCGATGAATTGGCTAGGCTCGGGGCCAGGGAGCCCTGCCTAGGCCCGGAGCCCTGCCTAGGCCCGGAGCCCATGTTGGGAATTACAAGGAAACATGTCGCTACGGCCTTTAACGAGTGGGTACAAGCAACATTGAGGGAGCATTGGAGGCTGAGCAGCGGCTGCAGACAGGCTCGAGACTTCGTAACGGGGCCGAACAAGTCAAGGGCGGCCTGGTTGCTAGGTAGAAGCCGGAGGACCCTGAACCAACTGGTCGGAGTCCTAACTGGTCACTGCAGGCTCAGAAGACACCTATCACTGATAGGGGTTGAGGCAGATCCCACTTGCCTAAGATGCGGAAGTGATGAAGAAACATCGTTTCACTTCTTGGGACAATGTGAAGCGTTCGGGCGCCTGAGGTATGAACTCTTCGGCGCCACAACGCTCCCAAAAGAGGAAATGAACTCTCTCGAATGGAAACATGTCCTGGCCTTCATTGGAAGATCAGGAAGGTTTCAAGAGGGAGTAGGAGGCCGAGTGGAAGTGAATGGTTGAGGGGACGTCAGGGGGTAGGTAAAAAGGGCCCATTTGTGGCCTACTTGCCAGGCACTAGGCCTCCCCCAATAATTACTACTACTACTAATCATCAAAGCCGTTGCTACTGACTAATGAAAATCATCACTGGATGAAAAAATTATATACGCAAAATTCTAAAAAGGTTAATGTTTGGTCTGTAATATTGGTGGATATTTAAATTAGTTTAATTATTTATTATTAGCATGATACTTGTTGAATTGAAATAAAACACATATATTCCGGTTAATGACTAACTACATTATCTCTTCTATAAGAATTATTACAACCCTCCCTGGCATGTCCTCATTTCGACATGGTGTCATTTAGTAATAATGCTTACTTCTAACAACAATATTTAATAAAAAACATAATATTTAGTAACAAACCTAAAGGTATACTTACACTATATTATTAAGCTATACTTATACTACACCTCCTCAATTGGTGATTGATTTTTCATTTAAAATCAATTATTAAATAAAATTTTTCCTTTTTTTAACTAGATTGATTAATTCCTAGCTTATGGACATCCAAATTACTAATAGCTCTATAAAAATAATAATACTTTATTCATTTATTCAGGTAAGCTTGTTACAAATATATCATATATTATTTATAATGTAATCACATATTTGAGGATGAGTCACCTAAGCTGAGAAGCTTGTGTTGTGAATTTCATCCCAAAACAGGCAATGTATAATTAACTAAATATTAGACATAAGATACAAGTATATCACTTACAGTGAAATAAAGAATTAATATGCATTTCTGCTTAACTTTAACTTAGCCTATAGGGTGTAGTAAAAAGTAAACCCAGATTGGAGAAAAGAATACAACATGAAAAAATTAGCTAACGTAGCGAGAAGAGGAAAGCTAGACCATGGTCACGATTAATATAATAATACTTAATGTGTAGAGAATTACAAAAATAGAAGATTGATCTAAAAAACAGGTAATCATTTAATTGTAATTTTTGGGTAATTGAGTTTACTTTTATTCGCTATATTTTTAATATTTATAGGTAACATATTATATAGTGTGAGTGCAAAGTAAAAACAAATCGCTGGGTATGGGATTTGCGACAGAATGGTACATTGGCTGATTGATTGGCTATTGCTCTTGTTCCATACTTATGGTTTGTATAAGAAGTGGGAGTCTTAAACATCCATAATAGACAATGATAAGTATATAATTTCCTGATATTAAATAGACCGGTATTGTTATATAAAAGCTCAGTGGAATATCTTTTCTCTTTTTTGAATAGTATTTTAATTAATGTATTTTGAAGAATGATCTCTAAATTGTGTAACACTGTATTATACAGCCCTCCCATATAATAATACAATATCTCATTATCGATTCAGCCAAAGCATCATACACCATAAGTAATTCTTTTTTTACTAAGAATATCTCTAATCTGGTAAAATTTAAATATCAGCCTCCTGAGTCTACTTATAAGATGTTCTACGTGATTTGCCCACCGGATATATTGATCAACAATAACACCAAGGCATTTAATCGAATCCGTTTGACTAACTTTGGGACAGTTACAGTTAATATTTTTTAGACATCGATATTTATGAATAGTTATGAAATTCATTTGTGGTTGATCCTTTGCATATATGTAAAAAGCCATAAATTTCGTTTTATTGACATTCAGACCTAGAAAGCTGTTATTGAACCAGGTCTGTATTACCTGAAGTTCCAATTCTGCATTCTGATATATTAAATCTACAAATATTAAAACGGTATCATCTGCGTATGAAATTATATGGCCTTTTGTGTTTTTTAATAGGGTTCTCCCAGAAAAAAAACAGCCATAAATTGGCGCGTTGTGACGTCAACACCTTGAAATCCAATCACAGAGGTTGTCTCTGTTCAAGATTGTTTATTAATCTTCGTCTCTGTTAACATAACATAACTTCTATTTATTGACAGCACTCCAGCACTTTTCTACTTTAGGTAAATTATCAGCGGCACCTTTAACATATCCCTCTTCCACTTGATTCCATTTTAATTGTAGAATTAATAAAACATAAACCAGAAACTGATAAAATAATATTTTCACTCCAAACAATACAAACATTTTTTTTTATACATTTATTTAACGTCGGCCTATTTCCGCTACTGAGGCCTAACACCGACGCCTGTAGACGAGCTACCCCCAACCAGGAATTTTTCCGAACCTCTTCCCTTAAGAAGAGTAGGGATCTTTTACTTGCCTAACATTTAATAGACAAGGAACCGAAGGCTTTACATCCCCTCCGAAGGATGGTATATCTCTTATACAACCCTCGCCTAGGCGAGAACGCGGTCTTCGTTGGAACGATCACCCATCCAACTACTAACCGCGCCTTACTTTGCTTTACATCGCATATCGAAGTATGTACATAGTAAAGACGCACCCACACTCGCCCCTTATTTCTTTATAATCTGTTTGTGCAGATATGATTTTATTTTCGTAGTATTAGTTTTTAGTTTTTTTTTTTTTAATTAAATTGGTAAGAAGATTTCGGTATTGTTTATATTGAATTTGTAGTGGCTACAGTGTATTTTTTTAAATCTATTTTTTAAAGCGTCTCTATTGATACTTTTTGATATATTGATTGATTGTATATGTCGTCTTTTTTGCAATTGTCTATAGTATTAACTGACAATAATAGTGTATAGTGATCTGTGATATTTGTTTTAAATATAAGGTGTCAAAAATCCGGCTTTTGGAATTTTTGATAAAATGCGCTACTAGATGTTGCGATTTTGTGTTGTGTGACAATAATAGCAATTCACGACTGGTGTCGGATTCAAAAAAGCAGATCTTGATTCTGTAAGTATTGTTATTTTTTTGTAAGCCTTGTGGTCACATTTTATTACTTTTTTTTAAACTTTTTTTTTCGCTTTTCCATTAGGGCAGTACCTAAATATCCCAGGGTTGATTATAACTTAGGTCGCTAATTAAGCCGCCTTCCACCCTTGAGTGAGTGTACCTTTCATTTTATTTTAAAACATTACTGATTGTTAAGGATATTTTTAGGGCTTTGTCTACTTCTTTCAAGTTTTCTAGTTTTTCAAGTTTTCATCTTTCATCTAATTTTCACCGACTTCAACTTTCCATTCTTTCTAATTATTCTGACGTCGGGCGTATGCCGAAAGACGCTACTTATGTAAGATAAAGGTTATAAGGTATATGTATTATTTTTTTATATATTCAATTTCTCATTGAAGTTTTGAAATTGGGGTTTACTTATGCATTTTAAGTTACATTCGTTTTAGTTTTAGATTAGATTTAGATCCCTGATAGGATCACATAATATAACTTGTATATAAATATATATTTTTTTATTATTATTATGTTTCCGTCTTAAATTTCATTTTATTATTTGCGGCTGTTAGATTTATTTTCTTCTTCTTCTTTTTTAACCGTATATATGATATAACAGACAGCCTTCAGCTGCTCCAAAGTGAACAAAAATAAGTTGATCATTTCAATTTTTTTTGTTATATGTGTATATATATATATATATAGAATTCCTTATCCTAATTGATTATTGATAAATTATAACACTGAGGAATGGTCTACCCCGTTACATAACCTATTATTTAAAACAGTGTAAACCATACGTGATCATGTTTCGGGAACCCTGAATTTTTGTACAGAGTATTCGCTTGCTTGTAAATAATTATACTCTGAAATAATAAATGCAAGGGGTGTTTGCTGCAATTTCCTTTTAAATATTAATTAATATCTTTATGTTATGTGAAGTAGTTTTGGAACCCAAGTCAAGTGGGAGCCTTCTAGCAAGGTTGCGAATTTCAAGGGACAGCCCCTTATTTAAACAAACTCATTCCGGAGAAGGACGGTTTTGTCCCGTATGTTATGCTGTGTTTAAAATCGACATAAATTAAAATATAGCAATACAGCAATAATTGACTCGAAAGAATAGCCCTTTGGACCTCATTTGTTCCTTCACGTGCGCAACGTCCAGCCTTCTTTCCAAACATTTACATTTTTTATGAATCAATTATTATTCATTAAAGTTACGAGGTGAGTACACATTATTATACACCTTCTTTTTTGCCAAATAATAGTACATTATTCAACTAACATGTAATGTTAGCTATTACTCACCGAAGACGAATATCGTGGCATTTTTTGATATCTACTAGAATTAAAATGGGAGCTATGATGTAGACAGTGTAGACACCTTTACCGGCAAAAAGATGTCTCCACTTTGGAGGTTACCAGCTCATTAATTATTACTACTATGACTATGTTATCGTACGTAGGAAGCATCTCAAGGACGTCCAAATTACAAAGGCGCGCATTGATAGCGAATGTTGGACCGATCATCGTCCTGTTGTCTCTAAAATGAAAATTGTTATGAGACCCAAACACCGAAGAACTCAAGTAAAACGTAGACTCCGTCTCTGTATTAGTAAATTGCGTGACCAACAAACCGTCGAACAGCTAAAGCAAAAAGTTCAAGAGAATTTGAGTGCACTAGAAGAAACCAATTCCGTAGATGTCGCTGCTACCTGGACACAAATTAAAGACAGTTTAAAAAGTGCGAGTGAGGAAATTCTTGGCACTGCAGCAAGTAAAAAACAGGAGGACTGGTTCAATGATAATGAAGCTTTTATACAAGAACTTCTTGACCGCAAACATATTGCCTTCCAAAACGCTATCAACCACCCCAACGACTTATCAAAAGCAGAAGTTTTTACCCAATCTAAGTATGAAACGCAACGCGAAATCAGAAGAATAAAGAACGAGTGGTGGGCAAGCAAGGCCAGAGAAATTCAAAGGTACGCCGATTCACACGACTACAGGAATTTCTTTCAAGGAGTAAAAGCAGTGTACGGCCCCAGTCGGAAAAATATGTGCTGTTACCTCCTTTCTCTTATTATTTATTTTTGAGAAAGAATTGAGGCAACATGTGCGGACGACTAGCTGGTTTAAGCCGGAGCAGAGAGCCGTGGGTCCAGAGCATTCGTAAGAGTGGAGAAATTTACCCTTTCTGACATGTACAGCATAAGCGACAGATTTCTGTTTATTTCGAGAAAAGAAGACAAAGAAAAATTGATGTTAAATTGGGCACCATCTATAGTAAAATAAGCAAAATAGTCTCTTTTTCTCGAATAACCAGTCTGCTATAGATCAGACTGAAATTGTTGGTAAGAGAAATAAAAAGATAGTTTAAAATGAATGACAAAATATATTACATAAAAAAATTAGACAAATCGGTTTGAGACAAATTGAAATGTGAAAAAAATATATATATAAAAAACAAATTGATACCAGTATCCTAGGTGGTTTATGGGTCAGGTGGCTGGTTCTGGGACAGCAATCCAGGCCCACAATTGTCTCTTATTGCAAGAATTCTAAATTTTTCTTGGCAATTTACGTCTCTCAATGAATGGGGTGAAAATTGTAGGAAATTTAACCAAATATAAGCACATACAAAATTTATGCAAGTTTTAAGCAAGGTTAGCTGTGCAAATATAAGCTAGTTAGCTGTACCAAATATATTTAAATTAGCTGCACGAAATATTAAGCTAGCTGTACAAAAGCTGCAGGAAATTAATTTAAGCTATACAAAAGTAAGCTGATTAGCAATACAAAAGTAATTTTAGCTATGCAATAGTAATTATTAGCTATGCACGAGTTGTTATTAGCTATGCACGAGTAATTATTAGCTATGCACGAGTATTATTATTAGCTATGCACTAGTAAGCTGATTTCTTAGACTATAAATTGCCAAAAAAATTAAAAGGAAAGAGAAAAATATTTTTAAAACCATGTGGTACATATAGCATTTTAGCTACTTATTAAATTAAAAAGAATTGACTTTGAATTCAAAATTTATTTTAAAAATAATTGAAATTATATCAAAGGCAAAATTTGAAGATTAATTAAAATATTTTAATGAGTATAATGAAATGAAATTACCTGTATGTTCAACACTTTGTAACTGGGATATAAAAATTGTAATATCAATTACTGAAGTCCACAGTTAAAAATTATAATGTTTGAATCAGTACAAAGGCTGCAAGCAAATGACTTCCTGGTGAGTTTTACTGATAAGGTAAACTTTTTTTGTCCTGTTTACTGGCAAACAACGCCACCAAAAAAATGTGAGAAATCTAATTCCCTATTGAAATTGAAAGCTATAAAATATAAAAATCGTACAAGTATGGCCATCTGTCAGTGGTTAATTTAAGCGCACCAACTTGCCTTGTAGATTCCCATACTCAACTAAAGTAGTGGCATATAATCGATAAAAGGAATCTATAATAATAGTTTATTTTCCATGCCAGCTGATTTGCCTTTGCAATTTCTATTTTATACATAACAACAAATATTAACAGATGTAAATAAGTAGTAAAACGTATTGATATTATTGATAAATCAGTAACATATTACATCTCATAGGATTTACTATATATAGAATGAGAGAAGGTAAGGAAAATAACCATATGTACTCCATAGTAAACAAAAATATAAAAATTGAAAAATAGATATCTGATGTAACTAAATTTTGTAGACAAATTGTTTCCTGGGATAATAATGCTGTATTACAACGGATATGAGATACATAATAGTGTTAATAGAAAAACAGGACTAAGTTCCTAAGATATAAAATTAAGTACATAAAACAGTGTGACATGGTTTAGCAGTTATACATGTAAAATTCTGTTAGTTGAAAACAGTTTTACCTGCAAAAACTGAATCCAAAAAATATACAGATCGTGCTAACTATCCACAAAACACTACTTTTTAAATAAAACTGTTAAATGGACATAAGCCATGTAACAGTGCCCTATTAAAGATTTAAATGGAAATCTCCTCAAAGAAGACCAGGAAATAAGAGCCCGATGGAGAGAACACTACTCTAACATTCTTAACCAGCAAAGTCAAACCGATCACGATATTATAAATCTTATCCCTCAATATGACACCTTCGAAGACTTAGACAAACCACTAACAACGGAAGAGATCTTAACCGCCATTGGGCAGCTAAAAAATAACAAATCTCCCGGCGCCGACTCACTCCCAGCTGAGATCTTTAAAGCAGTGTCGTCAGAGCTCATACCCTACCTCAAAAAACTGTTTGATGTCGTGTGGGAAAGTGGTCAAGCTCCGCAGGAGTTTCGTGATACACTTTTAATCAACCTCTTCAAAAACAAAGGGAGCGCCGCGGACTGTGGAAATTACAGGGGTATAGCTCTCCTGGCTGTTGGAGGGAAGATACTCACTAAAGCGATGGCAAATAGGCTAACACCTGTTATGGAAAAGCTACTTCCTGAAACACAGAGTGGCTTTAGACCAAACCGAGGCACATCGGACCTAATCTTCACACTTAAACAGCTTCAAGAAAAAGCACTCGAACATCAAGGAGAAATTCACATGGCCTTCATTGATTTAACCAAGGCGTTTGACTCGGTGGACAGGGAAGTGCTCTGGAAAATTATGTTCCGCTTAGGTATCCCTAGAAAATTTGTGGAAGTATGTCGCAGTCTACATACAAACAACAAAGCCCAGGTTATGTATAATAATGAGGCAACCGAACCTTTCCAAACCCTCACTGGAGTTAGGCAGGGATGTGTCCTGGCACCCCTACTTTTTAATTTGTTTACCACTGCTCTAACAATTATTGTTGACAACAAACTGACAGTCAGAGGAATAGGTCTCAGATACCGTTTTGATGGCGGCCTCTTTAACATAGGGCGCTTTAGAGCTTTCACAAAGACACGCACACGATTCATTTGTGATCTCCAGTATGCGGATGACTGTGCACTTTTAGCCTCTACGCCGGAAGAGCTTCAAGAACTTTTAGATGTGTATGCCCAGAGCTATGATTCCTTGGGACTTAAAATCAACATTGGAAAGACTAAGATTATGTCAATTCCTCATCAAGTGAACCAAATAGACATTACACTTAACGGAAATTCTCTTGAAGTGGTGGATCAGTTCAATTACTTAGGCAATGTTGTTAATGACAAAGCAAACATGGACAGCGAGATTCGCAATAGAATTAACGCTGCATCTAGAGCACTCTGGGAACTTAGAGAGAGAGTATTTGACAACCACGACCTTGCTTTGTCAACGAAAATGGCTGTCTACAGAGCAGTTGTCATTCCAACACTGCTATATGGATGTGAAAGCTGGGTCACTTACCGTCGTCATGTGAAAGAATTAGAACGTTTTCAGCAAAGACACCTCAGAGGTATGATGAAAATCCGTTGGTTCCATCACATATCAAATGTGGAAGTACTCAGGAGAGCAAACAGCCTTCCAATTGAGGTGCTTATTTCAAGAGCACGCCTAAGATGGGCAGGTCACGTTCATCGTATGCATGATAACCGCCTTCCTAAATGTACACTTTATGGTGAATTGCTAAGCGGTAGAAGAAGGCGTGGCGGTCAACGAAAGAGGTTCAAAGACACTCTCCATGAAAATCTAAAATCCTGCGGTATTGCAGACGAGCAATGGGAACAACTTGCAGCGGACAGAACCGAATGGCGAAGGGTTGTGGCCAGCTATCAAGGAAATGTTGCTGCAAGAAGGCCGAATCCAAGACCTAACCAGGTCTATGTTTGTCCTGACTGCGGTCGACATGTGCTCTCCCGAATTGGCCTCTATAGCCATAGTCGAGTACACCGTAGATGAATGGGAATTACAATAGACTACACCTTTTACTTGTTTTTTATTGTACACAATCTGTCGACTGTAACATTTTTATACTCGGACTCGAGTAACGGCTAATAATAATAAATTATTGGAGCAGGGCAAGAAATTGAAAAATGACTTTTAAAGAATTTAATTCCCTGCAAACTCATTTCATTGTAGCTTTTTAACGTTTTATTCTAGTTTAAAGGAAAAATATCCGACTTTTGGCCGTATCTCGCCATATTTCGATATCTTTAAGTCCCGAATGAAATTTTTTTTAATTCTGACGATATCGAACGATCTGCAAAGATTCAAACTAATCCTTTGGAAGTTTTTATTTTTGGGCTTGCTCAGCGGTTACCGGGACATTTTAGAAAAACCGAAAAGAAGTCTTTGGAGTCGAAAATTCGGCGAAACACAAAAATTTAATACTTTCGTATTTTTCGGAATGAACCGACTAGAGAGCCATACGATATCTCGACGGAAAGAGAAAGAGTTCTATTTAATCCGTATCATAAATTGCACCGGACAATTCCAAAATTCGAGTCGGCAAGAAACAGCTCAAGCATGGTGATTGATTCTTCAAAACTGTTGAACAATAAATAAAATCACGGCTGTGAGTAACGGGCGCCATTATTTGTTCAAAAATGCATCAATGTTATTCAATAGTCATTGAAAAAGCTAATTAACTCATCCATTATCTTTATTATCTACATCCGCAGATAAGCGCGAGAGATGGCAGTTTCCCCTCTACTGGAATTCTCCCATTGTAAACTTGCTATCAAAAAACTGCATACAAAAAATTTGCTATTGAAAATAATAAATTAAATATTGCACTTCACATAAATCAAAACAGAATGCAAGTTATACCAAAGTAAAACACACAATACACAAAAGTTCAAAGTTCAACTTTGAGGATTTAAATAATTTTTATGTATATGGAAACGAAAAATCTCTTCGACCAAACTTATTTTTCGATGACTATTTGGACACTAGAATTTCTAACTTTTCACTTGGGAATATATCTAACTCGTCCAATTTTAATCTCTTGTTCCTCGATTGACATATCAACCTTAAATCAAACACTCCACCTAAATCTGTAAATGAAAACATTTTCATGACAGCGAAGTAGTGACAGTCGATACAGAAAAGACAAGAATAATGACTGTATGGCGATTTCAACATATTTATCGAAAATATATCAATGGCATTAGTTATACTGACAAAAAGTAGCAAGTTAATTTTTGTATCGGGTGACTTTAATGTCCAATTTCAAATAAAAAAGATCGTAAAGCGCAAATCCTAATAAACATATTTGAATCGTTTGGCCTTGCACCCACAACTCTAGCTATCACCAGAATCAGTAACTGTTTGGATAACATTTTCACTAATGTGTATCCCAGCGACTATGAAGTTAACGTCGTTGATATCACACTTTCTGATCATTTTGCCATACACTTACAAACTAACACCCAAACTAAGTCACACAATAAAATAATAAACTACCCACCCTTAAATGATGAAGGGCTTGCTAACCTAAATAATTTCTCTTTTGGGTCAAGATTTGAGTTCTGGACGTAGCTGGTGACTTGAGCGTGCACCAAAGAGTTGAAATGTTTGTTGATGTAAATCTGATAAAATTGATATTAGTTTCCAATAAAATCAAAAGTAATAAATACTGAAAAAAAGCAATTAATTGGTATAACAATGATCTGCGTGAAATGGGAAACCATCTGCAATTATTACATGAATATTCTAAAACGCATCCTACTGTTGATAATATAACAACTTTTAAAGCTTTTAGATCCTTCTATACGACAGAACTCCGAAAAAGTAAAAGAAAATCCCACGATAATAACTTCCCACAACAAACCATGTGGAAAATCATTAATAGTAGTAAGTCTAATGCTCCTCATGTTACTAATAAAATTACGCCAAATGATTTTAATACATATTTCGCTAATGCAGTTTCACACATAGTCAAAGAACAACCAACTGGTAATAGGATACATACAGACTATATCGATAACTTTACTACACCTAGCCAGTTTGGTTCGTATTCTTTAAGTGTGCGAACGTGTGTTAATTTGGTGCCTAATTAATTTGGGTTTCACATATTATACTTGTTGGTATAAATTGAAAGAAGTAGTGGTATCCACAGTAGCTAAAACCTGAAAGTATTGTGGCTGATTTTCTGTAAGTAATCTTTTATTGTTCATTAAGGGACGAAGAAGAGGACCCCGGCTTCTGTTTCGCAGATGTCCGGCGGTCGGCCTGGTTCACGCAGCCAGCTGGAGCTGTCGCAATCGACTAGTAATGTCCACGTCGAGGACGTTTATTTTGTGGAGGATGATAATTTAGTCCAGAATGAGTTTAATAATATTTCAAATAACATTATAAAATCTCAGATTACACTTAATAATTCATTATCTTTGAATAATATAAATACCGGTGACAAAAACACTATGTCAGAAAAAAGTAACTCTGCTGAAAAACAGCGGACTCGCTTTATAGACCTATAAAATCGTTTTAAAAACACTGACTCAGGGCCGTATTGTATATTTGTGGAACACGACACATTGAATATTGGAAGACTGCACCCAATGAAGTTAGGTGAAAAATTAATTAACCTATCAGAGTATGATAAGCATATTCTTGAAATTAGTAATGTGGGTAGGAATAGAATTAAAATCGAGGTTAATTCAGCTGATATCGCCAACAAGTTAGTAGTAGACCCATTTTTTAAAAATAACGATTTGGTAGCTTACATTCCCAGCTATTTGACGGAAAAGAAAGGCATAGTGCGTTCTGTAGATACTTCATATAGTGAAGAAACCTTGTTAAATATAATTAAATCGAATGTTCCGATTAAAAAGGTGCAACGTATGTATAAAACTGTTAATAAGGATGGTACTCAAGAACGAGTAGCTAGGCAAATGATAATTGTTACTTTTTATGGTTTACATATACCACAGTTTATCTATGTTAATAAAGTTCGGTGTGAGGTTAATGTTTATATCCAACCTGTCATGCAATGTTATCAATGCCTTAGATACGGACATTCTGCTCAGCAGTGTAAAGGTAAAAAAAGGTGTAGAACATGCGGGTCTATGAATGAAGACGATTGTGTGGATTGTAGTATCTTCTGCGTTTTTTGTCAAGATAATACTCATAATTCCACTTATAAAGACTGTCCCGAGTACAAAAAACAAAAACGTACAAAGGAGGCCATGGCCCGTCTCAATGTTTCCTTCAAAGAGGCTGAAAACCTTATAGACAATCCAGCTTATACTAGTATTGTCCAAAAAAATAGGTATGCGCCGCTGATAGATTCTAACGCAGAATTTCCTCCATTAAACTTACCTAGTTCCAAGAATATGTCCCAAAATACCTCTAATATTGTTAGGCGTACTAGCTTTAGCTCCAGTCAACAAAATTCTACAACAAATCCTAACAAAAAAAGGAAAAAAATCCAGGATACTACACCGCACTTCCCTCCTATTTCCAGGGAGTACAAAACCTCCTTTTGTGCAGGACCAATAATCAATTCTGGTAGCAAAGATACGTCTGTTAATTTGGATTTAATAAAGAACAAACTTACTTTGGAGTTAAAAGAATTAGTTAAATATATAGTTAATGATCTTCAAACCCCTTCTACAAGTTCTTCTCACGTTGTTGATAGTTTTAATTTTGAGGATATATTAAATAGTATTGTGGATATTTTTTCATGAAAAAATGGCTAATACACTTAAAATTATTCAGTGGAGTGCCAGATCGGCATTTGCTAATAAAAATTCTATTTCACAGCTTCTTATGGAAGAAAACTTTGATATAGCGTTGATCTCCGAAACTTGGTATAAACCAAATTATAATATACGGTTAAACGGTTTTAATATATTAAGAAAGGATAGGCCTGATGGGAAAGGGGGAGTTGCCATCTTCATTTCCAATAAAATTACCTATGAACCAATTGATTTCACATACAATTTTAACAAAAAAATTGAAATATGTGGCATAAACATTTCAGTCAAAGGGAAAAAATTATCTGTAGTCAATCTATATCGACCCCCTAGGGTAAAAGCAACTACATCAGATTACATAAATATATTTAAGCAAATACCAGATTCTTTTGTCCTAGGGGGCGATTTCAATGCCCATCATGGGGCATGGGGATCGTCTATTAATAATACAGAAGGTGTTACACTTTTGGAGGCCCTTGATCACTTTAACACTTATGTCATAGGTAATAAAGGTTCTGCAACGAGAATATCATCCACTAATATTTCTACTTCAGTCGTTGATGTAACTATACTCTCTTCCGATTTAGTGACCTCTTTTGATTGGGATGTGTTACCAGATACATATAGCTCTGACCATTTCCCTATCAGAATTGTACTTAATGATTACGTTACCGAGGATATATCAGTGAAGCCTGTTGCCAAGTGGTGTATGTATGACGCAAACTGGTCTGTATATCAATCTGAAATAGAAAATCGTTTAACCTTCTTACCAGAATTTAGTTCCAGCAATGATATGATTACGTTTCTCATTGATGTGATCAGCCGTTCAGCTGACATTGCATGTAAGAGAAAAAAACCTGCAATTTTAAAAAAACCAAAATCGCCTCTCTGGTGGGACGATGAATGTACTTCTATATCAAAGGATCGCAAACAAGCCTTAAGTACTTACAAACATAATATGACAACCTGTAATTATATTGAATATAAAAGGCTTGACGCAATATGCAAGCGTACATTTAAGGTTAAAGCAAGAAAGGGATGGGAAAAATTTTGTGCAGGCTTAAATAGACAAACTGACCCTTCTGAAATATGGAGAAGAGTTAATAAAGTCGAGGGAAAAAAACAAAACAAAGTATATCAACACAGCAATAACACCATTGAAAAACTTTTAAATAAACTTGCTCCTAGCTTTGTGGCCCCACAAACAATTACACATTCTATCGCTGAAAACTCCAATCATTTTCTGTTAACTCCTATCAGTTTGGAAGAGCTTGAAAGCAACATAAAAACTTCACGCAATTCATCCCCTGGACTTGATGGCATAAATTACCTTATGATACAAAAGCTGCCTGTTATAGCCAAAGAATTTCTATGTGTGATATTTAATAATATTTTACTTAAAGGGGATAACTGTGATGCGCTTAAACAATCTTTAATTATCCCTATTCCCAAATCTAACGATGTAAATTCTGTGCGCCCTATCTCACTAATGTCCTGCCTCATAAAAACACTGGAAAGAATTATAAAAGTTAGGTTGGAGTGGTGGTTGGAAAAAAACAATTTGTTACCTGATTCTCAATTTGGTTTCCGTAGGGGTAAAGGTACCATCGATTGTGTCGCGAACTTAGTCACAGACATACAGTTGACATTTTCAAGCAATAGATATTTGTCCGCACTTTTCTTGGACATAGCTAGTGCCTATGAAAGCGTTATCCTGGATATACTCTATAATAAACTCATCCAGCTTAGAATCCCGTCAACATTTTCCGTCAATATTATTAACTTATTTTTAAGAAGACAAGTATATATTCGGAATAACAATGAACTAATTGGACCAAAAGAAGTTAATAAGGGTTTGCCACAGGGATCGGTCCTTAGTTCTCTTTTATTTAATATATATACTGTTGATTTGCATAATGTCGGTATTGAAGGAAACATTCTACAATATGCAGATGACTTCTGCATATATATAGTTAAGGAAAATTATTCCCAGTGTATTAGGGATCTTAAATATGTTATGTACTGTTGTAATGAGTATTTCTTTCAACAAGGTTTCGAAATTTCACCGCAAAAGTCAGGTGTGGTATTTTTCACTAGACATCGCTTACCAATTGTCCCTAATCTAAACCTCGCAGGATTTAATATTCCAGTCTGCAATCAGTATACTTATTTAGGAATAACCGTGGATACTAAATTGACCTGGGATCAATACATATCCAAATGTTTAATTAAATGTGAGAAAAGCTTAAACATATTAAAAGCTGTCAACAGATATTCATGGGGTTCTGATCCTAAAATAAATCTTATATTTTACAGGGCATATACCAGATCTATTTTAGATTATGGATGTGTTTTTTATGGCTCTGCCACGAAATCAAGGTTGATTAAACTAGATAGGATTCAGTACAAGGCACTGAGAATTGTTCTCGGTGCCATAAAATTTACCCCTACTTCCGCTCTACTTGCAGAATGTAATGAACCGCCACTACATCTTAGGCGTCACTTTCGGGCCCAGAAATTTCTCTTGAAATATAACCATTTTTCTCAGAATAGGTTACTTCCAAAACTTGCCCAACTGACAACGCAAGACTTGATAAATCCATACTGGCAAAATAAATCATCTCCCACTCTGGCAGATGCTTGTGTTAAAGTGGCAGAATACAACTCTATTACTAAATCAGTTAGCTTGCCCTTCTTTAGTTCATCATTTAACATCTATTTTAGGCAACCCACTGTTATCACACCTAAATATAATAACACAGCCGGAGACAGCTTGATTCTGCAGGAAATTGTATCTAGATTCCACACCAATTGCTTAATTTTTACAGATGGCTCCAAATCCGGTAAAGGTGTTGGTTGTGCTATCTATATTCACAATACACAGGAATGCTTCAAGTTTAAACTTGACAATCTATGTTCTATATATACGGCCGAATCTATTGGAATAACCAAAGCTTTAGATTGGGCTTTGGGTAACAAAGAGAAATATATAAACCTCTTAATTATGACTGATTCGAGTTCAGTTTTAACCGCCATTTCCAATCCGGCAAATCACGTTTATTCGAATCCAATTATTGTAGAAATTGTGGAAAAGCAAAGTGAATTAAAAGACCTGAATAAAAATGTTGTGTTTATCTGGGTCAAAGGTCACACTGTTATAAGAGGTAATATAATAGCGGACAAAGTTGCCAAAGCTGCTAGTATTGATGGATATCAAATTGACAAGGTACCTTATTCGGACATAATTCCAGTGATGAAACTAAATATGAAAAGCCTATGGGAAGAGAAATGGGCTAAAGTATGCAATAATAACTATATATACTGTAAAATTAACGATAAACTTCCTAGTTCTCCTCTGGCAGATAGAAGTCATCCAAATAGAAATATTAATACAAAATTTGTAAGATGTATATTTGGACATGGTGCTGTGAACTCACACTTATTTAAAATGAAGTTATCGGAAACTCCGTTTTGCGATTGCAATGGAAATTTGGATGATATAAACCACTGGATTTTTCAATGTCACTATAATTCAATTGCAACTGAATTTTTAATGCAAGAATTAATTAATGATAATATACCATTGCCACAATGCAGTATTTCACTTGGTTACATTATTGTCAGGAATGATAGGTTAAGAAGAATATTTTTCAGTTTTCTAAAACTTACCCGACGTAAAATTTAACCAGTTTACTTAGGGGATTTTAGGTTAGCTGTACTTCCATATGTTTGCATCCTTTGTGGGTTAACCCATCTACCGTTGCCTACCTTGTTGTGTTAAAAAAAAAGTCGCCTTGACCGGCACCTTGGCGTGAAATGTGTGTCCCCGTTTATTTTCCTTTGTTACGCTGTGTATTACAGTTGGGTTGTTAGATTAGTTAGTTTAATTATAAGTTAATCGTGGCTGAATGGACTCTGTCCAAAGCCAAACAATTGTTAAAAAAAAAAAAAAAACTACACCTAGCACTTTCAATTTCACTTTGATATCTAATGAAACAGTTCTTACAATAATAAATAATCTTAAAAACATAAAAAGTAAGGATGTGTTTGATATGAGCACACAATTAATTAAATCCACTAAATTTCTTATATTACAACCATTAACATTAGCTTAGCAAATAGTATATTCCCAGACTGCTTAAAAATATCCAAAGTTGTACCTATTTACAAAAAATTATATTAATGACCCGTCAACTCACAGGCCAATTTCTGTCATACCATCAATAGCTAAAATCTATGAATCCTTCATAAAACAGCAAATAACTGATCATTTTGAAAGTGAAATTTTATTTAGTCCAAATCAATTTGGATTTAGAAATAAATTATCAACCAACTTGGCTATAGATAAGTTAACCAGTCAGGTAAGTCTAGGTTTTGAACAAAAAATTTATTTGCTCTCTAAGTTCCTAGATCTAACCAAAATCTTTAATTATGTATCACATCAAATTTTCACAAATAAACTGCAATTCTATGGTTTTACAATAAATAGTATCAGGCTTATCGAATCTTATCTCAGGGATAGACAACAGTATGTCAAATACAATAACAGTCTTGACATAAAGACTGGTGTACCACAGGGCTCAGTCCTAGGTCCAGTTCTGTTTCTAATTTATATTAACGATCTACCTTCCTCAATAGATAACACAACCTGAACCATCCTTTTTGCAGTTGATACAAATCTAACCATACGAGATACTAACTTAGACATTTTAAAGGTATTAATGCTATAAACAGAGTCTAAAGTAGAAGATTGGTTTCTTGCAAACCAACTAAACTTTAAGACCGAAACCATAATCTTTAGTTTTAGAAAAATGGATCAAACTAATAATCCAGATTTTGTTAAGTTCTCGGTGTTTATTTGGACAGAAAATTATTATGGGAGATCCATACAGATAATGTATTTAGGAAAATCTCTAGAGACATATACTTACTTCGCAGATTGGCTCATCAGGTACCACAGCATATCGCAGTCTTATTCATTCCGTTATATCGTATGATATACTTATGTGGGGACATGCTAGCTCTATTGCTGATATGTTCTCCTTACAAAGACGAGCAATAAGAATAAAGCAAATCTCAAATTCAGAGATGATTATAAATCCAAATTTATTGAATTAAAGAGCTTAACGGTTCCTTGCACATTTATTTGCCAATATCTACAGCATATCAAAATGAATTTAGAAACATATGCCAAATGTAATGAAATATATAATTACCACACACGTAACAGAAATGATTTGGATAATATCTACTTAATATTATCAAAAACCAAAGTTGGTACGACATTCCGGGGCATTCATTTCTACAATGACCTACCACTTGAAATAAATCTCCTACCACAAACGTCGTTTAAGGGTAGAAACAAGCAGTATCTATTAAAAAACGCTTTCTATAACACTGAGGAATTTTTAAACAGCGAATTACGTACAATATAGTTACGAAAGCATTTGCGCAGTGGTATGTATATTCTACATGTATATATTTAAATAATAACTAAACAATTCTGTGATCGAGAATATTCTATGCCCACCTTTTACGCATACTTATTTTAATATGTTTTATTGTATTGTATCCACCATTCACTACTTACATGTTGTATTGCTTTTATCGATTTTGTCTATTTTAATATGTTGTACTGCATTATATCTACTATTTATTTCGTACATATTGTATTTTTTTCGTTTTGTATTTTCCCCTTTTTGACCTGTGTAAATACTATTTTGTATAATCAGCACCAATAAATTATCTTATCGTAGTTTGTGTATCACATTACGCACAGGTACTTACATTGAACTCTTTATTTCACAATAGACTTATTTGCTTTTACCAATTCTTTGCAGGGAATATTATTAATTATCGTATATAGGTAACTAAGTTATAAGCATGGCGCTTACGTAATTAGTCTAGTTAATTCCTAACTCGAAGTACGCCGGGAACGTCCCAGAACTATTGAGGATCATACTCGTCTCTCACGATCTTGAATTACCAATACACAACAGGTACGCATACCAATTATTCCCTCCTTTACACTGGCCAGTTCTGACAGAATATACAAATTTTAAACTTTCAACTTCAATCTGAATCTGCATCACTCGTATGGTCAATGTACCAATGGAGCTACGACTATGCTGGCTGCGATATTAATACAGAAACTTTAGAATTTTCTAATTTAAATATCTTCATGAATATTTTTCCTATAGTCTGGCCGAAAAGAGTAAATCCGCACGCATGCCAGGGGTTTTCTTTCCTATTATTTGGGTTTTCTACCACATGTATTATTATCCTCTTCAAAACAAATCACCGAATCTACAAAATAATAGAATTATTGGAAAAAGCCTCTGCGCCCGTGACGTTTACGCCAAAGGAATAGTCAGAGGTTATGTTTTGCAAATAATTTAAATCGGAATAAACGCAGAAATAATGTATTTTGCTGACGTTTCGGAAAGTAATCTCTTTCCGTTTTCAAAGCCTTTTTTTGGAAGAACTCTTATTATGCTGTGTATGTCAAATACACAGCTTTAAGATTCTGTTTATGTTATTTCCATAGATACTTACTACTTACACAGAACATAGAATTGATGATATCTTCTTTTAGATAATGTTGAGTTTGTTAAGTTCTTCTTTTAAAATTGGTAGCCAAGTTGTACAAATATCTACAGAACAATTCGATACGCACTTATCTTCATTTAATAAGATTATTGCTGATTCTTTAATTTTTCTTTTTTTGGTATGTTTCTTTTGATAAAATTTTTGCTGAGTCCCAGTTTATTCTATGTCCGTTTTCCCAAGCATGTTCACAAATCTTCGATTTCTGAATTTCATTCTTTCTAATGTAATTCTTGTGTTCATCCAACCTCACACTGAAAGGTCTGGATGACTCACCCACATAACATTTATCACATTCGCACGGGATATTGTAAATACAGTTTTTTGAATTCTGCTCCCTGTTTATCGGTTTTGTTTTTGTTAAAATAGATCTTAAAGTGTTCCCCGTTTGAAATATCGTCCTAACATCAAATTTGTCACCTATATGGCGTAGCTTTTCCGATAGTCCATATACATAAGGAATTATTGCTGTATAATGACGCTCAGGTTTTTGTCGTACTTGATTGTCCCTATTTTCAACATTTATGAAAACTCTATCAACAAAGGCTTCAGGATATTGATTTTGTACTAGAACCTCTTTGATAAATTTTTTCTCGTTAAAAATTTAGATATCTATTAATATGTGTTGGTTTTCTATAAACGCTTTATTGGGGTATACGAGTTTCGTAAATTCCATAATGCCATGATATTTCGAAAAAATGAAAGCCAGAAGAACTTCAGTTTTTTTCTTTGGCTAAGTTGAGTGTAAAAACAAATTTAATTATATTTACTGCTTGTTTTATTTTATGAAATATGAACAATATTATTATTTTACATATACCTATATAAATATATGTGTGGCGCCACTGGATGATGAACTACTCGAATATTTCACCTTCGCCTATAAAAGCTCCGTCTGTATCACAGCAGTCAACAAAATTTAAGGTATAAATGCCACACGTTCACACGTTCAACCCATTTAGTCGACTATGGCAATTACATGTTCTAGTGGCGGTATTCATTTCTGATCGGAGGCAAAAAAGGTTTAATATATTTCTATGGTAGGTACGTTTTAGTATTAAATAACAGCTAAATCCTTTGACGAGAATGCTGCTGATTTTTTTCTCTACTATGTACCCTTTTGGCTCCACTATACATATGCCAATATGCTCGATGATTGCCCTACTGGATCTGCTTTGCGTACGTTTTAACAAACACATAATTGAAAATGTACTCACCTCAGTTGTATCTCTATCACATCGGTGAGTTCCATTAAATATTTCTCCTAGCTCTGTATCGCATTGGTTTAAATCAATTTTAATAAATATGCCAACACTGCAATCAGAGGATTTGAAAAAATAACTATACAGCCATGTACGAAGAAAATCACAGTCTTTGAACGGTTTACCCCAACCATTTTGCGTCGTCGCACCGACAGAATCCCAAAATAATCCAGTTTCGGTTGTTCGATTTGGGAAAATTTTTAATCTATTACTAACATTTAATGCCAGAGCTGGTTCAGATTTCGATATTAAAATTATACCTAATATGTCATGGCGTTCGGACAAAATTTCTCTAGAGATGGCGGAAACGTTATAACGTTTCTGTCCAAATTTACTAACTACATCTTTAGCAAGTTTAGAAACATTGAAACTCAATCTGGTTGGAGAGGCAGAGTTAGAGAGATATCTATTTTGGCAATGGTCATTTTGAGAAAAGTTTCCAGCGAAAACAGATGTCAGAAATAGAAGAAAGGCGAAGACTTCTTTCATTCCGTCATTACTTCGATTTTGACGACGTACATTTTAAGGGAAACCTGAAACAAAAATAAATCTTATAAATGTTATCAATAAATAGACAATCGAGTTCTTTACACTTTTTTTACAATTTTGGAAGTCATGGGAAGATAATTATGCATATAATTTTTATTGTGAAAAGGTAACTAATGATTTAAAGTTACCTTAACAAGAATGTATAGAGTTTGGGGCTTTACAAATTAAAAACAAAATATCGATGACAGTAGAGTAGGCACACTACTTGTAATCACTGTACAAGCTATAGCTACTTTCATAAATTTTTGATTATATTTTTCTCTCAATCGACTTAACGTCCTGGCGGAGTTTAGCATTAGCTATTTCGCCGCTCAACTAGGACACATTCACACAGATAAATTATTACACTGCCATCTGCCGCAGCTGAGATTCGTAAAGGATTTTATAAGCTAAAATTTTTATAATGACTAGTTTGCTCGAAAAATTGATAGGTAAAGTTAAAGTATACTAGATTTTACTGTACATTTTCCAAGTGTTTCGTTGCTAGAGAGGTGATATTAAGATATTCTTGGCTATACAACAGATAATCTGGATTAAGATTGGTATTTCTATAAAATTTATTTTTAGCCTGCGCTCTGGAACATAGGATCACTGCTGGAAATTGTTTACGGATACTCAAGGTGAGTGATTTAAGTCATTTTTCTAATTCGCTATGGCTAACGTGTAGGGGGTATTATATTTTCGTCAATAAATCATCAAATTCTCCTCTCGCCTTGATAATAACAAACGATGTGAGCGATAAACTATATAGGTTTCTCTGTAGTACACTCACTTGTCATGCTTGATGTGTTTGTTGACACAGTTCTAACACTTAGATTACGCTAATACTGAACTAACACGCTAACACTGTTTCTACTCAATAATTTTTCGCTCTTATCTTCGATGTTATCGCAATTTTAGTGGCTAATCCTGTGATAATCAGACAGATAGTAGTCTACATTGATTCATAACCTGCTGCCCTCATTGCTCTTTTACATATATGACGTTAGCTGAAAGGGGAATCAACAAATATCAGGGTCTTGAAGAGCATTTATGCGATATATCCAACTTTTGTTATTGAATAGACCAATCATCGAACTATCTGATTATGAAAAATTCCGTGGCTTGCCATTTAAAAATACCATTGACATTAAAATTATATCACCGATTTATGCGATATATCCAACTTTTGTTACTGAATAGGCGAATCATCGAACTATCTGATTATGAAAAATTGCGTGGCTTGCCATTTAAAAATATCATTGACATTATAATTATATGACTGATGGTCGAGAGGTAAGCACATTTGCCTCTCACCCAAAAGTTCCGGGATCGATTCACTGTTGTGGCAGTGGAAAATACTGTGAGAGGGATTTTTCCACTATACATGGATATTGGGTGTGTGTCCCTTGTCTCGAAATGTATAACCCCTCCCACATAAGGCTCTTCTCGAGCCTTCCGGGATAAAGGGGGTGGTAACTACCTGTGGTGTTATTTATTATTATTATTATTTACTATAAATAAAAATTTAAAGATACTAAAATAAATATGGTACTAGAATTTGATATGTACAACAAATGTCTCTCTCTATGTACAAACGCAGGCTCAGATAAATCTTATTATTGATTGATTATTGATTGGCTTATTGATCTAATCTCCCAATTTCTTTATGACACCCATTTCAATATTTCTAGCCTATTGTGCCAATTTGTACACGCTCAGAATTATTGGTTGAGTGTTATATTTTTCTAAACATAATATTAGTTGTCCATATAGAACCGTCTCCTGTGATCCATAGCCATAGCCTCACATTCAGTCAGGATCTGATAAGCAGTCTCTGTTGACTCATTGCATTGTCTGTATTGTCTGCATTTTAAGTCTAGATTTTACTGCGACTATGCGTATTTGATTCCTGCTCAGTAACATCATTTCTTCAGTCTTCTTTCGAGATGGTTCTTTGATAAAAATTTTCCCATGGTGGTGAACCTATTCCCTTGTTTGGCCCCGTATAGCGGTTTTAGACACTCCCAGGGCCGGTTCTTGGCCAATATATGGAGCTGATGATCCTTTTCTTGCTAGCTCGTCTCTTAGTTCTTCTCAGCATTCCCATACCAGTTTAGATGTCACTTTCGGGTTCGATAGTGCCCTTAGAGACGCTTGGACTGTCTGTTAATATGATAATCCGCCTATTTGCACAATGCAATATTCCATACATCTCTGATGCCTGTATACAGAAGTATATTGTCCAAGTGATATGCTAAACTGTGAGTTTCTCATTCGCTTATATATGCCAGCTTCAGTGCCTTGTTCAGTCCTTGGCCTGTCTGTGAACCAGGTAAGTTCCCCAGGCCTTTTGCTGTAGCTGTCATCTTTCCGTTCAGTTCGATCCACAATTTTTACCTCAAAATTTCCGTTGAAAGTGTGCTTAGGAATCATGTGGTCCATCCTCATATCAAATATGCTAACCCCCACTCAGTTCCTGATTTGGTTATGCCCAAATCCTGCATAAATGCTACTTGGCATCTTTTGCAGTCTGTAGTATCCCATCCTCGGCTCCCCCATTATCACAAAGTGAAGAGGAAGGTGGTTGAACAGGACCTCCATTCCATTGCTGCTGCTGTTGTTTTCATAACTCTTGTTATCCCTAAATAAGCAAGTCTTTGTACCTTGCTTAGTTCAGCAACAGCAGTGCGCTATAGCATCTTTGTCCACCATACCAAAGATGCATATGTAGCCATGCTTGGTGTTTTTCTATGAGTGCGTCTAGTCAACATAAGCGTTGTCTCCTCTCTCTTTTTGCTTCTTTGGAGCTCTTGGTTTCAGATAAGCCTAAAATCTAGTATTGCTCCTAGATATTTTACCTTTTTACCTCTCCTAGCAGTATTTGTATTTGTTTACCTTTGAGCATTAATGATCCAAGCCCCTCTAGTTTTTCCTTCTGGTGAATACTATTACTGTCGACTTGGAAGGACTGCTATCTAATCCCTCCTCATCTGTCCATTTTGTTACAACATTTAAAGCTCGCTGCATACGCTCCTTTACTGTGTTGTTGAATTTGTCCTGAGCTAGTATAGCTAGGTCATCTGCGTAGCCCAGGATATTATGTCCATCCCTGTTCAGTAACCTTAATAACTCGTCCTTGATCTGTCCTTAAGCATACAGTCTATCCATCTGCAGCTGGTTTCATCGATTCCTCTCTCCCTCGATGCTTTGGTGATAGATCTTAGAAAGGTGTTATCGAACGCTCCCTCAATGTCCAAAAAGGCAGATAAGAGTATCTCTTTTGTTTTCAAGAGCATTCTCAGCTTTGTTAACAAGCTGATTTAATGCTATTTCTGTTGACATCCCTGCCTTATGGATATATTGATCTTGGTGTAGAGGCATGATTGTCAATACATCATCCCTGATATGTCTGTTCAACAGTTTTTCTAGAGTCGTTAGTACAAACAACATCAGACTTATTGGTCTTAGAGACTTTGTACCTTCCTGTCCAATTTTGCTAGGCTTAGGTATAAAGTTTACTCTAATTAGTTTTGGGTATGTATCCGAGTGCTAAACTACTCCTGAATATCATACATAACCTATGCAGATATATCTACTGTGTGAAATAAATAGCTTGAACATATATAACCAGTATTTCAGTTTACACAGAATTAAAAATAAAAAACAAAATCGATTTGTACAAGCATTACCTGAAAAAGCAGTCGCAACAGTTTTAATTTAATTTTTCACACTTTACACTCGTTTTGGGTAAATTAAATAAATCCAATTAATGTAGTTAAATTCATTTAAGACAGGTAACAAATTAAATTCTAACATTAATCAAAATCAGCTAATGTTTTCCGTGAGCACGATTTCATTATAAATGTTTAATTGCTGAAGCGCAAACGACAAAGAGAATTTAATTTAATATATTATGCGCATACAGGGACTATACTGAAAATAATACAAAATGCATTTAATTTATTGTTCGGTAAGTAGTTTTAAGTTTAACGATCGCAGATGCAATTTAGAGCTGATGACAAGTAATTGTATCTTGTCAAGCTTCTTTCAAATGAGATTTTGACAACTTGTTTTATACATAAAATTGGTTAGTAAAAAACATGCACCTGATTCCGGATACTACTCAGTAAATTTAAATATTACGTAGATGATTAGGGTTTATGCATGAATTCGGCAAGAACGGGAGGAGGATTAACCTCATTTAATAAATTTTCAAATAAAAATTATATCTATTTATATCGGTAACTACATAGTATAAAAGGAAGTGTTATTATATTTGTTTAATATCAGAATAGGTCTGTCCAAAAAAAATTAATATACATTAAATGTAGCCACTTCAACACCTCTCAACATCTGACCTAACAGCCGCCGAGGTAAGTCGCTTTATGATTATATTACCGGTAATAACCTTAGCATAAGTAATAGGGGCTGCTGTACACCGATACTTATTAACACTAGAAGTCAAACTAAAATAGATATAACACTAACAACGTGGCGTATATCCAGCCTTATCCAGAATTGGCATCTGTCTGATTGTGTAACACTATCAGACCACCAATGGATATACTTTGAAATTAATCTCATCAAGGCACCCAAAAAACCATTCCGAGATTCCCGGAGAAGGGGTTAATAAGAGGGTGCCCAGAACGAGTGGCGAAATAGAGCAATATGTCAAAATCTTGCAAACAACCACGAGACAAGTTTTGGTACATCCTGCCCCTTAAGGTCCTTGCAATAGCCCAATGATGCCACCAAGTGGTGGTCTCAAGGGCTGACTGAAAGAAGAAGGCTAGGATTTCGTTCAACAAAGCAAAACTGACAAGACAGAAATTTGATTGGGATTCATACAAAAACCAATATGAAAGAGTTTAAGAAACTAGTCAGACAAAGATAAAGAGATGTGTGGAGAACCTATTGTGAGGAAATCGAAGATTACTCACAGATTGCTGGTTATGCAAAATCCTCGCCAAAGACAAAGACCATGACCTCTGCTTATTAAAAAGGAGTGATAGTGATGGTACAAGAACTAGCGACTTTCGTGAAAGCCTAGAGTTACACATGAAGACTCACTTCCCGGGATCTGTGATAACAGAATGGAATAAGTGGCCAAATGAAGTCGACCCCCAACCCTCGGATTTGGATTGGCAAATGGTCAACCAAATAGTGAATGAGGACAGAATAAGATGGGTAATGCAGAGCTTGTCCCCTTTTAAATCACCAGGCATTGACGGTATCTATCCCGCTCTACTGCAATGGGGACTGAATGAATTACTGCTGCACCTGGTTGGAGTATTTAGGGCGTGCTTAGCACATCTTTATATTCCAGAGACATGGAGAGAAGTGAAAGTTGTGTTCATCCTAAAGGCAGGACGGATGGACTATACCACCCCCAAAGCTTGTAGACCTATTAGCTTAACCTTGTTCTTACTCAAGATGATTGAGAAGCTATGTGAGCGATACATAAGGGATGTTGTAGTAAAACACAACCATTTACATCCTAACCAGCACGCATACACCCTAGGAAGATCCACTGACACCGCCCTCCATGCAATCGCGAGTCGATTGAGAGATCCCCTTGAACAATAAAGAGTCCACCCTAGGTGTCTTCATAGACAGAGAAGGTGCGTTCGACAGGACCACCTTTCCAAAAATTGCAGCCGCCCTAGTGAAAAAGAATGTCCCTACGATCATGGGAAGTTGGATATCCAACATAATCTTGAAGATAGCTGTACAAATTAGTGTGAGAGATGCTTCAGTACGAGAATGGTCCACAGGGAGGTGTAATATCACCACTGCTATAGAACCTCGTTCATGATAGCCTCTTGTGCCGCCTCCATTCAGAGGGACCCCGCACAATTGCCTACATAGATGATTTAACAATCATCCTTATCGGAAAAGTCGAAGGAGTCCTTTGTGAAAGTATGTAGGGGGCCCTAAGGATAATCGAAAAAAGGTGCAAAGAATCTCAGGAAGACGGAGATGGTTCTCTTCGCAAGGAAAAGGAAACTAGAAACATTGAAGGCGCCTGCCCTCCTGGATACAACACTAAGTTTCGCATCAGAAGTGAAATACCTTGGAGTAACCTTCGATGCCAAACTAACATGGAACCTTCAAATAGATAGAAGACTAAAGAAGGCTTACATTTCTTATGAGCAGTGTCGCAGGATCGTGGGGAATGAAACCCAAAGTGGTCATATGGATATACACTGCCGTCATACTAAAATATCCCAAAAATATTACAGTAATGGACTACCTGGCAATGTTCAGAGGAAACCTACGTTTTATTACGCGAATCCAGACTGGACACTGTCCGCTAAAAAAACATCTACATAATATGAGATTAAGCGAAACACCTCTCTGTAGAGGTTGTGAACAAGCAGATGAGATGGTTCAACATATTCTCTGTGACTGTTCTGCTGTCTCATCAATCAGAGAATCTATTTTGGGAGAATGTTGGCCTATTTTGACCGATGTAAGGGAGATGCCCCTAGGCAGCATCACCACCTATTTCGCAAGATTAGGTTGGCTGGAGGCCTAGGCGAGCGTCTGCCTACAAGAAGGATGTATAAGGGACCCAATGGGGCAAGTACTGTGGTTCAATAATTTTTATTGCCCACCCTCCCAACCAATTCCAGATGTAGTGCAAAATAAATATTTTCACTTAATAACAACATTAGGACTGTGGTTGAAAAAAGTCGATCCGAACAGCAGCGACCGTAGAAATTGCTTGCTTTATTTCAGTCTGATAAACGCATATGACGAAACATGCTTGCTTGCTCGGCAGGCGCCAGATCATCTGTACGCTGCGTTAAGTTCATTCCGTGGCGTTCTTGTTAGAACAAAGTTTGAATTCACGGCAGTAACAGTGCCTTTACTATTTAGAACGTCAAATGGAGTTTGTTTATTGTTGCCAAATATGCAGGAGGGTGTCCAGAAAGGAGATTTACATAATTTTCCGAACGTAGACGTGATTATGGTATCCGATTTTATTTAAAAGCACAGATAAATACGACTATGATAAATATCGGCAAAAATATCCGGCCCGTTCTAGCTCATGACAGTCGCAAAAATAACTACATCACTATAGCAACACCTAGGGTATCGCTACGTATATCGCGTAGCAGGCATGTGTCGTCACCCGCTTAGCCCCGCGCTAAGGGAGCGTTTTCTAGCGTCGAGTTGAGGTAATCTCTATTATGAATAACGCCTAAAGTAAATGACTATTTTTTTAAATTTGGAAGGGTTTATAACACCCATAAATCTATCATTTCCAATTAAGAACTAAATATTATGAACAAATCTATTATTATTGCCCTTGTATAGCTCAGTGTGAAAAATACTTGAATTTAATTAAGCAATGTAATACATCCGAGTTTCGAGGCTTCTACCATTTTTTAAAAATTTTATTATCGAAAGCTAAAAATGCTTCTTTTTGAAATTATACTTTATTAATCTGCATTGCGAAATTTATAAAAAAAAATTTTCCTTAAAAATTTAATCTGCAAATAAATAAAATCGACTTTCGGACGTTTAGTAGCCATTTATCCGATTGTCAGACGAATATCCACGGCCTTTATTTTTTACTTCTTCATATACGTAATATATAAAGTATTGTGCTCGTGTAAAACAATATAATATGCCAAATACAGATATATATAAAATTTAATTAGATAGCTTTGACAACTGAACTGAATTAAATTTTAGCCAAATATTTCGTTATTTAGGCCAAAACTGTATACAGAATTGAGTATCAGTTTAAATATATTTTAATTGTCTTATGATAGATAAAGGAATAATTTAGCATAACATTGTTTGTAATTCATAAAATCAGCAATTCAAATATTGCTAAAAATTCTGTTAAAGAAAGTACGTTTTAATAGGGAAGAATAATTGAATAAATTAAATAAAAATTAATAACGGAATTTCTCATCTAGTTTATTTATATTACTCATGTTACTTATTAAAAGCTATTAATTGGTGAGGTAATTATTGCGAATTTAAAAAGTAAGTATGAAGTAGTTCAAATTAGTTTTAAATGATTTGTCCACAAAACTATTTTCTTTAAAATCTGTTTTTGCATGGTGTTTATTAATTGTTTAATTATTTTTTATCACTGATTTGTAAAAGCTACACTACCATCTCGGTTTAGAAAACGACTATTATAGCATTGCCAAGCTCCAATATTTTATCCTGCGGCGCTGTCCTATTTTTTCACTACTTTTCTAAAAAGATTTCCTTTAAAAGTGCATATACGATCATATATATGACGTAGTGTAAATAATATATCATGCAATTTTGTTTAAAGTTACCTATACTATGTTATGTAATTTTTGGAACAGTTATTATGTTAATAATAACAGACGTAGGAGAATGCATTTTATTCAACGTGGGTAAATCATTATAGATATGTATTATATCACTTTTCGTATGGTTTTTATCGATTTAGATACAGCCTTTGCCTATTTTACAAATATATTTTCATATCATTTTAATAACTACTTCCCATTGCACAAGAAATATACAGAAGTAACACCTGGAAAAAACAGTAAGTGAGTTGATGGCGAGGTTAAGGTTTCAAGCAACAACTTGAAGGACCTTTATCAATTATCCTGTGAATTTCCTGAACTGAAGTCTAAATATAAGAAGGCTAAGTTCAAACACAAATATTTACTGGCTAATAAAAAAAACAATATTATCAATCCAAAATACATAATGCAAGTAACCGAAACAAAATGTGTGGGCAAATAGTCTCTGAACTAAGTAATAAAAATAGAATCCCTAATAATATAGCTATTAGAAATGAAGATGGGGAATTGTTAGAAGACCCATGTATTGTAAGCAATACTTTCAATAATTATTTTTTTCAGGCGCCTTTAGGAAAGAAAATGATGAAAGCTCTGCTGAATCTTCTAACCTAGCCAATAAATTTCTTCTGTACCCATACATTGAATCTGATCTTCTAGAACTATTGATAAACAAACTTAAGAACAGTTGGTCTAGCGGCGTAGATGAATATCCTAACCTCCTGTTAAAGAAAGTTTAACCTTTTATCATAAAACCATTGACTTTTTTTATTAATCTTTAATAGCAGACACTCTTGTAAGTCACTATTTTGTGATTTAGGCATTTTAACTGTGTCGTCCATTTTAATATTTGAATTGTGCATCTATGCAATTTCTGTGGTGTTTATTTATTTATTTATATGTATTTAAGAACCAAGGAAATTTTCTCAAAAACGCTGACATTCATAACTCGAATACTAGAAACAGAGACAACTTTCATATACCGTTCTCTAAATACAATTATCATATAAATCACCTGATGTACTTGGATTAGTAATGTTCAATAAATTTCCTGCTCATATTAAATCTGATATATGCCTTAGATCATTTACAACTCACCTTAAGGAATTTTTAATGAAAGAATGCTGCTATCGTGTGGGAGATTTCCTACACTGATTTCCTGCTATCATATACGTTTCCGTGATTAACAAAATGTTATTGTTATTTTTGTTTGTGACCTATTGTGTACTTGTCATAATTATATTTCTGTGTAACTATTTACTATAGTCCTTGAGCAATTCTATGACAACTCCTATACATTGTAATATGTCAAAGGGAAAATAAATAATAATTATTATTATTATTATGGTTATTATTGTCAATAATATCAAACTGCATTAAACTGCATATTAAAAGGCATTTAAAGTATCTAGTTGAAAATAAGTCAAACACATGTATATTAGTTTCAATCTGTCTCAAAACTATTCGAAATGACCTGAATAACATTATGTCACTTTTTCAAAGCGTGTAATTATTATATTAATTACTTAAAGGAACTTATAAAAACATATAGTTATAAAAGACATTTCTCCCAAGGAAATAAATAATTTCATTGCAACCCTCCAATTTGAGGACTGGGTTGAGGTTTGCAGGGGTGTTGACTTGGATGATGAATATAACAATTTTCACAATAAGTTTCTATGGCATTTTAAAAACAATCTTCCAATAAAGAAAAGAACTTTTACATCTTCAAATAAAGCTCGGGTAACATGGGAGATAACGACCTCCTGTCAAAATCTAAGATGTTTATATAAGCTACAAAAAAATTAACCAAACCTAAAGGGAATATAAAATAAAAGAGGCGTGAGGCAAGGGTGCATATTGTCACCGTTACTTTTCAATGTTTATTCCGAAGTAATATTTCGAGAGGCACTGTACAACGTCTCAGAGGGTATAATAATAAACGGAGTTACAGTGAATAATATGCGTTATGCAGATGACACAGTACTTATGTCAGACAATATTGAGGGACTCCAGCTTCTCTTGGACCGAATAATCAACGTATGCGAAAATTATGGCCTCAAACTGAATGTCAAAAAAACTAAACTAACGATAGTGAGCAAAGGAAACATTAATGGGGAACTGTGGATTGGGACAGGATGTTTAGAAAGGGTGCATAGAATGAAATATTTGGAACAGCTTCTAATTGATGACTGGGACCACTCGATTGAAATAAAATCAAGAATAGAGCAAGCAAGAACATTTTTGAGGATGAAGAAGGTTTTCTGTGGATATGATCTAAATATGGAATTGAAGATAAGGATGGTTCGCCGTTATATATTCTCCGTCCTCTTGTATAGAGTGGAGTCTTGGACTCTTACAGAAAACACCCTTAAGAGACTTGAGGCTTTTGAGATGTGGGTATACCGACGTATGATACGGATAAGTTGGGTAGACCACGTTACAAACATAGAAGCAATGCGTAGAATGGGTAAAGATAAGGAAGTAATTAATACTATGAAAAAGAGGAAACTATCGTACTTTGGCCACGTAATGAGACATCCAGAAACATATAATACACTACATCTGATAATCCAAGGTAAAATCAATGGAAAACGAGGCCCAGGAAGAAGAAGTACGTCCTGGTTGAAGAACTTGAGACAGTGGTTTGGGAAGTCAACGACCGCGCTTTTCAGAGTGGTGGTTAATAAAATCAAAATAGCGAACATGACCGCCAACATTCGTTGAACGGATATGGCACTGCAAGAAGAAGAAAAGGAATATGCATGGCTGAACAACATAAACACATAAAATTAGTTAAAGAAACAAAAAAACATATCAAATAAAAATAAGTGAATCAGATAATGCATGTAAGGCCACCTGGTCTGTGATTTCCGAAGTCACAAATAAGCAAAACCTACCAATATACAAATATCTGAAGAAGAGGGCATTTTAGAAGATCCTGAAATAATCTCTAATAAATTTAACAGCTTTTTTTTATCGAAATACCACTGAAAATTGTCAGTTCAATACCATCAACTGATAAGAACTATACTGATGAGACTGTTTTAAATTGACCGTTTATGAATACCCATAGTAAGGGAATAATTCCCTTTACGGAAATTGAACTCTTGAACATAATAGAGAGCGAAATAAAACCTAAAATATCTAGTGGGTCAGACGAGGTACCAGCCCAAATGTTGTTAGTAAACCTCTCTCTTGAATTGGGTATTTTCTCTAAACTTTTAAAAACATGTAAATTTATTCCCGTTTACAAAAAAATGACTCTCCTGTTGAAGAATTATCGATCGATTGCACTGGTTTCTTGTTTCTCAAAGCTTTTTGAGTATTGTATGCAAGACCGCACACTTTATTCAGCAGGGCATTCGACTGTGTTGACCAAATAAAAAATATTATTGCAAAAATGCACATTTATGGTATTCGAGGTGTTGCTCTTGGCATCTCGACGAACACTCCCAGTTTGTCCAGATGTGCCACAAAACAACGATACCTTAATGAAAACAGACTCTAACCACTGTGAACTGAAGCTGGAGGTGCCGCAGGGTCCAATTGCGGGCCCTGTGTATACTGATGACAATACGTTTTCACTTGCGGATAAGAACTTAAAAAAATCTAGAAACAAGAGTCAATAACGCACTCATGGATATAAACAGTACATCAATAACCTCAAACTCTGTTTGAACGTCAGTAAAACAAATTATATTCTATTTTATAATCGACAAGCAGAAACTCCAAATATTAATGTAGATAGTAATCTTAAGAGATCTTCACATGTCAAATTTTTGGAAATAACACTGGATGAAAACTTAAATTGGAAATTACATTGCAATTACAATTTCGAAGTTAAATACTTATTGCTACTTATTAAGAAACCTGAAACAAGTCCTAAGTGTACAACAATTGATTTCATTCTATCACGCTCATGTTCAATACAGGATTCTAGATTTTATATAAAATACAGATATGAGGCTTTTCATCCCATGTTAATAAAATATTTATCAGGCAGAAGCGGCCGATCAGGTGCATAGCAGGTGTTACAAGTACGCACTCTTGTAAACCTTTCTTCAATAAATACAGAATTTTGCCCTTATATTGTGTGCTAATTTTTGAACTTGCCACTTTCGCATTTAAAAATAAGCATAAACTATGTAAAAATCAAGACATGCACCATTATAATACTCGAAATGGTATAATTTTTTTTTAACAAACATCAATAGACTCAACATTGAAAAAATCTACCTGTAAATTTGGGTCCAAAAATTTTTAATCATTTACCAAGACATCTGAAAGAACATAATTCATTATCAATTCTTCAACATAAAGTAAAAGACTATTTATTTCAGCATTGCTTCTGTTGTCTTTCGGAATTTGAAAGTCAATGGCATGTCCTAAGCGAGGTACAGCCCCCTCATTTACCTTATTATCTATCTATGTGACGTAACCCATATTATTATAAAGGTAAACTCGTTGGATAATAAAAATTTTATTTATTTATTTATTATAACCGTTTTTGACTGTGCCTAACGATCTATCAAACAATGAATGAAGTATGCGACACACGGATCAGTTATTGGAAATATTTTTTCACGTATGTGATGGCATTAAAAATAACCCGCAAATGATTACTAAAAAACATATTAAAGCGTTCCTAAAAATGTGTATGACTTAAAACTAGTGTTTTTATATCACGACCGAGGGAACTATTATTACTCTCGAACCTGTCCCTCGAGACAATCTTTGCGCATGGCTATAATAGCCCATTTCTACTTTCATTGTAATATACTACTTTTCAGTATTCAATTTGCGAAAGAGTGATGTTTCAAATCAGAATTATTCCATGTTTTTAAATTTTCTCTATGAACAATAGCTACAATATGTCAAATTCCTAAACATAATATGATCTACAATTTGATATTGAATATTAATTTTTAGTAAACATGTGAATTACACGACATAGATTTGTTGTAAATATGAGTATTTTGTAAGCTTTTAAATTTATATTCCAAATAATTTTATGTGCGTTTTATAGTGCAATTTCAACACTTTATTAATGGGCACATTATTTACAAAGCAGTTTAATACTTTTTGGCACTTATTATATTATTGGGTATGTTTTGCAATAACTGCCCAACTTCAATTGCTAGGAAAATATAGGCAAATGTTCAATTCATGTATGAATAGAGATAATTATTATTTGTTCAAATAATACATTATCACAGATTTGTGTTTTAATAAATTGGCTGATAAACGGAATAACAGTAATTAGACCCAAAATGTAGCACGTTCGAATTAAGGAAAACAGTAAGGAGAAAAAAATGGAGTTAATTCAAATGTAAAATAATTACCTACCGATTTTTTGCAAATTAAGTATAAAATAATAAACTAAATTAATTAAATTAAATTAAAATTAATTTAATTAATTAATTAAAAGTAATTAAATAAATCGCAGGAAAGATTTTTTGAAAATAGTTATATAGTCTCGAGACTCGTACACTGTACCTAGACACAGCTCTGCCCAATTTGAGAGGTCCTTTCTTCTACAATGCTACTAGAATATATGATAGTCTGCCCCCTAACATTAAATCTGGTTTTAGTGTACCTAAATTCAGAGACCAGATCAAAAACATGTTGCTTTATAATAGGAATAATTAATTATAGAAAGTTTCTAGACCACTTATAATAGATTGTGAAAATCTTTTGGGGTTAGGTCCAAGTGTATTAAAGAAAACTACTTTATTAATTTGCCGACGTTTCGATATTTTTTAATATCATCCTCAGGACACTGAAAGATATAAAATCATCTAATAGTACATATACAACCATTCAATATAACAAACAAACATAAATATATATTAAGAAAAATAAAAAAAATAACATATATTGAAATTTTAAAAATTATTACTTGTTTTAAGGTCACTATCTAAAAATAATCACAAAATATAGTTATTAAATTAATAAAATATATATTATAAAATTGTTTATATAAGTATATATAAAAAAAAATTAAAATTATATAAGCATACGAAATTATTCAACATAATAAACATTAAGATAATACATTAATATTTAGTTTTCCGTGTGTAGTATAAAAATAAATAAATAATGTACTGGAACATCACAGATACACAGGGTTTAATAAACATACATTAAAATTACTATCTTCTTGCGTGGATAGCAGTGACACGAGAGTTATTATTACTTTAAACCGTAAGTATAAAACAGGGAAGGTACGAAAAACATTGTATGATAAAGAAGAATAGTGATAAAAAACGCAAACAAATGCAGTACTTCAAAAACTGAAAAATGCATTTATGGCTATATCGTCCTAGACAATTATATATCACAGATTGTTTATTCTATTAATTAGAATAAAATAACAAGAGTTTAAATTCTCAATATATTTCCTCGAATTTACAGACTTTGATTTAAACTCTTGTTATTTTAATCTAATTAATAGAATAAACAATCTGTGATATATAATTGTCTAGGACGATATAGCCATAAATGCATTTTTCAGTTTTTGAAGTACTTTATTTGTTTCCGTTTTTTATCACTGTTCCTTTTTATCATACAATGTTTTTCGTACCTTCCCTGTTTTATACTTACGGTTTAAAGTAATAATAATTTTCGTGTCACTGCTATCCACGCAAGAAGTTAAATTATTTTTTTTATATATACCTATATAAACAATTTTATAATATATATTAAATTAACATTAAATGCTGATGAAATAACTGATCATAGACTAGTTTTTTGCGAGTTTCATATATCAATAAAAAAATCTCGGCAAAAGTTTTACACCTATAGAAATTTTAAAAACTTTAACATGCTATTATTTTTGGAAGATTTAGGCAGAATACCGTGGGATAATGTATTTTTAATAAATAATATAGATAGTAAGGTAGACTTTTTAACACAGTATTTAATTTTGGTATTTGAAGCTCATGCCCCACTTTGCACGGTGCGGATAAATAAGCCATATGCTCCCTGGTTAACTGATACCATAAAAATATTGGAGAAGGCAAGAGATCGGGCATTTCAAAAATATAATAAGGATAAAACTCCCGAAAATTGGGAAAGGTACAAAGATTTGCGCAATTACACACTAACGTCTATTAGAAGAGAGAAAAGTGCATATTTAAAATACAATGGTCAAAATGATGAGCGCATGTTATGGAAACAGCTTAAACAAGTGAATATTAAAACAAAGCGTTATTCAGATTTACCCCATAACTTACAAAATGTTAATAGTATAAACGAGCATTTCTTGACGGCATATGGTTTAACTGAAGCTGATGAACATACTTTCAATTTTTATTCGAATAATAAATTTAATGCTAATATCAATTTTAATTTATTGTTAGTAACTCCTGATGGAATTGAGAAGATTATATTGAATTTAAAAACTAATGCAAGCGGACATGATGGCACAACCAACCAAATGATTAAACTGTGCATTCCATTTATGACAAAGTATTTCACCCATGTTGTTAATTGTTGCTTAGAGTCGGGATACTTTCCTAAGAGTTGGAAATATGCAATGGTCTGTCCAATATCGAAAGTAACAAACCCAGCTAAATATGGTGACCTTAGACCCATCAGTTTACTACCCGTATTGAGCAAAATACTAGAGAAGGTTATCCATATGCAAATGACAAACTATTTCATACAATATGACTTATTTCCAGCAAGTCAGTCCGGTTACAGGAGTGGTCACAGCACAACTACAGCTACAGTCAATATTTCTGATGATATATTCAGGGGCTTGGATGATAAGCAGGCTACAGTTTTGGTCTTGTTAGATCTCTCTAAAGCGTTTGACTCGGTCGATCATAGTTTGCTTGTAGCAAAGCTTAACTATTACGGTTTCGATGATTTGACATTATCTTTTTTTCATACATACCTGGAGTCAAGGTACCAAAGTGTACGTACAAATGACACTACATCTGAACCGCAATTAGTAAAGTCAGGTGTCCCACAAGGGTCAATTTTGGGGCCATTACTGTTTTTAGTATACACGTTTGATATAGGCACTGGAATAGGAGTCTGCAGTTTGCAATCATAAGCCGATGATATGGCACTATTTCTAACATTTACTCCAGTTGACTTTGAACTATCTGCCAACATAATTAATAATGACTTGCAAAGTATATTTGTATACTGCAAAAATCATTGTTTAAAACTTAATACAAAAAAAACCGACATGATACTTTTCTGTCCTACATCAGAATATGAATTTATACAAAATAATATGAACATTGTGATAAACAACGAAAGATTATCATTTGCAGAAAATGTAAAATATTTAGGGATAATTTTTGATAAAAATTTAAGGTTTAAAGAACACGTTAAAGTATTACTTCAGAGAGTATACGTACGTTTAAAACTATTATACGCTAACAGGAACATATTCAATTACAAAGTAAGAAAAAAGTTGTGCGAATCCTTGGTATTGCCGATTCTTCATTACTGTCATATTCTGTATTATCCTTGCTTAGATGCCGCTACGAAGAAACGAATTCAAATTACGCAAAATACGTGTTGTCGTTTTGTCAATAACCTACGCAAATAAGACCATATTACTCAACATTTTCAGCAGCTAAAGTGGTTGAATATGGAAAATACTGTTAAATATTATGTAGTAACCTTTGTGCATCGTCTTCTCCTCACATGCACCCCGGTATATCTGAGAAATAAATTGATTGCAAGGAACCAAATTCACAGTCGCAACATAAGACATCATTACACATTAACCATGCCTCAACATTCTACTTCACTTTTCGAAAGATCTTTTTCTTATCATGCGATTCACCACTATAATTCAATTGATGTACAATTCAAGACATATAAAATGATTGCTTTTAAGAAAATTATTAAATCACGGCTTTTATTATCTCAATAATTTTACTTTCAATTGTTTAGTAGGTCGTGGGCCTAAAATTCCAGTTTATAAGTGAGAGTATTGTAACTTCTTTGTTTTTGTTATTATTATTGTTTGTTATTTTTTAAATTTTTTTTTATAATCTTAGAAAACATTTGTCTCTTTCTTCTAAGTACTGTTAAGGGTTAAGTGTAAGAGTAGCCTTATGCTAAACTTCGCCCATTTTTGTAAGATTTTTCTTATAGTTTTGTAAGATTTTTCTTATAATTAATAAAGACGTTTATTATTATTATTATATTTTATTTATTTAATAACTATATTTTGTGATTATTTTTAGATAGTGACCTTAAAACAAGTAATAATTTTTAAAATTTCAATATATGTTATTTTTCTTATTTTTCTTAATATATATTTATGTTTGTTTGTTATATTGAATGGTTGTATATGTACTATTAGATGATTTTATATCTTTCAGTGCCCTAAGGATGATATTAAAAAATATCGAAACGTCGGCAAATTAATAAAGTAGTTTTCTTTAATACACTTGGGCCTAACCCCAAAAGATTTTCACAATAATTAATTATGTATCTCATGTATAATTTTTATTATAATTAAATTCTCAACAATATGTTAAATCGGAATGAATATTAATAATATTTCTGTATCTATTTAAACACTGAATAAAGTCAATTTATTATTATCATGATTATTATTATTAATATTTAAAACAACACAATGACATATTTCTGCTTTTTCCAGTTTTACGCACAATAAAATAAATATGACCTTCTGTATATCAAGGAAAGTTGCAAAGTTTACTAGTACTAATTTTCAAACTAAAATATTTTCTCCATCTAATATTTATAGAAAACGAACTAATTTCTAAATCCATAAATTTTAGTTGATGTTAACTTTGTTGCATTCACATGCACTGACGATTTTCATTTGTGTTAAATGTTCTGTAAACAACTTGATGAAATATTCATACATTATTCTTGTAATCCTGAATAAATATTATCATAATTTTGGGAAACAAACAAAGACGTGCATGAATATATCATTCTGTATACATTCATTTTTAGGATAATCAATAGAAAATTTTGCGTGTTTTTATTATTAAATGCAAACTAAGGAAAATTTAAGAGGCTTGCACATTCACTTTATCTGTAGCGGTTATAACTCCTACAATTCAATGCAACTCTACTATAGTACATGGAAAGGTAGTTTAACACATGCCCAGATGACATAATTAAAAACCGCTGCCCAAGGAATCACTACTTCCACATCCAGATTTTGTATCCAAGTCCTATACACACTAATTCCCGATGTAATATTTTACTCCATTTAATAATAGAGTGGGGGTGGCAATGGGGGTGGTAGATGGGGTGGCTAATGTAAAAAAAAAATTAGAAGTCCTTTGTTCTCGTACACGCACTAAATTCCAATTTAATTTTTTACTTCTTTTATTTATAGGGTGGGGGTGGCAATGGGGGTGGTAGAGGTGGTAAGTATGCCAAAATAAATTTTAGAGGCCCTTGGTCTCTTATACACACTAAATCCCAATTTATATTTTTACTCCCTTTAATAATAGAGTGGGGGTGGCAATGGGGGTGGTAGAGGGAGTAGGTGACGCTAAAAAAATTTTTCAGACTTTTCGTTCTTGTATACACACTAAATCAGATTTTATTTTTTTTTACCCTCTTTCATAATAGTGTGGGAGTGGTATTGGGGGTGGTATTGGGGGTGATAGTGAGGGGGTAGATTGGCTGATGCCAAAAAAAAATTTGAGACCTTGACTTTTCGTACATGCGTTAAATTGCAATTTTATGGATTCTTACCTGCTTGCCTTGCTTGTTTACTCTTATTTATCCCATTCACCCTCGAACCCTTCAACGGAATTAGATCAAAATATAATCTTGTTCCAGATCTCGTTATAGTACATAAGTGTACCAAATTTCAATTCAATATCATAAATGGTTCCAGAGTAAACGTGCGCACAAAAAAAAAGTTACAGACAGACTGCCAGACAGACCGACAGACAGGAATTTTTTCGCTCAAATTTAAAATCTCGATGTTTCATAACATTTTGAGTCTATTTCAACAACAAAAAAAGTTTTTTGCATTACTATACTTCCACTGGGCGTGGAAGTAAAATGAGTATTCAACTAATGGGTTCAATTTAGATTCTGAATGCAATTGTCTAGAAAGATGAACTTCATTAATTAACTGAATATTTCGGGTAGGAAAAATATTTCGTCCAATACTGACTCTATAACAATTTTTTTTATTAAACGATTTATTCTTTGAATCACGGTTTTTTACCCATTTTGTTGAATATCTCCGGTCGTATTTGTTATATCGAGGAATATAAATATGGGCTTCTTCGAAATTAAATTTCTCATAAAAGTATAGATGTAGCTATTTCTGTTAAATTGTTTTATATGCTACTATACGCAGATGTTACCGTCATCTATGGGCAGTCTTTCTACGCCCAGACTGCTGCCCAGAAGGTACGGTATCATCTGAACCGACTACTAGACTATTACGAAGACTGGAAAATTACAATAAACGAGGACAAGACAGAGACAATAACTTTACAAATATACGCACAATAACAAATCTTAAAATTGATGACAAAGTGGTTGAGGAACGGAACTCGGCCAAATATCTAGGGGTCACCCTGGGTAAGAGGCTGAGTTTCGGGTCTCATATCACTATTAACAGGACATACGCTTCGCTCAGCTGCCTTTACACATTGGTAAATAGGCGAAGCAGACTGACGACTGACAATAAGATGACACTGTACAAAGCTATACTTCGACCAGCACTGACATATGCCTGCGTGTTTCAGAATTTTATTTCAGACACGCAGTGCTTAAAACTGCAACGAACACAGAACAAAATACTACGGCTACTGACAGACTCGAACAGATAAATTTCGATCACTGAATTGCTTTAGAGGGCCGGGGTCCCCATGATGAAAGATTTCATCATGGAGGAATCCTTCCGATGCAAAATTCAGCGCTCGAAACTAACTAGACATATAACCGACGTACGGATACATTATAGCCTTACTAACGTACATAGACTGATACCCAGAAACTCCCGCTCTTTCTGGAGAGGCGGTAACGACAGTACGTCGACGAAGAACATACTTTCCCTCTAAATACCTTTTCCTTCCCTTTCTTCCTTTTATTTATGCCAAGCATTTTTAACAAACCAGAGAAAATTTTAATCCAAACACTTTTTCATGTCATAAATCCTTCGTTTTTAATATAATAAGACAGATTAAAGCAGGTTTTAGCAGTTTTTCCTGCGTTTAAACACTAGAAAAACATAAAACACATATAAACAACTGGCCACTTTCAATTTACATAAAATTGTAAAATTAATAAAAAAAAAAATTGAATGTTCAAATGAAATTCAAATTAATATCACTCACTATAAATTTGTGCCGATAATATATGGTTTCCATCTGCCCCCCCGCCCCGTTTCTATATTTCTAATATACTACAACTCGTCGGGTTTTATAATGTAAAAATGAAATGAACAAAATACATATATATTATATTAAGGCCAAATGATTTGTGAATATTAAAAAAAATGTAAATAAATGATTTTAATGGTTAAAGTTAAATTGTTAAGTTTCAGAAAAGTAAAAATGAAACAAATAGAAGAGCTATTTTTCAAGATTTGTTATGTCTTAAATTATTGCAAGTCAATATTAATTATGTTTAGAAAAAATATGCGTCCTATTAAACCAAAATATCGTACCAAATTTGAAGTGGAAATATTTGTTTAAAAGCCTCATAACAAATGGGAAAACTGAAAATCAACTTTTAATTCTGCAGATGGATTTGACAGTAGACAACTTTTTCTCTTAGATTCTACCTATATTTTTGATTTGCATTTGAATTAAAAAGGAGATAGAAATAATTTTTTTCTTATTACCGAAAAATATTATGTGCATTATGCACGCCCGCTTACGAAGAGAGGTTTAATCTCTTAATAGAAAGAAACTATCCATAGGATAACAGCTCGCCAATTGTCTAAGGGATGGTGCCACCGAGTTTATTTGGGTAATTCTAGACTGTTATGGCTGAGACACCCTGTATAATGCAAAATATTTTCGGATTATGCAGAATTGAAAACCAAGAATACCCATAGAATACGTTTTCTGTGTTTCCAAATATGGCTGTAATCGACCAAATTCAGAACTTTGACGTACCTTGTATACATAGAGTAATAATTCTTATATTTGTTTTTAATATTCGAATACTTATATGAATATTATGGCTGCGTTTGCATGGCTCTCTATTTCTAACAAGATCAATGAAATAGAAAAACCGCACTTTCTATGTTTATCCACATTGGATGTTTGAAAACCAAACGAATGTAACATGTATCCAGGTTTATAAGCTAATAACATACTTCTGTCGGAGAACTCATATACATAGAGAAGCTACGGCAAGAGGAGCACTAACTACAATGTGATCAAAATACCCAGAAATACGCTAGAAGTAAAAATATGTGAGTGCTCTGCTGTAAGTACTAACCTAAATAATATAAAAAACAGCTTTGTTTATTGTTCCCCTACTGGTGATTTTCAACATATCTTAGCATTGCAAGGGGGCGAGCGTAGGTGCGTCTTTACTGTGTACATATTTCGGTATGCGATGTAAAGCAATGTCAGGCGCAGTTAGTAGTTGGATGGATGACCATTCCAACGGAAACCGCGTCCTCGCCTCACACATCTTCCAGCGGCTTGCATATCAGTGTATGCGCGGAAGCTATACAACCTTAGGCCAGGGTTGTATAGGAGATATACCATCCTTCGGAGGGGATGTAAAGCCGTCGGTCCCTTGTCTATTAAATGTTAGGCAAGTAAAAGATCCCTACTCTTCTTAAGGGAAGAGGTTCGGCAAAATTCCTGGTTGGGGGTAGCTCGTCTACAGGTGTCGGTGTTAGGCCTCAGTAGCGGAAATAGGCCGACGTTAAATAATTGTATTAAAAAAAAAAAAAAAATTAGCATTGATAAATAGTATTTTGTGCGTGATCGCGAAAAACTTTCCTAAAATTAATTTGTGTGGTGATCTTAATGTAAACTAGATGTCATTAAATGTCCATAGATCATTAATCAAGGATCTCTTTGATAGTTTTAATATAAAATCGTGCCTCCCTTTGGAGTGCACTTGTTTATTCAATAATAGTAATAGTGCAATTGACTATATACAACAGAAGAATATACAACAAGTTTAAATGTAGATATAATTCTCAGTCCATAAAATTCGGATGCGTGTTTTTAACCTTGGTTGTCAAATACTATTACAAAAACGTCAAGCAAATTGGAAATGAGATTTGTCATACAGACTTTAGCGAACTTTATCATTTAAGCGATTCTGAAGAAGCTTATAATTACTTCTGGAGTCTATTTTATTTTTGCTTTGATTTGAGTTACCCAAAAATCAAAATTATGTCGTGAGAAGAAAAAAAAACAAAAATGCTGAATCAATATTCTCGACGACATCGAACATCTGAAGAATCTGTTTTGACTATATAAAAACACCAATCAGAGGAAGCTCGAAACGCTTATTTTGGGGAAAAGAGAAATTTCAATTTAAAAATCATATATTTGAAAAAATGCTTTTATGACAATATTGTAAAAAATTTCAGCAAACATTAATAAAACTAGTCATAAGTTTGTAAATACTTACAAACTCTAGTTACTCGTGTTGACAAAAAAACATTCAGTTTAAAAACAATATATGTGATATCTTGGTTTTTATGATTATTTTTTTTAAAGTGTTCTTAATAACAGTATTTGCTTTGTGAAATTTCTATGAGAACGTTCAGTTCTTTCCAACTTTTGTAGAGGCAGGAGCGCACTTTTGTACGGAAAAAGTTATTTCATTTTTCATTAGTTCTCGCGTTTTTTTCTGCATAATGGCTACTTTAGCAGAGGAAGAGAGAGTTTCTCTTTTAATGATGCGAGGGTGGGGCGATAAAGAAAGGTCCTATGATGAAGTTGTGATTTTATTCAACGAAACTTTCCATGTAGATCAAGTGGGAATTTCGAAATCTGCTGTGTCCCGTACCATAAAACGATTCCTAGACACAAGGACAAATAAAAATCGCCCAAAATCTGGAAGACCAAAATCTGAAACATCGGAAGCTCGGCAAATGGAAGTGGCCCAAGTATTTATTGAAAATAGAAGGTTATCAATCAGAAAAACCAGTCAACAGCTTGATATGAGTGCATTTTCAGTTTATAAGAATTTGAAACTTTTAAAATTTCATCCTTACAAAATTCATCTTCAACAAGAGTTAAATGAAGATGATTTTGATCAGCGACTTGAATTTAGTGAATTAATGATGGAAAGAAGTAAACCCAAATTTTTTGTCATCTCTACTTGTCTTGTCAGATGAAGCAACTTTCGAACTCAGTGGGAAAAGTTAATCGCCATAATTTCAGATATTGGAGTGACGAAAACCCTCACTGGATGCTTGAAACAAACACGCAATATCCACAAAAATTAAATGTTTGGGCATGAGTTTCCAAGGATCGAATCGTAGGACAGTTTTTCATAGATGGAAATTTGAATGGAGAAAAATCCCTGGAATTGTTGACAAATCTAATAGTTCCCGCAATACAAGAGATTGCTGGTGATGAGTTTGATAATGTTTGGTTCCAGCAAGATGGGGCACCTCCACACTATCGGGATATTGTTAGGGACTATTTGAATGGTACTTTAGAAAATCGTTGGATAGGTCGAAGAGGAACTATTGAATGACCAGCAAGATCTCCCAACCTCGCGCTACTTGATTATTTTATTTGGGGCTACGTGAAGGGTAAGGTTTATTTCACTAAACCTCGTGATTTGGAAGAGCTGAGGCAACGCATAATAGACATTTTTGCAGAAATACCAGCACAAATGATAAGAAGTGCTATTGAAAATTTGTACGTTCGTCTCGGACAATGCCAAGGAATCAATGGGCACCATTTTGAACACCTGCCATAATCTTGAAATTAAAACCTGCTAGTGTAGCAGTTAAGCTGTTGGCCGAAATCCTCACCTTGCCTTAAATGGCTGAGTTACCTCCTTGCCTTCACTGACTGGGATTAAGAACTTGTCTGAAGTGGCTGAATTAAGAGGTAGAACCACTGTTAGCTTTTTTTAAATCGAGTTTTTATTGCCCTGTAAAAAATGTAAATTGAAAATTACTAGCTGCTAATAAATTTACAGAATGTTAATAGTTGTTGTAATTTCCACATGACCGTGTAAAATCACTGTTCTCAAAACAGCTCGGGAAATCATTCACTCTGAGTTCAGTAGTTTTACTTTTCGTATTTTTTTAAGTATGCGTTCAAAACTTTCATGCTTTCATGTTTCCACTCAATTTTGTGCGATTGCAGCGACACCTTGCGAGAATCGAAAAAAATGCCCGATATAAAATTCACGTATTTTTGGCCGTATAATCCGAATCCGCTTTTAAAAAAGGGATTTTCATTACAAATTTCAAAGTTGGCCCCCGTCCCACCCACTGGGTTAGGGGTGGGAGAATCGAATCCAATGTCGTTGGATAGATTTCATAAAGATAACAAATATGTGTTTTTCAGTTTTTGAATTGGATGTTTTTTATGGGCACAAGACGCTACTCCTAAAACAGTAATGTTTTCTTTTCATTTTTTGCGATTACAGCAACACCATGCAAGAATCGGTCTACTGCGTCACCACTGGGTGGTGGGTGGGGAGGTCATTTTGGTATCAGTAGATGTTTTTTGAAAAATTTTTGACACGTATTTTTTAATTTTTCGATTTGATGCAAACTGTTCGAGGTTTTCCACTGTTCCCATACTACTCTAACACCCGGTATATATATATTATTGCTCAGCCGCTTTGTTACCTATTCAGCCTATCAATTTCTATTGGTATATTTCCCATCAAATTAAAATTAGGGCACGTTACGCCATTGCACAAGAGAGTGGTGAAGTGGAACTGATAGAAAGCTATAGAGGTATAACACAAAACTTATACATATCAAAAATTTTCGAAAGAATTGTGCAGACACGAATTTATGAATATTTAACATCATTCAATATGTTAAGTGAAAGTCAAAATGGTTTCAGACCTAAATATTCAACTATAACAGCAGCATATGAATTCACACAAGTCATTTACGAATCATTAGATGCTAATAAATATGTCCTAAGCATACTATTTGATTTAACTAGAACTTTCGACTGTCTAAATTATAAGTTTTTTAATAAAAAAAAAATTCAATCACTAGATATTCGAGGAAATCTTAGTAAATGGATTGAACCTTTTATTATTGATAGAAAAATTGTTGTAAAATTTGTTAACAATTACTCACATGAAAGGAGCAGTCCCCTCTCCTCTGCTATTTATAACTTTTATTAATGATTTGGAAACTCATTTTAGAAAAATTAAATTGATTTTATATGCTGATGATATTACAAACAGTTGGTCTTGTGGCTTATTCATCAGAGGAATTAAATAATACCACAAACAACTTACTAGAATCATTCTCATCATGGTGTATACGAAATCAATTGATCCTAAATATAAATAAAACAACTTATATACAGTTTCATAAAAGGCGCATCCACCCGTTTTGAATCTAACAACTAATCAAGGTAAAATTTCACGATCGGCAATCATCAAATTTCTAGGTCTCACACTAGACGAAAATTTCACCTGGATAAATCATATAGCATTTGTATGCAAAAAACTCGTGTATCCTCACATGAGATATTTAATCGTTCTCTGGGGTGTAGGTGCAGGAACACAACATGTCTTTTTTTTTACAGAATTTATTCGCCGCATATCATCTTAACTTTATTTTCAATTTTTGCATTCGAGGCAGCCGTGTTTGTCTACCAAAACAGAAATAAATTTACGTTAAACTCAAATAAACACACGCATAAGACTCGTGAAGCCAATCAAATATTAATTAATAACTATAATAGCATTCTTTAGAAAAATCCGTATGTTTGTTGCGCCAGCATATTTATACACTTCTTATTGAAATAAAAAACCAACAAACCTTTTAAAAACTAATTAAGAGGATAAAGAATAAATAAATGTTTTTATTCCTAGCAAGAGGTTTTTAATAATGGAGATAACGATTAAGTTATAGACATAGTTTTACTCAATGTATATTTTAAAGTTTTAATAGTGCTGTATATTATTTGTTATTTTATTAACTCTTTTATTATTTATTTACGTGTGTTCTAAATCGACTTGTCACATCTATACAAGTGTGTAGCAAAAGTGAACAAAGAATTTATTATTATTATTACTTACTTCAATCAAAACATTTCACTTTCAGTTATCACTTCTCATTTGGCCTACTTTCTTCAAATAAATTATACCGGAATAATTTCAATGTTTAAAAATGTCAACTCCCTTGTTTCTCCCTTAAATCGATAATGATTAATCTTTGACACGGGAACTAAAACCTCGTCTCTGTTTTTGACATTTAAAAAGGGATTCTGAATAAAACATGAGAAAAATGCTTTGAGAAATTTCTATATATAAATCTTACGTGGTTGCGTGAGAAGTGTGGGAATAATACATATGTGTGGATTTATAAGATCAACAATTTCTTCATCCCTTCGGTATCATTTACATAAATCGAATACTATTTTTTGCATCACTGCCACTAGTTATTTCTTATCAACAAATCGTTCTTAGCAAAATTTATTTATTTATATTGATTTAATAATAATTTTAATCAAGAACGATACAGATATAATTATAATAAATTTGATTATCTGGAAAAAATAAATAAATATTGGCCAATTAAATTCCAAAATTTTTTAGACCGCACAAAACGCACTATTTTGACCAATTTTGCATGTGGGTATTTATCGATTATATTATGATTCGTAATGAAATTATGGAACAGTAATTAAGGACTTAATAGTCATGTATTAGTAAGCAATTATATCCTTAATTACGTGGTATAATCACTTCGATGTTTGGGTTGGATCCAATGATGTAACATACAATAGGGGATTAAATTTAGGGCCATTATTTTATGAACATTGCCATAGTAGTAACGATTATTTTGATAGTTTTTTATGTACTCGTCCAGTAAATCTTTATATCTTAATTACAAGAAAACTGAGAAGAAATAACATATATAACTTATACATTATATTAGGAAATTACTAACACTAAATATAAATCATGAGAAAAACTGAAAAAGCAATACGAAATACCATTGATACAAATTTGATTATGACCAAAGGTAGCTTAGTCAAAATACGTAGGTACAATTAAAACATTATTTGAAAATTGGTTAACTTTTAGCAACAAAATAACTTCATCCTAGCAACAGTGCTATAATATACAGTATGCCCTCCGATTGAGTTTACTATAGGTGGAATAGACAAAAAAAATTTCGAATATTTTTTTCATATCTAAAAAGAAATTTTAGGTGTACTTTTGTTTTATTATTTTTAATCACTTAGGCCATGGGAGCTAAGTAAAAGCTAATTTCTTGTCAGGCAAAGTATCTTTTCTGTAAAAGATACAGCAAAATGTCATTAAGAAAAGTTGTTCAGATTAAAAAGTTATAGCACCATGCAAAATTTCATAAAAATACGCCTACTTTGATGATTTTGATTTTTATAATATAATCAAGAAACCCGGTCGGGTTTCGCAGCTAATTTTCTCTCTCTCTGTCATGCGAAAGCGAAGGGTTCGTATACAGCAAGATGTTGCTTTCTGCGCCATCTAGATATTTGTTTTCTTTTATAAAAAAAAACATAATAATTTAACACTGGTAATTACATGCGAAATGAGTTGTTTGTCGTTTCATCTTTCAAATAAACACCTGTCTTTAACTTGTCAACTTATTACGGCATTGCTATTGATGTTTGAATTTTGAGACCTCTCATTCTGGTTATATTTGTATACTAGACGGAAGCACGACGTCGACGGATACGGAAGTCGCTTAATTTAATCCTGTGACAGTGACATTTATAGATAACGTGAATATAGACACAAACAAACGAGTATAAACACCCTAAAAATGTTTAAAGACATGGTGAAGTTAGGCGCGAGTGGCTTCTCTAATCTAAAAATTGAACATATAAGTAGAATTTTTTGCAAGCATACCCCCTCCCCGGTTGAAACTGGTCGAAGGTACATAACCTCAAGGAGGTTTAAAACAATTTTTAGAGAAAGATGGGCAGCGTCAGCATTTTCGACTATACCGACCACGGGGAATCGATTGCGATGGTTATCAAATCTATCCGATCACTCCCGAGGGCGTTATTCACCGTTTTATCAACGACTTGGGGAATTGAAAAACCGAACAAGTTTCAGGGGAATTCACACGTGTGGAAGCTAGGATTTTAAGCAAAAATCCGAACTTCGCACAAACACTTCCGAAGTTTCCCGAAGACATCCGAAGGAAGGTATAGTTATCGACTAATTCGACCACGAGGAATCGATTTCGACCATTGCCGAATCGATCCGACCAACGGTTCCGGGAAAAAGTGTGCTGTGGCCAAACTACAGGTCAGAAATAAGTAAAATGTTACTGGAGGACAACTAGGACCTCGATACACCTTTTGCGCCACTTTTGACCGACTGCCCAAATTTTGACCGGGATTCTTAGTGACTCTGAAAAAAGGAGTTAAAGGCAACGCGACCCCTCGTTTTCGAGTAACTTGAGATCATAGAATCGATTGCACCAGTTTCAGTTCGATACGACCAACCGTTCCGGAAAAAAGTGTGGTGTGACCAAACTAAAGATCAGAAATAAATAAAACGTTACTGGGGGATAACTAGGACGTCAGTACACCTTTTTTACCACTTTTGATCGACCGCCTAAATTTTGACCTGAATACTTAGTGACTCTGGGAAAAGGAGTTAAAGGCAATGCGATCTGGGAGGTCAAAAAGTGCTAAGATCGAAATCAGTAAGTTCCTAGACACTATCGAGAGCAGTAGTAAGACACTCAGAAAGACATGATTGACGGTCCAAACTTTGCAAATTGGAAGGGGATGTTCTTTCTTCTTATCTGATGCAACTAGTGAAGACGAAGAGTATTGTTTGAAGCAAATGGTTGAAGTACCCTATGAGATTATACTTTACTACTACTTGCAGTGCTTTTTTCTTTCGCCTGTTAGAAATAAATTAATAAGTATGTCTATATTCAAATGCCATGGTTCGTTTACATAATCTATATTAATAGCTAATTGTGAAAACACGTACTGTTTCATATCCAAAAAATAACAACTCTTCCAATGTATAAAACTACAAGCTAATTTTCTATGTGGTTTCCCCGCACCCCCTGATCGTCCATCATGTTTATCTTTTTGATTATATACTTCACGATGATTACCATAACCCTTGTTTAAACCAAACAAAAGACGATAACAAAAAGCGCTTTACCGTTATCGTAGTCCCCTGCATCTTCTGACCATCTTTACTTTCTGATAGAGATTAAAAATTCATGAAATAGTGAAAGCTCATTTTTATCCTTATTTATTTTATTTTAACAATATAACAAAAATCGCTTTACTGTTACCACAACAAATTACAGATTAGAAATTTATGAAATCATGTAGAGCTGATTTTTACCCTTATTCATTTTAACAGACTAAGTTTTTTTTTCTATTTTTCCTATTAATATACACTGATAGATGGTAAGGAATAAATTATTACCGATCAGAAACTTCTAGAATCTTGTAGAGCTTATTTTAATCCTGATTTATTGTGAAATATATTTTATTAATACATAATAATAGCCAAAAGCAAAATATTGCACGTTATAAGTTGTTGAAATCATGTACAGTTAATGTTTCAACATTGTTTTCATAACAATACAACTAAAAATCTGAAGCTGGACTTCACAGTTGGAATCTAACACTTGAATTTCTATTTTGTCTTTACTTCTAGTCGGGGTACCTTTTTGGCTGGCTGGGATACACATTGAATTATGCAAGAAAAGCAGCAGCACAAAATACATTCCATATCTAATAGAAACAATCAGCGCTACTCATTTTTTCACTGTACTGGATAAAAGCATTATTTTTATTTGTAATAAATTCTATTTATACACTTTTAATTGACCCACATTTATGAATATGGGTCATATGCGTATACTGCGTGTAACAGGATCATGGTATACCTCCCTTTTCTCCTTTAGTTTTGAAGATAATTGATTGGAATTTAGGATATACTACACACATAATAAACGGCACTTTCTGACATAAATTGATTTTTTCCACTTCCGGTTTCGCCGGAAGTGACAATAACTTTCGATTTTTAAATGGAACACCCTGTATATTATTGCATTTTTTAATTCTGCATAATTTTCTAAATCCAACGATGCCAAATAAGTGACATTTCAAACATCATTTTTTTTATAATATAATTTTTAGTTTTTCATTTAAGTGTGCCATGACGGTTCCAATTTATCCTAAATGACTCGTGTAATGTTATAAAAATCGAAATTGACGGTTGCATATACAATATTTTTTAAATGACCCCAAATAAATAAATCAAGGGGCGTTAAATTAGGTGACCTTGGAGGCCACCTCACAGGATCATTCATCGAAATTACGTTTTCTCCGAATCTCCGTTGATGGTAATCAATTACTATCCTTGAATTATGGGGAGGAGCGCCATCTTGTTGGAAATACATTCCCTGTCCTAAATCTAAAGGTAACTCATCTAAAATGTCCTCAATCTCATTTTCCAGGAATATCAAGTATCTGGCACCAGTAAGAGGTCCTTCAAATATTATTGGAACAATGATTCTACTACCGATTATTCCAAGCCAAACATTGAAACCGAACCACACTTGAAAGTTACCCTCCCATAATAAATTAAAATTTTCTTGTGATCAATATTTTGTATTTTGTCGGTTAAATAATCAAAAATTTGTAAACCTACACTCGTCCGAAAATAAAATCAGTCCCAAAAAATCATTGTTTGGTTGCACGTTATTATACAAAATCCAATTGCAATATTCCATCCTACGTTCGTAATCACTTTCGTACAAATACTGGTGCAATTGGTATTTAAAAGATTTATAGTGGTATTTGTGCAAAATTAGGCTTACTGTTTGGTGACTGATGTCCAATTCAAACCCAACTTGCCTTAAAGAAACAGTCTTATCAACTTCTATTCGAGCCAAAAACATTAATTTCCGTTCCTTCGTCAATAGTGAAGTTTTCTTCGGGATCATTGTTGGGCTCTCTTCGGAATTAACTTTCAACACGTTTAAAATAATTTTTCGCTGGACATTGTCTATCAGTATATTGTTGGGCATAAAGGTCGGCAGCCGCAACTGCATTTCTTTTACATTCCCTATAAATAATTAACATGTCCACTTTTTCATCTCTTGTCTAAATTTGCGGCATTTTGAACGCAATCAACAAGAATTTTAAACGATTTTTAAAGACACAATAAAAAACGTTAAACCAACAAATGTTTGACAAGCTAAATATTTGATTGTTTTCAAAGCCACCTTAGTTACTTCTTAACATTTAATTAGAACAAAATTGTATTTTCTTATTTTCTTTTAGCTGTAATTTTGTTTGTATTTATCACACATTTTAATACGACATATGAATAATTTCCTTATTAATAGTACTAATAAATGGTATCACGAAACCGATATGGTTCTATTTGAAAAAAATTGAGTTTTGTGCCAAAAACAATTTTTGTGAATTTTATTTGATCATAAATCACGTAATTTAGTGTTTTTAACGGGATTTCGATTTTTGTAGCATTGAACGGGTCATTTAGAATAAATCGGAACCGTCATGGCACACTTAAATGGAAAACAAAAAATTACATTTTGAAACAAATGGTGTTTGAAATGTCACTTATTTGGCATCGTTGGATTCAGAAAACTATGCAGAATTCAAAAATGCAATAATATACAGGGTGTTATATTTAAAAATCGAAATTTAGGGTCACTTCAGACGAAACCGGAAGTGAAAAGAAAATCAATTGTTTGCCAAAAAGTGCCGCTTATTATGTACGTAGTATATCCTAAATTTCAACCAATTATCTTCAAGACTAAAGGAGAAAGAGGGGGTATACCATGATCCTGTTGCACCCGGTATTTATATTTCTTGCAACACGTGTATTGATAAGGATTCATTGTAGATCTGATGCACGGGCTGAAGGTGTCGGATTTCAGGCCGACGACGATATGGGTCGGAGCAGGTTCAAAATTCCTAGCAACGAATAGATACGTTTTCTTTTCACAGGCACAAAAAATTTGTTATGCCTGTGAAGAGGGCATAAATGTAGCGGCCCTGCTGAAAAAATCTAGTTGGCATTTGCAACTGAAACACTGTCGAGTCGAAACACTGCCGACAAAGCAGTGCGGCAGTTCCGAAAAAAAACGCCAAATAAGAGTAATTTAATGTTCATTTCGTTGACATCTAATCTTCGATGTGGACGGAACATATCGAAAGTACCAGGCATTATTGCGCTACACTGTACATGTATTACACTATATATGTATTCTCGTATGTAAAGGAAATTCTTTGGAATTACGAAAATAATAAAAGAGGGGGTAAGGTAAAAATATACCTACTACGACAGGCCAGTATTCCACTATTTCCTATGAAAGGAAATCGATTCATTGTCACCAGTCAAGGTGCACAATGTGCGACGTGCGTTTCCAAATCAATTGAAAATAATGTCCTATAACTTGCGACATATTACGTCTTCAATCGGAAAACGCAAAATAAGATCTGATTGCAATAAACCCCTAGCAGGCACATTTCCAGTGCAGTATTGCTGTGCATCTCCAGCCGCAGACTAGTTTCGAACTTGTTAGCTCTCATCAGTGCGGCATAGGCAAATGCAGAACATCACTTCACTGGCCTTCTATAGTCATCAAATTACAAACACGAAGTGTCAGCAACTTGCGAACAGCTCCATCTGGTGACGACTTATTGCAATCAAGTTGGCGACAAACTCGGACTAAGTATATATTTAACAAAATATATAAGCTAACACAAAGTGGATAAATTATTACAAAAATAATAAAAGTGTAGTAAGATAAAAATAAACCTACTACGACAATCCAGTATTCCACTATTTCCTGTGAAAGGAAATCGATTCATTGCCACCAATCAAGGTGCACAAGGTGCTGGCGATGCACAGCAACACTGCACTGGAAATCTGCCTGCTGGGGGCTTATTGCAATCAGATTTTTTTTGCGTTTTCCGATTGAAGACGTAATATGTGGCAAGTTATAGGACATTATTTGCAATTGATTTGGAAACGCAATACTGGAATACTGGACTGTCATAGTAGATTTATTTTTACCTACACTTTTATTATTTTTGTAATGATTTATCCACTTTGTGTTGGCTTATATATTTTGTTCCTTGGAATTGTTTGTACGTGGAAAAAATGAGTAGCGCTAATTTTTTGAATTACATATGGAATGTGCATTGTGCTGCTGCTTTTCTTGCATAATTCAATGGGTATCCCAGCCAACGAAAAAGGTACACCTGCAACGGTAGTACTACTAGAAATAAAGACAAAATAGAAATTCAAGTAAAATAATAATTATTTACGTGCGTTTGGAAAATAAAGCTTTTCACCAACAAGTCCGGTGTTAGATTCCAACTATGAAATCCATCTTCAGATTTTTTGTTGTATTGTTATGAAATCAATGTATAAACATTAACTGTACGTGATTTCGACAATTTATAACCTGCAATATTTTGCATTTTGCTATCATTATGCATTAATAAAATGTATTTCACAATAAATACCATTTAACATAAGCTCTACACGATTTTAGAAATTTCTGATCGGTAATATTTTATTCCTTACCATCTATCAGTGAATATTAATAGAAAAAATGAAAATAATCTTAGTCTGTTAAAATGAATAAGGGTAAAAATCAGCTCAACATGATTTCATAAATTTCTAATCTGTATTTTATTGTGGTAACAATAAAGCGATTTTTGTTAAATGTTAGTCTGTTAAAATAAAATAAATTAGGATAAAAATGAACTTTCATGATTTCATGAATTTTTAAACTGTATCAGAAAGTAAAGGTAGTCAGAAGGTGCAGTGGACTACGATAATGTTAAAGCGCTTTTTCTTATTGTCTTTCAGTTTGCTTTAAGCAAAGGTTATGTAGCTCATCATGAAGTATATAGTCAAAAAAATAAACATGGATGGATTGCATCGCTGACAATCCAGCCACATAGAAAATTACCTTGTAGTATTATACATAGGAAGTGTCGTGAGGAGGGGGGGTGTGAGGGCGTGATTGCATTTAACGAAAAAAAACATATACCGGTTTACTAAAATGTTTACTCCATTATTTATTCGAAAGGAAATTATTTAATTATTTTCGTATATTTCTATCCTCTTATGACATATTTCCGAAGTAATCTCATTACTTTACATAAATACGATTTAGATTTACTTTTGCGGTGTTTTTTTTAAAAGACGGTCAACGACAATTTCCTGGATGGTGCAGCATATGTTTATAATAATTTTTGAAAATTTATCTTTTAAAACTTTCACTGCATATTCATCAATTCATCCATAAAAAACAAATGTGTTTATGTGTTTATTTGTCATATCAGTAATATATGTCACATGAGCATCATAATTAACTAAAAATTATGCTTACAGCAAAGCAAAACATATTCATAGTTCAGTGCTGCGGATTGGGAGATACATATTCCTATAAGGCTGTCGTAGAAAAATTCAATAAACATTGGCCAGATATATTAGTAAAAGCTAAGGATGTTAAAAAAATAGTCGGCTAATATAAAAGAACGAGTAATGTATTCAATATAAAGAAAAAGAAGAAGTTTAATGAAGATAATGCTGGCACTTTCATTGCGATGGATTCGTTGAGTGAGTTCCCAAAATTATCTCTTAGAAGAAAAGAGCAGCCCAAGCTGGACTGGAATGTTACACAAAAGATATTCAAGGTCAACAAAATTCATCCATATACACAAAATTTTTTACACAATCGTGAAGAAAATGACAAGGCTAAAAGATTTAATTTCCGTTTTTAATAATAATAATAACAATAATAAGCCTCTATTTTCCAATAAGCACAGATAAATTATTACAATCATCATACATATTACAAAATTTAAGATGACCTAATGGAAAAATATCGAAGATCAGATGGTACTCTTTTTTATCTTAAGCATATAGCATACTATAACAACAACTATATCATTTATAGCCCACAAGAATAGTACAACTTATAAACAAATAAACAATGATACATACAAACATATCCTACAACTCAATAACAATGAAATGCAATAACGACGCAGGAAAATGAGAATAGAGAATGTGCTATTTTCCCCCCTTTTTCGCTTTCATGGATGAGCGAGAATATTTTAAGTGATAGATACTTTCACGAAAATATATTTTTTTCTGACGAGGCAACGTTTTCCACTAATGGTACAATAAGTTCACAGAATTGTATATATTGGTTCTCGGAAAATCCAAATTTTCGTATACAAAGTAGACTGCAATATTCCCAGAAAGTGAATGTTTAGTGTGAGATTTCATACTTTGGAATAATTGGTCCATATTTCTTTGACAGGAATGTAATCAAAATTCTTGCCTAGAAATGTAAACACATTATTTTGTAATCAACTCGACAATATACCCATATCCCAAAGAATTAAAATGTTCCTACAGCAGAACGGCTATCCTGCACATTTTGCAATTATTATCAGAGAATGGTTGGACCGTCATTTTAGATGCGGGCTGATTTGTTGGCTACCTAGAAGTCCGGATAATGGAATTATACGTACGTGGATTTTTAAAACAAAAAATTTATACTTTTAATTTTGACAATAATTTAGAATTATTAAAAACCAAAATTAAAGAAGCAGTTGATGGTACACCTCTCCAAGAAATCCAAAACAGTTATAGAAGATTAAGGGATAGACTAGAGAAATTTGAATAATCACGCGACATATTTATGTTTACTTCTAGATACCTACTCATTTTTTAAATTGTCATTTGTTAATTGTCATTTGTATTCATTGGTTACTTAACCCAAAAAGTAATTTTGCTTCACAATATAAATTAATAACTAAATATTTTTTCCCCAGGTACTCGGTAGACCAAATACTTTAGTAAACCAATTCAATCAATTCCTTCTTAAAAAAAAAAACGAAATAATAACGTAACCTAAACCAGCAACTCTTTAAGAAAACATAAAATATCCAAAACGAATTCTAACGAAAACTAAGTCTATGGGTTGACCTGCGGTCCTTGTCCCAAGGTATATATTGGACAAACTCGTAAAAATTATGAAATATGAATATTAGAGCACAAGAGAAGTTGCACCAATAAAAAATAGACTCTACATACGCAAACTGTCTAATAGAGGATAATCACGCATTCAATGAAGAAATTCTACATACAAAAAGAGAAGAATTGAAACTCAATTTATTAAAATCTCTGGAAACAAATAAACTTAAAAAATCAGTATATAAAATTTATATTCTCTTAACTACCCACTTCTAACAAAAAAATGCATACATTGTAAAATCCCTCAGTAATTAAAATATTACGTTAAATTATATTATATAAACTATGATTTATACATCATAAAATCCCTTTGTGAACCAAGTATCTTAATACTCTTAAATTTTATTATATAAGCCTGATTTTGTATATTGTAAAATTAGTATAGCATTACTTATCGACTGAAGAAGCCACACTATGTAATGAAACAATTGTTATGTTAACAAAGGAATAAAGTGAAAATCAAAGAACTAGTGAAGTTTCCTATTATTCTCTCATTACGGATTTTCATCAAGAAAAGGCCCGATCTATTCATAATTTCTCATTCCCTCTTTGCCTCTTTTAATGTGTTTTTCATTAGTAATAGGATTTCATAAATATCAATGATCCCGCAGGGCATACAGGATAGATTTGAATTATTTTACATATTACCTGAAATTTAGTTCCATGAATAATGATTTATCTGCGTAACATATTGTACAAAGTGATTGATGTATAATAACAGTGTTTGCATAATGAGCGTCAGCGGTCAGCGATAGCTTGGCTTTACCAAATTTATTTGTATTGTAAAATTTCTTTCAATTCCAGATCTGACAAATTTGCAACAATGAATTTTCCATTAACTCATTAGTGCCCAAATTATTCTGCGATTTATATTGAGTTTTTGTGCTGGAGCAACCTAATAATATGCACGTAATGACCTTTCTCTTATTTCTTCCCAAAATGTTGTAACGAAGTGTTCTTCGTTACCGAAATGTGCATAAGATATCATTATTTTCTTGAGAGTCTTTTATAAGAATTGTTCTGTTATATTTATTTTTATAGATATACTATACTGCCGTAGGTGAATTAGCTTAAAAAGTTAATAAAAGTATTAATTTCTAGAAGCACTGCGTAGACATACCAGCTTGTAAAGTACAGGTGTACTCGGGTGAGGAAGCGACGAGAAGAGTTCCTATATTCAGGCAAGCCAAACTACGCGCGAGTCATTCGTTCCCAGCGACCGAACACGTTAGATGTGCAGAGCTCTCCGTCCTGTGCTATCTGAGTAAGAAATATTTGTTAAGTCGATTTGATGTTACCCGTGCGACGTCATTTTATCAGTACACGGGAATAATTGAAATATTCCACAGTCAACAGACAAATGATAGTGGCCAACCACTGTCATTTGTCTGTTCCACGACCTATGGCATACTGATGAGAACTAATAAGTTCGGAACCGGTCTATGTCTGGTCGGGGAATTGACAAATGACATTGGCTACCAATCTTTCATGATTTGTAAGGTATAATTCAATGCAGGTCGGGGTATTTGCCCGCTGAGTAGTTGTTTCCTGCAAATCATGTATAATAACAGTATATAGGTTAAGTCCACCAAGGGCTGAAGTTCACCGCTCTCGGTACTTGCAAAATGGCAAGTCGCTATATACCACGGAGACATCTATGATGTCTGGTGTATAGTAGCATTAGACTACATGAGAGGATTAACTTACCTCTCACCACTATACCATATATATATGTTATATTAGAAATATACTATGATATATAATATCACTGAGACAGGCTTAACCTTCTCAAACATATCATGTTACAGATTGCGTAACAGCTCTTCTCTAATAACCGCTCACGTTGGCTGAGCTTAATGTTTCTTTCTTGGTAATCTCTTATCATGCTGAATTGCCAATTCAATACTCTTTGTTCTCTAATGTTATAAATATAACCAACAGACACCTGTACCTTCAGTCTTATACTCACATTTGGTCGAATACATTCTAAATTTATTATTGTTCATTATTATACAAAGAGTCAAGCTTGACTCCAATAAGTGAATAAAGTTTTTAAAAAGCTATTTCAAGAATCCACTATCTAACATTGGCGCAGTCGTGGCGGATCTGAAGAACACGCACAGTTCGGGAGCCTAACCAGTGGAAAACATATCGGAAGGAACAAGGAGTTCATCTGGAAAAGGTGCCTAACCTGAAGCAAAGAGCCCCTGGAAAAAGGAGAAATTCCTTAGCTGTCGTGGTGGATCCCAATCCTTTACTCAGAAGAATCTACGTTCACAAAGAAACAATAATAATAATTCAACAAGCAACAAAGCAACATATCAATCAATCAACAAATTAGCAAGTAAGAATTCATCCCAGTCGAGAAGTTGGTGTCTTCGGCAGTGTAGGAGACCTCTGTGGAAGGAATACCTGGTAACGCCCCTGGCAGAGAAGACCGCATTGTAACAAAGTTCACGGAGCAGCATTCAACTTCAATCCAGACGTGTGGAATGGAAATTTTAATGTAAGTAGATTTTAAGAATCATCTCGATTATTTTGCATATTTTTCTTATAAAAAAACAATTCAATTTAACGAACAGCAGTTCTAATATTCAAATAATAATTTCATTCAGAAGTAATATAATATTTTATTTAAAATTTATGTGACCTACATAAATAACTATACCGTTCCAATCTTAACATTATTTTTATCGTAATATCATATACTCTTTAAGTACGAACTTATCTACATTTCCTACATAAATAATTATAATCACATACCATTTTTATCTTAACATTATTTTTATCATAATATCATATATCATATAAAGGTTAAGTTTACGTCTTACTTGACTGTGAAATAAAATAAAACCCACATGTTCTATACTGTTTAAATGCACATTAGTATATAAAATTTCAGTGACATTATTCCCAACTAAAAACACTTTTTAAATTAATCCAATTATCCTTGTAATTAAATTTTGAAATATTATAAAATAAACAGCACATTCTTTTACATATAATATAAAATTACCAATTATCAGTAGCGTACTAGCTCAAATTGAAAAAAGTGTTTTAAGTTATTTAATTATCTAAATAATATAAACAAAATGGCTACCACCACAAACGTAAGCAATTCCAATGCAAACAATTCAATCACGGCGAACGAAACTATAAATATTGAACCTTACAGGTTAAGTGAGATTTTTTCGATAGTCCCGGAATTCGATGGAAATCCGATATTTTTACAAACCTTTATTAGTGCGTGTATTTACGCGAACGGAATGTCTATAGAAGACCAACGTGTTCTACTTGCTCTGCACATTAAAAATAAACTTCGGGGAAAAGCCGCCGAGTTAGTAAACTCCAGGAACCCTGACACCTGGGCAGAAATTAAAAGCCTACTCGAGGCCCACTTCGGTGACTCCCGCGACTTGACAGCCCTTATACAGGACTTACAACGCATTCACCAACTACCCAACGAAACCGCACTAATATTCGTATCAAGACTACAAACGCACAACGCGAAAATGCACGCAGCAGTACAAAAGCAGACTCTAACTTTAGAGGAAAAAACTGCTCAATGTAACCTCATCGAAAACATGACATTGACCACCTTACTGACTGGATTAGAACCCAAGTTAGGGCAAATTATCAGGGCTGGCAATCCTAGTGATATGCTAGATGCAATAAATCGCATCAAACGTGAGTTGCAATTGTCGTACTTCGAATCGCAAAAATTCTCCAATAAAATTCAAAATAGAAGTCCCGTTCAAAATCAGCAAAGACGCCCAAATCTCCCACCATTTTGCACATTCTGCAAAAGGAATGGGCACAGCTTTAACGAATGCCGCACGAGGTAAAACCACCAATTTTCACAACCCAATTTCACACCAAACGCCTATTCCAATCAGGCACAAGCTCCTAGACAGCACTTCCAGAGTGTACCTAATCAAGCAAACTTTAGACCACAGAATTCCCAAAATTTTTCTAATCAACAACGCAATTATCCACAACAAAACTCAGCTATCAGGCCAAATCCTAACTTCCACCAGCAGAGACCTTCTGCCATACAACCGAACCCGAATTTCAATAGATTTAACCAACAAAAAACCCATCACCTAAACCAAGAAACTTATGATAATTATTCAAATTACCCAAACCAATACGAAGATTACTCTGCAAATCAATCCGTAAATTATTCTACCAATTATTCTCCTGATTATCAATCTCAAAATAATGATGACTACGATTTTCCAAACGGACAATGTGGGCATTATACTGCTAATTCCCAATCCCAGGAACATGAGAATTATACTGTTAATTCTCAGCAATACGAGGATTATACTGCTAATCCTCCGGATTTTTACACAGGCCCGGAGTATTCCACGAATACTCCAATACAACAAACAGACCAAATTTCTCGTCAAGTCCAAGCGATAAACCTCCAGGAGAGTTTCGATCCAAACCTGAACTTCCCGGAAAACCAATTCATGTAAAAACACCCCGCTACAAACTAAATATCGTAAATTCCAAAAATTTATTTTACATAGAAGACATCACTAAACGTTTCAAAATTCTTGTCGACTCAGGTGCAGGTATTTCTGTATTTAAAACCAAAACAGCGGAAAGGTACAAACAAAGATATCCTGAAAACGTAATTATACAGGGTATAACAGATGAAAAAATTAATATCACCGAATCTGTTCTAATACCATTCAATTCAAATGACCCATACAAGGTTTATGTTCACGACCTAGATATAGAATTCGATGGACTATTAGGTGCAGACTTTCTAAAATATTATAAGTGTCATGTGGATTTTGAAAATAATCTACTTATTACCAATTTTAAAACCGTACCACTATTTGAGGTGACTGAGGTAACATCAATCAGGAACCACAATAATTCTAACGAAAACAATAATCCAGGTATTAGAATTTCAAACCCAAATTTAAATGTTAAAAACCAAAATGTAATTTCTATCGAACCACGCACAGAAAAGATTTTTAAACTTAAATGCAATTTACAAAATACCGAAGCTATACTAATAGTCCAGGAAAATGAAAAGGTACGTTTACCGAATGCCATTGTCAAAATAGACAACAATGGTGAATTTTTGACAACGATAATAAACGCAAACGCGATTCCAAAAACAATACATTTCTCGGATCTTAAACTTGAACCAGTTCAAAAATTTAGATCAATATTTAACGTAAATCTTCAAAATCCGGATTCCCAATACATAGACCGAAACTACGAAATAAAAAATCAATTACGCTTAGATCACTTGAACGACGAGGAGAGTGAATTAATTACTCAACTCTGTTTAGACTTTTCAGACATATTTTATCTAGAAGGTGACAACTTGACATTTACCAACGAAATCAAGCATTCAATAGACACTAACGATTCTAAACCAATTTTCACTAAATCTTATCGTTACCCCCAAATTCACAAACAAGAAGTAAAATCCCAAGTTTCAAAAATGCTCGACCAAGGCATTATCCAGCCTTCAATTTCTCCCTGGTCCTCCCCAGTTTGGGTAGTCCCCAAAAAACTAGACGCTTCTGGTAAACAGAAATGGCGCGTCGTAGTTGATTACCGAAAATTAAACGAAGTAACGATAGGTGATAAATATCCTCTACCTAACATTTCCGACCTTTTAGATCAATTAGGCAAATGCCAATATTTCACGACTTTAGACTTGGCCTCTGGCTTCCATCAAATTGAAATCGATCCCAAAGACATTCAAAAAACCGCTTTCACAGTCGAAAATGGTCATTTTGAATTCGTACGAATGCCTTTTGGACTCAAAAATGCTCCATCAACATTTCAAAGGGTGATGGACAACATTTTACTAGGAATCCAAAACGAAAGGTGTCTCGTCTATATGGACGATATCATTATCTACTCCCCTACTATCCATGAACATATTTCTCGATTAACAGAAGTCTTCAAACGTTTACAAAAAGCCAACCTCAAAATTCAGCCAGACAAATGCGAATTCCTTCGCAAAGAAGTCGCCTATTTAGGACATCTTATTACAAAGGATGGTGTAAAACCGAACCCTGCCAAAGTCGAAGCAATTCTAAATTTTCCTCAACCCAAAAATCAGAAAGAAATTAAATCTTTTCTAGGTTTAGCAGGCTATTATAGACGTTTCATTCCTAATTTTTCCAAAATTTCAAAACCCTTGACTAAACTGCTACAAAAAGATACACCTTTCAATTTCGACAATGACTGTACAAATTCATTCGAAACCCTAAAACAAACTTTGACAACTACCCCGATATTGATCTACCCCAACTTTGATGAACCTTTTGTCCTAACTACAGACGCTAGTGCATTTGCAATAGGTTCTGTACTTTCACAAGGAAGTATAGGAAAAGATTTGCCAATCGCATACGCATCTCGAACTTTATGCGGCGCGGAAACCAAGAATTCAACCATTGAGCGTGAACTTTTATCTTTGGTCTGGAGTGTAAAGCATTTTAGGCCATATCTATTCGGAAGGAAGTTCAAACTCGTCACCGACCACCGACCACTCACTTGGCTATTTTCCATAAAAGACCCAGGTAGTAGACTAGCGCGTTGGCGCTTAAAACTCGAAGAATACGATTACGAAATAATATACAAACCCGGAAAAATCAATAAATAAATAAATTGTCCAGAATAAAAATTAATCACTTTTCAGAATGTTCCAAATTTTATTCAAAAATTCTAGCCGCAAACGAAGACTCAGACGAAGATGAAATTTCAGACAACGATGACGAAATTACCGACGAACAAATCGCCCGAGAATTTGACACATTTTCCCGACTTTACAAAACCAAATCTCTAATAGACTATTCCAAAATTCAAATCACAAATAAACAACTATTAGATCGAGAAAATAAAAATATCATAACGTTTTTCCAACAAAACAACTTGACAGACCTTCACCATCAAATTATCGAGGATATTTTCGAAGAAAACCCCGAATTCTATAACAATACAATTAATATCGTTTCCAGCAAATCGACCCGACAAAGAAACTACTACATTATCGCTCTACCTTTCGACCCAGAGTCTGTGGTAGAACATCTATTTTTAACACTTTACAAACATCGAAACAAATTAGACCTTTCCAAAACTTACCATGTTGAAAACAATCTAGACTTTCCAATTCTCGAAATCCTATCATTTATTTTTGCAGAAAAAGATTTAAAACTAATCATTTGTCAAAATTTATTACGAACTCCCGATGAAGACCAACGTCCGATCATTCTCGACCAGCATCACACCGGAAAAAATAATTTACATCGTGGAATAAACGAAACAATACGTAGAATCAAAAATAAATATAATTGGCAAGGTTTAACAAAAGATGTCGAAAATTTTATAAAAAACTGCGAAACATGTCAAAGAACAAAAGTCTGTCGTAAGAACCTCAACAATCCCTTAGTAATTACCGAAACCCCTAAAACTCCATTTGAGAGAGTTAATATCGATCTATTCGAATTTCCCACGAGAAACTATGCACTAACCATCCGCGACGAGTTAACGAAATTTACTCAAGCTTATGCTGTCCCAGACAAAAGTGCAAAATCAGTTGTAAACACCCTGTTGCTATATTTCCAACACTATGGCACCCCATTAAGAATTCATTGTGATTACGGCGGTGAATTCGATAATAATGTATTAAAAGATCTTTGTACTCTCTACGACATAAAATTAACATACTCCAGCGTAGGACACCCTCAATCCAATGGATCTATCGAACGATTCCATGCCACCCTAGCGGAAATGATCAGAATACATAAAACAGAGAATCCGAACGAACATCCTTTCACAATATTACCATACGCGGTAATATGTTATAACAACTCGGTAAACAAAACTCATGGCTTTACGCCATACGAGCTTATTTTCGGACATACAGCTAACCGACCACCCGAAACTCTTTATAACCAGAAAGACCTGATTACCAAATACGTTAGAGACCTTAACAACCGGATATCCCACTATTACAAAATTGCGCGAAGTCGAACAGAAGCACAAAAACAAAAAGCCAAAGTTCGATTCGACAAAAACATTCCCGAAAATCGACACACATATAATATTGGCGACAAAGTGTACGTCAAAGAATCACAAATAAAAAACAAATTACAGAACAAATTTAACGGCCCCTTCGAAATTTTAGAAACTTCTCAAAATTCTGCAACATTATTAAATCCGGAAACAAACCAAACGACTAAAGTAAACTTTGACCGAATGAAACCTTATACTGAAAATTAAATTTATTTTCAGGTTTTTCCTGCTGTTCGGATCAGCACTTGCTCAATTTAAAATAACACCAATTAACAATACAATTGGAGTATACTATCACCGAGACACAGACATTGTGATTTCTCACAAGAAATGGACTTTACTGGTACACAAAAACATATCTACCTTTAAGACAGCTTTCGACAAAAACGACAAGATCTTACAGACACTATACAACACACTCGACCCAACGTATCATTACATGAACGTCTTTTTAGGAGATGTAAAAACTCACCTCAGTTTATTGACACAAATTTCTCAATCAATACAATCAAAATTTGACGAAATTTACCTTGACACGAAACGATACAAGCGAGGAATACTAAACGGTACTGGAACAATTTTCAAATCAATAACTGGAAATTTAGATGCAGAAGATGGTCAGTATTATTCTGATTGCATCAACAAATTAAGTAATGACGAGCACCAACTCGAAAATTTAATCAAAAATCAAATATCTGTCACAACTTCAGTAATCAAAAATTTCAACGCAACCATTCAAAAACTGCAGGTTGATGAAGAAACTTTCAATAAAGATATTAAAGAAATCGAAACTTCAATTCTAGACATAATACACACCACAGGTAATGACGACCCCCTTTATCCCGGAAGGCTCTTGAAGAGCCTTGTGTGGGAGGGGGCTACACATTTAGAGACAAGGGACACACACCCAATATCCGTGTATAGTGGAAAAATCCCTGTCACAGTATTTTCCACTGCCACGACCGGGGATCGAACCCGGAACTTTTGGGTGAGAGGCAAGTGCGCTCACCTCTCGACCATCAGTCATACGAATGACATAGCAACATGACTAAAGACATAGAAAATATTCACGCAAAATTAAAATTTATAGAAATCTGCGAACAGCTTATGGCAAGCTATCTATTTATCGAAGATAACTTAAACGATATCCTGAATTCTATCACTTTCGCGAGGCTCAAAATAATTCACACATCGATTATAAACCCAAAAGACTTGGTAAATTCCTTACAGGAAATCTCACAGAACCTACAAAGGAACAATTTGCCACTTCCAATCAAATTATCAAAAGTTGCACAGTATTTAGACATTATAGAACTAAAAGCTTTTCAAACAAATTCAGATTTAATATTCGTATTAGACATACCTTTGGTAGACCCTCAAACCTATTCAGTATTTCAATTATATCCTATCCCTATTTTGGATAATAGAACTGGCTTATATCATATCTTGTCAACCTCTCAGAAATATATCGCGAGAGATGATGATTCTTTAATGTACTTAACCATCCCGGACCTCAGAGAATGCAAACCACTCTACTTCAACACTAAATTATGTCTAAATCTATTTTCATACCCCATTGATGATAATGCATGCCATTTGCGAAGCCCGTCTCTTCAAGAACCTCAAAACTCTGCCAGGAAGCTGCCAGACATCATTCATCATCGGCCAAGGATACAACGTCCAAAAGATAGACGAAAATACGTGGCTGGTTATCAACGCAGAACCATTACAGGCAACCATCAATTGTCCAGAAAGAAGTTCGAAAACTGAAGTCATCTACAAAAACTCAATAGTGAAATTACAACCTAATTGTTACGCCTTTATAGGCATCACAAAAATCCAAGCCAGTACCAACGAAGTAACCGACGTAAACGACGACACTCATCCCATCCAAATTCCATTCGAATGCTGCAACAAAATTCCAAACAACATTAGAGCACCAAACCTTAAACCATTAAAATTAAACAACCTTAACACAGAAGATCTCGAAATTGCCAAACACAAATTGGACCAATATTCCAGAGATCTAGACGATTTAATCAACGAACCATTCGTAACAAAACACATATCCTGGTTCACCTACTTCATCATTGTGCTAATATTTGGACTGTTATTTCTGTACCTATTTTGTAAGTGCAGAACAAAAAGACGAAGACTAGCCATCGATGTTTCTGCATCACCCCCATCTCCACCTAGGCCTAGCAAACCCCACAGGACATTTGCTAACCTATTCCCTTCACGAAGACGACCTACCTTAAGGAGAGAAGACAACGAAGCCGAAGACATAGAACTTACATAAAGATGAACTGTTTTGTGCCTTTTACTGACTTTTAGTGCTGGATTCTTCAGTGAACCATATTTTATTCATTTAATCATTACATTTCATTATTTTACTTATCCCTTGTTAATTTCAATTGCATTAACATTTTTATACCATTTTCATTTAAACCTATCATGCTTATATTTTAGGCTTTCACGGTAAAGCCATATTTTAACCCTGGGAATATTTTTATATTATCCCATTTTTACAACAAACTTATTATGTTTGTATTTTACGCTTTCTTGCTAAAGCTATATTTTAACTCTAACATTTTTATGTTATATTATTTTATGAATCAAGCTTATTGTGCTTGCATTTCATATTTTAGACGCTAAGGCTATATTCTGTATTTTAAACCTTACAATTTAACATTTTTATACTCTTTATATTTTTCCAAATTGTACCATTATCTGTTATATACATTTTATATTCATTTCAAAAGTTGTTGCATAAAACACCAACTTTTTTTACAAGGGGGAAGCTGTTATATTAGAAATATACTATGATATATAATATCACTGAGACAGGCTTAACCTTCTCAAACATATCATGTTACAGATTGCGTAACAGCTCTTCTCTAATAACCGCTCACGTTGGCTGAGCTTAATGTTTCTTTCTTGGTAATCTCTTATCATGCTGAATTGCCAATTCAATACTCGTTGTTCTCTAATGTTATAAATATAACCAACAGACACCTGTACCTTCAGTCTTATACTCACATTTGGTCGAATACATTCTAAATTTATTATTGTTCATTGTTATACAAAGAGTCAAGCTTGACTCCAATAAGTGAATAAAGTTTTTAAAAAGCTATTTCAAGAATCCACTATCTAACATATATATATATAGTCTGTATAAGACTAGCAGGTTGGCCACTGTCATTTGTCTGCTCCATGACCTATGGCATACTGAGGAGAACTAATAAGTTCGAAACCGGTCTATGTCTGGTCAGGGAGTAGACAAATGACATTGGCTACCAATTTTTCATGATTTGTAAGGTGTAATTCAATGCAGGTCGGGGTATTTGCCCGCTGAGTAGTTGTTTCCTGCAAATCATGTATAATAACAATATATATATATATATATATATATATATATATATATATATATATATAAAACCAAAATTAAACACACGTAGTGTATCTTGAGGTTGCAGTCAGAGGTGAGAAGTTTACGGCCACAAAACAGAAAAAGAAAAACTCTTTTGTTACTTTGTCAAGCTTTCGGAAATTATTTATTCCCTTTATCAATTCCCAAATCATAATGTGTTTAATTTTGGTTTTCTTAACTAGTCAGTCAAGACTACCCTTCTTCTTTATATATATATATATATATATATATATATATATATGCATTGTTAGATATGGCATAAGTCAATATTGACAAAGAACATAATAGATTAGGACGCTGTAATATCCATTGTCGTGAAATTTATATTTTTCTACTAATTGTCCTTAAAACTCTATAGTCCAATCAACGAATTTTTCAATATGGTGGTGTAGATTACATGGAGGACAGCAAAATTTTTGACTTCAGGAATTGGTTTGGGGTAGTTAGAAGATAAAGATCCTAAAAATCCCCGACCCTAGGAGGTGAGCTTTGCGGGAGAGGGCTTCCGGAAGGCCCCGAATTTTAACTTTTTTTGGTTTCTCGCTAGTAGCTCGAAAACTATTGATCCCAGAGGAAGAATTATTGCTACCTCCTTGAAAGCTGATAAAATTTCCCACATTTTTTAAATTTCGACTAAAAGTTTCTATCTTCAACCGTTATCGAGTCACCCGCTTCTGAAAATCGCCGATATCTGGAAAAAGCTGTTTCGGGTCACAATGTTCGTCATACTCTGCTCTGCTCTACTCTGCATACACCTCAAATCTTCTTTGTAAAGTAAAATACAACCAAATCAAGTGAAGAGGGTTCAATTGACTTAAAAATTATTTATTCTACATATAATTAATGGCAGAGATGATGGATTTCAAGATTATTTGCTGTAATGTGATAGGGTTATTGCTTGAAATGATTCCTACATTTTGCAAACTGTTGATGAAAAAACTGGAGGAAAATTATATTATACCTTCCAAGCAGAGGATCATGCAGATGTGGCAATTACATCCACAGCCATAGAAAAGTCAGTTTCCTCTTCAGTAGCTGTGATAGGCGAATATGTGGACTTGGCAGTCCTGCTGTTGGTGAAAACCAATCCCCAGCGTGACGTACTCCTAGTGAAACTTGTCAGAGGAAAAGTATGCACAACAACATACTCTTCACAAGAGTTGTAGCAGATGGGGCTGGAGCACATTGTGTTTGTACATGCTCTCACGGGCTGTGATACCATCTCCGCAGCCTTCAGGAAGAGTAAAGTCAGGTTTACAAAATTATACAAGAAAGAAATATCGGTCAAAGAAGCAGCTGAGAGTTTACCAGCCCTTCATCGACTCCATCTGAGGTTGAAAGAGCAGGGCATAATTGTATCCTTAGATGGTACCGTACTCCGTCTATAAGGAGATATTTTTAGATGACTACAGATATCGGTCATTTTTAAAATCAGTCGCTTCGATCAAGCCAGACATTTCCACTCTCTCACCAACCGGGGGGTCCACGAAGTACCATTCCTACACAGTGTACTACCAAATTCAGCAGTGGATGGAAACCATACTGCCCTCACGTGTGTGGGGTTTAGGAATTCCTGGCTGGGAGGAGAGAATGGGGAGTTGGTTTCAAAACTAACAGACAAAATGCTGCCCCAGACGAAATTTTGCAAGATATATTTTATCGTTGCAAAAAAAAATGTGACTCAGGAAGATGCGGATACAGAAAGGCGTCATTAAATTATTCGCCAGCATGCCTCAACTGCCAGGGCAACTGCCACAATGGAGTCCCCATAACAGGGGCTGATACTAGGTCTAGCAAAATCTGTTGGGGAAGTGCTATACCAAGTTAGATCCCGAGTCAGGTAGATTTGCACTATACTTTCAACTGACATGAAATATAATGTTTCCTCTAAAATTATATTTGCTTAGCTACGTTAATAAGCTCCAAGTAAATATGAATAAATGCAATTTTTTCCCATGTCGATAGTTTGAAACTCCATGTTCAAGTCTACTTTGTCCGTATTTACTTCAAAGCAGTACATTAGCATTAGCAAATATTCAAAAAACATAAATATAAAAAACCAATTTAACCATCCCCAAAATAGGTGGCCCCCTCCAGCCCCTCTAACGGCTAATAAACACCACCGAAATGGATGAAAATCGTTTTTTTTTTTAATATATCAACGGCAAAGTGTACATACCGCCCGTTTTCAAGAATGCTGAGCACGGGAAATATAATCTTACTTCTGTTCGTGATTATAATTATTTTTCTTTACCCTTTACGGGGGTGTTCTGTTAACCGTTAGAGGGGTTGGAGGGGGTCAGAAAAAATATTTATCATCACCCCGTGTTCAACATCCTCGAAAACGGGCGTTACATGCATTTTGTCGCTGATACAGAAAAGAAAGATTTTTCCCCTTTCGGGTGTGTTTGTTAGCCGGTAGAGGGGTTGGAGCGGGTCGAAAGAAACCAGCAACACTACCGTGTTCAGCATCCTCGAAAATAGGGGGTACGCTAAGTTTCACTGTTGGAAAGATGTGATAAGTGTTTAACCCCTTTTGAGGGTGGTTTTTGGTCGTTTGGGGGGTTGCTCAACTTCAAAGAGAAATTCTACCAGCACCATCGTACTCAGCATCCTCGAAAACGGGGGGGGGGAGGTACTCTTATTGCATAGCAAAATACTTACAATTTTCGGCTTTTTTTCTGACTCTCCACTAATATATTGAAATACATAGTTTTTGGTTCTTTTCTCAGAGAATAAATTAGGCAGAAATGTAGGTCTTTGGCAAATTGTTTGGGAATATGTGAAAGAAAAACAAAAACACTCAATAATTTGACATAATTAAAATAAGGAATAGGGAACAAAACGAAACAAACACTAATAACGAATTTGCAGCGGAATTTACTTACTGTCATCTTGTAAAGAGAAAAACAAACAAAGATATAAATTAGCTTCTATTTGCTGAAAATATTCGCGATTTATTTTTACGGTAACATATTAAATTTATACTTCGCTTTAATAAACACTGATTTTACATTTCCTTATTACATTAAATCTAATAAAACTACAACATTTATCTTGCATATATCAAATCCTGAAAGCCCTCGCGTTTTAATTAACTACATCGTATTGTGTGTACTGAACAGGAAAACTAATTGCCTTTTAATGCAGGGACCTATTACACTGGAAATATATCGATTTTTATTTTAATTAATTAAAAGCTGAATAAAAAAGTAGTTACTAAGAATAACTTACTTTTTGTTTTAGAATACATGGTAGTATAATAATAACAATATTTATTGTCCAGGAAAATATATATATAAATTTTCTTATACTATAAAATAGTATATGAAAATAAAACACTCCATGGTAGATAAATCCGTCAAAGAAAAAAGGATATATACTGTACGCTGTCTTAGTAAATTTATCAAAATACTATATAATAATGTCGGAATAACTTCTTGTTATACCAAGTATAGTTTACGCCACCTTTGTGTTTTCAGGTAGTTACTATGTAATGTAAAATAGTATATTCTGTAATAAGTTTGGATTGAAGAATATGCCATTCCAAACGAATTACAGACTATACTTTTTCTACGCCTATAAATTAGATTTATTTGTGTCTATATGCCTATCTGTTTTACCACTGCTATGGTGAAACATGAAAGGTTAACTGTCAACTGACAAGAGAAACGCAAACAGTATTACAAATTGCACTACTAATAATAAATAACACCACAGGTAATTACGACCCTCTTTATCCCGGAAGGCTCTAGACGAGTCTTGTGTGGGAGGGGGCTACACCCAATATCCGTGTATAGTGAAAAAATCCCTCTCACAGTATTTTCCACTGCCACGACCGAGGATCGAACCCGGAACTTTTGGGTGAGAGGCAAGTGCGCTTACCTCTCAACCATCAGTGATATAACTGGATGGCGCCACCTATTCTTGTTACATTCTAGAGGCATGTAATAAATATTATATATCAGTCACTGAAATATATGTCATTCTTTATTTAAAATCGACATTATAATGCTCATATTACACAATAGGCGTAGAAAAATTAAATTATATTAACTGCTGATGCCAGTTGTAGTAGTGAGTATATTTAACTAAATATAATATTTGTTCTTCATTTCACCAATGTTCATTAGAATATTGTTAGCAAATGATAATAAAAAATATTTACCGATTCTGACAAGAGTTCTGGAGGTCCGGAAAGGTTTCAGAGCAGTTGTCTTGCAATATTAAAGTGGATTCAAGTGCATTATCGAAAACCTGTCAGGTGTAAGAAGTTAGGTTGCTCGGCGAACTTTAACACGAACACCCCATGAATTTCCATTTGAACTATTTTTACGATAATCTTAGTATTGTGAGTGAAGAGCGGAGATGCAGATTCCATCAAGATATCAAGGACATGGAACATCATCATGATGACGGACTATCAATGGATGTCATGCAGATCAGATGCGAAATTTGTCTGCAAAAGGAAACGTTCGAAGAAGAGGTTTAAGAGGAAAATGAAAATCAGTATAAGGACTTGCGTAAGAGTTTTTTTTTCTGTGAATTTCATTGCTTGATAAATTAATACTAGAGAAATATGTTATTTAGGAATCACATAAACAAAACTTCCACGTTGATAAGTAACACATACGGCCGTAAAGTAAAAGGGTCCAAAAAAATGAAATTGACAAATGAGTACAAAGAGATGACACATTAGGAATGCTGTCAGATCCGATAAACACCACTTTTTGTGACAGTTACCTAAAATAGTTATTTGTGTATCAAGGCCGTAAAGTTGATCTTTCTCGGCCGAACTCGAAGTTTGCATCCGAAGCACGGCCGAGGCCAAGCAACTTCGGATAAAACCGAGACAGATCATTTGGCCGAGGTACACACAACATTTTTTAGGCAACTGTCTCAAAAAAAATAAAAGTATTTTTAAAATTGTTTCGTATAAATTACTGGAGACAAGGATAAAATTTCGCAAGAAGACTACTAAGCTGGCAGTTTTAATTCGTTTTCAACAAAAACAAATGAAAACGCCACTAGATAGTTTATTGACCAGCCGTAACTATTTCAAATATTAGTGATGATCAAGTAATACATGCGGCCGTGAAGTAAAAGCCTCCAAAAAAATAAAATTGACAGATGAATACAAAGAGGTGTATTTTAAACGCACTTTAGGAATGCTGTCAGATCCGATAAACATAATTTGTTATGACAGTTGGCTAGAAAGGTTATTTATGTGTCCTAGAGCAGCTCAACCGCTTCACTATTAGCTCAAATGTTCTTTTCCGAGCTCGACCAGAATGTGAAGAATAGGTTGTCACTTGACGTATTTTAATAGGGGTACGAAGATGATATCTAAACTACGAAAAATGTTTGAGCTGTTGAATTTGAATTGAATTGAATGTGAATTGTTTATTCAGTGTTAATACACATATACAGTATTTACACGGGTCAGCAGTAAATAATTATAAAACTTAAAATATAAAGAAATACAAGTGATTAAGAAACCCGGTCGGGTTTCGCAGCTAATTTTCGAGCGAAACTGGACCTTATCCAAATAGACCAAGAAATTGGTTTCCGCGCCATCTGGATATTTCTTTTCTTTTATAAAAAGAACACAATCATTTAACATAGGTAATTGCATGTGAATTGTTTATCGTTTCTTCTTTCAAATAAATACCTCTCCTTAACTTCTTATCTTATTATGGCATTGCTTTTGATGTTTGAATTTTGAGATCTGTCATTCCGGTTATATTTGTGTACTAGACTAGTCTTCAAAAACGGAAGTATGACGTCGACGGATATGGAAGTCGCTTAATTTGATCCTGTGACAGTGACATTTATAAATAACGTGAATATAAACACAAACAAACACAGAAACATAAAAAGTATAAACATAACCTAAAGTTTTTTAAAGAGATGGTAAAGTTAGGCGAGAGTGGGTTCTCTAACCTAAAAATCGAACATTTAAGTAGATTTTTTTGCAAGCACCCCCACCGCCCCGGTCGGGGGTACATAACGGACGGGACATTATCTACGGAGATCTGAAGGCGTACAAGGTCGGGTGGGGTAGCATTTTCGACTATACCGACCACGGGAAATCGATTGCGATGATCATAGATTCGATCCGATCACTCCCCAGGGCCCTATTCACCGTTTTATCAACGACTTGGGCAATTGATAAACCGAAACAAGTTTCAGGGGAATTTACACGTGTGAAAGCTAGGATTTTAAGCAAAAGTCTGAACTTCGAACGAACACTTCCGAAGTTTCCCGAAGGCGCAGGAGGTATCGTTATCGACTAAGTCGACCACGAGGAATCGATTCCGGCTATTGCCGAATCGATCCGAACAACAGTTCAGGGAAAAAGTGTGCTGTGGCAAAACTAAAGTCAGATACGTTACTGGAAGACAACTAGGAACTCGATACATCATGTGCACCACTTTTGACCGACCACCCACATTTTGACCGGGATACTTAGTGACTCTGGAAAAAGGAGTTAAAGGTAATGTGATCCCCGTTCTCGAGTAACTTGAGGTCATAGAATCGATTGCCACCAGTTTCAGTTCGATCCGACCAACCGTTCCGGGAAAAAGTGTGCTGTGAACAAACTAAAGGTCAGAAATAAGTAAAACGTTACTGGAGGATAGCTAGGACCTCGATACACCTTTTTGCCACTTGATCGACCGCCCAAATTTTGATAGTGATACTTAGTGACTCTGGGATAAGGAGTTAAAGGCAACGCGACCTGGGAGGTCAAGAAATGCTAAGACCGAAATCAGTAAGTTCTTAGACACCATCGAGGCCAGTAGTAAGGCACTCATCGATTTTCTGTACTCCTATCTCAAAAAAATTCAAGTGGATTCAACTAAGGAGGATACCATGAAAAAATAAGCGAAATCCCCCCTCACAATATTTCCAATGTATAATATACAAGCAAATTTTCTATGTGGCTTCCCCGCACCCCCTGATAATCCATCATGTTTATCTTTTTTACTATATTTCATGATGACCAACATAACCTTTGCTTAAACCAAACTGGATGACAATAACAAAAACAAACCGGTATCGTAGTCCTCTGCACCTTCTGACCGCCTTTACTTTCTGATACAGATTCTAAATGCATAAAATCGTGAAAACTGATTTTTATCCTTATTTATTTTATTTTAACAGACTAAAATTTCTCCTATTAATGTGCATTAATGGTAGAGAATAAAATATAACAAAAGTCGCGTTACTGTTACCACAATAAAATACAGATTAGAGATTTATGAAATTGTGTAGAGATGATTTTTACCCCTATTCATTTTAACAGACACTTACACTTACACTGATAGATGGTAAGAAATAAAATATTACTGATCAGAAATTTCTAAAATCACGCAGAGCTTATTTTAAACCTGATTTATTATGAAATATATTTTATTAATACATAATGATAGCCAAGAGCAAAATATTGCAGGTAATTGTTGAAAACGTGTACAGTTAATGTTTCAACATTGTTTTCATAACAATACAACCAAAAATCTGAACCTTGATTTCACGGTTGGAATCTAACACGGGACTTGTTGGAGGAAAACTTTCTCCTTGTATTTTGTCTTTACTTCTAGTAGTGCTACCGTAGTAGGGGTATCTTTTCGCTGGCTGGGATACCCACTGAATTATGCAAGAAAACATTACTAGAAGCAATGCCAAAATAGAAATTCAAGTAAAGTAATTAATTTTTACCCACGTTTGGAAAATATAGTTTTTCTCCAGCAAGTCCCGTGTTAGATTCCAACTGTGAAATCCAGGTTCAGATTTTTGGTTGTGTTGTTATGAAAACAATGTTGAAACTGTACATGATTTCAACAATGTATAAACTGCAATATTTTGCTTTTGGCTCTCATTATGTATTAATAAAATGTATTTCACAATAAATCAGGTTTTAAATAAGCTTTACGCAATTTTAGAAATTTCTGATCGGTGATATTTTATTTCTTACCATCTATCAGTGTATATTAATAGGAAAAATGGAAAAAAACTTAGTCTGTTAAAATGAATAAGGGTAAAAATCAGCTCTAGGTACACGATTTCATAAATGTCTAATCTGTATTTTGTTGTGATAACAGTAACGCGATTTTTGTTATATTTTATTCTCAACCATCAATGCATATTAATAGGAGAAAATTTGCTTGTAGTATTATCATTGGAAGTGTTGTGAGGGGAGGATAGGTATAAAACACACAACATAAAAATATAAATATAAAAATGACAACAAATTATGTACATACGAAAGTAACACAAACAGTGTAAAATAACATCACAGTTAATAAAGCAAATTTTACAGGTCAGAGAAATCATTTTGTAAATATTCGTCATAAGTATAAAAAGATTTACTTATCAGATATCTTTTAACTTAAATTTGAAAAAGTTAGTGCCTAAACACCTTATGGCTTCTGGCAGCACACTATTTAACAATACATCTTGATAACACAAGACAAAAAACAGCCATTATCGACTTGAAATATTATATCTCCTCTAGAAAATAGGTCAGAGTAAAGTAATTTATGTTTGTCATCTTTAGATTATGAACATAAACGGTTTTCTACCTAACAAGATTTTTTCCAATTTCGTATATCAACTATTGCAAGTGTAATGAGGTCAATATTTTTAGTTCTAATTGAAAGTCAATTTATAAGGTAAATAAATGATTCCAAAATATTAACTTGTTATGGAGTTCTGATTTTTGTTTCATTCCCTCGTAGCATCATTGCATTGTGCGTCGTTGATTTACAATTTCATGCAAAGGGGGAAATAATATTTTTTACTTTAAATTACCATCAGTTTCTGTCTAGATATTTACTTTAATGAATGAACATATATATGTCGTAATATTTCAAAGTTTTCAAAAATGATATCTTTTATTTCTGCTATAACAATTTTTGAAAAATTATTTTTTTCCAGTAGATAACTATCATTCATTCAAAATATAATATGAAAACTCTCTACGTATATTGTTGACCCAATTCTAATCAGCTAGTACATTTGTTTTTGAGGCCGGTAAACCGTTTAGCGATTTTTATACAATTTTAGCTTCAGTTTTAGAGCAATGTGGACTGTAAAGTTAAGTAAATGTAAGGCACGAAGCGGAAATTTGTAGTAACAAAAATGTACGAACTTCAGCAGAATATAGCAGATTACCTATTTCCAAGTAAGGTTTCAAAGCAAGAGATTGCAATTTTCCACTTTCTTCCTTCGGCCGGCCAGCGTAATGATTTCTGAATGCCATAAACCAATAAACTGCAATTTTATTTCTTTCGCAACAGCGCAATACTAGGATCCAAACATTACAATATTCACGTGTTCCCGCGTTATCACCATTAATTCTTCGTCCCTCTCTCTCGGGTCTTAATTCAGCCTTTTTATATAGAGAGCAGAGACGTACCACTGCAATCTGCCTCATAAATGGCGCGAATCAAATTGAATAAAGAAAGGTAAAATGAAAATTGATTATTAATGCTCAAACAAAAACGCTCAATTAATACCAAAAAGAAGTGAAAACTAAACAACACTAATAAAGCTAAATCAATAAAAAGATTGTGTAATAATTTCCCCTTTACGAAAAATCAACAAGAACCTCAATAATAATATAGTAAAACTTTCATATTGCATGCCAAATAAAATGTTATTAAAGCCGTCTCCCCTACGAGAGGCTAATAATAATCTCAACAAAATCATGACCAAACTTTTATGTCAATAGAGAAGTCATTTATTGTTATTTGTACATACTGATGATCTATTTAACGTCAGCCTATTTCCGCTACTGAGGCCTAACACCGACGCCTGTAGACGAGCTACCCCCAACCAGGAATTTTTGCCGAACCTCTTCCCTTAAGAAGAGTAGAGATCTTTTACTTGCCTAACATTTAATAGACAAGGGACCGACGGCTTTACATCCCCTCCGAAGGATGGTATATCTCCTATACAACTCTCGCCTAAGGTTGTATAGCTTCCGCGCATATACTGATATACAAGCCGCTGGAAGATGTGTGAGGCGAGAACGCGGTTTCCGTTGGAATGGTCACCAATCCAAGTACTAACTGCGCCTGTCGTTGCTTTACATCGCATACCGAAGTATGTACATAGTAAAGACGCACCTATGCTCGCCCAGCTATTGCTATGGTTAGCACTTTTCGCTACGACTCTGTCATCATGTCTAATGCTTACCTAGCACTGAACTCTATTACAGTAAATGGAATGCCAATACCACAAAAATTTCTACGTACAATTGAATATCGCGCAAGTATGGCGGCCACATAGTAGCGTGCAATCGCACTATGAAATACGTCAGAGCCGGCCTTATTTTTATTGCGTGTTTCATATTTTTAACTTTTTTTAGAAATCGCATAAATAAATATAACAATTTATTTGCCTTGATAGTTATAAAAAAAATCAAAGTTATCGTTATTCCCAAAACAATCATTTTATTTGCAATTTCTTGTAGCAAATGTCGAATATGTATGATCATAAGTTCAATATATAGTTCACAAAAAACAGTCATATATTTTCTATCTCTGGGGTCGAAATATGATTTTAAAATTAATAAAAGCTAAAATTGAGGCCTGAAAAAAACCTATACTTTTTTTCTACGATCAATCAGTAAATATATGAGTAGGTACTAGTGAATTTTTATTGAAAACTAAAATCATGCATTTTATATTCACAAATGTTTGAATTGACAAATGAAATGAAGAAAAGGTAATAATTAACTATTTTCAAATACTTGGTGTGGTATTATTATTATTTGAATTTCAAGATAACTTAGCTTTTTTGTTTAATATCAAATGCCTTGATATATAAGTGATAGATTGTTTTACTCGTTTGTTTATAAAAATATGACATACTCATGAGACAATGAATTGTAAAAGAATATGTAAAGGTGTTTACGTAAAACTTCCTTCTCTATTTGCAAGAGAAAATTAAAGTATAATGTCCATTTATATTTTGACTAAAAGTATGTGGTTTCATTCCCGGTAGTGGTGTACATATACCAAATGTTTACTTGCTACACATTAAATAATTTTTCTGACAAAGTAACTGAATAACTAAAATTCGTAATATACTTCGTCTGAAACGTGGAAAATCTGATAAAATCTTGTACTGTACTTTTGACAAATATAATGTAAGCATGAACCAAGGGAAGCAACAATTTTCTTACTTTTTATTAAGTATTTTGCACTGAACTCTATTGCTTTATTTTCCTTGATTTTTTTTAACATCGGGCTATTACCGCCACCAAGGGCAAGAACCAATACCAGGAGACAAGCTACCCTCAAACTGGAAATTTTGCCAAACCTCTATCAAAGAGTAGGGATTTTTTTTACTTGCCTAGTATTTAATGGACAGGGGATTAACTGTTTTACATACCGTCCCAAAGATGGTATATCCACTACACAATCCCCGTCTAGAATTAAATAGCATTTAATACACTGAAATACAAGCCGCTAGAAGGTGAGTCAAGATTGCTGCGTTTCTCTGAAAGTCACCCATTCAAGCACTAACTGCGGCTCCTCTTGCTTTATATTTAGTATCGCAGTACAATGCCATAAAGACAGAGCTGCGCTCGTCCTTAACTGTTCTGTTATAATAGATTTCAGTGGTATCTTGCCATGGTGTGCAAAAAATATTTAAAAATTTTAATAAATGAAACTTCTGCTTAAAAATAGCAGAACTTGTTTTTTGAATATTACAAAATGTCTCGCTAGTAAAATATATAAATTAAAACAAAATTTTTAAATAAATTATTACATAATTAAAAATATAAATTAGTTATAAAATTTCAGGAAATTCTGTTTTTATTCACAAAACGCTTTGTTATATGTCAAACATTGTCATTCTATTTGTATTTCCATAAACATTTGGCACATATTTGCATTATTTTTAACCGACTGCGCTAAGCAAAGGAGGGTAATGTGTTCCTTATTTATTTTGCATAATACATAAATAATTGAGATGCCTTGCTGCCGCACTCTATTAACTTACTAGTAATATACTTGAGTGTTCCTATTGTCAACTTTACCACGTTGGCTGACTGGACTCATATTTCACAGTTTGAACTTGCTTGTTTCATAAAATTGTAATATTAATTTACAAAAAGTATGATAACGTTATGTGTTTTCAAAAAGATCTTGGAATCAGTATTATTATCCCGAATATGTTGAATACGTATTTATATTAATACTATTTAGGTACTCAATAATTCACAAATAATAAACTTAAAAATCGCAGCAATGAAAAAATGTGAGGTTACAATATTTTGCATCCTGATATCTCGGGAAGTATATACAGCCTATTTTTAATAAAAATTCGTGTTTAAGTAGGCAAAAGTACTCATTTTAAAAGAAAAAAAATCCAAAATCGGACTGTCTTGCCAATATTTAGATGGTAGCTTATTTTAATACAACAGACAAAAGTTGAGTAGGTATACTTACTTAAAATATAACAAACTCGGGATTTCGTCCCGGTTCTTACAAAACAGTACCATACAAATGCGCACCTATTGTCTTAATTAAGATACACACTGTTTATAAGTCACAAAATTATATACAAAATAACCAATATATCTCACAACTTTTCGCAAACGAAAGGATAAAATCACGAAGACCGACTCTGTAATTCGCATTCAATTTAAGACCTACGCTTTAGAAACAAATAAAACACAAACTTGCGTCAGCGCATAACTTCCGTACACAACTGTTTGAGTCAAGCTCCGACATATTTTTAACCTTAGATTTCCTACTGCGTCGGCGCTTGTCTGTGCATTTTAAATCGCATGATTGTCACATTTTGTTTACGCGCATATGCCTATAATGGCGTTCCATTTACTGTAATAGAGTTCAGTGTTACCTAGTAATTAATGTAACGAAAAAATTGCCTTAATAAAAGCAAAAAAGAGCTTTTTGCAGACTATATTGTAAAAAAGAATACCTTCTTAAATTAAATTGATAAATTAGCGATTATTTGGCAGCATCTTAGCTACTATTTGATACCAAACTTGTCGTAACCTATTTGTTTGCTATTATCTGCAGTTACAATAACCAATCCAATGCTACAAATATGGCAAGCAGAGCTTTGCATTTTATAGATGTAAAAATACATACTGCAACCAACAGTCATAACTATTTGCTACAGCTTTTATGGAGCTGCTGGACTAGCTATGCGACGCATTTTAAAGCTGATTCAGGAATCCAAATAGTAGTTGCACCGAATTGGTGCGCAATCCCGCTACAGTAACGTTATAGCGAAAAAATATTTTGAATAAATAGCTTTGAGATATTAGAATAGATTATTAGATTAGAAACTACAGCTAATCGGTGGTCATTCCAACGTTTTGTTTATAGTGGGGAAGGGGGGGTTAATGTCACGCCTTGCAGGCAACCTTGCATTTTATAATTAAAGCAAACCACTTCATACGTGCATTATACGTTCATCCGAATAAGAGTTGTAGCCACAACCAGTTGTTGTGCGCGGCTCGTATTTTGCGGGCTGCCTATCTCACAGGCTGGATGGTGTGGGACAGGTATGGTGTGGACAGCTTGAAGAACTCCACGAGAGAAAAACGCAGATCTGGTCAACGCATACGAGTTACTCCAGCCACAAAAATTGCCCAGGGATGGTCCAATTTTCTGAGAGATGCAAATAACAAAAAGAAACTTTTCTACTGTTTGTAATGTATGTATATATTTGCAATAACAACGTAATCTATAGTTCTGACGGGCCTCAAGTATCAACAACAAATAACTATCTGTCGCAAGTCAACGAATAACCACATCGTAACCACAAAGAGGCGGATACGAGGATAATGGTGTAGATGCAGTGCTTGATGGCCATTCCAAAATCATGATCCGTACCATGGATAATGATGTGGTGGTTTAAATATTTTGAACACATTGGAGGAGTTGTGGGTTCGCGTTGGAACAAACAGAAATCATCAGTTTATCTCTTACCATGCCATAGCTGTCGGTCTTGGTGGGGAGTATAACTAAAAGTATTGTTCTTGTTTTCGCAACACACTGGTTTAATAGCATGTCTTACTTGGTACAGGGTCTGACAAAGCGTCAGTTTTGCCTACTTTTCATGCATTCACGGGATGCGATAGAGTCTAATCTTTCAGTAGCAAAGGAAAGAAGTCGGCCTATTAAACGTGGACAGCCTATCCAGCTTCAAGAGGTGGCTTCAAGACAGCTGTCGAAAGAAAGTTGGATGAAGCTCTACCCATTTTTGAGAAGTTTGTTGTATCAATGTATGACAGGTACTACAACAAAGAAACTTTCTCTATACGTCTAATCTATACGTTTTGTAATGGTAAAAAGACACAACTTATACATTATTATTAGTTGGGTATTTATTCGTCTTTTTTTCAGGCCCAGTACGTGCCCGAAGGTGAATAAATGTAAAAGGCAGTTATTTACAAAAAAAACGTCAACTGCAGAACATACCTCCAACACAGGGAGTCCTTCACCAGCATGTTCTACGCGCTCTATACCAAGGATTACATGTGTGCGGCCAAACAACTGTGCCACAACAGAACTTGCCAGAGCCACGTCAATGGGGATGGAAAAAAGAAAATAATTTGTGGGAGCTAGTGTGATCAAAATTGCCTGTAGCCACCGAGGTGTGTGTAGAATTAGTGCGTTGTAGATGCAAAACAAAATGTAATTCTAGATGCAGTTGTGTAAAACGAAGTCTGAAGTGCACTGAACTTTGCACTTGCTCATAAGACTCCTACAAAGAATAATAGGCAAAGTTGATAGGTGATAGAATTTTAAAATTATAATAGATTGTTAATCTAGTGGTGTGTTCTTTGTACGTATTAGTCAAAACTGAGATCCCCTTTTATAAAATTATAGAGAAATACTCCAAATTGTTGCTAAAGTTAGTCTAATAAATATTTCAAAAATATTTTTATTATAATTTTATCAACTGTATTGAATGTTGTAACTGAATACATTGTATACGAATACGCGCGAGGCTATTTAATAATAAAAATGGAAGTTTGCATACCAGTATCTGAAGAATAGTGGAATTTCTTAAAATATTTTCTTATCTATTTTTTCAAGAACTTTTGTAAAATACATCAATAATTGCCAGTAGTTACATGAATTTATAATACAGACACGTGTAAAACAGATCTAGGTCGATATCTGTTTTTAAAAAAGAATCCGATATAGAAAAAGGGTCCTTTTTCGCTGTAATGCCTACGGGTTAGGCAACCGGCAAAATACGAGCAGCGCACAACCTCCGGTAGTGGCTACAACCTTTATTCGACTTTAGGAAGCATGCAATGTATGTACGAAGTGGTTTGCTTTAATGATAAAATGCAAGGTGTTTCACACTAACCTGCATACTATTACCCAAATTTACCTGTGAAAACTTCTTACTCCATACTGTGCTATTCGGGTTTAGTAAAAGAAAATTTATTATATAATTTATTTATTGATATTTTATGCTGTTTAACAGTACAAATTTTGACATTTTATTGACAAGTGCATAGGCGTTTCCGTACAAGTGTGTACAGTAAACGCCACGAGTGTTGGCGAGCGGTGGAGACTGTAACAACCATTATGCATGGCCATACATGATGCGAAACGCCATGGCAGTTGAAATAGTGACAGTCTATAAATTCTTTCATCTAGGTGACAAATTAAAAAGGGCACTATCATTGAAATTTCCAAAAAAGGATAAAAATAATTAAAATTATTAAATGTAAGCGATCACTGATGTAGATAATACGGGAAACACCTCAATAAAAAAACCGTTCGAGACAACTACCGTGGGTAGTATCTTTGCTGCCTAGTCTATCATTTTCTTACGTCTGATATGTCAAGTGAAATATTTGCCATGGAGATACATACACTCTGCAATATTTTTATATAGGTAACCTATCTGCAATGCAAATTCAATCCAAATAGAGACATCTTTTTTTTTTGTCTGTGAGTGAACTATTTTTGAAACATTCCTACAATAACGTATCCACCAACCAACGCAATCATTATCCTCCTACAACGAGTTAAGTATAGTAGCATATTTCTGTTGGAATCCTCATCGAAAATGGGTCAATACCGCTTTTATACCGATTTTAACATAAAATTCACCAATCGTTACTTATTTGGAAGCATTAAATACAGTAACAGGCAGATAAACGGATTAATATTTGGATTTAGGGATTTTAATTCACATGCATATTTTTGATGATAAATAAATGTTTCCTCTGAGACTTTGATAGATTACTCTTTGCTAATCTTATAAGTGTTAGTAAATATTTTTCAGGAATACAGTTGAAGAGAAATATTCTAATTTCACTGCCTCACTTGATTGAAGTAAGTTGAATGTTGCTTTTATTCAGATTAATTTTAGGAGTTTGTGCCAATTTAATTTTCTAGATAATATGTTATATCAAAAGGTAATAAATTAATGTCGTTTCGTAATGTTCTCGATATAGACTTTATGATTTATATCGAATTAATTCAGAATTGAGTTATTAAATTAGCATTAGCAAGGATATTACTATATTATTAAAGCTTGTAGTAGTATCATTTTAATAAATTAATTTGTGTGAATCTAATTCTACAGAGTATTTCTTTGTAAATAAATCTTTTATATTAAAATCATCTGTTGCAATTTATCACATTGTTTTATGTCAAAAGCTGTGACGGCTTGGCCTTAATGTGTCTTGCGAAACAATTTTACAAATAACATTTTGCGGACAGGCCGCTATAAATTTGTTACCATTTCATTATATCAAGTGTATAATTTGGGCTCACTACTAGCTTTTTTCTTAACATTTATTTAACGTCGGCCTATTTCCACTACTGAGGCCTAACACCGACGCCTGTAGACGACCCCAACCAGGAATTTTTCCGAACCTCTTCTCTTAACACGTTGCGTGGCTTGGTTATGCATGACCAGTGCCCTACCCGCGATTTCGAGGGCGAATCCTATCTTATTTTAACGGGTCTGCTTCAGCACATCGTTGACTTCTGTAGCGAGAGTTGTGCGTAGGCATTAGAGTAAAGTATATTTTTGTTGGTTTCGAATTTTGCATTTTCGACTTGTGCTATTAGGCGGTGAACTCAAATATATATGTTCAGTGATAAATATAAATTGTTATATTTTTGTATTTCCTTACAAGAAAATAGCTAAAAAATCAACACCCGCGTTTGCGCGGGTAGTGGCACTGCAACTCATTTCTTTGAGTCAGTCTCAGCCCTGCGTTTACGCGGTTGCGCACAAAATCTCGGCTATAGGTTGTGGAATGTAAAATGGCAATGGCACGCAACGTGTTAAGAAGACTAGGAATTTTTTACTTGTCTAATATTTAATAGATAAGAGACCGACGGCTGCGCATCCCTTCCGAAGGATGGTAAATCCCCTATACAATCCTCGCCTAAGAATGTATAGCTTTCGCGCATACACTGATATACAAGCTGCTGGAGTATGTGAGGAGAGGACGCGGTCTTCCTTGAAACAGTCACCCATCTAAGTACTACTCGCACTTTTCTTTACATTGCATGTCGAAATATGTACATAGTAAAGACGCACCTACGCTCGCCCCCCCCCCCCATTACTAGTTGCTTTGTTGTTTAATAGTGGTTTAATAGCCGTAAACATGGGTGCTTCATTTTGGGCGGGAGGAGTCCAGTCTCAAGTATCGTTATACCTAATTTTATTTAAATCTTTTAATTTTATTTTCAGTTTTTGTAATCTCTTTTACAATCGCCTTTATTTACCTTATAATATTTGAACATCAGATCATTTTATCTGTATCTCATCATCAAAAAAAAAAAAAAGAAATATACAATCCATAACTAACAATAAATTACATGAACAAAAACAACCAACCACCCGATGGCTCTGACGCTGTCTAGCAAAATCTATCCTCTGCTCACAGACTGAAGTAAACCTGGTATTCTACTGGCAAATCTGTAGTGTACTGCTCCATTTCTATTGGAATGGTTCACATATACGGGCCCAGAAATATAGGGTTATTCATTGTAAATTGTCAACCCCGTATCATCGTTATTATTACCTGCAGAAAAAAGTTTTAAATAAAAGTTGTGTGGATATGACTAAGTTTTGTTAAAATGCTATCAAAAGTACAGTAGCGTGCAGATTTCAGGGGATATTAAAAAATTATATATTTTATTAAACGGGATACCCTGTATATTATTAAATTTTTGGAAAGATCCTTTTTTCCTAATTTCAAAAATATACCATATGTTACTCCCACTATATACCGTCTTTGAGTTATTAAACGTCGAATATCTTAGTTCAACTAGTTACTGTAAATATGGAAAAGTTAACATTATTAAAGTGAACTATGAAAATGACAACTAATACGCATAATATATAAAATCTCATATGCATCGCTTCAAAACAGACGGCTCTGAAAGAACTTCCGTCTCGGTCATGATACATTCAATAGAGCACGCTGCCGCTTTGTTGACGATTGCCAAGTTTATCTGTAGCCATCCTCGTGGGATCTGCAAACTTAGGCAATCAGTTGTAGTTTTCCCTTATTTTTGATATTGTTTTATTTTGTGAAACTAGTTTCGAGAGAAAACTATCACTACAAAGTAGAATTTTAGTCAACAAACTGTAAGCACCCTCGCCGCCGTTTAGGATGAACACGCAGAAAAACCTTGTAAAGTAGTTTAAGCCTTATGTTGGGCGTCGTGAGTACGGACCACGATACGAGCTATGAGCTTAAGAGAGATCCTTGAGGCTCTGCGTGCACTTAATTTATGAAAAAAGTGAAGTTCGGGGGGGCTGGAACATAATAATTGCCCCTACTGTCTGTTTCACTTAAAAACTAGGGCACTAGGTGTGCGGAGGTAGATTAAATTAAATAGAAAAATCTTTTTTACAAGGTTTCGGCGTTGGAAGCAGCGCGGGCACTGGATTTTATTATCGCGAGTTACACCGTAGAAAACTAACTTTCAAACACTATTTGGTCACTACTTGCCGAAGGAACATTGAGCTACATCTTTTATACTGTTTGGTAGGGTTTCGTTTTTCGTGACCCGTAAATCTTTGTAAAAAATGGAAATTTGAAAATGAAAATTATACGAATGTCTGGGCAATCCAAAGGGAAGTTAATTGATAATTGAATGAAATTTTCTATTTTGGTTTGGAAGAAATAGCACGAGAAAGAAGGCTGAATATATTGAATCGTCCTCGTACGGTCATATTTTACGCACTCACGTAATATGGCTATTGAATTGTCACGCGCAATGATAGTTCGAGGGAGTAATATGGAGTTGAAAGTGTCTTAGTGCGTAGAAACTAGAATGCGTCGTGGCATTGTTTTGGAAAGGTGTACTGAAATAACGTAAATAAAATAGTTCGGGGGCAATCCGAGAAAAGGTTAAAATCGAATAGGAAAAGAGTTGTAGAAAATTATTGAATACGAATTTTGTGTTTATACAGGAGGTACGGAAAGCATGTTGGGTGTCGAATGATATTATATGGGGGCTGTATTTTTAAAATGAGTATTTTGGAAAAATTATATTGTAAAATTGACGAATGGAATCTTTTACAGCGTTTTTTGATTGGTTTTGATTATTTTTGAATTATCGACGTTTCGTGAATTTTTTCAGATTTTTGATGACGTAATCATGTTTTTGGTTGAAATGAAAATGTAGATGACTTTCTTATCAGGGCTTGGCCTTTTGGTTGAATTTTTTGGCAAATTTTGACATTTCGCGTTTTGTTTTTTCTTATAGGAAGTGGAACGTACTATAACAAGGATCCCCTCACGGCCGTCATCTGGGCAAACCACGTAAGCGAGGGATCTACGAAACTGTCAGAACTCTGTCCTATCCTTTGGGGGATCGAAGCCACTGATTCCAGTGGGTAAATAGTAAATACATCTTCATTTATATCCTCGTATTCATTTTATTCCCTGTATTTTTCATATCAAGCAATCTGGCACACTGTCTGGGAAATTAATTGTTACTTATTTTTTCAACATATTTAAGTTAATATATATAATTATTTTGTGTACGCCTGCGGTAGCTCTCAAACGGTATTATAAATATATATTTTAATCTTTCGTTACATAGCAATACATAATCTATTGATCACATGTTGAATATCACTTTGTTAAATTTGAAATATATAATTAGTCCCGCGTCAGTTATTGAAGTATTAAAGTATTGTATTTGTGAATCAGGGTGTTTTATTTTATTGTCATGTCAGGGAAACGAGAGCTGATAATTCATCCCGTAAGTATAGGGTACAGTTAAGCCCCGAAATATTGCGCTAGTTTACTTTTTTTGTCGTGAGTACTACACTACAATTCCGGGCTAACCGTGCCATGACAATACTACACTCTGTGCCCTCTTTGAACTTATAACTTGTCCCTATAGTAACACTTTCCACTTATAGCAGCTAGTATATCAGTATATACGCAAAGGCTATGTAATCTTAGGCGAGGATTGCCTAGTGGATATACCATCCTTCGGATGGGATGTAAAGCTGTCGGTCCTTTGTCTATTATATGTTAGGGATCGGTAATATGGCTCAGTCGCGTAAACAGGTCGACGCTAATTAAATTTATAAATAAGAAGTATTTTGAATACTAGAATATTAAATAAAAATACATTTAAAATCTATTCGCAGATTTGGAAATTTGACACCTTTCGTTGCATTCTCTAAACATCCTCAATCATTGACACAGTTAATGAGAAAATCTCTGGTATTTTCTAGACTCAACAGAATGGAAATTTTAATCCCTACTCGTGACGTAATTTATTTGCATTATCGATAATTAAAGAAAGAATCCTTGTTTAACTCTGAATAAACTGCTGAAACTGTACTGAGGCACCAATGATTTTAAAATCTTATATTACGCTTTTGTACGGTCTTTTTCAGAATATCGATTATTGGTATCCGTTCTACAGCTGTTAGAAAGCGGAAGATGTGGGAGGACCGAAAAGTTTTATAATGTATTTGTCATTCAAACGACTCGGTGAGCATCTTTTATCGATTATAATTACGTTATGGAGAAAGGTTGATATTATCAGCTTAGTATATAAAGTGAAAATGTGCTTAATTAACTATCTTGTACAAGTTTATTACATACAACACAACATTGACTGTTCTGATTTGGTAGCTTCAATTCTTTTTAAATTATAAACCTAAATACATTTTTTTTTCTATTTCCAAACATTTCAGTTAATAATGGTAATGTATATATTTGAAAATTAAATTGCTTTCATGAAAAGTAAATGTGTTTTGAAATATACATAATTTTCGTTTTCAATGCGATAATCATTTTGCTGGCAAAACAGGTTGCTAAAGCAAAGAGCACCCGCCCATCTGGAGGTCTGACCAAAGCAGATCAATAACAATATCTTCAATCAGCAAAATTAACTAAATAGACAAGTGTCTATTACACATATGCAAATCACTTTACAGAATGTACTTATGTTTAAATGTATTTTCAATATTGAAGCGGAAGTAGACAGTTTCAGAACCACAATATAAAAGCGTTACCATCTTTTATCGACTTGTACCTACACACCATTTGTGGGGAACAGGCAAAAATACAAGGATAAGAGTTACTACTATAAAAATAAGAATAAGATTAATGAAAGGCTAATCTACGTCCCTTGGAATCAAATTAGATCTTAACATTTAATTTTTTATAAAGTAAATGGTCTTGTAAACAGTGAAAACGTTATGGCATTGATCAAAACCAATCAATGTGGTAGGCAGAGAAGCGTGTAACAGAAACATTAGCAGTTACTCAGAGATAAATTAATTTATTTAGAAAAAGTTAAAAAGTAACCCCCAAAAAATAAAAAAATAAGTGAAAAATATAAGTAATTCGTAATAATAAATAATAAATATAAAAATAAAGAACAACAGTCTTAAATATACAAGATAACGTAGGTGACATGCTCCAAAACGTATGTTGGAAGAGATATAAATTAAGAATAAAGTACAGTAGAACAAAATAGGAAGCGTTTTTGAAAAATAAGAATCAGTCTACCTTTGCTAATCATTTGATGCAAGAAAAACACTCATTCAACGTTAGTTGTGAAACCCTCTCAAACAGTTGCCTCCACATTTATTTATTGAGCTTTTTGAAAAGTCAAAGTTGAATGAAATAGCAGAAACTGTTTTAATGCATGTATTGTACAGTTAGGATAATAGTCACACAAACAATTTTATTTTATATAACAATCGGTGGAGCAAATAGAAATATGAAGTTAATCAATTTCAATATTTAAGATAATTGTCTAACTGAGAATAGGATAGATAGGAAAGTTTAGGTTATCTCAGTAATAGACATACTGTATATACTTCAGAGAAGGTTATGTAAATAATAATAAACATATTATTTAATAGTTTTCGTGTTATTTAGTTCAAATTAGAGTTGCGGTAATTACCAATACTTATAACAATATAAATTTGGATGCAAATATCAAAAGACAAGACCTATGTCATTGTATCAAATGTAACTTATAAGTAAAAGTTAACGACTCATGTAAAATAGCTGAGAAATTCCTTAAACTGATTAAATAAACGGCAACGATCAAATTGTGTATGACTGTCCAAAAACCTAAAACGCGGATCGTTGATGTATTTTACAGAGAAGCGTCCCAGACGAAAAAGGTTGCCTCTAATATAAATAAGAAGGTACCGGCACATGGGCCTGTGAACTGACCGTTGGCATGTCTGCTTTAGAGAACGTCGAATGGCGAAATTTTATTTAAAGTTACAGTTATGTGCATGTAATAGACTATGATGAAAAACCTGGTACATTTCCTGTGAGAATCCTCACAGAATACTTTGAAAGGCAAAACATTCTTGCGAAATTGGTGGCCGTTTAGTATAGTTAACTAATTGCTTTATTGTGGTTGAATATAATTAAATAAAATTATCCGATAGTAAAATAAAGTTGATCCCATTTTCTAATTAAATTCAAAAAAATATTTTATCAAAGTCTAATTATTATCTTTGGAACCGAACCAACGGATTCAGATAATGCCACATTCGCTAAAGAAACAATAGAAGCAAATAATATACCAAATATCAGGCCTTAATAGTATTATAAGCTATCATTACATCTAATCTTTCCAGTTAGTAACAAAAAATAATTTTCAAAATGACAACAGTTGGATAACCATAGGAATCAAAGTCTCATCATTCAGGTTAAAAAAATTATTCTCATTGCAAAAAACAGGAATGATAAACACAAGAAACTATAAAACTTACAAGAAACGCTACAAAAAAGTTATACGTCGGGACAAGCAAATGTACTATGATGAACTCATTGTAAACTCGGCAAACAAATCAAAAACAGCAAATAACGCTAAGACAAATAAGCTTGAAATTTAGATAAATGGCAATATAACATCGGATAATTCAGTAATTTCAAATGAGTTTAATTCTTATTTTGCTAGTTTACCCAAATCTCCCCGCGATTCCTTAAACCACCCAAAGTCAATCAATCAACCACGTTAGCTACACTAAATGAATCAATTTATTTAAATCCCGTTATAATCACTGAAATTATCAATATTGTAAATATGCTAAAACAATCTAACTCTGTAAATTCGGACGATATATCGATCAAAATTATTTAAAAAATGCGCTCATCAATTGGCTGAGACATTATGTCATATAATAAATAAATGTTTTCAAGATGGCACATACCCTGACATGCCAAAAATTTCCAAAACTCTGCCACTTTTTCAAAAGGTGATCACAAACTTCTCAGTAATTATCGATCAATAGCAATCCTTTCGGTATTCTCAAAAATATTCGAAAAACTCTTAGCAATACGCATAATTAAATTCTTGGAATCAAAGCAAATATTCCCACCAAATCAGCACGGTTTCAGAAAACATAAATCTATGATTACTGCACTCGTAGCTATACTTAATGAAGTCTACAGAAATTTAGGTCAAAAGAAGAAAGTCCTTGCCAATTTTATTGATCTCTCTAAGGCATTCGACTGTATTGACCATCAAATTTTTCTCGAAGCTATTGAGTCCTATGGTATACGTGGCAAATGTAATGACTTACTTAGATCATATTTAAGTGATAGGAAACAATTTATGGATTGTTTTAGTCATAGATCCAATGAACTCCTGGTTGATATAGGTGTACCACAAGGTAGTGTGCTAGGTCTACTTTTGTTTATTTTGTATGTTAATGACTTGGATAACTTTATTTCATCTTAGTATAGTATAGTATAGTATAGTATAGTATAGTATAGTATAGTATAGTATAGTATAGTATAGTATAGTATAGTATAGTATAGTATAGTATAGTATAGTATAGTATAGTATAGTATAGTATAGTATAGTATAGTATAGTATAGTATAGTATAGTATAGTATAGTATAGTATAGTATAGTATAGTATAGTATAGTATATTATGGTATGGTATGGTATGGTATGGTATTGTATGGTATGGTATGGTATGGTATGGTATGGTATAGCATAGTACAGTACAACCTTAGCCTAAAAAACTGTAAGATGTGTATTGTGCTGAAATTTTGTAGCTGAACTTTTGCACGCAATTTACTTCATGGATATAAGACATTTAACGCATCGATAAGAACGTAGACGTAAACGTATAAAATGACAAGTAAGCACGAGCAGTAGCGAATTGTTGTACGTTTGTACTTACGCCTGACATAAATTTGCGTGTTCGTACGTATACCTTAAACGTATCGTATCGAGCCGAGTAATGGCGATGGGACCACCAATTGCACCCGACATTGTATCATTGTATCATTGTAACTGTCAAAGATGCCACATTCGCATAACCAACATCGATTTTTCTTACTTTTGGCCTATTTACAAAATTATGCAATATAAATAAAACAAAGACACCAATGAAAAGTATTAGGGTAAGCGGTTTTGTCTATAAGGTTCGTTGAAATTTATCTCAGTAGATACGTTACGTTTTGGGGCGAGCGTAGGTGCGTCTTTACTATGTACATACTTCGGTATGCGATGTAAAGCAACGACAGGCGCAGTTAGTACTTGGATGGGTGACCATTCCAACGGAAACCGCGTCCACGCCTCACACATCTTCCAGCGGCTTGTATATCAGTGTATGCGTGGAAGCTGTACAACCTTAGGCGAGGGTTGTATAGGAGATATACCATCCTTCGGAGGGGATGTAAAGCCGCCGGCCCCTTGTCTATTAAATGTTAGGCAAGTAAAAGATCCCTACTCTTCTTAAGGGAAGAGGTTCGGCAAAATTCCTGGTTGGGGGTAGCTCGTCTACAGGCGTCGGTGTTAGGCCTCAGTAGCGGAAATACGCCGACGTTAAATAAATGTATATAAAAAAAATACGTTACGTTTCAAACAATGCTTTATCTTAATTTAAGTCCATGTAAAGTGTAAACGAACTTAATTGAAACCGTATAAAAACTAAAAGCCGGCAAAAACAGTCGGCATCTCTTTATTGTACATGGGCGGAGGTAAATAGACATGCTTGTCATAAGAAAATGATAAGATTTTCGGGCGTTATTATATTATCCTCTGTTTCAAATGGTTTCCAGAAAGCCATGGTAAATTAGTAAATAATTAAAATATTTTACCTTTTATATAGTAGTAAATATTTATAAATATGAACAATAACTAACTAAACTCCTACGCTTGCTATTATAACAGGTATTTACGCACTGCACTGGCACATCTCATAAGTCCACCGTTGACTATAGAGAAACGATTTACGAGTTTTTTTATGCTAGTAGGCCTGTCCGTTTTATTATCTTTAAACCAGTGCAGTCGTAGATGGTTCATTCAGGCTGATTACATTACCAGTCTCGGACTGGCCTGCACAGTTTAAACTACCATTCGAATCTCGATACCATTGCTAAATATATAGGACAAAATATCAAGTTCAGTGCGCACGGTCCTGTGCTTTAATTCTGACCAGTTTCAATTATCCTCGTATAAAGTATACTGTAACATGGATTTACATGTATTTCTGTGTTTACTCCAAAGAGTTATGTATACGGTGCTGGTGTTGCTTTAAGTGTCTATAATTGAATGACCCCGTAGATTAACGTAGCACCATGCTGTAATATTTTTCAGACGCATGATTGCGCTGATGCGCACTTGAAACCTTCTTTCATCGCACAGTTCATCAAAACAATTTAGAACAAGAACAGAAAACTCTTGTTAATTCTAACTGTCGTTATGAATATGGGACCCGTAAGGAAACCTAATAGTGTTTTGTATAGAGCTGGTATTCTATAATTCAATGGTGCTTATACTACACACCAAATATTTTCAAATGAAATTATGTCAGAGTATCTGACAGCATTGCTTTCCCTGCAACCTGTTCCTTTCGCATTCTTTCAATGGTCGGCCCTTTCCTGGGCGAACAATATTTAAGAACCATTAGTTTTAGTTACAATAGTTTTGTAATCCTACATAAAGGTATCAATAAATATTCAACGAACCAACTGTTATATTGCTACAAATTAATTGTGAAATTATAAATGAGAAGTACAGTGTTTTATGGGTCCATACAGCAGTATTTACAAAATAATGTTTGAAACGAAATTTTGAATACAGAAATATACATTGGAGAAGTCGTTATCGTAAAATTGTCCTCTAAAAAAACTGCTATAAAAACTTGTCAAAGGTCAAACGCTGTATGTGCGTCGATTACAATGAACAATATTTTTTTGTAACTTTGTGTGTGTGGTTTCAATTAGAGATAAAGATAACTTCGAAAAATATCCTTAACTTTTTTGATTTGATTACGTAAAATATTTCGCTTACTCATCAATATTCTTACATCCCTAAAACTTTTCTAAAATCTATTTTACTGTTATCTACTTTGTACTACTAACTTTGGTCGTTTCCCAATGCTGTTACTTTAGAATTCCATAATAATCCCCGAATAAAGTTCATGACCTATGTAATATCGTCTTAATTGTCCTGTTATTCCTTCAATGTTATTGCATAGTATATACAGCACGGGGACAGCTAGTAGTCGTATAGGGAAATCCTTACACTTGTGTGCATATGCAATATGGGTGAGAATGTCATCTAATGCAATGTAATTAGGGTGCGACAATTCCATGCACTGTACGCTGGTGCCGCTGTGATTGCCGATGGTATGAATTTATTTATTATTTACATAAGTCATTGGTAACATTACGAAATTTCTGTAATATTGTGCTTAAAATAATATTAACCTATTAAAATGCATATTAATTTAATAGAAGAGAATGTGCAATAATTAAATGGTACTATGGCGGGCATTCACCATCTATTTCATATCATCTCGTGCTTCTAACCCATATTGTACATGTACATAAGTGTATAGAATTCCACTATACGGCTAGTAGCCTTCCCTATGCTGTATAATGGTATAATACAACGTGATATTTCTGAAGGAGAAACGGAAGTATATTTGATTTCTCGAAAAAAGATTAAATTACCAAATTATAAATTAATTTATTGTAACAAATCAGGTTTGTATATTTATTAAGACGACAAAAGTAGGCACAATTTAAACAACTACTAAAATACTAAAAAAATAAAATGAGGCATATTTTCATTAAATATAATAAATATTGGCTTGCAATGAATCATTCACATTCTCCAAATAATTTTATTTAAGTAACCCAGCCTTCTAAAGTTTATTATTATTTTTTAAACATAATTAAAGAAGTGGCTCAAAGTTGTCTTCATTCTGATCTACACAAAGCTGCGCGCGACGTAACCATGACTCAGTTAGAGCGCGTAATAGCGCAACAGTTTGTCTCTTATCGTTCCTGCAGCCTGGCTGATAAGTTCAATCAGCTCCCCCAGTGTGGTTACTTGCGTTTTAAAAACTAAAGTTTTCATATAACTCCAAATGAAAAAGTCACACGGAGTTAAGTCTGGTGACGCAACTGGTCCAACCAGACCTATACGGAAAAATACCTGACCCTGAAACTATAATGGGGAGTATTTCATTAACTATTGCACACATTTATCGAAAATCGGTGTAGAAAATGTAGTTTATTAATATCATGTAGATTTTCAACAGACCAAACATGAGTATTGCGGAAATTGTTAATTCTATTTCTGGCGAATGATGACTCGGCCATTACAAAAAATTGTTTAGTAAAATTTTTACCAATTAAATGCTGCTGTAACAACCATTCAATTGAACTCTACGGGGGTGGTCTTGAGAATGTAATGTTTGTACACGTTGAACATGATAGGGGTGTAATTGATTTTCCCGCAATGTTTTCCAAACTTTCTTCTGGCTTACTTGTAACTGATGTGCAATTACCCGGGTACTTGTTGTTGGAACTTCAGAGAAATTTTTTTAAATATCGTCAATTCGCACATTAGCAGCTCGCCTAGGTCTTCCAGCATACCCTCCACGATGTTCCCATAAATTACCTGTATCTCTGGCCCTTCGAAGAATAATTCAAAAATACCTTAGGTGTGGAGTATCCCTGTAATGAAAAAAGTTGCGCGTATAAACGCGATGCAGCAAACGGACTACACTTGCTGTAAATTATCAACTATTATCATAAACGTGAACCATTTTATATTTTGATATAATTGCAAATTAATAAAATGATTACTGGATGAAATGAATAAAGAAAATAAAAATAACTCTTAATAATGTAAAATCGTCAATCAAGTGTGAGGAAACTATCTCAAAATATTTCCGAAATAATCATTAAAAACATTTTCAGAAGGGCGTAGTTCCCTTAGGGAGTATTTTCGGGAGAAAAAATATAGGTAGTGTTCTTACTATTTTTACATATAGAATTACTATCTAAAGGGTATTGCGGATATTTTGGGACACCCTATGTAAATAGAAAAAATTAGATAAATATCGCAAATTTTTAATATGTTAGCGAGAGGTCAATGTTTGAAAACAGGAATTCTTGAAATACCGCCGTCATTTTTTTTAAAGAAGTTGTGCAAGACGCATTTCTGGTACGCCGAAGGGCCTTCTTTCCATGTGCGAGCTCAAAGACTATTAAAGTTGTTAGAACGGGTTATGTGACGATTTTGACGACTTCCTCTACTAATTGACACCACTAAAATATCTAATAAATAAATCATTAGAATATGGCATATTTCCTGATACCTTAAAAATTGGAGTTATTAAACCGTTGTATAAAAATTGAGATAAATGTAAAATAGAAAATTATAGACCAATAACATTAACGTCAAATGTTGCAAAGCTCTTTGAAAAAATCATCAAAGAACGTATTCTAAATTTTCTAAGTAAGTTTAATATATTATCAGACACACAGTTCGGTTTTAGAATAGGAATATCTACCCAGGACGCCATAGCTTATCTCACAAAATTAATATATGAAAAATGTATGTATGTATGTATATTTATATACTTGGCAAAAGCATTCGATACAGTTTGTCACAAAAGATTATTAAGTAAAATTGAAAATTATGGTTTTAGACGAAATGCTATTTGAAAGTTATTTGTCCAACAGAATTCGATATGTTAGAATAGCTAAAAAAATTAGCCATTCTAGGAAAATAAATTATGGTGTCCCACAGGGTACAGTTTTGGGTCCCATCCTACATCCTATATCTTAATAATTTACTGACACTAGACTGTACTGGAAATATATTGAGCTTCGCTGACGATACAGCTATTTTTTATTCTGCTGATAGTTGGGAGGAATTAATTACAAAGGCCGAAACAGATTTTTAAAAATATAAAAAACTTGTTTGATTTTAACACACTAACACTAAATTAGTTGCAATAAAACAAAATATCTTCCATATACTTCATATTCTAATAAGCTACCTGCAATGAGAAATTTAAATATTAATACCAACACCTATATAGAAGAAGCTGATTCGTCTAAGTATCTTGGAATACTTATAGATAAGCATTTAAGATGGGATCTACAAGTTAAGAATTTCAAAAATGAAATAAGGTATCTTTTAGCCAGATTTAAATATCTCAAACAATTTTTAAAAATAAACCAGCTGAAAATCATGTATCACTCTCTAATTGAATCACAACTCTCATGTGGTATAGTAGGACATGGAGGAATAAATAAAAATCATTTGAAAAATCTAGAAACCATACAAAAGAGATTTCTAAAATTATATGTAACAAAAACAGTACTTGTTCGTCAAACTTATTTTTTTGGAAAGTAAATTATTGGGTATCAGGCAATTTTGCAGTTTATCTTCTCTAGTATTTATTCAAAAAAACAGCCATATTAAGAAAAAAAATTACTAAAAAAATTAAATATGAGAAAAGAATAGAACAGAGATGCTATACTTACCTGGAGCCTTTTTTATATGATATTGTACCGATCGAAATAAATAATATTAGGAGATTGCATGTATTTAAAAGTAAATTGAAATAATGGCTATTAATTTATGATAGGGAGACTCTCCATAATATAATAAATATATAATATTTTTACACGTAACAATATCATGTTTGTAATTATGTGTATGCATAAATGTGGATATGTATTAGGAATATTAGGTATATATGATTGTAGCTGAATGCTACTATTTAGTCTTTTCCACAGTTACAATATGAAACTTTCATCTCACCAATAAGGATTTGTTAAATTCGGTGAGTAATCGAGAAATGTTTATTTATTTATATTGTGTGCTATTTAGTAAGTAGTTTGGTTTTATATCATATATGCTGTACGTGTAGTTAATTAACATTGTAATATATTATGCAATTATGTGTATGCATGAATGTGGATGTATATTGTCACTTAATTTTTTTTTCAAACTTATAAAATGAGACTTTCACCTCACCAACAAGTATTTGTTTAAATACTTCAGTGAGTAATCAATAAATGTTTATTTGTTTATATTGTGTAATATTTAGTAAGTAAGTATATCTTACATTATTATAAAATTATTGGGAAAGAAATAGACATTATTTTTATAAAAAAATAAACATTATTGTAAAAATATTGTAAAATTCATTGTTGTTAATTAGACAAAAGTTTTGAGTAGTAATTTTTGCACAGTTTTTGAAAAAAGTATTCCTGTTGTTTAGGTCATTGGCTTTGAATTTTGCTAATCAGCTTTGAGAATTTTATGACTTGCAGGCACTCTATTGTAAGAGGATAATTAGAGTATAATTTATAAAGCTTTAAGGGAAAATAATATTAGAAATTTTGAAGAACCCTGACTTTCGAATAATAAATTTTTAATAACGGAGAAATAATCTTTCGATTAGATTAATGTTCTTGTACCAAACATTATTTTAGTCAGGAGAAACCACGGTATACTTTATACATTTTTTTTCCATTTCTATAGATTTATTTATTTTTGTTTTATTGTATTTATTATTTACACAGTTTTACAAAATCGAATGCTTCATCATCACTATGTTGCAAAATCAATTCCTGAAGTCAAATTTACAACATTATCACATGAAAATAATATTTCTAAATTTATAAACTTTCACTAATCTATTTATTTATTTTATTAAAGCAATGTAAATTTGTTTTAGCTGTGCCACTGTACTGAAAATGTTTAATTATTTGTGCTGATCTAAGAATATTAGGATAGACAGAATTTTTGGTTTTGTTGCGGCATTTCATATTAATTGAACAAGGAATAGGGTTAGCGTTGTGGGATCGATAAAGGCTGCAGATATCCACTACAGACAGCTCACAGGTCTATGGAATAAACGTTCCCTGTCTATACAACTAGTACGCTCATCTAACGTTTGTGTTTTGATTTACCTTGAAAACCTTATAGTAGTGAACAATTGTATAAGTGGTACATGGAAATCCTATTAAAAAATTCAAAGCACATATGTCTTAAATAGTATGGTGAAAATTCATGAAATAAATTACTTATTTCATAGGCACATGATGTAAAAAAAATCCAGACACTGATGTTTTTATGCGCATCTCTTAGTATGTATTTCCTCAGTGACGTGCTAATATTACAGGATGAGATTTCTTAGCTTATTTTATGAAGAAAAGTTCATGTGAAAATATATCCGCAACGGCTTAAATTTGTCGCTGCAATTTTTTTAAATCGTTATTTTTTAATATCTCAGAAAGTACTTTAAATACCATTTTCAATTTTGGTATGTATTAATAAGATATAAAATGACATATTTTAGTTGGTTTTGAAAACCAACAACTTCTTTATGTCAACAAATATTGTTTTGAAAATGATTTTCGTAAAAATATAATTTATTCCAAAATAATTAGACAGTAAAGTGTAAACGAAATTAATTGAAACCATATAAAAACTAAAAACCGGCAAAAACAGTCGGCATCTCTTTATTGTACATGGGCGGAGGTAAATAAAAATGCTTGTCATAAGAAAATGATAAGAATTTCGGGCGTTATTATATTATCCTCCGTATCAAATGGTCTCCAGAAAGCCATGGTAAATTAGTAAATAATTAAAATATTTTACCTTTTATATAATAGTAAATATTTATAAATATGAACAATGACTAACTAAACTCCTACACTTGATATTATAACAGGTATTTACGCACTGCACTGGCACAATGACAGCACATTTCATAAGTCCACCGTTGACTACTGAGAAACGATTTACGAGTTTTTTTTGTGCTAGTAGGCCTGTCCGTTTTATTATTTTTAAACCAGTGCAGTCGTAGATGGTTCATTCAGGCTACTAACATTGCCAGTCTCGGACTCGCCTGCACAGTTTCAACTACCATTCGAATCTCGATACCATTGCTAAATATGTAGGACAAGATATCAACTTCAGTGCGCGCGGTCCTGTGCTTTAACACTGACCAGTTTCAATTATCCTCGTATAAAGTATATCAGTCAATACTGATAAATGAAGTAATTTGAATTTAATTGTTTTAATCAAAAACGGCGCGGCGCGTCTGACGAGAAAAACGTAAGATACCGTTTTTATGTAGAATTGATTAAGCTAATCCACATGGAAAAATATTAATGGCGTACCACTTTTCTGGTAAAAAATATCAGATGACATGACATATGTGGTTTTATATCTTATTAACATATGTTAACCAAAATTGAAAATAATATCTAAATTACTTTCTGAGATACAAAAAAATAACTATTTGGATGCAGGACTACTGTAGAAGAGAAGACAAAAGCCAGAGCTGTACACAAGGAAATACAAGAGTGAACAGAGCACTATATATAACGAAAAGAAGATTTAGGCAGCTAGGATATGAGGACACCTTTTGACAAGGCGGAGTGGAATAATGCACAGATGGGGATAATAGTTTAAAAAATATTAACAAAGAACGAAACTGATACTGAATAGTACAATCAATGAACCGATTCACCTCCGAAATCTGATCAACTCAACCGATTTGTTTGAAATTTTGATAGTAGCTCAAAAATGATGCAAATAACAAACCTGACTTAGTGCCGATATGTGCTTCCACCCTGGGGGTGAATGCCACCCTTTCTCGGGGGTGGAAATTTAAAAATTCAAAATGACACCGGGAATCGATAGAGGATCAAATTTTAAGAAGAAAATGTAGTATAAAATTTTTTCTGGAAAGGAAAATTACGGAGCGCCTAAATTTTGAACGTTTTGGAGCATTTATTCCCCATTTTCCCTAATTTTTATTGTAAGGGGTGGTTTTTAGGGGTTGAATTATATTGAAAAATGTATCAGGTCGTTTACACTTAAAGAATATATTTTTTCTATCCAAGATCCAAAATAAAAAGGTTTTATGCTTTTTAAACCGTTTTTTAAATAATTGTGTGAGGGGTAGTTTTTAAGGGTAGTTACGTAGTAAAATATCGAAATATTAGTTACATTATAAAAAACAACAAATATTTAACATATTTGAACATAATGATAACCTATCACTGCTTCCATCTATTAGTTTTCAATTTTTAAGTTTTATTGTTAGGGGTGGCCTTTGGGGTTGCATCATTAAAAAAATGAAGTATCAGATTTCTTATACTTAAAGGGAAAAATTCTCCTATTACGATCCAAAATAAAAAGGTTTCATGCTTTTTAAACACATTTTTTTATTAATTTTCGTGTGAGGGGTTGGTTTTAAGGGTAGTTAAACAGTAAAATATTGAAATATTAGATCCATGATTAAAAACAAAATTGATATTTAACATATTTGAACATAATTATAGCCCATCACTGCGTTAATTTATTAGTATTCAATTTATTGAAGTAAGGGGTAGCTTTCACATCTTAAAAACAAAAAGCACACTTTGCGACCAAGTCAGGTAAGATGAACTTAATTCTAAATTTTCAAGAAGATCGGAGCAGTACTTCAGATTTCGGAGATTTGGCCCCTTTTTAACGTTGAATGACTGTACTAGAATGCAATCTGCGCATTACACAGTATACATGCTATTGAATGTTTAAAGAACTTAAAAGCACCCGGGACTGATGGAATCACCGCGGAGCTTAGTGAAAAAGGGAGGGCATGTGCTGTGGAAACGAATTCATAGGCTTATCTTACTTAAGTCACAAGAAAAAATACCAGAAGAATGGACCCTTAGCATATTTCAACCAATACATTAGAAAGAACAAAAACGGATTTTTCTAATTATAGGGGTATTACATTAATAAATCGGACGTATTATACAATAAATTTGCTGAATACTCCGAGCAGATACTTGAAGAACGTTAGTGTGGATTCATGCCAAATTGATCCACAACTGACTAAATATATATATATATATATATATATATATATATATGAGCGGGGGTCCCACAGTTTCTACCGCATCCCGCATTTCAATCGTCATCTTGCTCTATTTCTCCGTTCTACCTCGTCAATAGCTCTATCTCGCATTATCTTTACGATTCCATCCATCCAAGCCAGTGCTGGTCTTCCTCTCTTTCTTCTATTTCTTGTAACATACTTTATAGCTTTTTTTGGCCCTCTATTTTCTTCCATCCTTATTACTTATCTAATGTCCATACCACAGAAGTTGTCTTGTTCCTATTCTGTCTATAGTCGTATATGTTCTTTTCAAGCGCCTTCTGATTTTTTGATTCGGTATACGTTCCTTGACACTCTACTTGTCCTCCTTAAATAATCCATTTGTACTGCCCTCACCCTTTTTCTGTTTCTGTCCGATAACTGCCAGAACCCTGATCTGTATGTCAATATAGGTTCTACATTGCTCTGTAGATTGTCATTTTCACAAATTCGCACACATTTCTGACCTTATATCATCACTGGATGTTCCTTCGCTTGATATCATGCTTCCTAAATATTTATACTATTCACATTTATTTAATTCTCTTAGTTGTACATCAGAGTCTTCCTGCTCCTCTCCCATGTGCAAGTATTTTGTTTTTCTCCTGTTCATATTCATACCCAACTTTTCATATTCTTCTATAAGTTTTCTTAGTACGTTAGTCAATGTCTTCTTCAAAGTTTGACTTGACCATCAGCAAAGAAGAGAGTTGTTAAGCATTTATCCCCAATATTTATTCCCATTCTTGAACATTTCTTCCTCCAGTTTTCCAAAGCTTCTTGAATATATATCTTAAAAGGGTGGGTGACAGACTGCATCCCTGTTTAAGACCCTTCGTAACTTTAAATGGTTTAGAGATTTTATTTCCAACTTTTACGACACTTTCTGGGTTCTTATATACGTTGTCAAGGGTACTGTATCGTAAACAATTATAAGATCTATAAATACGAGATGGTAGGTTGATTTCTAGTTTTCCGTTTTTGTATTGTTTGCTGGGCGGTGAATATATTATCCAAGCATGACCTTCCTGCACGAAAACCGCTTTGCTCCTCTAAGTCTTCATATTTTGATTCAATTCTTTTGGTAAGAATCCTGCCATACAACCTTCCCATAGGACTAGTGACACATATCCCCCTATAATTCACACAAACTTTTTTGTTTCCATTCTTATAAATTGAACTGATACGTGCTAAATTCCAGTCCGCTGGGATGCCTTCTCCTCTAATCAAATAGGCATTAAAATGCTCTGCTAGAATTTCCAACAGAATATCTGGTTTATTAGTTCAATGGGAATGTTTCCCGATCCCGGAACTTTGCAATTTTTCATGTCTTTTAATGCTTTTTTAATTTCAATTATGTTAGTTGAGTAGATCGGGTAGAAAAAAGATCCTCAATTCGTAGTCCTCAAATAAAGAATTATTTTTCCCAATCGACTAAGTCGGGTCTCGGCATTGTTTTCCCACTTACGTTCCATATATCTGAAGGTCGAAAGGGGGGGGAGGGGACCAGTTAAAAATACGGGAAACCTGTTTTCGCCTCATCGACGTCGGACCATTATTTAGCGATATATCACGGATTAACGTTACAGGAAAGAAAATTTTCCAATTAATTTTTTCTCGGCTTGACATGCACGTAGGACTTTTATTATATTTTTCATAGAAGGGTAAGGTCACCCATTTAAAGAGGCCGGGGACTGGGGGTGGAGAACAATTAGTAGGGAAGGGAGGGGGGTAGGGCAAATTCTTTTAATACCCCGATAACTCCTGAGCGGAGAGGCGGATCGCAAAAAATCAAAGTGACATTTCTTCAGTTTTTCACATAGAACTCGATAAAACTGGCAGAAATCGACTTTTGCAAAAAACACGCGGCTGACGCGCGAAATAAGTTTTGACCTTTTTCCCAAAAAATGTTTTTGTCATGAAGGGAAGGGGTGGGGGAAATAATTTTTATGTCAATCGATGGCCTTATATTTTATCTTCAATTTCCGTCCAACTAGACCGCAATCCGATAATTATTAAGGGAGAGAGGAGACTGCAAAATTTTTGCTGTGTAGCGGGAGAACGGAGAGGAGTGGGGCGTTCTAACAGGGTTCAAAACAGAGGGCAAACAGTTTTCTTTCTATTCATCCACTTTTTAATTTTGCCATATCCGTATCTTGCCCGCCCGCGCGATTCACAATAAAAAAAAACGAATGGAAACGGGTGATCGAGTCAGTCGACAGAGCAACGAGCAGCCCGGGGAGGAGTTTACTCTCTCCACTTATTTCTCTCCTATCTGATTCACACACGGCTGCACTTACTCCGATTGTCATAATTCTCCTGTTATTATTTGAAAGCTTTTTCCTAATATTCTAACAAATAGCAATCTAGGACGCTCTCTTTGTAGAACTACTGGTACATGGTTAAGCATCCATTTGCAGTATTGGAATGTAAACGGAAAGAAGTTTTTCAAAGTGTTAGTCTTTCCATTGCCGTGTTTGTTGATAGTTGCACTCCGGCATATGAAACTAAAATGTGAGAATGCCATTTGTTATGAATCGTCAACTCTACTATGGTAGAGGGGGTAACTAATGCCAAAATAAATTTTAGAGGCCATTGGTTCTCGTACACACACTAAATCCCAATTTAATTTTTTACTTCCTTTAATAATAAGGTGGGGGTGGGAATGGGGGTGGTGTAGCTACCGCCGAAAATTTTTTTTTATGACGTTTCGTTCTTTTATACACTCTAAATCATATTTTAATTTTTTTACTCCTTTTCATAATAGTATGAGGGTGGTATTGGAGGGTGATAGTGAGGGGGGTCGCTAATGCCAAAAAGAAATTTTGAGACCTTGACTTTTCGTACATGCCCTAAACTGTAATTTTATGAACTCGTACCTGCTTGCTTTGCTTATTTACCCTTATTTACCCCATTTACCTCCGAACCCTTCAACGGAATTAGATCAAAATATAATCTAGTTACCATAAGTTATAATAAGTGTACCAGATTTCAAGTCAATATATTTTTTGCGTTACTATTCTTCCGCTGGACGTGGAAGTAAAAGTACAGTGAGGTTCACATCCCGCGCGCGACAGTAGAGTTGACGATTCATAACAAATGGTATTCTCACATTTTAGTTTCAACTGCCGGACTGCAACTACCAACACGGCAATAGAAGGACCAGCACATTGACAAATATCTTTCCTTTTATATTCCAAAACTGTAATGAATGCTCCGGTCACGAGTTGTTGGTTTTTAAAATAAATTTGCCCTACCTCCCTCCCTCCCTTACTAATTGTCCTCCCACCCCCAGCTCCAGCCTCTTAAAATAGGTGACCATACCCTTCTATGAAAAATATAATAAAAGTCCTACGTGCATGTCGAGCCGAGAAAAAATTAATTGAAAAATTGTCTTTCCTGTAACGTTAATTCGCGATATCTCGCTAAATAATGGTCTGACGTCGATGAGGCCGAGAACCAAAATTACGTATTTTATCAAGTTCTTCATTTTTGGGAAGTATATATTTTTTTGTGGAATCAACACCCACCGACTTATTGACGAGAAAATGGTTTCCCGTATTTTTAAATAGTCCCCTGCCCCCTCTAGACCCTCAGATCTGTGGAAAGTAAGTGGAGAAACAATGCCGAGACCAGACTTAGTCGATTGGGAAAAAAAATTCTTCAATTTGTGGACTACGAATTGAAAATCCCGATCCACCCCACTATATTTATTTCTTTCTCCATGTGTCATCTACTTCGATCTCGTCTATTTTTCCTTTACATTGTTCTCTGTTTTCCGTGAATAATGTCCTATAACTTTCTTGCCATTCTTCTTCTCTTATCAAGTATATATTTCTTGTTTCTCTTCTGGCCTTTCTTAAATTTTTTATGGCTTTCCATGCCTGTGTTATTCTAGTTCTTCTTAAACATCCCTTGATCTCTTCACGCTATTTCTCGCAAATTTCGTTCTTCTTTTTCCATCATCTTTTTTACTTCTCTATTCGTGCATATACCTTTCTATTTTCCGGGTCCTTGGTGCGCAACCACATTTGGTAAGCTTTCTTCCTACTTTCTATTAGATTTTTCTTCTTGATATCCTAAAGTTTCATTGGCTGCTTGATGTATGTATTCTTTAATAAGTTGGTATTTGTTTTCTGTATCTACTTCTTCATTTATTATTCCTTGAAGCTTCGTGGCAAATCTTAATTTATATAGAAACTATAGATTCTTGTTTAAGGCTTTCTAAACTGTATTTTTCAGCTTCTAGTTCTTTATATTCCTTGCTGTTGTTTCCTTCTCTGTTTATACCATCTAATTTTCTTTAATTGACAATCACTTTTGCTATCACCAAGTAATAATCTGACCCACATTCTGCACCAGGATACGCCCTTACATCATTGGTTTTTAATCTTGAATTATGTCGCTTATGTCAACTATCGATCGTATTTCTCTTATGGGTTGTACCCATGTGAATTTGTGTACGTTCTTGTGTGGAAAAGCCCATTCATTACTTTGAGGCATAGATTTTTGCACAGGTCTATAAGTCGTTGACCGTAATTATTTACTTTTTTTTACCATATCTCCCCAGAGCCGAGTCATTTTATTTTCGTCTTAAATCTCCGAGTATGCAAATCTCCTTGTTATTTATTTTCATCAGTATCTACGTTAATTTATAGTAAAATTCTTTCTTTATCTCCGTTTCCCCTCGCTTGAGGCGTACACACCTATTATTACAATGACCTCCATTTTTCTCTATCTCCAGCGTTATTATTTGTTCATCTATCTCTATTACAAGTCTTTGTAATACAACAAATTCTGAAAAAACCTATGAGTATGATAAGACTTCAAACAAGCGGTCGACAGTGTTAACAGACATCAAATGCTGTAGGGCATTATAGTACTAGGCATCCCCTCAAAATATTTGCGACTCGTTGCGTTATACGGATCTAAAGCAGCGGTAAACGTAGATGATGAACTAGCAACTCCATTGTACATAAACTAGGAAGCGGGAGAAATTGACACATTATCCACTCTACTATTTAACTTGACCCTAGAAGCGTCCACCCAAAAACTTCAAATATTCGGCCTTCTAGACACAAAGTCAGTACAATTCTGCTCATATACTGATGATATTGTCATAAGCCGAAATAAGACCGCACACCGGCATCATTAGCACAATTAGATGCCATTTCTTACTTCAAGTCTCAACTGCGGCAGATGGCAATGTCATAGGGAGTGATCGTTGTATAATTGTTTGTGCGTAGGTGCCCTAGTTGAGGGATTGAATAGCCAATGCTAAACTCCACCAGGATGTTAATCTAACAAAATCTATTTCCTTTTCTATGTAATACGAAATAAAGTGTGAGTGAGGTACCGTCATCGGTTTAAGCGCTGAGACTTCGATCGGCGAAGTTAAGCAGCGTTGGTCGAGTCCGTCACTTGGATGGGTGAACGGCATCTCTGTTGTAGGGTATGTCCCCTACGAGTCAAAATTAAAAAATAAAAAATTCTAAAAATAATCAAAAAATCAAATAATCCCATGCCACCTGGCAAACTATGTAAAACAAGTCAATGAGACACTGTTAGCATCAAAAAAACACATTTCAATTCAAAAAAATCTAAGAAAATTAGCCAACCATCGATAATTCACAACTAACCCAAATTCACCAAAATCTAGAGTCAAACGTTCATTTGCATTAATCCAGAACCAATTCGTCACAAAAAACGTCACTTAAAAATACAGCCCCCATATATTCGTCAAATTAGTCAAATTCCCCATTCGAACCCAAGTTCTCATTATCTCAATTCAATACGTTACATTTTTATAAGCAATTTCCCTTTTCAAAATATTCGAACTTCTTGACCACCCCTCGTATATGTAACCCCTTTAAAATTAACCGTCGAGTCTATTTCCCCACATTCTTAAAACTATTTCGTAAATTTTCTATACTTACTTTTCGATCAACCCCTGTATACGTCAAATCACGTTCCGTGCCTCGAGTCTCAAAAGTCTAAATATCTTTTCTCCAAAATTTCCCAATCCAATTGCTATTATAAACTTCCCCATTTTCGATCACCCCTGTATAATAGCAGACACATATACTATATCTACGCTCAGCTCGATTCGTAACCGTATTGTACCTTTTTAATATCTTATCTTAATATCGTACGCACTAACTGGAAACCTTTTAACGGCGTTACAGTTTGTTAACATCGGACCTCCGCTAATACCTTACGGGGTCGAGCCAGATTTTACACACAAAACGTTGAGTAACTTCTAAACGAAAATAGAATCGACTCTCATTCAAATTTTAGTAAATTCCCCTTTGCATCGCCGATTTTTCTGTATAAAATTTATTTTCAAATTCCAAAATTTTCAAGTATTGCGCAACATGTCGCAATCGATGACTCATCCTTGCCCGCACGGAGCGATTTCAAGCCTTTCCAGCTCTCCGCGAGACTCGCCGGGCGAGAAAAACGAAACTTTTCTGAATTAGTATAAATACCGGTGCATCGCGAGCCGAAGTTAAGTTCAGTTTTGGCAGTGACTCTAGTGTAAAGTTCGCGTAGTGTTCTAGTGGAAAATAAGTTTCAAAGTTAGCTTTGTGTAATAGCTGTTGACGCTGGGTCCGGTTACTATTTAATTTATATTGTAGATACCCGCTTGGCTAGGTTTTCTTATTCCCTGTTCCTTGCAATCTTTTCGTGACGAGCTGTTCGATTCTAGCTTCCCAGGCCGAAACCTGGTTAAAAAGAGTTAGTCTCGCCTTAAGTGGCCCCCTTCGTTATTTTATAACAAAATACTTCGCCTTAAGTGGCCCCCTTTTCAATTTTTTCCCTTTGCCTACGAGGCTTAATCGTAAAAGTGACTTTCTCAGATTTATTATTTTTCAATATTTTTTAAAAATACATTCTAATCAAAACCTAAAACAGAATTTCTGTTGTCGATTAGTTTCTACTTCAAAAAAGAAACCTGTAAAATAAATTAAATCTATTCAAACTCTGTTCAATATCCTTTCAATAAATATTTTTGTATTCTCTTTTATTCATCGTGTCATTATTTTTTCTTAAATAAAAAAACCTTCAACAACTAGGGTGTAGCCGTTGACCCTACAATAGCTATTTAATAATCAAACAAATGCTTATTTAAATAAAGTGATAACAACCAGTGCAAACTACCATATACAGGGTGTAGCATTCGACCCGAAACAGCACTTACTAAAACCAACCCTGAGACTCAACCCATCGAAAATAAGTGCACGAACGCCCTCAAGGGTCTCAGCTCTAAAACCCCCACAGTTCCAATTTTTATTTTCCAAAAACGAGGGACGAATTCGTGTTCATCTCATTTCGCCATGCTGGTTGAGTGGAAGAGTAGCTATAGCTAAACTCCGCCAAGACGTAAATATAAACAAGGCATTTAATAATAATAAAAAAAAGTATTTGTATAAATCTATTTCTAATAATTCTAAAAAGGACTTGATTCTTGTTCTCAAGGTGCTATATAATTAAATTTAACTATATGACAAATTTGCAAATTCCTGCTATATTCAACCAGCATCCATCCCACCATAAGATCAATTTTATCGTTTTTTTTCTTAGTAGTAAAATGGGATAGACATTTTTATGTGACAAATTTGAAAAACTCCGATTTCCACTGCCCTTGTTAGTTTTTAAACTGCTGTTAACCTTATCTTCATTTATAAATATATGTTTGTTAACAGACACCTATGAAGATATTTGACCAACAACTCGTTTAGGAACAGTTCGTCTGTCTTATTAAAATTCTGCTCAACTATTGTTCCATAGAAGACACACCACCTCCTACATTACAACCTGAACCAGTAGATTTAATCCAATATTTTTTTAATGGCCCACTTGAGAGCGCAATTAGTGAAACACAGACAAAATACATGGAAACGAAAAGAATAACAAATATTAATTGGGACAATAATATACGCATAGGAAGATTTAATTTTGAACGTGTACTTGACTTCACTTACCTAGATCCACAAATAAATAATGATAATTTGTTATCAAATGAGATAAAAGCCCACATCCTCAGTAAAAATAGGAGATATTTTGCCCACGAAAAAATAATGAAATCTAAGATACTAATCAGAATTCTTAAATTTATAATATATAAATAAATCCTTGATACGATCTATGGATGCGGAACGTGGACTTTATAACATTATATTTTGCCATAATTTAATGTCATTACTTCCTTTTCCTGGACAAAAAAAAATCGATCTCCTAACAAAAAACTATTCTACGTCTTATCATCCCTGTACCATTTGAAAAACCCTGACATATATCCCTGTGCCACAAACACCGTGTCAGTTCCCCTATTACAAGAACTCCTCTCTAATTGTTATGGATAGCAACGCCAAGGGAATTCCTTCTTTGTCTATAGGTGCCTCCACATACGTCGCTCATAGAATATTAAACCACTTTATCGTGCTCTCCGCTTTAAATATCATTGTATCGTATAAAGCTTAAATTAAAATTGTGTTAGAGTCAAAGAGGCGGTGCTCTTGTAGTAAATGAAATTTTGTAGCATTTAAACGTTTTGAAATTCAATTTGGCACAGACAACGCCATATCCCCATATTTATTTCCGCTTGCCTGTAAAAATGATGATTGACGTTTAACAAGACAACTTGTTATACAGTATAATATAAATTTCTGACAAATACCTTTAGTCATTATCTTTCAAGAAAGAAATGTCATATATATTTAGGTCATGCTGTTTATTGCCTCAACAGAATTTACATGAAAATTGCGTGGTAGCCAGTAGCGTCAATAATAGCTAGAACAGAGTTTATTGAAGAGTGACTTCTAAAAAGTGAAGTATACTTCATAAATCAATAAAAATATGACTACTATATTAGTAAAAAGTTGCAACGAGGCATTTTTCGTTATCGAAATATGCAGAAGCTATATATGTTTATTTGTACCCTCTGTGACAATTATCCTTTTATATTTATTACTGTTTAGATAAAATATTAAAATATATAAATTGTATCTTAAGCGAAATTAGCTTGAAAATTAATAACATTATTAATTTAGAGATGCACCAAATAACTTTACCAATTTTAAGTATAGATGAATTCGGGTGACGGTTAAGCGACGAGAAGAGATTCTATATTCACGCAAGCTAAACAGTGAATGTTTCAGAACGTATCCAACCGTCTCGCATATTGTATGTATAAAGCGCACCGTCCTGTACCGATCTATACGAAATATTTTAAGTATCAAAGTAAAGTATTAGAAATATTTTCCAAGTCGATCTGACGTCACCCGTATAACCTCATCCTTTCGGTAAAGGTAACAATTAAAAATATCCAGTAATCAGTTCACCAATTGCCGTTCCAAGCGTTAGACGTAGGTATCCACCTGCCTGCTTCGATCTGCGAGAAAATATTCCCAAAATTCAGGTGATTGAATTATTTTTACTAAGGCTAAAACTATTCCGAAATATATTCTAAGTCTTTTTGACGTCACGTGTATCCACCGCGGATCCGCTAGAACCGTTTGTCCCGCTTGTAAGTAATTAAAGTAAATAACTGAATTTGTCCTGTGTAGTCATTCAGCCAGAGCGACTCATTGGCAGCAGACGTGTCCACTCCGAGATACGAACTCAGGTACCGTTGGTGTCATATATCATTCCGAGCAGCAGTATTTTAACAAAGTTCGTACTATGTCATCGAACAGCCACGCATTCATCTGGCGCCTATTCCCACTTCTTTAACAAGTTGTTTTATTTCATAGAAATCCTAAACCGTGCAGTGTATCATTCCATTCCGACCGTTTCCCAGAACAACATCGAGAAGTAATATCACAAAGTAGTAAGGTAAGTAAGTAAGCTGGCTAGTGCAATGCCGCCGATAGCTGCCACCAGCCGACCATCAGGGGAGCCAGTCTAGTTCCAGCGAATTCTTTTACAATTCTTAGGTATTCCCTCACTACTACATTGGGTTGGGGGACACTGAAAAATTACAAATCTGTTTTGCTAATCATACTTTGAGTTTTAGCTTCCGTCTCGAAGGCTCTAGTTCCAGTATATTCTTATGCAACTCGTAGATGTTCTCTTATAACCACATTGGTTTGGGGATACTGAAAAGTTCCAATTTTGTTTGTTAATCAGACCTCCGAATTAGACTTTTCTTTCAGACCCCTAGCTATTGTCACTTCACTCACTAGCTAAGTACTATACATAACTTCTCTATAAATTTTGCACTATAGTCTTTGCTTCGCACACCTGGTATCCATATTTAGTCTTCCCCGTTTTACCGCTTTTCAAGTTACCTTGTGTCAACCGCTTATTCTGGGCTAACGCTTTAAAGCTTATTTGTGCTTGCTATCCCTGTGTGAACATCTAATTTCCCAAATTGACCCACTGGAATACCGTTTCTCCGCTTGAGCTACTCAGCCTCGCGTATTCGGCTTGCGGGTAGTGTGTCCTAACGTTTAACTAGGCAGCTTCTTAATTTAAACCAAAAATTCATTTCCGGAGTTCGAATGTCAAAAAGTGGCCCTTTTTCTTCTCGTCACCAACTGGGATCAGAAGAATTGTTGCCCAATGTTAATGGTAACTGTATAGGTGTAGGAATAAATATATTTCATGTAAATATCTATTACTCCAGTCAATGAATACAATTGATCTTGCAAAAGGTCGAAAAGTTTTAAAACTTGGCACATACCTAGATCTTGAAGTCCTTAATGACCAGCTCATTTTGCGAACACAGCGTCGTGCCGCTCGCGACGCCATCTTGGAAAAATGGCGCAAAATATTAGGGAATTAGCCATATCTTCCTTACCGTACGTTTTATTGAAAAAATACCTCTATTCCACATTATTTCTTATAAAATTGTCTACAATTTAACTCTTTACTATTTTTTGCACGATCAATATTTACAGATATGGCTTCTAAAATTCGGAAAAAAAGTTTTCCCGTCGTGTAATAAATATAAAGCAATTGTTTCACCAACTATTGGTAATGTTTGCACGACGTCAGCGAGACAATGGTTTATTACTTATAGGGACGCTATATTATGTGGAAAAAAATTGTAGGTTGTGATATATTTCTCGTTTCCACGCCACCTATGAGGTAGAGAAATCGGCGCGTTTTTTTATGTGCTATCCCCAGTAGGCCTAATCTACAGTTCCGACTCTAAATAAAAGACCCGATGGACCGGCGCAATCATCATCCGACATCTCTGCACGCGCCAATATCCATTGGCTGGATGTCGGTCCCGATAACTAGGGCCGAGTAGGACTACTACTCTTTGCTCCTAGATTATCTCTGTAGACCTGGACCGGCCTTCGTGATAGGTGGGCCCGCTTACTTCTACCAGACCCAGCTCGCAAATGCGAGGTGTGTCATGGTATTTTCTGCGGACCTCCCCTGGTCCTGGCTGTTGAACCTCGCTGGCTGAGGTCTCTTCTGGCGCTCTTCTTATCTTGATATTATCTTTCTTCGCCAGCTTGTCACCCCCGGGGGTGGTCATCGGTCGAGTTGGGTTTAGGAAGTTTTGGCTGGGACTGACTGCCGGTACGTAGGACATCAATTGATATCCTACCCCGGATCATCGGAAAGGTAAGGATATGAGCTGTGTAGCTCGGGAGTGTGGAGATCCTAAGTGCTTATTTTAGCACTTTCGGACTCCACGGAGCAGGTGGGACAACGGGCGTTGGACGGTATGTTGTCGGGCGGCCTCGCTTGTTGGTGGTAGAGAAGCAAGATGGAAGGTACGTTTTGCAGCACATTTGACAAAAAGGTTATACCGAAGTTAGTTGAGGGTAGAATTTTTTCCGAAATTTTTCGCGCATAATTCAATTAAAAAATCCGAGAAAATATACACCTTACGCAGCTTACAATATGATGAAACTGTAGTAGACCATATTCTGTTTCTTCACGCATTCAGTGGTTGCGATACCACATCGTCTATATAATCGGGGAAAAGTGAAATTTTCTGAAACACTCGGAAACTCTCGGTCTCTCAGTGACATTATTGGAATTTTCAAAAATCGTGATGCTGAACCTGCCAGCATAGCTGCGGCTGGTGAACATTTTTTTATTGAATTATACGCGAAAAATTTTGAAACCAATTCCATCCTCAACTTAATTCGGTATAACCTTTTTGCCAAGTGTGCTGCGAAACGTACCTTCCGTCTTGCTTTTCTACGACTAACATGCGTAGCCGCCCAACAGCATTCATATAGAACTTACCATCAAGTTCAACAGTGGCTTGGTGTGCAGAAAAATCCACTCGATTGGGGGTAGAAAAATCCAGAGATGACCTGGTTGCCATAACTACGCAGAAAGAACCTGCTCCAGCTAAACCTTCTCAATTGCATTTCTTGCAAATGTCAAAAAGGTTGTAGTTCCGCGTGCAGCTGCCACAAACCGGGTTTGAAATGCTCCAGAATGTGTGCTGTTTGCAACGGAAATGCATGCAGCAATGTAGCCGACATATGTCTGGATGACGACCATGACGACGAACTTGACGTGCTCCAGAACATAAATAGTGTTGCTAAGGATGTCATAGAAGATGCAGAGATGTCGGATGATTGCGCCGGGTCTTTGATTTGGAGTCGGAACTATAGATTAGGACTACTGGGGATACCACATAAAGAAAAACGCGCCGATTTCTCTACCTCATAGGTGGCGTGGAAACGAGAAAAATAACACAACCTATAATTTTTTCCACATATAGCGTCGCTATGGGTGATAAAACATTGTCTCGCTAACGGCGTGCAAATATTGCCAATAGTTGGTGAAACGACGGGAAAATTCTTTTTTTCCGAATTTGAGAAGCTATATCTCAGTAAATATTGATCGTACAAAAAAATAGTAAAGAGCTAAATTGTAGATAATTTTATAAGAAATAATTTTGAATAGAAGTATTTTTCCAATAAAACCTACGGTAAGGAAGATATGGCGAATTCTCTAATTTCATGCGCCATTTTTCCAAGATGATGTCGCGAGCGGCGCGTCGCCGTGTTCGCAAAATCAGGTGGTCATTAAGGACCTCAAGATCTAGGTATATGCCAGGTTTCAAAACTTCCCGACCTTTTGCAAACAAACCCTGTTTTTATGTATTCATTGACTGGATTATATTCTTAAATGATAAAGTTTATTGTTTTATTGTTCATTGCTCATTATTCATTGTTCATAGTTCATTTTTCATCGTTCATTTTTTATTGTTTATTGTTCATTGTTTATTGCATTTACAACCATAAAATAATATAATTTTTGAATTTTCTATGACACCTAGGTCTTGGGCAGGCTGTATTGGGTCGTATATATTTATTGTTTGGTTAAAATACATTGAGTTTGGATTGCTTATCTTATGTTCAGACAATAGTAATATTTTCAATCTGGTTTAAACTGACGGTTTTGAATAATTATGAATGAGTTGATGTGGTCACGTTAACAAGTTTTAAAATTACAGTATTTCAGTATGAAGATTATTTTTTATTTTTTCATTTTCTATAATTATTATGTATATTTATTTAGCTCATTTTTAATTCAATTGGATTTTTTATTTCTTTAATATTGGCTGGGATATAATTATTTAGTTTTACACCTATATACTGAGATGTTCTTTGGGTAATTGTTTTATTCTTCTGCAGTTCTTTGCTCTGTGTGTTTGCACGTATAGTATGTTTGTGACTAATATATTTTTTCGCAGTTTTTATGCACCTGAATTATAAGCTTTTGATTATGCAGACTATGTATATCAAAAATTTTGTTTCCTCATACAAAACATTGGTTGAATATTCATTTTATTTTGAAATGTGGTTTTCAATATATAGTTTTGTGTCCCCTGGAGCGGCCGCAATGTAGTAGTATATGATAAACTCTAGCTTGTAATACCATACCAAATAGGGTGGTCCTTGAAATGGGTTATGGAAAATTTATTTGGTCTCACCCCAAAAAAGTAGTCAACATAAATAAAAAAGATTCCATAAATCCGCAATGTTTAGAAAATATTAACACGTGCCACCGACGCGTTGAAAATTGCCATTTAATGTACCTGGAGTTTGACGCATACCTCATATTTTTTTACACGAATACATTATCCAGTTCTTGTACAAAATATGCAGTTTACATAAAAATATAGTAACATAAATTACTAAACCCACATTAGTATAAAACAGTATCAATTAGATAGTTTTTTCAAAAATTCACTAAACTGTTTAATTATCCTTACAAAAATAATAAAAGTGTAGTAAAGTGAGAATATACCTACTACGACAGTCCAGTACTCCACTATTTCCCATGAAAACAAATCGCTTCATTGCCAAGGTGCACAATGTGCGTCTCCAAATCAATTGAAAATAATGTCCTATAACTTCCGACATACTACGTCTTCAATCGGAAAACGCAAAATAAAATCTTATTGCAATAAGCCCCTAGCAGGCGGATTTCCAGTGTAGTGCTGTTGTGCATCGCCAGCCGCAGACTAGTTTCGAGCTTGTTAGCTCTCATCAGTGCGACATTATTTTTTTATTTATAGGACATTATTTAATTTATGCACTTTGTGTTGGCTTATATATTTTTAATTATTCTTATTTATTATGAAAAATATCAAGAATAATGATATGAAAATCATTACTTGATGATGTTTTCTTGAGAACATCATATACGAAGTGTAGTGAATTGACAATATTTCAATAAGAAAAAATTATTCTTTTTCGAAACTTTCTTGGGTATTATAAAGTTTATTTTCTCTATATTGTATATTATATTCACAATTTGTAAAATACATTGGCACTGTTCTTCATCTAACGTGAGTTTATTATTATACCAAGACATCAATTTAATAGCTATTTTAGCCAAATCGTTGGCAATTTTCTGACTTTTAAAATTCGGAGTCCGCGCAAAAATTTCCGCAAAATACAAAGGTTTACTTATCCTGTTTTCAAATTGTTTTCTTGTATGCAAAAAGAAAATGCGAAGATTAATTTCATCGAACTCCAATTTTACTGTTTCTTTTGAACAACATTGCATCTAATGTCTAATATCACAGCTAATGGTCATATAATCTACGGTTCAAAAATACATGTAAAGTGGATAAATGAAAATTGGAGTGAAAATTCGTCAATAAAAAATATGTTGAGACAAAGCGCAAAAAACAATAGGCGGTTCTTTTCATATCATTATACATAATATTTTTTCATGAAAAATAAGAACAACTAAAAGATAGAGCGATTTTTTTTTAAACCGGATAAATGATATTTCTATATTAGTGTGGATTTAGTATTTTGTATTACTATATTTTTTAGATAGACTACATATTTTGTACAAGCACTCGGTGACATGAGCGAATTTTTTGTATACCTAAGTATTGAGACTCTATTAAACTTGTATATACAATGTTTAGGTTTCTTAATTTAATATGTTTCTGAAATTTATATAAGATTTTTTTAAATCTACTATTAAGATATTCTATATAACCTTTCAGGTGCTCATCTAACATTACCCCCAGTTTCTGTGCTTGTATACCTTGTGGGCTCCTTGGTAGACCAACAACTGTAGGGGCAAATGCTATATGTTTTATTTTATTTAAATTTAATAACAAAATATCACCTAATCACTTTTTAATTGAGTCAATGCTTTCTTTGGTTTGATATGCTTCCCAGTTTTCTATGTGCATTTTATAACAGTTTAATCAGCACACGATATTGAACGAACATTTTTATTTAATTCTAATACATTTTTCATATAAATTAAAAATAAAACTGGACGCATAATTGTCCTCTGAGAAATGCCTGTATTTATAATTTTAAGACCACTCATTTGGTTTCCAATATTAATATTGTCTTCTGCTATGCAGATAATTTTTGAAAAGCTTCAACTAATTACCTCTTACTCCAATATGCCTAAGTTTTTTTTATTAATCTTTTATAAGAGACTATCAAAAGTTTTTTGTAAATCTAAAGATATTGTAATAGTTCTTCTGTGCGTATTAAAATTATTCAACACAGTATTTGTTCAATATTGTGATGCTCTATCTGTGTTTAGATTTCCTCTGGAACTACATTGATTTTGTGATATTAATCTGGATTTTCCTATGTATACCACTACGCGTGATTTTAGACATTGTTGGAAAATTTTAGTTAAATTACTTATAAGGGATATTGGCCGATAATTATCCACTTTATACTTATTACATCGTTTGTAAATATTCGTTATTATACTTTCCTTTAACTGACTTGATGCCTATGTTGTTTAAAATATTTTATTTATAGTCATTATCAGATTTAGCGTTTTTAAAGTTAGCACACTTATACCATCATAATCAGGCGAACTACCGTTTTTTACACGTTTTATTTTATAGCCTATATCTAAGTAGAAAGATTCTGCATTAATAGCAATTTTCTCTTTATACTGTTTAGGCTTTTATATTTCTTTTGCTAGTACTTACTTCCCCTATGTTCATAAAATAACTGTTATGTTTTTATGCCATATCTTTTTTTCTTAGTAATTTTCTGTTCTCGTTCTATACATGAATAATTGATATCATTCGTTTAATTATTCTCTACATTTGCAACTTCATTTAAGGTTTGCCAAATATTTTTATGGATACTGCTTACATCTTGAATTTTGTATAATAATTAATTTTTGTTATTTTTATTAATTTGTTTGAATTATTTCTGTAAACTTTAAATTCTGATAATGCCTCATTTTTTTTTGTTTGAGTCATGTTTTTTTAAATTTGTCACGCCATTTAATTAATAATTAAACCGACCGAGATCCAGGGCTTTAATTTTCTATTAGAGTTTTTTAGTTCTACAATTGTTGCTGATTTATTTATATGTTTGTTCAGTATATTCATAAAATTATTTCTAATTTCTCGTACTTCTAGGTTTTGATTATTAGTTGTATAGTACAGCATTTCTCTGCAGATAAAAAATGAAATAAAAACTTTACGAGCTCATTATTATCAACAAAACAAGCCGCCGCACATTAAAACTTATAAAGATAAGTGAGCCAATTTGCGAACAAAATAGTATAAAGCCGTATTTAAAATTCGTACGACAAGCTACCCCCAACCAGGAATTTTGCCGAACCTCTTCCCCTAAGAAGAGTAGGGATCATTTACTTGTCTAACATTTAATAGACAAGGGACCGACCGACGGCTTTACATCCCCTCCGAAGGATGGTATATGCCCTATACAATCCTCGCCTAAGGTTGTATAGCTTCCACGCATACACTAATATACAAGCCGCTGGAAGATGTGTGAGCCGAGGACGTGGTCTTCGTTGTGAACACGAACGGGCCCTCAGTTTGGTGAAATAAAAATCTGGAGCAGTGGGGGGTTAGATCTGAGAACCTAGAGAGCGTTCGTGCACTTAATTTTGATGTGAGAAGCCTTTGGGTTTGATTTCAGTAGTGATAGTTAAGGTCAAATACTACACCCTGTATATTGTGGTCTGGAACCGTTGTAGCACTTTGGTTTTTAATTTTATTTTTATTTAACACTGGATAGTTTTTTGATTTCTGACAAGGTCAACGGCTACACCCTGTATATGGTATTCTTGTAAAAACAACACTTGGTTGAAAGCGGAACGAACAATTATTTATTTAAGGTTGTACTAGACCAGGCAAATGAGGAAAAGTGCTCAAAGTTTATGCTAACTAAGGTTTCTATACATCGATAGAAAGCTATTTTTATCCTCTATCACATACTGAAGTTCCCTCTTAATCCCGTGTACGCGTAACTCGCCATCTTGAAAAAAATGGCTGAAATAGGGCACTTAAATAACGGTCTATATCTCGCGACCCACTTAACGATTTTAATATATATTTTTTTTAATAGAAAGCTCATAAAGTGTTGAAAAAGGCCCTTATAACTTATCCGTGAAAACTTTTAAAATTGTGTGTAAGGTGCCATAGTGGGCAACAAGGATACAAAAATAAGGTAGAACACCATAAATATAAAATATTATAATTCTAAACTGGAATCATCTACAAAACTGGAAAATTTGCAGTCAAGGCCGTGACAATTCACACAAAGTGCAGAGCACTTCTCAGTAGCGGCACATTTACATTTCTTTTGACACCCATCCTGACACTTGCAATATATTAATTGTAGCAATTCTTGGGGAGCGGCATCTTGGGTCATAGTGACCGGAAATAATTTAGTGCCAACCATTTTCCACCCATAATCTGTAGCAGGTAAATTGTTTCCCAGCCAAACTGAACCTGATGATAAGTCCTAGAAATTGAAAGAAAATAATGGGTACATATGCACTGCACACGTTAGGAAGTGTTTACCTCAAAATGTGTTGGTTAAGGGCGTCCTCGGTTGGTGGTAACTGGCTAAATTGAAGTCTCTCTCGAGTGTTTGTTTCGCTACAGCTTTGTTGTAGAGCAAATATCTTTGGTAATTGATTTGTGTTCCATTTTCAGCCCATACAGACAATGATAAAAATATCGACCTCCTTCAAGCAACTCTTCAGTGTCTGCATTGGGCTGATTGAAAATTGCCAATTTCTTTCTCAAAGATGGTTGTTTTTTGAGAACTGCCATACCGTTCGCTTTTCCTTTCCGGAAAATTTTTTGAAATTTGAGGTTGTATCGCAGCCGGTCATAGCGTGTAAGAACAGTAAATTAGTGCAGATTTCATCACCATATATCTGGCAGAGGTTTCGGCAGAGGTTAAAAATATTGAAAAGTTGTTCTCCAGTTTTACCGTGAGCTGGCTTTTCTAAATACAAATTTTCCAATGTTGAAGTAAGAGCAATTGCAATCACCAGTAAATCGGTATCCTCCCCTATTATCGCTATAGGCTGTGTTATGTCGCTTTGAGCCCCTTTTATAGCAAGGTTGACTATTGAGGCATCCGCGTCGGCGAGGGCTTCATGCGCTTCGATGTTGTGATCCAAAAAACACAATCAACACCTTAATGAGCTGGGTTTTGTTTTTACTATTAGCCAAAAAATCGGACTGACCAACAGGGATGATGCTTTGTCGTTGAAGCATTATTTCAAAACAGTTCTTTTTCTTTCCGGCTCTTCTCCTATGTTCTTCATCTTTAGTGGAAGCCTGTTGTTCGTAACCATCAAAGATTACAAAGGAATTAGGCCCATAGTGATTCAAAATGTAATTAATATACATCTGAATTAGTTCATCGAAGGTCACTAATTTTGGCCAAACCACAACATGCAATAGCCAGCCACCATCTATGACATATCTTATTCTTCCTGGTGACTTTATAACGTTTTCTGGGTTCAGAACTCTAAGGAGTGAGGCCTTATTACCTTTTCTCATAAGATCATTTACCTACCTAGTTTTGAAGAGATGATCATAATTGTATTTATTTAGATGTATAATGTTTCTTAACTAACAGTTTGTCCGCAACTGATCTTGAAATATTGGATTTTTTTCAAATGTCGTTTTTTATATTTTTGGCGTCTAAACAGTAAATTTAACGGAAAATGCCATAAGGATTTTTTTTCCAGCACTTCATGGGCTTTCAATTTAAAAAAAAATTAAAATAGTCAAGCGGGTCGTGAGATATAGGCCTTTATCTAAGTGGCAACTTCAGTATGTGATAGGGGAAAGAGCTTTCCATCGATGTATAGAAACCTTAGTTAGCACAAACTTTGAGCACTCACCTATAAGCCCAGTATTCATTTTACTGGTCTATACTGAACAGAGTTTAAAAAATAAAGAGTAATTTAATTTAACAAATTTTCTTCTTTAGTGTGTAACTATTCGACAGCATAAATTCTGTTTGTGGGATTTAGCAAAATGTTTATTAAATAGTTTGTCTTGATTTTTCTGAAAAAAATCACTTTTGTGTAAAACTGTGTAGGCCGTGAAAGATATGTCGGAGGATATGTCTGCGTTTTTCAATGTGTAACTCCCATCCGCACAAGTCTCTGGCTTCTGGAATTGGGGGTTATCTAAATTCTGTGATGTTATTATTATTAATCATCCTACGACTGAAGAGGCAGTATGTCGCAAGTTATAAGACATTATTTTTATTATTATGATTTTCAATCGTTTCGGTAACTCACATTGTACACCTTGATGGATGACAATGAATTTATTTCCTTTCACAGGAAACAGTGAGATTTTTTGTCTTTCGTATTCACTACATTTATTCTTAATATCAATATAACTATCTACGAAATATCGCCAAGGTAGTGTTTTTATTCTTACCGTACGTGGTTCTGCTTTGAAAATCAATTTCTATTATTAATTATATAATTTATTTTATTTAAATATACTGTTTTAGCATGGCACATTTTTGTAGGGGCAAAAATATTAAGAAAAATACCAACATCTGTTTGAGCCTCTTGCATGGCATTCCGTGAGAACACCTGTACTAAATATTAAAAAAAAATAATAGAAAACGTGATTATTATACTCATACACTGATAAATTCTGAAATTGGCTCTATAGAAAGACCCAAAATATTCTAATCGAATTAAAAAGGGGCTAAAATGTTATCTAAACAATGCATTCTAGGTAAGTTTATAAATTTAATATAAAGGCAAGTAACGCAATAGAACACAATTAAATATATCCCAAGGTTTTTTAAATATGCATTAATTCTGTAATGCGGTTTAAAATAATATTTTCTTAGTCATGAATTGTAAGTGGAATTAGAAGAGAACGTATACGTTGTTCGTCTGAAGCTCCTTGATTAAATACGACTCAGACATGTAATATCTTTATTAATGAACCTAATATAGCCTGTAATTTGGTTATTTAAGGAATATTCATGAATAGAATAAATATGAATATCAACAAATTATCAAATTAAGTGCAATCAAGCATTTCTTCGACGACCTGGTTTATTCAAAATAATGATATTTTCTACGTGATATTTATGTCCCATTTCTCCATCGATATCCTGAAGACATCAAAGAAACTCAGTTTGGGAGACGAGCCAATATTATTGCTTGACGCGATAATATATGAAATTTATTTTTAAAACATACAAATTTCTCCGTTTGCTTATTTAGAATGATATAAATTATTATAAATGCATTCGGCTTGACAAAAAAATGAAATGTATGTATGTTTCTAAAAAAAGTGTTGAATATTAATTAAATATAATATATAGGGTAGGTACGGATGGTATGCATATGCAAAAACAAACTTAATAATACAAGTTTAATGTTGTATAAAATGATGTCTAAGAAATGTTAGAGACAAAACTGTACTTGGATTTTAACCCATTAACTTCAATGTAGTCGATAATAATTCCATTGATAAATATTAATTTCTATTTTCCAGATTAATTTTGCTTTTAAAATTACGTAACTACTTCATGGGATCATTTTCTGTGAAATACAAAATAAATTGTCAAAAATTGAAAAGGAAAATATTTCTCTCGGTTATTTTAAAGTACTCTTAAAATTCTACAGTTTGAGTTATCGCGCATATTTCTCGGTTTCATTTTTCACAATTTTAACAGTAATTACAGCATTCGGCTGTTTCAATGCCAATTATTTTTTTTGAAATTTTAGATAAAGATTGTACCCTATTAGAGCTACATTTTTCATTAAAATTTGTGCATTTCCTTTAAAAAAAAAATAATAATTTGGTTAAAAATACCTAATTCGCAAAATATCATTTTTAAAAGATAATAGGGGCGAGCGTAGGTGCGTCTTTACTATGTACATACTTCGGTATGCGATGTAAAGCAACGACAGGCGCAGTTAGTACTTGGATGGTGACCATTCCAACGGAAACCGCGTTCTCGCCTCACACATCTTCCAGCGGCTTGTATATCAGTGTATGCGCGGAAGCTATACAACCTTAGGCGAGAGTTGTATAGGAGATATACCATCCTTCGGAGGGGATGTAAAGCCGTCGGTCCCTTGTCTATTAAATGTTAGGCAAGTAAAAGATCCCTACTCTTCTTAAGGGAAGAGGTTCGGCAAAATTCCTGGTTGGGGGTAGCTCGTCTACAGGCGTCGGTGTTAGGCCTCAGTAGCGGAAATAGGCCGACGTTAAATAAATGTATAAAAAAAAAAAAAGATAATAATTGTAACCGGAGTGAATTCTAATTCATATATATTTTTGTATAAACTACTGAAAGTAGATTTTTTAACGTTTGCAAACTGTGTTAAAAATGTCATTATACAGGGTGTTGTTTAAGTACGTGGCCAAACTTCAAGGGGTAATTCCTTGAGCGATTCTAAGACGACAAGTTTATATAAACATAGGCTCCGTTTTCAAGATATAAGGTGTCAAAATTTCTTTAAAACATCTATTATAACTGTAACTGTACCCTTACCACGTACAGCGTGGTCAAGCGTTATTACCTGTCGATTTTCCCCAGCGAGTTGCTTATTGTACTTGGCTTTCGCAACAACAGGAGCATCTCCGACATTTCTATCTTGTATTATGTTGTCCCAGGGACATGTAATAAAGTGATTTTAATTTTTTTCTCGAGAACGAAGCAAGATACGATAAAAATTCAAGAGACAAAAGAGTTTTATTTTTAGTTGCTTAATGTGATAATAATTATAACAGTTTTAATAAAATCAGTGGCGCATATTTTTTTTGTCAAAAATAGGTTAAGGTGCCACCCCTGGACGCCACTGGACTTAGTAATTTTAATCTACTTAGAGCAAAATTAGTCCATTTCTACCATGAATAACACTGCCAAATTTGAACAAAGTCGGCTAAAGGATTATTAATATTTTTAGGAAAAGAAAGATTTTTTAAAGAAAGTTTGACACCCTGTATCTTGAAAATGAAGCATTACCGGACCTATGTTTATATAAACTTTTCGTATTAGAATCGCTCAAGGAATTACCCCTTGAAGTTTGGCCACATACTTAAATAACACCCTGTATCACACCAGTGTTAATGTTAAAGAACACGGTAAAACCCTCGGTATACTTTTCGACGTTGTAACAAAATCCGACTTAGGAAATATTTCGTATGAAAAGCGTGCTTCACGTAAAAATATCGTGGAAGAGGTTTTTAATATTCTTAATCATATTTTCGTTTTAGAAGGTGTAGTAAATGTCGCTGCATAGGGACGTAATGTCGCCCCGACACCAAAATTTTATAAACTATAACAAAATTTAAATTTAACTTAGCCCTTAGCGACATGGGACCCCCATCATTTCCTAGCAGTCGATTTTGACGGGGAAATGATGAGTTTTAACGGGATTTGCCCTAAACCGGTTCCTCAGTGATTCGGTGTCAGAAAAGTATCTTTGCCATATACTCATATGTGCATGGGACCGCCTTGCCTGAACGTATAAACTTGTAATTGCAGAATACAATTCGAAGTAGTAGCGCTTCAAGTATTTTCAAGCTCTGAGGAGCGACCAAAATTGATATTGAAATACAAATACGTGAATAAGACAGGCAAGCAAAAGCCCACCAAATTTCAGAAACATTGAACTTTTCTTGAATCTTTTTGTGTAATCGTTAGCTCACAAAACTGCATTTTGGATGGTAGTTGGTACATTATGAATCGTTCCGTTCCTCACCATGTGTTGCACACGGGCCAGATTAGTGTTTGTTAAACATATTTCTTAAAAAATTTTTGTAAAAACATAACATTTTTGAAGATTCAATATATATTTTTGAACTTTATATTGTCCTTTAATTGTGTTTTCTAACAAAATTCCCTTTTAGGTATAATTTTAAGAAAGTGTGATACAGCCAGTGTTAGGTTTATAGTGTTACGACGTCCAATAGATACCATTAGAGCAGCAGTTAAGCAAAAACGAACAGTAAGTATAAATTTTCATATTATTCTCCGTCTGGAACAGTCATCTTGAACCCTAATTTTTGTGAACGTTAACATTCACTTTTGAAATATATTAAAAGTCCTTCAGACACCAAAAGATGAATCGTTCACATTAAAAGTGAGTTACTTTTAACACTAGCATTAAATTTAATTAGTATTAATGTGGATGGTACAATGAGAGCAGTTGGAAACTGAAATACTATGATCAGACTTAGTGTAGCTACGGAACCTGTGGCAGTCGGTATCTTGGGAATGGTAACGCTTTTGCTTTTCTTATTTTTTAGTGAGTATTCCATATATCCTCCGCCAACGTACAGCCTGTGCCTTTCAACAAGTGTAACATTATCATCGGTATCAGCAAACAAGCAAGCTAGCCGAAGAACGGCGAAAACGGAGTCATGTATATAAGATCTGGAAGTTTAAATTGTTCAGCAATATCTGCAAGCATTTTTCTGAACCTATCTGTTCCAACTGGATTCTTCGTACACCTATTTTTTTCCATATTTAATGAGCAGTCATTGATAAATGATAAATAATATCATTTGGCCGAAGAGCACATGCTTTCTATAATAATTTAGGTATACTGAACTAATAATAACGAAATTTCTTGTTTTTGGTTTTTGTCTCTCGGAAATATTTACAACTATTTCACTCTCCTTATCCGCGATGTCTTCTAAAACCAAGTAGCATAGTTCTTCACGGCGACAAGCTCCAAATATGCCGAAATTTGCAGCGGCTTTTAGCATTAGATACTTTTCGTCTTGTGCTTCCGTAAGGAATTTCCACCTGCTCCTTAATCAGTACTTTGGATTTTTTGTGTGATGTATAATTCATCTTCCCTTTCAAAAATACAATAAGCTTACAATGCTTGCTTATATCGTGATTGTTTCTTATATTCGATCATAGTGTTATCATTCCTTGATTGCATTAATTAATAAAAACTTTTGCCCTTTTGCGTTTACATTTTACTTTTTCACCTTGTATCATAAGAATGCACATCTTTTACAAATTTAATTAAATCACACAAATAATTTGGAAACATATTGACAATTTTATAAATAAATACCGTAGTTTGTATATAAATGTCATTTACTGAAATAATATGTAACACATTTAACTTCAAGTGAATAGGTGTATAATGATTACATTTTAATATTGTCCTCATGCCTTCATTTTGAGCAATTTGAAGATTATTTTTCAAACTTTCATTTACTGAATGCAACAAAGTGATGCAATACATAAAATGTGGCAATATAATGGTTTTATATATTGTAAGTTTAGTGTAAGTTGACAGATCTTTACCTACTCTTTTTATTACATTTTTTTAATTAATTTTCTTTATTAGATACTCAACATGTTGCCTAAATGATAATTCACTGTCTACTATCACTCCTAGGTAATTATGTTGGCTTAAAAATTCAATTTTTTCATTGTCTATTGTCACTATATGATTACTACTATTATATACATCAACTTGGTTTTTTGTTGATATCACCATACGTTTACATTTTGATGCATTTATATTTAATTGTTTGTATTCAAAATACCTATAGGCGAGGAAATATAACACAAAAATAGCACCAACTTTTAATTTTCTTTGCAGTAAGTCGGATTGAGATGGAGTTTTTTCGTTTAAATGTGTTGTGGTTTTTTCCAGTAATCGATAATAGTGCATCGTCAGTAAATAAATACAACATAATTAACTTATATTTCCTATTTTACAACTTATTTTCGATTTGTCAAATATGATTCAAACCACTATAATACCATTCCACTTATACCATATCAATTCAAATTAATTAGCAGTATATCCGTACTTACAGTTTCAAAAGCACGTTTCAAATCTAAGAAAGACACTAGTACCGTCTCACCCGTATTGATAACTTCCCTCTATTTGGTCATTACAGATTGAATAGCTGTTTCACATGAATGTTTTGACCGAAGTCTAGATTGGCTTTCATACAATATTTTATTTACTTCAAAATGCTTAAATATTTGTTCACAAACAACACGTTCCAATACTTTGTCCATTACAAGAGGCACATTTAATGGTCTGGACTCACTGGTTATTGAAGTATTTTTTATTTTATGGATAGAATTTATTGTTGTGACTTTTAATTTTACAGAAACGACACCTTCATTCAATAATGTGTTAACAATATTTAGTATAATATGCCCCAGTACCATAAAAGTATTTTTAAGCATCTTTACATTTAAAATTGCATCAGAGGAAATTTTATTTTTAATTTTAAAATTGTTTCTCTTAACTCTGTCAGTGATATAATTTTAATATCTTTTATTTCAACGTAATTACATCATTATCCTCCATAATAAAATATGAATCAGGAATACTACGTACTATCTCTTTTATATTATCTACAAAATATATATTAAAGTTTTTCAGTTATATTTCTTTCACCATTTTCTGTTTCATGTGGAAAAATGATTTCATCAGAGACTACTGACTTCGTTTTGGAACTTACCAATGATTTTAAAGTACACCACACGTTTTTTATTATCCCCCTTTTGGTTATCAATTTTATTTGCACAATATTGTTTTTTCTTCTTCCTTATTAATTTTGCCGCTTCATTTCTTTTTTTCTTGTATACTATCCAGTCTTCTGCTGTTCTCCTGTGTTCATATTTTTTATATAATCGATCCCTAATTTCAATTTTTCTTTTACTTCAATATGCCGCCACTGTTTATCATCTTCAATTTTTTTATATCTTATTGGAGCATCTTCCTCTATAATTTTAGTTGTATTATCAATAAATTCGTTATACAACGTATCTACGTTGGTATTGTTTAAATTCCACCTACAGTCAAAAAGTTTTAATTGAATTTCATTAATATTTATCTGATAAAGTTGTCGATATATTTTCATTTTATTCCTATGATCCACATTATTATTAATATTAGTTCTTACATTAAGTTTAATAATGTTATGATCTGTTATTTCAGGAGATCTTAAAACTTCTGCAGAAAACATTTCATCATCCTTATTCATTATAACCAGGTCTTTTGTTGATGCACAATTTTTTCAATTCTTGTAGGTTGAATAACCAACTTTTTGACTATATTTTATAATATTATTCATTTTATTACTATAAAAGGAACTTTTGTTAATATCAATGTTGAAATCGCCTGTTAATATGAAATTTTTATCATCAAAGTCAAAGCCACTAGAAGTTCACCCATACTTGAACTTGGTGATCTAGATATTACTCCAGCATATATTATTTTATTACACAGTTTCATTTTAAGCATTAATGTCTACCATTTTTTATTTATACATTCTTTCATATATACACTACAATTTATATTCCCACGCATATGCCATCACACCTCCTGTATGTCTGTTTTGTGAGTTCACCACGTATGTTTTATAATTTACAATTCTCTATTCATTGTCATAAATGTCAGCAGTAATTCGTGTCTCAGATAATAATGATATGCATGGTTTTACAATTTGTGCAAAGTTTATTATTTCTTCCATATGTGCTAAATAACTTCTAATAATTAAAATACTTTATTGTAGACATATTACTATTTTTTTATTGCTATACTTTTCTTCTTAGCTAATATAATATTCTGAATTCTTTTTAATACTTCACAACTAATGTCCAAACTATAATGTTTTATATCTAAATTTAGCTTATTATTATTATTTGCATTTATGCGATTTATGCATATATAATCTTCCACTTGTTTTTTCCAATTTTTCCCTTCATGATTTTCTGAACACTTAAAACAAATCACCTTATAATTTTTACAATCTCTATTAATATGCCCAAAACCCTGACACTTAAATCATCTAGTAACATTAATATGTTTCATTTTATAGCAACTTGACCATCCTATATTTATTTTCTCATTATTATTTTATCCACCGTTGCATCAACTTCCACTAGACTGTACTTTGTTTTTTATTATTTACATATTTTTTACTTCCACGTCCAATGGAAGTATGGTAGCGCAAGAAAATTTTTTTATTTTTTTTTGTTGAAATAGGCTTAAAATATCATGAAACATCGAGATTTTAAATTTGAGGGAAAAAAAAATTCCTGCCCGTCGGTCTGTTTGTAAATTTTTTTGTACGCACGTTTGCTCTGGAACCGTTCGTGATATTGACTTTGATACACTTATGTATTGTAACGAGATTTGAAGCTAGATTATATTTTGATCTAATTCCATTGAAGGGTTCGGAGTAAATGGGGTAAATAAGAGTAAATAGGCAAAACAAGCAAGAGTCCATAAAATTGAAATTTAGAAAAATGTACGAAAAGTTAAGGTCTCAAAAATTATTTTGGTATCAGCCCCCTCCCCCCTCACTATCACCCCCTGTCCAACCCTTCACTATTATTAAAGAGAGTAAAAAAATTAAAATGTGACTTAGTGTATATACAAAAACGAAATGTCTAAAAGTTTTTTTTAGCATTATCTACTCCCTCTACCAACCCCATTGCCACCCCCACCCTATTATTAAAGGGGGTAAAAAAAATTAAAATGTAATTTAGTGTGTATACAAGAACGAAACGTCTAAAAAAAATTTTTTGGCGTTAGCTACTCCCTCTCCCCCATTGCCACCTTCACTCTATTATTAAAGGGAAAAAAATTGAAATGTGATTTAATGTATACAAGAATGAAATGTCTAAAAAAATTAGCTACCCCCTCTACCACTTCATTGCCACCCTCACCCTATTATTAAAGGGAGTAAAAAATTAAATTGGGATTTAGTGTGTGTACGAGAACCAAGGGCCTCTAATTTTTTTTTACATTAGCCACCCCCTTTACTACCCTCACTCTATTAAGGGAATAAAATATTACATTGGGATTTAGTGTGCATAAGACTTGAATACAAAATCTGGATGTAGAAGTAGTGATTCCCTGGGCAGCGGTTTTTTACCACTTGTTTCATTGGATTAATTAAACCAGATAGATTATTTTGATTTATAATAGCAGAAATTAATTTATCATTATTATCATAGAATTCATTTTCAATATTGCATATCTTTATCATTGGTAATTTTTGTTTAGGGGTATCGGCTACATATTTATCTTTCAAAGTTTGATTAGTCTCATTTTAAAAAATACCAATCGAGCTTTTATCACTGCATTTAATTGCAATTGCACCATCATTAAGTTTTTTTACTTGTTTAACACCTACCTGCAATCTTTGCAGATCAATATTCTTTTTTAAATCCTTCATGGTTTTGTCACTATTTTTTGAAGACGTTTAAGTTGGTTTTATAATTAAAGTACAATCTTGATTATTTTCTTTGCTTACTTTTTTTGTATTTACATTTTTTACAGCACTAGCATAGTTAAAATCGCCACTTGTTGAAAGTTGAATATCATTGTTTTTATTTTATTTATGAAATACCCTAATTATAACATACGCACACATTTGAAACAAGACTCGCTAAAATATAAAAAATACAATAAGTAACAGACTATAATGACTTAGAAATCAAATGGTTGTCTGTAACAGATTAAATTGGTTTAAAAAATATGCAGATTGGGAACAGTAAAAAAATAACTACTTAAAATTAAAGTTGAACTAATAATTAAAATCCCAAAAAAGATTTAAATATAATTCATTCATAGTACATTGTAACGTGATATAGATACAGTTTAATAAATTCTTAGCGGAAAACCCATTTGTTAACTATTCACTTTCATGTGACATATGCTATTATCGGAGGAAAAAACGTGTACCATTACTTTTATTGTCGACGGTCTTCTACCAAAGATAATATAATTCTTTGCTCATCTTTGCTTTTAACGTAATGGTCATCTTATAAATCTTATTGATGCTTTATAAAGAAGATGCTCTTTTCCTTTGAAACCCTATCTGGGATCGATAATCAACGCTGAGAGGTTCATTTTGAAAATGCGTCAGATATAAGTGGACAATGATATGATTGAACCGAACTATTCGTATTCAAGCATACTTACACAGAGATTAAAGTATGTAGATAGTAAATTTCATTGCAATAATTCACATATTTCGCAACCAATGCAACTATCGGAGGGCATTGAAAATGATTCCGCTGCCTTTACACAATTACTGACTTTAAAACATGAATCTTTTTGCAACATCAAAAATACATCCTATGTGATATTTATACTTTTGAAACACGAGTCACTTTTAAATCACGAATACTATAGTATATTAATCTCACTAGTTCGATGCTCAAGTAGTTTTAGAGCAACGGCACCCTAGCTATGTACTTTAGAATCCTACTGTTCTACGATTCACTTAATGAATGGACTTTAAGGGTAAACGTCCACTGATTGGCATTACGCGGACGGTACGCATCGCACGAATCGGATTTATTTTGTGCACTGCGTTTACTGCTCCAGATTATCGGTTTCGTCGGCATCGGCATTTATTTATGAAGAAGATGTTATTATAATTTGCTTATTGTCAGAGGAACAAGAAAACAAAAAGAAAAAGAAGAAAAGCTGGGTGCATAATATAAACATAAAAAAGCCCGATGGCAGGGGCCAGTCGGAAAGGTAGATTTCGTCCTATATTGTTGTTGTGTAGCCTTCAAAATATAAATTAGTCACACTTTTTTTAAAAAAATTTCTATCAATTTTAGCAAAAAGTGTATTAGACAAAAGTTGTAGGTCTAGATGAGTACTATCCGACGATGTATCGCATGTATATATTCGATTCTAAATAAAAATTTAAATATTTTTTTAAGACTTTGAACCGTCATTTTGAAACAAAGAAGGCGATTTGGCCCATCTTCGAATTTAAATGAAATATGGACTCAAAATATATGCCTGCCAAATTTCGTGTGGATCTGTTGAGAAATGCGGAGGTAGCTAATGCCAAAAATAATATAGAGGTCCTTGGTTCTCGTATACGCACTAAATCCCAATTTAATAATAGGGTGTGAGGGTGGTAATGGGAGGGCGATAATGGAGGTCGTGATAAGCCTTGCTGCATCCATGATTTCTTTTATGCCGCCCAGACGAATGCCAAAAACCAACAGAAATCAGTTATAATAATAATAAGTTTATTTGCAGATTACAATAGTTTTACAAAAGGGAGAACGTACTCATATCCTACAAAAAAAGGCTAGAAACAACATGTCCCACAAGGAGACTCCTGATCTTAGTTTTAGCCTTATCTAAATACTATAATATATTTACGATAGCTCTGAATAACATGTAATTAACATAGATATACATACATAATAATTAAATTAATTGTTAAAGACTGAGAAATTGCATATGGGGGACAGGCCTTGGCTATAAATAGTTAGTTGTTCAAATTCTTATTAATTAGTATTAGTTAAGAGATATGTTTTTATTCGTATTTTAAAGCTAGCAGTAGACAGATGTTTATAGATTGGAGGTAACCTGTTATATAAGTAATAAATATTGAATGCGAGAGATCTACGGTAAATGGGGGTTTTATGAGGTGGTGAGAGTTGTTCTCTATGTTTTAACATCAGAGTATGAACATCTGAACGGAATTTTATTTTATTATGCTATTCTTTCATATTTTCTTATTCCATATATAAACCTAAGACATGATTTTTGTACTTTTCGCTTATGTTTGTATGCATCTTATCTAGACATGGGCCGTATAAAACATCACAATAACTGAAGCGGGATAGAACTGATGTATTAGTTAATTATTTTCATGGATTTAGATAATATGTGACGATTTTAAATTTAAATATGCCTTTTGCATGCATCTGGAAATGTGTTTCTTAAATCGTAGGTTTACATCAAATTCGACTCCTAGATTTTTGCGCTATTGGTTGGTATTAATACATTATCATTTACTTTAACATTAATATTACTTTCTACTATGGCTCCATTTTTCCCAAAGATTAAAACATTACATTTAGATGGATTTATCTGTAAGTTGTAAAGTGCAGACATCTATGCTAGTTCTTTTAAGTCAATGTTTATTTTGGTAATAGCATTATAAGTATCCGTGTGTTTAAATGAGTAGTAAATTTGTGTATTATCAGCATACATGTGAGCATTACAAGTTTTTAAAACATTGGTAATGTTGCAGGTGTAAATGCAAAATAATAGCGGCCCTAAAATGGATCCCTGTGGGACTCCACATGACATATTGCCGTCATTAGATCTGCCTTTCGTAGTTTCCACCAATTGTATACTATTTTGTAAGTAATTGTTTATCAGAGTTATTGAATTTTCGGAAAAGTCAATAAAATGTAAAATATAATACAGTAACTAAGTCATGACTGATTGTATCAAATGCTTTCGAATGATCGATAAGTACCAAAGCAGTTTTTTACCTTGATCAGTTGCAGTTAGAATACCATCTTTTATTTTCAACAATGCAGTCGTGCAACTATGACCACTTCTGAATCCTGACTGGTTTGTGGAGAGAATGTTGTAGTTGTTTAGGTGGTTTCGAATTTGAAAGTTCATAATGTTAACTACTTGGATCAGCACATTTAGGTAACGGCATTACTTTAGCAACTTTCCAATCATCAGGAAAAACATTATTAGCAAGGCAAAAGTTTATAATATTGGTAGTATAGGGTAATAAATATAGACAACATAGTAATAGCATATCAATGTTAATTTGATCTGCACCTAACGCTTTTGATTTAAAATCTAGTAGACATTTATAAACAACATTTTTTGTAACCGTTTCAAAAGCAAACAACATATCATATATTAGTTTTTAAATTGGTATTGTAAAAGTGTACTAGGTCATTATTTGGAACAAAGTTATTTATATGATTTGGTACATTTAAGAGATCTGGTAGTTCTGCCTTCTTACTTGACTTACATACATTTATCTCACCTAATTTTTTCCCACAGTACCTTGCCAGCACTATTATTGTTTATTACTTGTTCTGTTTCGTTGCAGATTGTAATATTTGCTTGATTTCTCCAAAGTTTTATAATAATCCTAATGTCCTTTCTTTTTTGATTTCTCATATTTACATAGCGAAGTAATTATTTTAATATTATCAGAATACCACGGCGACCTTTGTTTCTTTATTTTTATATTTTTTTCAGGAGCAATTGTATCAAATATTCCTATTAGTGGGGTACTAAAGTAATTTACTCTTGCATTAACTTCTTGCATATGTATTATATTTTCAGATGGTATTAGTTATAACAAATTATTTAGTAATTCCAAATCAACGCGTTTACAGTTGCGAAATTTTATACTTGTGGTCATTTTTTCTTGTCTTTTAACGTGCAATATACTAAAAGATGATCAGAGATGTTGACTACATTATTTACACCACATTTTGTATAATTCATATTACTTGAAATTAATATAATATCTAATAAGGTAGCCGAGTAATAGAATATTACCCTTTAATAAAACCTTGATACGTAAATACCGATGCCCTGCATGCACTTGTCGGTATTGGTATTATAAGCATCGGCACTGTCGGTACGCAACGGATTTTGATTTCATTTTCGGAATCCCGATCAAAAATACCGAAGTACGATCCGTGCGATGCCGATAGGTGAAGGCAGTCCCATTTAAAATTATGTAGTAAATTAAAAAGTCCTATCCGTGCGATGCGTGTAATGAAGTATACAATACTACAGGAATACTGTATACTTTCATTCCAGTTTAACTTATTTTAATCATGCATGGATCAGGTAGTTCAGTTTTAGATTAGTTCAATACCTGATTAGTTCTTTTGTTAACTTTTAATTCTAACTTCACCAGGCCGCAACTTGCGTGCCGTGTGCATTTCGTGCCGGGTGCAAAACCACGTGACCGTGATTTTTGGGTATAAAATAGCTAGCCAGAAACCAGTAAATTCAGAGCTTGACTTTCACCTTTCTCGAGTGTGTTGAACTGGGATAACGGAAGCTCAAGTTTCTCCGGCGTCGTGGCAGCCGCTGGCCAAGTATCTGTTAGGGAGGATCCGAGTGCGTTGAACTGGACCTCCTGCCAGATTGATTCAAGTGTGTTGAACTGGATCTCTCCTGAAACAGATTTCTTAGTCGCGTCTGTTATGTCCTGGAACTTCGATTAGAGAATTGGGGTTACGACGACGTACATAGAGGAAATATGTTACACTCTCTTTCTCTCTCTCTCCGATTACTATGATGTACTTATGTAATAACAAGATTGTCGCAACCTAAGCCATAAAAGATATGGCCACACTGTACATATAATTATTAGGAAAATAAATGTCTTATTTTGGATCTGGATTTTAATTAATATTAACATTGAACCCTGGGATAATCTCCAAACCAGCTACCCGAGCAAAACAAGCATCACATTTTGGCGCCCGAGCAGTTCAGCAATCTAATCCAGATACGCCGGCTATTACACTTCACAACCAGGACAACTTTGTACAGAAATTGTCAATATTACATAGTTTTTACGTTATCATAGTAACGGAGTAAAAAGATAAATATTTTAAGAAGGACAACTCACCAGTCCCACCAGAGAAACAATTAATTATCCGAAATGAGTGTGTCCGAATCGGAAGGGCGTATGGTCTCGAAGAAGAAAATGTGATGCTTGTTTTGCTCGGGTAGCTGGTTTGGAGATTATTCCAGGGTTCAATGTTAGTATTAATTAAAGTCCAGATCCAAAATAAGACTTTTATTTTCCTAATAATTATATGTACAGTGTGGCCATATCTTTTATGGCTTAGGTTGCGACAATCTTGTTATTACATAAGTACATCATAGTAATCGGAGAGAGAGAGAGAGAAAGAGAGTGTAACATATTTCCTCTATGTACGTCGTCGTAACCCCAATTCTCTAATCGAAGTTCCAGGACATAAACAGACGCGACTAAGAAATCTGTTTCAGGAGAGATCCAGTTCAACACACTTGAATCAATCTGGCAGGAGGTCCAGTTCAACGCACTCGGATCCTCCCTAACAGATACTTGGCCAGCGGCTGCCACGACGCCGGAGAAACTTGAGCTTCCGTTATCCCAGTTCAACACACTCGAGAAAGGTGAAAGTCAAGCTCTGAATTTACTGGTTTCTGGCTAGCTATTTTATACCCAAAAAATCACGGTCACGTGGTTTTGCACCCGGCACGAAATGCACACGGCACGCAAGTTGCGGCCTGGTGAAGTTAGAATTAAAAGTTAACAAAAGAACTAATCAGGTATTGAACTAATCTAAAACTGAACTACTTGATCCATGCATGATTAAAATAAGTTAAACTGGAATGAAAGTATACAGTATTCCTGTAGTATTGTATACTTCATTACATGCGTACCGTCCATGCGATGCCGATCAGTGGAGGCTTACCTTAACCAGTGGTCGGTAGCATATGTCGTTGCACAAAACTACGAATCAAGGCCCATTACCGCTGCACTCGCGACCATTTTTAACAATGCTAAATATTCTAATTTCAAAACATTGTTAGTAAAATGAAAGAACAAGTTTTAAACGATTAAGAAATAAATGGAACACAAATTGTCAGTTAAAAAAGAACGAAATGGAATGGAAAATTTGAAATAATAGAGCTAACAGCTGAACAGCAAATTATGAACTTCAAAGATCAAGAATGCTGATCAAGAAGAAAATTTGCAGAGAACTATTAAGTTAATCGCAAATTTTCTTTTAGTAGGGTAGTAAATTCTCATTTGTGCAGTTATAAATTGCCAAGGACAGACAGGAAATATCACATTGGGACTAAGGTTGTAAATTAAATAGAAAATATACTGGCGTCAGATTAGGATTTCAATGTTCATTGTCTAGTCAGCACAGTGCAGTTTCCCTTGTTTTAACATTATCAGAAGATCAAGCCAAGTTTAGTTTTACCATTTTGAAGAGGCTGGCATATTACTTATTCAAAGAACTAAATTGGAATTATTAAACAGTGAACACATTTCAAAGAAAAATATACTGAGAGAAGAGTGGGAAAAATATAGTAAAAATACAAAGTTGTGCGGTCGTTTGTTTTGATTTCCAAATGTGCTAAATGTACCAAAATCTGATATTTCAGTGCTTTTCTATAAACAGAAATGAATGTTTACAACTTGACAGTAACAATCCTGGTGTCACAGAAATAATAACTTGGAACAACAGCTATGTTCAACAAAATAAAAACAACTCGGTAGTTACAGCCGATTTTTTATACAGACACCAAAATACAAAACATATTACGATACAATACTCTTTGCCAGAACATTCCTGTATTCAAGTTGTTGACAACTTCACTCCAGTGTAGAAAATTGTATACGGTTACAAGATATATCGCTTTTGAAAAAAATTGATAGGAAAGAAAAAAAACATTGTTGTGTTATTAACATGCTACCCAAACACTTCCTTGATTATAAAAAATGTACAGATTTACTTACAGTAATGTGTCATTCAATCACATACGCCAATTAAATTTTTTTACAAGATACTCCTTATGAAGTGCAGTATAAAATAGAAAATCATTTCTCACAATTTGTAAAAACGAATGTAGAAAAAGAAGTAAAAACTAGAAAAGTTAGCAAAACTAGTAAAATCAAGAAAAACGTTGCTATAGAATTAAGTAGAATGTTAACCTGTTAAAAACATTAAAACAAAAATTTTACAGACAAGAAAATTCAGAAAATAGAATTTGCATATAAATGGATGCTACTACAAAATCAAATTTACATGAAAGCCTTAATTTAGCAGTTCAAGAAGAAACCTACTTTCTGTTTTAAAATTTTGTAGTTGTTCTTCCAATGAGTGCACTTTTACCTCCTGTTTTAAAATAATTTAATATTAATTTGTAATTTGCCCTTCAGAAAATTTAAAATTAAAAATTGTCGCTTGGTTTTTAGCGCATGTCGGAGTTCTGGAGGTTCCATGTACAGGGAGATCCACATTTTCATTTAGTTTGTCGGTGTTATTATTATAATATTTTTTATTATTGGCTTATTAGATACCAAATATATATTTGTTACGACTCGAAAATTTCAAACCAAGATAATTACTTCGCATAATCGATTTGCATTGTGCTAAGCTTTAAAATTACTCTCTTCAAGAATTTTAGATTTGGTTGGAACACTCTGGTTCTCAGCCCACGATACAAAAATTGCTATTTAGGTACTGTCGTGAGCAGAAAAAAACAGGACAACTTTTTTTTTCAAATGTAAATCTATCTCTACTTGAATATGTAATGAGTAGCCGAAATAAAAAAGATATCACTTTTAATTTATTTTTTATTTTAATGCTGTAGTTATTGCTATAGTAAATGATGGATGATTAATGAGGCAAATTGCACTGCGTTATAACATTAACAAGAATTTGGTGTGTAACATTTTAAGAAAGTGGAGAATAAACCGTACGATTAGTAGAAATCCTGGATCAAAGGACAAAGCATATCCTACTTAACAAGAAATTAACTATTAATATTTCGTTACTGCACCACTTCTATTTATAACTTCCATAAGTCTGTTTGACATAGAATTATATAACCTTATACAATAATCATTAGTAATAATATTTTCCCATGCATTATTTACTATTTCCAGTAATTCTTCGGCTTTACGTGGTCTCACATTTCGTTTTTGGATACTTCTTATGAGTAGTCCCCATACTTCTTCCACAGGGATAAGATCTGGACTATGACTGGGCCAGTTAAGAACCTTGATGTTGTTATCTTCAAACTAGTTAGTTACGGTATGAGCAGTATGAACGGAACAATTGTCTTGTTGAAATATGAACTCATTATTAGGAAATAATTGTGACACAGGAGGGAGCATAATATTGTCTAATATCCTAATACACGTTTCACTATTAAATCGTTCCTCAATATGCCACAAAACACCAGGACCACATGCCGATATCCAAGCCCACATATTGACGGAAAATCTACAACTTTTATCATTGTTAGATATATATTTCTCATCGAATCGAGTATTAAGAGGGCGGTAAACACGAATACGACCGCTGTGTGTTGACTGGAAAGTTTTTTCGTCTGTAAGGATTACATTGTTCCAAAAATTTACGTCATGAGCTAAAAATTCAAGCGCAAATCCTACTCGAGCTTCTTTATGTTCAGCTTTAAGTAAGTCTTTCTGTGCTGCTGCATGTTGTGCTACATGTTGTGTACAACTAACTTTAATTTTTGTGACATTATCAGTTAGTTGTCTGTCATAATTTATTGCAAGTGTGCAAAAACTAATATGCCTCATATAAGCGATTTTGTTAAATCTGAAGTTATTGCTAAAGCAGAAGATGGATAGTCAGTGAGACAATTGCACTGCGTCATAATATTGACAAAAACTACGTGAGTTGGTCTGTATTGCATGAACACATTGAACGTGAAAGGGATACAACTGACGTTCCCGCAATGTTCATATCTTTTTACAAACTTTTATTACAAGCTTTTTTAACTTGCAATGTTTGTTAGTTTGTTTAGGTCAAATCTTGCAACCGATTTTGAAATTTTGCATACACCTTTAATTCCGGTGACAATACAGTATGCAATACTCAATATTGTAATATTTTCAAAATGGCCGCCGTCACAAGATGGCGGATGATGTAAATTTTGTAAACCCTGTTAATATGTATATCAAATGGAAGAACTTGAAGAGTAGGAAACGATAAAAATGAGTGATGTCATTTTAAAATGACCGCGGCCACAAGATGGCGAATTACATTTTTTGCCAACCTCCTTAATATAGGTACCAAATTAATATGGGTATCAAATGAAAGGGCTTGAATAGTAGAAAACGATAAAGTGAGTGACATCGCACCAAATTCAATATGGCCGCCGCTCCAAGATGGCGGATTACATTTTCTTTTCGACCCCCTTGATCTCCTCAACAGTTAACAGCGCAGACACGAAATTTTGTATACGCATTCAATTGTGATAGCCCGTTCTGACTGAGTCACATATGTCTTCCTACATGTTCTCCTAGATGTTTCCATTAAATCATCCTTTGAATCAAATTGATTAACACTTGGGTTAAGGGATGGTCTGCAGTGGTCGCACTTCGATGATATTTCTCGTATATTGATAATATATTTATTTTCATGAATGTGCGCTATTATCCCATTTGAATGAATAACAAATTAACAAAATTTTTACTGCAGAAAACCACAATGCAACTGATCGACAAGAAACTGAGCATTCCTTGCGCGTGATTAATTAGAAGACAAGATAAACACACATTATCAAAACTTCATAAAACAATTTGCACATCGCTGGACTTTTATTGAATTTCTTAAGTCAATAATTTTCATTATTTATGAGGTATTTAAAAAAGTAATTTGGAAAATTAGGAGTCATTCTGTATATAGTTATTTATCGCAGATAGCAAAATATCATTCAAACTTGTTAATTTTTGTACCATAATCCGCATCAACAAAATAATTTATGTCAAAGAACTTGGAGACAATTGTTCTATATGCAAAACATTTTTATGTTAAAATTTTGATTACTAAATTACCATCAACTGACTGAACGTAGAAAACGTGAAAGAAATACGTTGCAACTAGTATTTTTCAGCAATTCATTAATAGCATTTAAAATTAACGCAATCGACTTACTTTTCTATTTGACTTGATTCTGTTCGTTACAAAAAACATTTCAAGTTTAAAACTAATTAATCACTTTAAGTAACAAAGAGAACAAAGCACGGCTAATCCTGTTCTTGATGGCATCCTATTTGGCAAAAGTGCTTATTATATGTGGATAAAAACTTTTATAATCCCCTGATATTAATCATGATCGCATTGAATCTGATTACAAGTTTAAATAGTAAACTCTTTTTATAAAACAAGCTAGATGTGGTTTCCAACTAACGTACTATTATTCTAATGATCTAATTTACAAACTGTCAACTGCTATTCTGTCACATAACAAGTTTCATTTTATTCAATCAGGATTTATTATTTACCACGTACCGCGTATGCTATACGCTTTTTTTTCTTCTTCAGTAAATATGGAATGTTTGAATATCTTGGCAATTTTTACTTCACTCTCGTTATTTTTCCGACAGGATTTTGTTACCTCCTTTCTCTTATTATTTATTTTTGAGAAAGAATTGAGGCAACATATGCGGACGACTAGCTGGTTTAAGTCGGAGCAGAGAGCCGTGGGTCCAGAGCATTCGTAAGAGTGGAAAAACTTACCCTTTCTGACATGTACAGCATAAGCGACAGATTTTTGTTTATTTCGAGAAAAGAAGACAAAGAAAAATTGATGTTAAATTGGGCACTATCTATAGTAAAATAAGTAAACTTGTCTCTTTTTCTCGAATAACCAGTCTGCTATAGATCAGACTGAAATTGTTGGTAATAGAAATAAAAAGATAGTTTAAAATGAATGACAAAATATATTACATGAAAAATAGACAAATCGGTTTGAAAGACAAATTGAAATTTAAGAAAAAATATATATATATATATATATATATATATATATATATATATATAAAACAAATTTATACCAGTATCCTGGATTGATTATGGTTGAGATGACTGGTTCTGGGACAGCAATCCAGGCCAACAATTGTCTCTTGTTGCAAGAATGAATTCTATAGTTTCCTTGGCAATTTACGTCTCTCAATGAAATGGGGTGAAAGTTCGAAAGTTGTAGGAAAATTAACCTACTATGTGGTTTAATGTAAAGATAACGAAATTTTATCTATGAAAGATAAACTGTGCAAAAACTATGCAGGAATGTAGAAGAATTTAAATATCTAAGAATATAAGCACGTACAAAATTTATGCAAGTTAGCTATGCAAAATTTAAGCAATGTTAGCTATGCAAATATAAGCAAGTTAGCTGTACAAAATATATTTAAATTAGCTGCACGAAATTAATTAAGCTGGCTGTACAAAATTAATTAAAGCTTGCTGTGCAAAAGCTGATTTCATAAAAACTATAAATTGCCAAAAAAATGAAAAGGAAAGAGAAAAATATTTTTAAAACCATGTGGTACATATAGTATTTTAACTACTTATTAAATTAAAAAGAATTGACTTTGAATTCAAAATTTATTTTAAAAATAATTGAAATTATATCAAAGGCAAAACTTGAAGATTAATTACATTTTAAATGAGTATAATGAAAGAAATTACCTGTATATTAAACACTTTGTAACTGGGATATAAAAATGGTAATTTCAATTACTGAAGTCCACAGTTAAAAATTATATATGTTTGAATCAGTACAAAGGCTGCAAGCAAATGAATTCCTGGTGAGTTTTACTGATAAGGTAAACTTTTTGTCCTGTTTACTGGAAAACAACGCTACCAAAAAAACTAACCTGACAAATTTAATTCCCTAATTAAATTGAAAGCCATAAAAATATAGAAATAGTACAGGTATGGCCATCTGTCAATGGCCGAGTTAAGCGCAACAGCTTGCAGGTAGCAACTTTACACTTTCCTTCACTCACAACTAAAATAGTGGCATATGATCGATAAAAGGAATCTATAATAAAAGTTTTTATTCCATACCATTGCCTTTGCTTCAGTTTGTAATTTCTATTTTATACATAACCACAAATATGAACAGATGTAAATAAATAGTAAAACGTATTGACTATGGTGTGAACTTAGTAAATATATTACATCTTATTGGATATACCAATATAGAATGAGAAAAGGTAAGGAAAATAACCATATGTACTTCATAGTAAACAAAAATATAAAAATTGAAAAATAGATATCTGATGTAAATAAATGTATTGTAGACAATTGTTTCCTGGGATAATGCTGTATTACAACGGAAATTAGATACATAATAGTTTAGAAAATGACAGTTCCTAAGATATAAAACTAAGTACATAAACAGTGTGAAATGGTTTAGCAGTTATACATGTAAAATTTTGTTAGTTGAAATAGTTTAACTTACAAAAACCGAATCGAAAAATGAGATACAGATCGCTAAATATCCACAACACACTAGTTTTTAAATAAAACTGTTAAATGGACATAGGCCATGTAACAATTTCATTTCAGAAAAGGTCTAAATGAGCTGAATTTCCTTATGTACAGGGCGTTGCAATTGACTTCTGGTTTCAACGGAAATGACACTAATTTTTGATATTCAAATGGTACAACCCTATATATTATTGCATTTTTGAATTCCGCATAATTTTCCGAATCTAATGATACTAGATAAGTGACATTTGAAACGTTATGGTATCATTTATTAGTACTATTAATAGGGGATTCATTCGTATGTCTTATTAAAATATGCGATAAATACAATCAAAATTACAGCTAAGAAAAAATAAGAAAATACAATTTATTTACCGTACATAAGGTGGTTTTGGAGTTCGAAAAGGGAACGCAAAACATGAGAAGTGCTGTCGTTACTCGTAGCTATCAAGTCAAGTTATCAAGGGTTGTAACGGCAGTTGTGTATACAATATTATTTAAATGACCCCAAACAAAAGGTCCAAGGGAATCAAATCAGGTGACCTTGGGGGGGGGGGGACCTGCCAGAACCAATCGTCGAAATGACACAATGTTCGCGATGCATAAGCGATGGGGAGATCTTTACCTACGGACCCTCGAGAAATTTGGGTATATTAAAATAGGAGTACAAGTTAATGCGTTCTTGAGTTCGTTAAAATAATTTTTACAAGTTGAATCAAAATTAAATGGAATGTCTTTTAGCAATACTTTAGTAAGGGGTTTAAAAATTTTGGCAAAGTTAGGGATGAAGCGCCTGTAGTAACCGGCTATCCCTAAGAAGAAGCTGATGTCTTTTTGGGACTTCGGTTCCGGAAAGTTTCGGATACAGTCAATTTTTGAAGGATTCAGTTTGACTTCGTCTTGGGTGATGAGGTGGCCTAGATAAGCTACTTCTTTCCTGAGGAATATCTGGCTGAATTTTGAGATTAGCTTTCCTTAATCTTTCAAAAACTTCCGTGAGTCTGAACGTGCTCATGAATGGGGGTTAGTAATTAGCTTACGTTACAGGTACTGCAAAGATTCTTTTTACTGATTTCCGCTTATAACACTCGTAAATTAAATATACAAACCTGTACAACCGTAGATCAACGTCTCGAAGTTATATACTAATTTTAATATATAATAATTATAATTATAATATAAATGGTCAAAACTAACTCATGCTGTAAGTAGTCCTGAAACTCTTCATGAGAACTTGTGATACTAATTGGAACAACAATATTGAATCAATGGCTACTGTTGTACCCGCTATCACTTTTGATTATAAGGAGGAAAGTACTGTTATTATTGTCTAAATAATCGTTGTGATAATCATTATTTGAGTCAAAATAAGTACAAACAAAAAAGTTATATGGACATTTTTTATGGTAGCATTTGTTTGCATAAGAAATTGGAAAAGTTATTTGTTTAACTATTAGTGCATTCTGTAAATTCATGTTGAAAATGTCAATTATCGAGAGCAATATCATTGCAACAGAAATATATGTTTTAATCTGAAATGTAGAAAGTTGAAGCACGCGTTGAACTTTATATCATGCTTGGGAAAGATCATTGCAGGATAGGTCACTGAGAAGGGCTCTCGTAGCTATAACACTAAGAGTGTGCCCAAATGTTGTATTTTATAGAGGGGAATCATGTTATAAAGTTTCATTCCAGTTCTCTGATATTAAATAATGTCTTGACATTTCTTATATCGTGCAAAAAAGTATCAATTCGTTACTTAAGTTAGCTCTTGATTGTAATCGCTAAGAAACTTTTTAAATTTAAACGAGAGAGAAAATTAACCAATCGAAAACTCCATGCAGCATGTCACATTTTATACATATATTAATAAAAAAGTTTTTGATAAATAAATGACTTCGCATCTATCGTATAGGAAATTGGGTTTCGACAGAGTTGTATACATTTTTAATATGTTTAAATTTGAACATAAATTTTAAGCAAAATTATCAACGGGCATCAATTCAGAAAGTGAATAGATTTTGAGATACACCTTGTCAGCATACAGCAACATACAGCATTATTAATTATTATACATTATTAACATTTAAAAATAATACAACGGGATATTATAATAGTACATTATACACTAAGGGAGAGAAACGTCCTATTTTTCCTGAGGTGTAATTTGAGGCCCGAGGGCGAAACCCGAAGGCGGTCTCTCCCGAGGTGTATATACTATTTTTTCCACGATCGGGAGTAGAAACATTTATTTCATAAATAAAGAATTATAATAAATTGGAGCGAAATTGTGACAGAAGTAGAGCATTTACTGCCTAGGGACGAAATAAGACAATAATTTCCCTAGGGGAGTTTCTATTTCATGCCCAATAGTTGTCAGAATGTAACATTTACTATCAATGTTAATAAATAATAATTACATTTTGTTGTGTATGAAATAAAAACTCCCATAGGGAAATTATTGTCTTATTTCGTCCCTAGGGAGTAAATGCTTTACTTCTGTCACAATTTTGATGTAGAAAACGATTTCTACTCCCGGTCGTGGAGAAAATCTATTATTTATAATATTGTGCTCTGACAGTATTACATGGCTATCGTATATGTTTACAATTTTATTTAAAAACAAGTTTAATAAATGACGATAAAAATTTGCACAACATCTAATTCGATGAAATGATGATCTGTGCAGTTTAAATATACGGGTACACCAATTTTCCCACATATCCCATTAAAATATAAGATTCTACTACGTTAAAATAAGCCAGATTTATTTTCGTCTCGAGCAGGAAGAATGTATCGTTGCCAATAATATATCAAAGATATTGAGACGTTTAAATTACAGACGCTATTTTTGAAAACTATTGAAACATAGTAAGTAACCGAAATATCATTCATACATTACTGTTAATATTTTTATGCAAAAACTATTTTCAGAAAATTAGTAAGCTGTTCTCGCCACGGCATAAGCTCTCAGTGTATGTATCAATGATATAACGAACATAATTCCTGTAATTGCAGACTTTTTCTTAGTCCAGTTATTACATTTGATGTACAGGAAATATATTAAGGATTCCTCTGTACCGACACCTACATTTGGATTATAGCTAGGGAGGTGGTGGGAGATATTTTTGAACGATAGGGAACTATTGTTAAGTGTTCACATCACTGCAAAATGTCCATGATTGCAGATGATACAATATTGTATTCAAGTCGCAATGATCTTAACCAGATGTATATAACTATAAATAAGGAATTAGCGGTACTAAATATATGGTTCAGCGAAAATAGTTTAAGTCTTAATTTAAATAAAATAAAGTACATGCTAATATGGAGAAATTATAGGTTATGTAACTTAAATGTAACAAATTTGTATACTGAGATAAATAATTATAAGCTTGAACAAGTTAAAGAAATTAAGTACCTAGGTGTTATAATAGAAGATGAGAACTTAAAGTTTAAAAAACCTTGTAACTATATATTAAATAAAATGTCAAAAAAGGTTTATTTTATGAGAAAAATAGATAACAGCTTAATGTTCAGCACAAATATCTTATTATACAAATTGATAATACCTCCACACATTGAATATTGCTCTTTTCAATTTTAACCAAAACGAAATAGATAAACTGCAAAAATTGCAAAATAATTCTGTGAGAACAATCCTTAATAGTCCGCTTTCAAATTGTATTCCGTTTGCAGATTTGTGATAGAATATTGGACGATACCTTAAAACTTTCAGAATACCCTACAGATTCCGAGAATGGATGGGCCGTCTCTCGCAAGTGCGTCTGAGGGAAGAAACAACCCCCTATAGCCATCCCTTATAAAATAATGTAAATTAACTTAGTAAAATGTATTCGAACACGTTAATTTTAACGAGTAGTATTTACTAATACAAAAAAGTTTTTAGAACTTGTAAAGACTTCCACTAGTTCCACCCCTAGATCATTAGGGGTTGAAAACATACAATTGAGCCTTATATTAAATGCGAAATCCCTAAATTGGCCATTTTAAGAGTAAGCCATTTGAGTATCGCCATTTGAAATAAAGTTATAAATGTTAATCTTGTTCCAAATAGTAATAAAAGTAAAAACATTTTTAAAAACCTTCCCTCCTGGCGATATAAGTGTTGATGTTTATAGAAAGACTGATGAATGTTTATGATGTTTATTAATGTTTAGATATCAAATAAAATAGATACTGTAAGAGGGAGAGGGTAAAGAGCGGCGCAGGCCCTAACAGTTAGTATTTCATCCAACAGTCTAAGATGCATCATCTAATGAGTCTTCTGAATCTAAGTTGGTTTCTTCTAAAACCCCGGCATTTGCACAAAAACAAGATTTTCTTTACATACGTACATCTCTGTGCACACCACATTTAAAAGGGCACATTTTCGGCGTTGGGAGCAATTATTCTTGGAACACGAGCATCTTACTAAATTTAACAATTCATCAGGGGCGCACCGAAGGTCACATATTATGGGTTCAAATTCACCATTAACCAATTTGCGCCCATATTCCGCTGCTGGTGGTAAGCATGGGTGGGAAAGTATGTCTCTATACTATTCCATGCACTGATAATGACATCTCAGTATTGCTGGTTTTAGAGCTGCTAGAGTGGGTGGCATATTATCACTGCAGCTTTGTTTTTGGCTAAAGATCCACCATCTTAGTTCGGGTAACTTACTAATGCTCTTCTTGGTGGGTGAATACATACTGCAATTAAAAGATATGATTTCTTCAAAAACCGATTCATCTAATATTTAATTTTTCCGAAGAGTAGCTAACGCCTGAAGTGTAGATGGGGAAGCTGATAGAAACTTCTTCCAAAAGCTAATTTTTGATTTGCCTTTGAATGCACCTATAACGTCAGCTCCTGACAATACGTGAAGTCCTGGAAGAGCTTCTACCTTTAACTGTCCCAAAGAGTCACAAATTGGTCGTAAACTTATCCCCTGATTAGTCGATCCGATGCTTACAAAATTCGTATCTTCTGGCAACAAAGGAACACGTCTTAGAGCAAGTAATAAAACGTCAGTATCTGACGTATCCTTATCTCATTGGCATTTCTCTTTGATGCATGTACAGAATGAAGCATTAATTTTACGTCAGTTTCTTCGTGCTAGCTCTGCAACTTCATCATATTGTCACAAGCAGTAGTAGTCATTACGGAATTTTTCAAGGAACAGATCACTTTCCGGTTAGTTTTATTTCCCAGTGATATTAGACGTTTTGAGAAATATTGAGTAATTTCCTCTTTCGTCGATGTATGGGAGAGCAGCTCTTTTAGATTTGTCTTTTTAAGACTAGTTTTATCACTAACGAAATATTGTATAGTGTCTGTCCCTTATTGCCTCCTGACCCTTTCCATTGATTTTAAAGAGTCGTGCTTGTACGAGTCAAAAACAACGTAGATTTCAGAATATGCGGAGTATTTTTTATAAATATTGTTTGAAAACTGAATTGACAAATTAGAAAAGTATCCTACATTTTTAAACGATAACATTTGTACTTCTGGCATACCATCGACAACTGCTGCTACACTGTAAGGTTGTTTTAAGATATCTACATCCACATCCCTAACTTTGCAATCATTTTGAACAAGCTCTTCCAGAACGTGTCTTATTTTACTTTTTCCTGTTCATGAATCATTGAGCCATCGTATCGGGATAAAATAAAGACTGTGGCAAAGCAGTTAGTTCAAGAAAACTTTCATTTAGATTTATTTATAATTTGAAACTTGAAAAGAATATAGTTATTTTCAAGTTACACATCGATTAAGAGCTATACCCCTTTACGACGAAAGGGGTAAAACTTACCCCTATGTCACTTTTTAAACCATATTTTCTGTCTTAAATAAAAAAGTATTTTTTAAATTGTGGAACAATTTGTTTACATAATTTTATTTTATTTCATTTTTGTTCCTATAGGGATGTTAAAGGTGTGATTATATCCCTCTGCCATATTTACTAGAGAGGGTCCATCAATATTCATATTCTACAAGATTTTCTGTAAATTTTGACGTATTGCACAATATTGTATAACAAATCTGCACGCGGGATCCCATATTTGAAAATTGAAACTGGACTTTAACTGTAATAGGTATACACTAATAAAAAATAAGCTAGAAGTACTTAATTTCATAAATGTAAAGCAAAGAATAATATTTAAAACTTTAGATTTTATTTATTAATTGAAGAACAAAAAGGCTGCAATGTACTTATTTAATAAAATGAGATATATAAATAGTATCCATTCATATAATACAAGACAGAATAATTACTTTTTTATAGACACTATTTATCTTTCTCTATATGCTTCTTTACTCTGTCAGTATTATCTATACTGAGTATTCATTTTTTTTTTACAATATTTTTTTATTTCTTATTCCGATTATTTTAGGTTATAAACTGTAGATTCTAAATCTAGATCCATAATTTACTTCCAAATAAACTATTTTCCTAACTCGAGAAATCATCGTATCTCACGAAATACCACAACTTGTGCATTTAAGGTCGATCACAGCCTTGAGGTAGAAGTTTTTCATAATCCTTTCAAAATTCAATGAATATTCAACTATTCATGTAGTGTGCGTTAACTAAAAATCTAATTTTAAATTTACTACTTATACTTGACTGAAGTGAAACTCATTTTAACTGTGTTGAGAGGTATCTGAACAAACTGAAACATATAACGTCACTTCATGCAATTATCTCAGCAGGAGCAAACATAACATTAAAATCAATGTTTAATTTGATAAATTGTGTAAATGTAGAAACCTATAAATGTAAAAATAACTTTATCTGAGTTTCAGATGTACTAATAATCAAGTAAAGCATTTGCTACTAACTTTGAATAATTACGTTAATAATTATTATAAAATTTAAAAAGGAGTCTTATAGTGCTTCAACAAACATTTGATTAGACACAGCCGCCCTCTAACATCTAAAACAAACATAAAACAATTGAAACTAGCTCTTTAACATTAATTTTGTATTCTTAACCACATCGGGATGTTTTATGCAGGGCCGTAACTACAAAAGTAGGCCTATGTTAAAACTTTTTTGTGTGCCCCCTTTTTCACAGGTATTACGAAAACATTATTTAGTATAACTTGATATATATTATTTCGTCTTTTTACCACCTTTTTTATAAATAACTTAAAATTAAACTAAATAAAAGAAACAAAAATTCATCTGGAATTATTAATTAAAGCTAATACAAATTTTAAAAGATAGTAAATGTAACACATGTGCTTTTATTTAAAACTCTTTCTTCTAGCTTTACAGTTTGCAAACACGTCGATTATTTTCGAAATGTCTAAGTTTCTAGCGACATTATTTTCCATAGAAATTATAGCAAGAGACGTTAATCTTTGCTGGCCCATTGAATTTCGGAGAAGATTTTTTAAATTTTAGTTTCGAAAATGAGCGTTCTACAGAGGCTACTGAAACTGGAACTGTCAAAAATAAAAAACACGATATTAAGATTTCCGTAAATCTACTAGATGATGAGAAATTACTGATTTTATGTCATCTTTGAAGCACTCTCTAAAATATAGCAGTTGGATGGAAATTGCCTCAGATATGTCGTTGCTATACTTTAAATAAAATTGTTGACCTAGCTGAAACAATTCGTCATCAGATGCATTGCATAATATTTCTGAAATCAAAATTTTAAAATTTGTACTAACATCATATAAATTGCAATTCCGCATGGATATGCGGATAGCTGAGCAATCATTATGTCTAAAGCTTTTAAAAAAACGTTAACTTTAAACCAATATTCATTTGTTTCAACTTGAAAATGATTATTTGACTCATCAAAATATTTCTTTGGTCGTGAAATTTGTTGCGGACCTCTAGCGTATTCGACCCACCATACGCCTTAGCGTTTTGTGGGCCGCATAATAACAACCGCTACGTCCGTAACACATTTCGCTATTCTCCACGGGAGGGCGATATATTTGCGGCACGTGATCAGCAGAGAGAAACGGAAGGAACCATTTTTGTTGGCGTGGTAGGTAGTTGATAATTCTGTGAACCTCGGTTAATCCAAGGCATCCTGGTGGATTTTGGAATTATCAACACAAGAAAATTTCCTCAATCTGTTGTTGTTCCGTTTAGCGGAATATTTTGTGGTTGTGAGTAAATTTTAACTGCGGAAGCGGGATATTTAATTACGCAAGGTAAGCTAACCTCTTCGCGCCATCTTACCCGTTCTCTACCCACGTGTTTCGCAAATTTGCAGGCTTTCCTTTGGAAATACCGTGTCAACTTGAAAGGCGGGCTCGACCCCATTCATCCGACTGTGGCTTTCGAGGAGTATTGGTGGATTGTTCCCTCATCAGTGAGGTTAATTATGTTTCTTTTGTAGGTTATGTCAGATTTGAATTGCTGACATTAGGCGCGCTTCACGTGCATTTCTGACTTTGCAAATTAAATCGTGATATCTTTAGGGTTCCACGGACGGGGCTTCTACACACGTCAGTGAAGTTTCACGGACGGGGCATCCACACACAGTGGAAAGTTCCAGGGCTGGAGAGGCTACAATCAACCCCATCCTTGGGTCCATTTCTTTTGTCCCGAAGACATCTCCATAGGGCTACAGGTTCTTCCACGTCGAAGTCGATATCGTACCACCCTAAATAAGTGTGTTGTTGTTTTTACTTACCGAGGACCACCTTCAGTGGTTCGACTCGGTTATATTCGATTCATATTTTTTTTGTATTTTAACTTGTACATATGTAAAGATTTTATGCATTTATATTTATCTAAGGAGGTTCTCTAAATCAGACCCGTTTTGGGCAGAATTTATGACCATTTATGAGGACATTGTAAACCGACGTGTAGCTACACGAGGCATTTTATTAATGTTATAACTTATTAATCGAGAAATTTGCCGCACGTTTTGAACATCGCCAGGTTACATGCTAGAGAACCAATATCTGTAAATTGTGTAATATAGTGCATTTCATTTTTAAAGAAAGTGTCATTATTTCGTCTGCTACCACTACGTATGGAAGCCTCAGTGATTTGTTAAGTAAGTAAACTAATAATTTGTCATAGTTTATGTAAACTTGGGCTTAACGCCCTGAGATAGTCTGAGCTAGAGAAATTTTATCGTAGGCACTTATCCGGGTTAAGTAGTTCCTGCGATATCTGCTACGCTACAGTAGCCCAAGTGATTTCGTTATGTAATATCTTATAATCATTAATATCCAACGTATTTATTTGTTTATGTACGTGTAAATCGTAGCAAATTCTTTTCGCAGTAAATTCTGATTTTACTTGCCATTGATTAGCTAAATCAATAGCAGAACCTTTAATCCCAAAAAAATCGTCCCGTAATTTTTTTGAATCTTGAAAAGCATTGTTTAACATTTTTGCAGCCATATCAATAAATTATTGTTTCTTTTGTAACAATTTGGACACGGTATCAAGAATTTTAAGTATTTTTAATTTAAGAACAATTAAAAATAAGGTATTAAAAATTTCTAAATTATTTTTTAATGATTTTGCTTCAGTTATTTCATCTTTATCCGATGACGTTAATAGCAATTTAGTTAAAGTTTTTTTTCACGTCTACGTATCTGAACCTTAGAGCATCAATTGCGTCATGTCTCGAGGACCATCTTGTAGGATTCAGTTTTTTTAATTTGATCTTGCTACGGTATTTTACAAGAGACCCCATGCTTTTATGCTATGGGCAAAAAGAAACATAAACACGCTGAACTAAATCACAAAAATTTCTAATTTGCACTACATCTTTTACCGAATCATTTAAAATTAAGTTTAAGCTATTAATCTTGACGTTTTAGACTTTTGCTACCAAATTCGAGCTCACGTGTTCCGTGGAATTCGTGAAACACCAGTAGTTACGTTCTGGATTTACGAGACGTTACATTGTTTACATTGCTCTGGTCATATTACTTACATTTGGCGACAAATTTCTACTGAATTTTTCTCTAACCTGTCGATGAAAAAACATTAATTTGTGTAAATTAGCCACCCCTTTAAATAAATTTAAGTAAATTTTTATGGTTAAATAGATCTCTTGATCACAGATGAACTTATCCTCTAGTGTTGATAGTGGACATTAGTGTAAAAATAGACGAATTGTAAATAAGGGAACGTATGTTTTCCATTTTTTTTATATACATTTACTATTTATTTTTATTTACAAATATGATTTTATAGAATTCCAACGGTTTCTGCAATGACAATAAATGATCAAGAAAAGTATATGTGCCTTTATCTCATTTTACATTTCTTTGCTAGTAAAATGCAAATTATATTCGACCAAATACTGTTTACGTGAATTCTGAACTTCAGTTATCATTATCGATCTTTCTAAAATAGTAAAATTTAATAATATTTCTAAAGTTTTGTTGTTCTCAACTAAGTTTGGGGTTGAAGTTACAGTACAATCGCCTTTGATAAAATCAAACTGTCTTGTATATAAATAAATATGACTTAAAAATAATTCTCATCATAACTGATGTTTGTTATAAATTCGTCTGTTTAACATACTATTGTTTAATTTTGAAATATTGTTTGTATATATATATAATTTTAATTTTAAGCAGGTTAAAATGTTGTTGTTAAAATAATATAAATTGTAAGTATATAGATAGATATATAGATGGACAGGCTTTACGTGACTACATTCATATTTTTTTACAATATTTGTAGCAAGTCAATAGAGTACATGGATCTGGCTAGTTACCAGTCGGCAATTAACAGAAACAATCAAGTAAAATAATATCTTAACATTAAATATATCACAAAAATTATATGTATATGACAGATGAACAAATAATGGTAACAAACATACAAGTAGGGAATAAAAACAAAATAAATGAGAAAAGATGAAATAAAGTGGCAAATATTCTGCAAGTAAATGCACTCATGCCTATAGCGTATGTGCACGATGCCTACTAGCGCCGCTGGCGGGCAATTTAGCACAATTAGACTCCCTTTTTATTATTGTTGTATATGGCGAAATTTTTTAATAACTGATTATCATTAAATCTAGCTATGTGCATATAGTGTAAATAGGGTATAAATGGTACGTGAAAATTATACGGAATAGAAATAAACAAATATTGTATGAAATACGTTTATTGTGATTTTGACATTGAATAATATAATTACATTTATTTACATTCAATTATTAAAAAAGTAAAATGATATCTACATCCCATTATTGAAAAGATTAATGATATATACAATTCAATTACGAGTTTTCATTATTCTTACTGCTCTTAATTATTGATGGTTGTAAGTTCACTAACACACAGGCCATAAATATTATATTGTCTAAATGTTCAAATTCCTTTCCATTATCCACTCTATATGTGTCCTAAGGCCAGCAATTTTTTGCGTTTCACGAACTTCATCAGCTGTAAAATTACCATTTTTTAGAAATGGTGGCATAACTACTATTGCCTTTTCCCCGATGCATCTAGAGCAGACGTTATCTCTGGAAATCCCTTTTCTGCCATTATCAAGTCTCCATGTTCAAGTACATTTAAAAATCCACTTTGATTCGTAATCTGTGCGTCAGTAGTACGACCACCAAAGCACATGGACAAAAAAGTTATTTCTCCTCCTGGAGAACATGCAACTAGAATTTTTACAGTATAGACGTATTTATAATTTGAGTAAAAGAAAACACGCTGAAAGACTTCTGGGGGCTCTTCGACTTTGGATTCTGTGTAATTTATTATTGCACGGCAATCAGGATATTCTTTCTTAAAACAAACAGGCATTGTTTGTTCATTGACGAATTTCGAAGACCATTGAATTACATTTCTACAAGAATGAGCGACATACATCAAATATGCGTGAAAAATTCGCGATCCGGTCGTTCGATGAACACCGAACAAAACTCCGATAGATGAATACGTTAATCCTAATTTCATTTTTATCAGGAAAATAAGAAACATATAATTTTTTGATGTTGACCCCTATAATATTTTCCAGCTGCTTTCAGTAATAATTGGAAACGATCGAAACATACTCTTGCAAGATCAGTCAAATCTTGTTCACCTTTTATAGATGAAAAGCCACGGAAACCCTGTTCATATGTTAGCAATGAATCTTTCTCATCCGAAGGATTTCGTCCAAATTGTTTATCTGCGTATTCTGTAGTAGGTCCATATCCTATCAGCCGTACTCTTTGGTATGATAATTTTTTTTTCAGATTTTTTAAATGGAATGTTCACCTGACTCCCAGCCTTACAGGTTCCCCCATTCTCACGAACTATAGAAAACATATTTATGTGGATTGAGCAAACCTCATCTTCATAAAAATCAACCTGAGTAGCAGCTTCACACAAACCTTGCTGTATAGTATTCCCCATATTATCGTTCTGCACATCACTCCATTTCCTTGAATTAGCGAGCTTAATGTTTCCACTTTGAAACCATTTGGATTTTGACTCCTCCGCATTGCTCTCGCAAATCTATGATAGGAAAATAAGTATAAAGCGTGTATTTTTTGCATGCAATCGAAGCATTAGCGTTTTGATGGTAATATGTAATTATTGCACTTAACGCTCCAGGCTTGTAACTTGTAATTCAGCTCTCGACGGGGCACATAGTCCGGAGAGTAGCTGTTGGTTGCAGTCTGGATACATTCCTTATAGTAAAATAGGGACTTTATAGAGGAGTCTGCGACTAAAAATATTATGTTTTAATATTCCGCCCTATTAGGCTATTTATTTTTCGGTTGCAACAGACACTGGACAGCTAGATGGCACCTGCTAACTATTTTACATGTCGCTATCCTAACGATACCGAAATGTACCAAGTAGTCAAGGGATCCTCGTGTCGGTCGTCACATGCCTACCTTGCACTGACGAGACCCCTCGAAACTGCAGTCTGCAAGTGGTGTGGGACGACTGGCACGAGAGCTCCTTTAAGTAGGATCAGTCTTTCGGCTGGTGTTTGTTGCAATCGAAGCATTAGCGTTTTGATGGTAATATGCAATTATTACACTTAACGCTCCATGTTTGTAACTTTTAATTCAGCGCTCGGCACATAGTCCGGAGAGTAGCTGTTGGTTGCAATCTGGTTACGTTCCTTATAGTAAAATAAGGATTTTATAGAGGAGTTTGCAATTAAAAATATTATATTTTAATGTTCCGCCATCTAAACACATTTGTAGTATTAATGATGTCATATCATACCTATTTTGTGCTTTTAATTGTGCTGTTTCAATATCCTTTGGTTTGCCGTAATATTTTTCAGGGAATATTGTTGGAATATATGCAGAGCTATGAGGATGCTCTGATTTTTTACCTTCCACAAAGTGCTGGCTACATATACGTGATCTTGAACTCGGCTTCCAAGGACTTCCATCAGCACTAAAGAAAAGCGAAGAATTACTTTTACAGATTCACATTAATAATTTCCATATAAGTTATAAGTAAAATCATGATTTTACTTACTTGACTCTTTTTAATGCTTTGATCCACTTTGCTCGTTTTTCGAGGTTATGACTCCGCACAAGAAATGTATAAAATTTTATTTTGCTTAAATCGCCATTAACACAACAGTCTGGAATGCAACAGGTATTTCTAGATCGCTTGGTTTTACCTATGTTTCGTTCGTAATTGGAAAACTTTATGAAATTGTAACTATTTTCACTTTTAAACAACAGTGTTCACTGACATATATGGAAAATATGAGCTCAAAACCTCCAATGATGCTCACCGCAAACGCTGGCGTCGGATTTAGTAACAGCTCCGCCCCCCTTGCTCATAGCCTAGAGGATCACTGTATATAAAAGGTTCGTAAATATTCATCAACAGAATAAAAGCAGTGTTTTAGGATATTTTTTAAAATTTTTGATTTAAAGGCAACTAGAATTAACTGGTTGATTTGTGTAATCAAATGATTGTTTAGATTTTTTTTTTTTCACTAATTGGTATCGTGGATTCATAAGAAGGCCTGCAAAACGAGTATTGTCTTGGTAGTAATCAGAGTGGGTAGAGAAATTGTAGACGCTCTTATGAATTTGGATCAAGCTGTAATATATGTAGAGTGATGGAAAAGGCGTAATGCCTTCTTTAATAAATATAGGTTGACAGTGTTCTCTGTTGACATTTACAAGAATTCTTGCAATTTTTTTGTTGCCGAAAAGCTTTTATTGCATGTAGGAATTTTCCCACAAGACAACTGCATAACACAGTTTTGAGTGAAAAAGAAAAAAATAAGTATTTAGCTTTTAGTTTTGTGAAAAAAAAAGTAGTGCTAGCGAGCTTCACATAGGCACCCATAGTTAGATGTAGATGTAGCTTTTGCGTTTTCCCATGGTTGAGCTTTAATTTATATGATGTAAACCAATTTTAAACGAGTTTTTCCTGAGATGAAAAGAGATCTAACAAGTTGTTAATGTTTTTATCAGAACACAGAATCGTGGTATCATTTGCAAACAGAATAGTCTTGGTAGGGTCCATACATTGAGAAAAGTCATTGACATATAATATGAAAAATAGGGGCTCCAAGACAGAACCTTGAGGTACCCTATGCATGACATTTAGAAAATCAGAATTTTTATTATTTATGAACACACACTATTTGTGATTTGTTAAATACGACTCAAAAAAGATAAGAGGTAAACCATATACCACATAATCGTAACCTTTTTATTAGTACACAGTGACATAACTCTGTGAAGACCTGGCTCACCTATATCACTTACGACCTTGGGAGGTCGAACGCCCGAAACGAAAACCAAACTGATCAGGGCTGATGAGTGAATGTCTGTCAAGATAGCTCTTCTTCTCAAATATCTTCCCAAGAATGAGAACGGCAGATGTGGGGCGAGAGTTATCAAGGGATATATAAAAGTGTTTATAATGCATAAGGCAAAAATTAAGGTATTTTTAAACATATAAAAAATTCCACTTCTAACGCTGTAATCCTTCAAAAGCAAAACTGAATTTTTGCTCGATCGCTATATAGATTCTGTATATGAAAAATAAAAATGAAAAGTATTCCACAACTAATATTTATACAATAATCAGAAATTTTGTTTCAGAGTCAACATAATTAATGTATTGCTACGCAAACGTTGAAAGTCATCTAATATTGCAAATTTTCTGAATTACTCATCACTCATTGAGTAAATTATTTGTAATTTAAAAAATGATACGCACAATCAGTAAAACTGATCATGATGATCAGTAAAAACCGGAACACTTCATAATGTTGTAACTGCAAACGAGGGCCGGCGGAAGGGCCGGGCGACCCGGGTACCCGCCCAGGGCGCTGAGTACAAAGGACTCCAATTTGTTGTTGCATCATGGGCAAGAAGTTGTTCAAAGTTAAAATTAGGCAAAACTTATTTGCTGTTATCAATGTCTCATTAACGCTTAGTTGGACTAGCGATAATGCCTATTGAGTATGACATATTAAGCGAAATTGATTATTGATAATTGATTTTGCGGGAGCAAAGAAGCAGAAGAAGAAGTATAGTTATATTTTCTTCTAAGGGTGCGTTGTCAAGGTCAAATAGTGCGTAAAATATCCTCATTCTTATTTTACCTCTTCTTAAAAACGAGCCAACAGTATTCAGAATTGATTTAATTATGTAAACTAGCAAGCTTAAGATAAGGACCTATTAAATTTTATATTGAAATCCTAGGTAAAATTAAGTTTCCAAAATTTTCTCCTCCTTGATTATTCAACGCGAACGTACCTATCATTCGCCCCAAATCGCCACGAATTGTTTTATATACAACAAAAGGACTTAAATATTCAGATAAAATATAATTAGATGTAGTATAAAATAAAATAACATGAAAAAAAGTGAAAAGTCTGCATAATATTTGTTCCTATTAAAGTTTAATGTCGAATACGAATTTGTTAAATTTCGTGCAAAATAGTTGGGCGTTTTGCTATTAGAGGCAGCATCATAGCGATGACATTGCTAGACATGTGTCAAAGCAGGGTCGGGCTCATAATTTTTCATTTTTAGTGTCTGAAATAGCGCTTAAAATTTGGTTTAATTATGTGCTCATATTAATGTTGAGGAATGACATTGTCATTACAAGTATTGCTGATTATATATTTTTGGGATTAATTACTTTTTATTTATTACGATTGGCAGTACTATGATCTCTACCACAATACGAAAAAATCTGTCCAAATGAAGTAATGGCTATTCATATATCATTTTTACTTTTTCCTTGTTTCTCTGAAGAAAAGTAGGTAGTTCCTATGTTTTTTAGATTAAAACATTTTATAATACGAATATTGCAAAAGATGCACCAGTTGTATTCATTATATATATATATATATATATATATTTTTAACGTTTATTTAACGTCGGTCTATTTCCGCTACTGAGGCCTATCACCGACGCCTGTAGACGAGGTACCCCCAACCAGGAATTTTGCCGAACCTCTTCCCTTAAGAAGAGTAGGGATGTTTTACTTGCCTAACATTTAATAGACAAGGGACCGACGGTTTTACATCCCCTCCGAAGGATGGTATATCACTTACATAACCCTGGCCTAAGGTTGCATTGCTTCCGCGCATACACTGATATACAAGCCCCTGGAAGATATGTGCGGCGATGACACGGTCTTCTTTGAAATGGTCGCCCATCCAAGTATTAACCGCGCCTAACGTTACTTTACATCGCATATCGAAGTATGTACATAGTAAAAATGCCCCTTTTCATTATATTAGAACACTACAACTTCATTCAAACTTACTGCAGAATTCCCGACTTAATATGTGCATAATTTATTAAACATTGGAAGGAATTATAGTTATTAATTATATAAGAGGATTAACAAACCTTTAATCTACGGGAAAAAATGTGCACTCGAGGCGCAGCCGAGAGTCACATTTTTTCGAGTGGATTGAAGGCATGTTAACCCCCAAATGTAATTCAATGTTTTGTCCATGACCATAGTCAAATTAGGAGCGAGAAAACCGTATCAGAGCAGGTGAAAAATTCTGATTTTGAAAAGCGTCAGATTTGATAAGCTTGTTTTGATTAAGAATCCTTTGGTTTTAAGCAAAAAATAGAAGGTCTTTGAATCGCTTCTATGACAAAATACTTTAAGATGTTCTGTGTGTCACCGAGGTTTTCTTTATAACTGGTACATGTACACATAAAATCACGTCGTGATTACAGTTGGTACGGTCCTGCATGCCGCTTAGATTAGTGTGGCTTCTGTGTTATCGACAGGACGATATAATTCGATTCCTTACAAATTCACTCGCGATTGACTGGTGCGTGCAAACACAATCTTAATCTTAAGGAGATACATATTATTATACATACCTACCTATTTAGATTTTCAATAAAGTAAATACCTCGTTCATATGCTTCAGTTTCCGTAGGTATTTGGGGGGAGGACGCAAAAATAGGTACTTGCCCGGTATATATATTCTTCTTCTGCCGGGTCTGCTGCAAACTGTTATTTATAAACAACGAGATTATTCTGTTCCTGAATTTATGAAATTATACGTTCTTCTTTATAAAAATAATAAATAGGAACCTTGCTAGTTGTATCTACAATAAATACAAGATGCAGCGATACCCTAATTATAATAGGCACGTATATGATCTTCATATTACGAGATGTCCATTATACAGGATAGTAAAAGTATATAATGAGCTCCCTAATAAGTACAAGAAATATAAAGTTAAATCTTTCAAAGCTTAAAACAGATATAAAACAGTCTTTTGCATGTAGAAATTGTTTATATTTAACAAATTTCTCACCGGTAATTTTATTCCTTTCTTTATTTTGATCTGATACTTTCGTCATAATTCTAAATAAATAAATTATTATTACTTAAGGTCAGTGTTACATACAAAGTTGCAAATACGTCACAATTAAATAACGGTAATTGAAATAAATATACGTATTACAACGAAAAGTATAGAAGTCACGTTTTAGATATAAATGTCGTGGTCTGAAGTTGCATTGAACAACAACTTAGATTGAGAATTATTTTAGTTGACTGCATATCAAAAATAAAACATTGTCTCACTTCTCGGTACAGAAATTTTAACGGCTTTTGTTTTAATGATTTCTTTGGAACACTTCAAGCTAGCGTAGAATACGTCTTGCTCGGTTCTCATCAAATAGATAATATTACTGTCTGCAGCTCTAAAAATAAATAAACTTCCACTTTAAAAGATATGCCACACTCCTTTATTTATTTCTACAAAAACTTGAAAAATGTATTCCATTGTTTATTTCCATTCAGCCATAAATCAGTTAGAAAATTATCATACCTCGTGTTTTATAGAACTGTAATGTAATATGAAATATTGAAAAATTCATAAAATATTTGATTTCAACAAACTTTATATTTCTGTTTTGAACAATTATCAATATTTTATTCCTTATATCATTTTAATTACAGAAGCTAAAAAATATTATTACACAAATGTGAAATTTTTATATTTTACCACTGATAACAATACATATATTTTTTTCTTTTTAGTTTTATTTGATTTGATTTATCAAAGTACGGCAGGCATTGCTATCGCTGTTAGAAAATTTACCATTGGGCGGTATCTACCTTCAAGTCCTTTAAATCACCAGGCAGATATGACAGTTTCCCTGCCCTGTTTCAACACGGAATTGAGGAGCTTGTGTCAATCCTGAGAAGTATATTTATAGCAAGCCATATATTTGGGTATATTCCCCAAGCTTGGAGGGAAGTTAAGGTGGCGTTTTTCCAAAAATAGGCAGACGTCCATCATACGAGTATAAATCCTATCGTCCCATTACTTTAATCCTATTTCTCCTAAAATAATGGAGAAACTATTGGATCAACATCAGAAGCGAAATCCTTACAGAAATACCGCTTCGTTCTAAACAATTAACCTATCAACCTAGCAAATCAACAATAAATGCTCTACATAGCCTGGTCCAAGGCATTAAAAAGACATAAAGAAGTACCTAGCTATATTGCTTTCGTAAACATAGACAGTGCTTTTGACAACACCTCATATGAGTAAATACAAAAAGAAGCCGAAAAAGGGGGAATATAGTCACCTATAATTAAATGGATAAAATCCATGGTCAGAAGAAGAATAATTACTACAAGTATGGGATGAATCGGCTACGGTGACTGCAGTCAGGGTTTGTCCACAAGTGGAGGCCTATCATCCTTGCTGTGGTCAATGGTGGTCAACGATCTCCATAAAATGAGTAATTCGGGCTTCAACGTCCAAGGTTATGCAGATGACCTGGTCGTGACTGTGAGAGGCAGAAATAAGGTCATGATCTCAAACCTCATGCAAATTGCCTTAAACATAATGTCCAAATGGTGTTCGCCAGAGTGACTTTGTTACCTCCTTTCCCTTGTTATTTATTTTTGAGAAAGAATTGAGGCAACATATGCGGTCGACTAGCTGGTTTAAGGCGGAGCAGAGAGCCGTGGTTCCAGAGTATTCGTAAGAGTGGAGAAACTTACCTTTTCTGACATGTACAGCATAAGCGACAGATTTCTGTTTATTTCGAGAAAAGAAGACATAGAAAAATTGATGTTAAATTGGGCACCATCTATAGTAACATAAGCAAAATTGTCTCTTTTTCTCGAATAACCAGTCTACTATAGATCAGACTGAAATTCTTGGTAAGAGAAATAAAAAGATAGATTAAAATGAGTGTTGAAATATATTGCATGAATAATAAACAAATCGGTTGGTAAGACAAATTGAAATTAAAAATATATATATATATATATATATATATATATAAAATTTATACCAGGATCCTAAAGTGATTATTGTCCAGGCCCACAATTGTCTCTTGTTGCGAGAATGGATTATAATGTTTCCTTGGCAATTTACGTCTCTTAATGAAATGGAATGAAAGTTGTAGAAAAATTAACCAACTATGTGGTTTATGAAAAGTTAACGAAATTTTATCTATGTGAAAGATAAGCTGTGCAAAAGCTGTGCAGGAATAAAGAAGCTATGCAGAAACGTATACAGAAATTATAAGTATGTATGTACATAAACATATAAGTACATATAAATATATAGAAATATATAAGTATTTAAGAATTTAAATATCTAAATATATAAGTATCTAAGTATATAAGTATATACAAGTCTAAGCATCTAAGCTGATTTCATAAAAACTATAAATTGCCAAAAAATGAAAAAGAAAGGAAAAAAAATATTTTTAAAACCATGTGGTACATATAGTATTTTAACTACTTGTTAAATTAAAAAGGATTGACCTTGAATTTAAATTTAGTTTAAAAATAATTGAAATTACATCAAAGACAAAAATTTAAGATTAATTAAATATTTAAATGAGTAATAAATGAAATTACCTGTATGTTGTTATTAATGCGGATATAAAATATGTAATATCAATTACTGAAGTCCACAGTTAAAATTTATATACGTTCGAATCAGTACAAAGGCTGCAAGCAAATGATTTCCTGTTGAGTTTTACTGATAGGGTAAACTTTTTTTGTCCTACTTACTGGAAAATAATGCTACCGAATAAACTTGAGAAATCTAATTCCCTAATTAAATTGAAAGCTATAGAATATAAAAATAGTACAGGTATGGCCATCTGTCAATGGTTGAGTTAAGCGCAACAATTTGCAGGTCGCAAATTCTACAAATTCCTTTACTCAAAACTAAAATAGTGGCATATGATCGATAAAAGGAATCTATAAAAAATGTTTTTATTACTTCCATACCACAGTTGATTTACATTTTTCTCAGTTTGTAATATCTATTTTGTACATAACCAACAATATGAACAGCGGTAAATAAATAGTAAAAACGTATTGTGACAACTCAGTAAATATATTACATCTTATAGGATATACTATATATAGTAACGAGAAAAGGAATCTGGAATAATGCTGTATTACAATGAAGCAGAGATACATAATAGTTAATAGAACATGACTGAGTTCCTAAGATATAAAACTAAGTACATAAAACAGTGTGAAATGGTTTAGCAGTTATACAAATAAAATTCTGTTAGTTGAAAACAGTTTCACTTACAAAAACTGAATCAAAAATGTTATACAGATCGTGCTAAATATAACCAAAACACTAGTTTTTATATAATACTGTTAAATGGACGTAGGCAATGTAACAGCTTAATGTTAATCCGAGCAAAACAGTTATTGTTCCGTTCACCAAAATGAGAAAACTTAATCTTAGAACTGCGAGTACTATGCTGTATGAAACGATGCTAAACATTTCCAGTGAAGTTAAGTATCTAGGAGTAATCCTGGATCAGAAACTTACCTGGAACTCACATCTGGAAAGGATAATTACTAAAGCAACTGCGGCAATATGGACCTACCGTAGGCTGTTTGGTAACACTTGGGGTTTGAAGCCGAGAATGACACATTGGTCTTACATTTCGGTTATCAGATCTATGGTGGCCAACGCATCATATGTATGGTGGCCAAAAATACCGAAAAAAATAGCACAAGGAAAGTTGCAGAAACGTCTTGCCTGTTTAGGGACTACAGGAGCAATGCACTCGTGTTCCACAGCTACTATGGAGGAAATGCTTGACCTATTTCCTTTGCACTTGCATGTGAGGAAGGAGGCAGCACTTAGTGCCCTACGACTGCATCAGGCACATAAATTTAAACCAGGCGACCTGGTTGGTCACTTAAGAATTCTGGAGTTACTCCATTTGTAGTTCAAACCCACTGACTCAATGCCAATCAAACAGGACTTTGACTATCCGTTTGACGTGCTGATCAAAAGCCGTCAGACGAACAAGATTGACGCCCTGCGATTGGAACAAGGGTCACTCATCTGACATACAGATGGATCTAAGATGGCTGAAGGGGTGGGAGTGTCCCAGTAGACGACAAATGCAGATATTATGATACCGCAACTAAAACTGCGGATCATATACTTTGCGAATGCAAGGTATTAATCGCTGAAATTATAGATTATAGTCATAGGGAAATTAGCCCCCAGGAAAATAACAAGCTTTGTAAAAAGTCTTGGAATCCTGGGCAACAACTAGATGTAGGGTAAATCACAAAAGATCTTTTAGGTCGAAGTGAAGTAAGGCTACTCAGAACCAAGCGACCCCTGAAACAATCTGCAATCTACCATAGGGCTTATTGAGTCCGCACTAGGTTGGACTGAAGCTTATTGCCAGAAGTGAGGGCCTCTTGACGAACGATACAGGAATAGGGGTTAAAAAGTTTAGGTGTTTGTGAAATAAGTTGCCGCATTTTTTCGTGATATGAAATATCTATGCTCCTCATTTGAGTTTTTGCTTCTATAGTTCTTTTTTATTTCAGCAGCGCATACTTCATTGTGGTCTCGCTATGGTACATATTTCCTTTTTCTTAATGTGTATTCCCAGTGTACTGGATCCTTTCCTAGTTTGTTCATGAGCATCTCAATAGGACGTCATAATATACCCGCCTGAGTAACCGACCCGTGATCATTTTGAAGAATTTGATAGAAGATTACATGTTTATGATTGATATAAATAGTAGTGATGCATATTTTTAATATCAGATTTTTGTGGTGACATTGATTAGTGTTTTTTTTATTGTTTATCAACTTTACGCGCCTCGCATGCCTCATTGGCACATAGATACAAAAGCATGTACAAAGGTAATAGCTGTAAAGGATTTATATAAGATGGTATATGTTGATATCATGTAAGTAGTTAATTACATTACTAAAGTCGTTGGGTGGGCTAAGGTCTTCTTTGAGGTTTCCTTTAAAGTTGCGTAGTTGACGGGCTTCTATATACAGAGGGAATTTCGAGAGAATATGCTTCACTATAAAGTGGTTAATACAACGGTCACATAGTGGCGGGCTACCTGATTCCATGTATGGCACGGGTGTGTCCAATTTTTAATCTTCTAATTATTATTAGTGGTGGCAGACCTCCATAACTCTCGTTGGCCTTGTCCGGTTATGCTTAGGCAGGCTTGACTTCTGTAGTCTGTTTGCTCTTAGGCCAGCAGACCACGACTCCATAGATTATCATTGGTCTTATGACAACAGTGTATGTCTGTCCACATTACAACTTTGGGTTTCATTCCCCAGGTTTTCCCCCACGGTCCTGCGATATTGCTCATAAAAAATGTAAGCCTTCATTAGTCTTCTATTTTAGTGAAGATTTCATGTTAGTTTGGTATTGAAGGTTACCCCAAGGTATCTCACTTCCGATGCAACACTTAGTGTTGTATCCAGGAGGGCAGTTGCTTTCAATAGTCCTGGTATCCTTCTGCTTGCGAAGAGAACCATCTCCGTCTACCTGGGATTGACAGACTCAAGAAGTGTTCTCCACATCATTTTTCAATAATTCTTAGGCCCCCTGCATTATTTACACAAAGGACTTCGAACTGTCCGCTCAGCATTATTTTTACATCATCTGAGTAGGCAACTGTATGGAATCCTTCTGAGTTCAGGCGGCTATCAAGAACGAGGTTCCATAGCAGAGGTGATATTACACCTCCCTGCGGACAGCCTCTCGCAACCATTCCTCATGCAGAAGTATCTCCCACAGCTCTTTTCGAGATTATGTTGGATATCCAGCTTTCTATGATCGTCGGGACGTTTCTCTCAACTAGGGCCACTGTAATGTTTGGAAAGGTGGTTCACTCAAACGCACTTTCTATATTTATGAAGACACTTAGGGTGAACCAAGGATCTCTCAATCCGACCCGCGACTGCATGGAGAGCGGTGTCTGGGGATCTTCCTAGGATGTATGCGTGTTGTCTAGGATGTAAAGGGTTATCTTCTACTATAATATCCCTTATATATTATTTACATAGCTTCTTTGAGCAGGAACGAAGTCAACCTGATAGGTCTGTATGATTTGGGTGTGGCATCCCCATATCTCCATTCCTTCCGTTCTGTCATCACAGATCCCGGGAAGGCAGTCTCTATGCTTCCACGAAAGTCGGCGGTTCTTATACCGTTACTCTTTCTTAATAGGGAAAAGTCATGGTTTTTGTCTTTTGCGAGGATTTTGCATAACCTAGCAGTCTGTGAGTAGTCTTCGATTTCTTCACAGTAGGTTCTCCACGCATCTCTTTGTCTTTCTGACTAGTTATTTAAACTCTTTCAGATTGGTCTTGTATGATTCCCAATCGGATTCCTATCTTGTCGGTTCTGCTTTGCTAAACGAAGTCCTAGCCTTCTTCTCGAGGTCAGTCAGCCTCTGATATCACCACTTGGTGGCCTCATTGGGCTGCTGCGAGGACCTCAAGGGGCAGGATACCTCAAAAGCTTGTCTCGTGGCTGATGTTTGTAAAATTTTAACATATTGCTCTAGTTCTCCACTACCTCTGGGCACCCTCTTGTTAATTCCTATCAACTTCTACCGGACTTGACATCGATATTTATCTCTTATCAGTTCTTCGGGATCTTGAAATGGTTTTTTTTTGATACTTTAGTAAGATTAATTTCAAAGTTTATCTATTGGTAGTCTGATAGTGTTACACAGTCAGACATATGCTAGATTAGGCTAGATACACACCACGTTATTAGTGTTATATCTACTATAGTTAGTTTTAATAAATGTCGGTGTACAGCCCCTGTTACTTACACTAAGGTTGTTGCTGGTAATATAGTCATAAAGCGAGTACCCCTTGCATTGCCTCAGGTCACATGGTGTGCGTTGGCGTCACAACCCATGATTAGTTCCCAGTTTTGATTGCGGCAGTGTACTACCAGGTCCTCCACTTCCCTTGTTGGTGGTGAAGTGGCCGAGTCCTGAGGGAGGTATACTGATGCTAAGACAACAGTAGTAGGGATTAAAACTACCGTTCTAAATATATAAAAATTAGAAATATGTCTGTGAAATGGCATAAATTTGTTTTAGATTACATTTATAATACTATCGTTTTTAATTATACTTTTACCAGGACTAAAAATTTAATCAAAATATTAGAAGTAGCATGCGAACAATGTGTAAGTAAATTATTTGAATTAAAAAAAAGTACAGTGAGTTCTTCTAGTCAGAGAATTGCGTCTGCTGTAAGCACAATGGCTGACAGCATTTGGTCAGTTGCATTGACACCATTTTGCAGGTTAGGTTGTCTATAGAAATTTCTACTGCATATAATTTGTTACTACACTCTGCTACTTATATTCATGTGATAAAATTCTAAATTACTTCTATACATTATTTATTGTATAGGCAATGGAAGAAAAATAAATATACAAATTTACGCTGCTAATTTTCTTATCATTTTTTCATAGCAACACTGGTACTGCTATCATTCTCGTATTACTTGAAATGAAATTAGATCTTGATGGTTTTCCTACTCATCTGTGTCCAGGACAATTTGCGTTCTTTCTTGTCTTTTCAGGAGCATTATCGTTTCTTTTGCATAGTATTAAATTTAGATTAGGTTATAATTTATTTTCTTTCACTACTGGTTTATGAGTGATATCCTCATGACCTATAGCAGAGTCCGTCAAACTGTCGTTAAAATATTCATACTCCAGGTACATACACTTAAGTTGATCAACTGTACATGCATCTCCGTTAACAAATAAGGACAGTGGTGTGGAAATCTTTTGATAGATTATAATTGGTTTGTAATTGACAGTTAGATGAGAAATATGTTTAATTACTTTGAGGAATTTCATTAGCGTATAGTGGCTTGCGTATAATTTCCAGTGCCTTATTAAACATTAATTTTAGACATTTACAAAATAGCATAAACTCATAACTATCTATCTGTAAACTTATGAAAACTGAAATCGCAAAAATGAAGAAAAATTTCAAACACAAGATAATGAAGGAGGGAATATACATTTTAAAAACGGGTCAGGTGACGAAAACATATTTAAACTATTATAATTGTTCAACAGCAAGTAAAACCGTGATATTTGACTTACCTCTATGAATGCTTATCAAAATTGACCTGATCATGACAAAATGTAAATTGTTATGAAGTGCAAGCACCCCATTGGTTGAAAAATTATACATTTTTAAAGCTTGTATTTTTAGATTTAAATTACTGTTAAATATAAAATTTGGTTCTTAAATTAACGTATTTTATGTTTCTCTGTACGTACCCTTGTTTAAGGTACTAGAATACAAATTGATTGAGGGCAAATTAATCATTATCTTTACTGTACATATCTGTCGACAATGAAGAAACTAAAAGTTTTGGAACATAAATTTATGCGACTTATTTCGAGTTCTGACAGGTACACCACTCTCAGTGATCTATATGTACGTTGCCAAAACGTTACAGACTAAGTCTGGAATATCTCCCAAAAATTCTACTCCCTTAAATTACACAATAGCCCGCTAATCAAAAACATAACACAAATTAGACTACATTCGAAATGATGCATCCATTTCGAATTAAATACACCTTATCAGATGCTACACATTTTCAGACAACCTTTGTAGCCCACTTTCAACTACTATAACTATCCCTAATTTCATACCTATGTCTCAATGCTTAGCATTGCCACCATTGCAGAGCGCGGCCGAGAGCGGATTCTGGGAAGGAATTTTAATGTATTTTAATTATAATGTCCCGCAGCAATTGTAATTTAACCATTATTTATTTGAACCACCCGGTATTTTACTTTATTCTTGCGTAGAAATTAATATCATTAAATTATAAAATAGAATTTCTAAATATACTAAATACATTACTGAGTCAGTAAGGTAACAGCTGGGAGGAATTTTGGGAAATAATTAGCTGGGTTTTGGAAATGTAAAGAAGACGATCTTTTTTGTGCATAGTGCATAGCTCAACTTCCCTCTGCTAAGGGGTGGCTCCCTGAGGGTTATATTGTAAGTACTTCATTTGATTTATTTTTATTTGTCATTAAATAAACTTGTACCTTCTTGTTTTTCACTACCTTGTCTTATTTACCAAGTATTCACTTAGCTCCCAACGTGATATATGGCGGAGGTTAAATTAATCGCTAAAGCTATAATAATAAAGTCTTGTTCACTCATTTTGTCGATATGCAAAGTAAAACAACGTCACGCGCGTTTATGTTTGGATGGGTGACCGTTTCAAGGGAATGCGCGTCCTTGCCACGCATCTTCTAGCGGCTTGTATATCAGTGTATGCGCAGAAGCTATGCAATCCTAGGCGGGGACTACGTAGTGGATATACCATCCTTCGGAGTGGATGTAACGTCGTCGGTACGTTGTCTACTAAATGTTAGGCAAGTAAAAGGTCCCTACTCTTCGAAAGAGGTTCGGCAAAATTCCTGGTTGGGGATAGCTCTTCTACGGGCGTCGGTAATAGGCCTTTGTATCAGAAATAAGAAGACGCCGACGTTAAATATAAAAATGTATAAAGAAAATAATTTTCTGCGGTTTATGGTAGCCACGGTCTAATTTATCAAATTTACGATTTTCTCATTTTGCTTCTATTTTAAGTGCAATACGTCGCTTCGGCTTTTTCTATTCAAATATTACAGTATTTTTTAATTAATAGAAATGAATTAGTAGAAAATTTTTTAAAGACGAAAGTAAGTACTACCAAGCACATATATTTACTGACATGTTTTTTAATAGGACCAGGAGGTAAACAAATGTACTTAAATTTATGTGAAAAGCCACTAAAATTTTCTACCAAAAATGTATATGGGAATGAAATTATTTTAATTAAACTTCACGTAACTGATTTTAGACAGTATGAATAGCTTTTCAATTAAAATTTGTTTAATTAAAAACTTTTGTAAATGAAGGAATAAGTAAGCAGGAAGACATTCAAGAGGTGAAATTAAAATTGGTTGAGTGATCGATTAAAACTTTTGAGGCTTGCGTGTTACTTTAAACCTAATTATTGCCAGGTTCAAAATCCAAATGCTAATAAATATAGTCTTTTGAAACATTTAATAGGGTCCCTTCGATTTTCGAGTTCATAACTAACTATGGAATTTAATCAACTTTAGGATTTATGAAAATTTCGTTATAGGTACATATTATTTTTTACATTTGAAACAGCATTCTTATGATCGAGAATGGTTATGATTTCTTTTCAAAACAATAGTTTATCATAAAACTGTGAACTTTTGTAATTGCTCACTTCCAGATAAATATACTTTTATTTTTCTAATATCTACAAATAACAACGAAATCATTGATGTTATTAAAACACTTAAACACAACAATACCTCTGAGATAGATATAATTCTATTAAACATTAAAAGAAGTAAGTAACGAAACTTCAGAACCTCTTTGTTATTTAATGAAAACAAGTGTTGACTACACCATACGTCCATCTGAGTTCAAGATAAGTAATTAAATCAATTTATAACGACGGAAATAAACTAGAGCCAACCAATTTTAGACCGAAATCATTAATTATTGATTTCCTAAATTTTAAAAGTAAGAATGACGAAATATTTAAAAATATTATTTTGTTTATATGGAGTAAAAGCGATACTTTTTATGTCGAGGATGTACTTGGTGAACGAAGTTAGTCCAGCAACAACTGCTGAGACACAAAATATAACTTTACTCCTCATAAAACATGCTCTATATTCTTCAAACGTCGAGTAAGAATTAACAAATATTTTAGTGCCACTCGTGAGTGGCAGTAAAAGACTTTTACTGCCGCTCAAATCGAATGTCAGAGAAATAACAATTTAAATTCACAAAACTTGTCATTAAGTCACGTTCTTTTGACGTTTGAAGAAAAAATGACTCACGACTACAGATGCACAGGCGGGAAACCCACATGTATGTGTACGTTAAAAATATATGAGGCTTTTTATAACAGTAAGTTTTCGGTACCCATTTTTAGATTTTGCAAACACTGTCAATATCCATTATCTGGGTTTCAAGGAGAAAACTTTCGAAATCTTTCAGTGCTCTTTTAATAATATTAATAAATGGTTTTATTATGAAAATGTAAACGTACATATACAAGCACATTACAAATTATAGCGATTCACAGGGCGAAATTTAGCCATGCTATTCTTATACCACTTAACCTAATTACTTACCACTAATTATGTAAGTAAATAATCTTTGGGAGTTCTGGACCAAAACCCCATCTTATAATAATAATAATGTGTCTTTATTTTACACTGATATTCAACTTTAAAACATACATATTACAAAGAGGGGGCGACGTTCAACTAGGTTGCTCTTCCACGTCCTTATGGAGGTTCATTCTAGCTTTTCAAAGTCACTCTTTGCTGAGCTCCGCCTACCCCCGACTTTCGCGCGCAGGAATTGGCGGGAAATTCAAACGTTGTGCCCCTATTAAACAGGTCTGTAGTACGGTTTTCAAACAGGTCTGTATGAATAATAAATAGGTCTGTGCGAATACAAACAGGTCTGTACAGCTTTCAAACAAGTCATGACACCCCAGTGGACTACCCAGACACCTTCGCACAGACCTGTCTGATATTCGTACAGATCCTGTTTGAAAGCTGTACATATCTGTTTCTTATTCGTACAGACTTGTTTGAAAGCTATACAGACCTGTTTGAAAATCGTACAAACCTGCTTGAGAATCGTACAGACCCTGTTTGAAAGCTGTACAGACCCGTTTATTATTCGAACCCATCTGTTTATTATTCATACAGACCTGTTTGAAAACCATACAGACGTTTGAATTTTCCTGCAATTCCTGTGCACGCAAGTCGTGGGTAGACGGAGCCTGGCAAAAAGTGACCTTGAAAAACCACAAAAAAATATTTTAGTGGTAGCGACGCAAACAGACTGACTGACCTAAGAGACGCAGAGCAACAACAAAGATATCGACTGTTTATGATCATTAAAGTGAAGAGTTTAATCCATAAGAATTTAAAAGAGCAATTTTTCTGTTTCATTTTTTCAATCTTTCTAAATAAATTAAATAGCTCCTCTTTTGTTAATTTCTATTAAAACAATTTCACTTTAATCCTCCCTCTAAAAAATAACAGTTTAAATGTATTGTTCCCATATTATTTATTATAATCCACTTAGATATAAATATAACACAATATATTTTTTATTTCTGTATTCTCTGTTATATTGATCCATGAACGTGTCTTTACCACAAATAAATTTTCCTTTGCATACTGATATTTGTAAAAGATTCTTATTTGTAATCTACTTACAGTCTATAAATAAACATATTTATTGTTACCATATTTTATTGTCGGTCAACTTCTTTTATATTCAATATATTTCTGATGTTGAATAATAAATTTTATAACGGCACTGTTCCTAGTAGAAAATATGTTCCCGATTGTTATGCTTATAGTATATTTATTATATCTTTGATAACGTACCTTACTAAGCATTATCTGTAAAAATATCGATAGGGAAGCCTGAGGTCTTCGGCAATAAAATGACGCGTGTGACGTGCTGTCATGTATAGAACTTATTTCTCGGGCTTGCCGTTCGAGATGCATGTCAAAATAAGGGATGTTTGTCACAGTCTGTCAGGGCTTTTTGAATAGAAATTTGTTCCTCAATTCTAAATATAGACTACTTACGATATATTTGAAGATATATATAAAAATCTCAGCTTGGAAAAAATAACATTTATTTATTACTCCAAAATATCCAACTGACAAACTCACAATTAAAGGACAAGTATTTAGTAGAGTATAAGATTACAATAATAAAACATAATAGATATAAGTTCAATAACTATACATTATATAAGGAGTATGCAACAATAGGGACATTATATTACATGAAAAAATTCTTGTCGTACAAAATGATGAGGTTTTACTATAACGATAAGTAACATTGCGCTTAATGTCATTTAGTGATGCGTTGTTATAACAACAATTGTCGAGCGTAAGAATGTGCCAAAAGAATGTGCAGTGAATGAAAAACAAGATTTGAAATTTAATGAAATGAATGAAAAATTTAAAGAAATGGATGAAAAACAAGACCAGATATCTAATTAAATAAATAGGTTAGAAATTAAACTAAATGAACAAATTGAAGAGTTGAAGAAAACTCAAAATATTATGTCAAATAGATTAGACGAGAGAATTAATGAGATAGAAGAAAAATGTATAACATTAGAAACGGAAATCAGAAAGGGTTGGGGGAACAAGTTTCCAATTTAAAACTGGGTATTTCGATAGAAACGAAACAAGAAATAGTAGATAAAATAAAAGAAAATTTTGACATAATAACAGATTATATAAATTGTCGTGATAGTGGAACTAAAATTAAATTTGATAAAATTGACGTTGACATTAGCGAAATTAAAAAGAGTATTGCGGAATCACAGAAGTAATGCATGCCAATGAAGTACCTTATGTTATACGCCCAAACGTAACATTTGAAACTAAATACTTTGGAGATAATAAGATCCATCCAAAGATTTTTATATCAGAACTTAAACAATATTTGAATACTTTAAACAGGAGAAGCAGAGGTGTGGTACAGCATAATCGAAGAAGAATGTGAAACATTTGATACATTTGAAAAACTATCTTTAAATAAATATTGGCAAGAGTACCACCAACAAAAGGTTAGATTCAATATATATATAATGGGAGATATTTTGAGAGAAATAGTTTTTTTTTTTGACGAGGAGGGGAAACCCTCATGGGCTCCCAACCTGAGCTAGGTCAGTGTCAGACTCTTACTGACTAAAACCCCTCCTCACAGGGTCGTCTGTAACACCCCGAGGGCACTGCAGCCTCTTGGGCTTATTTTGCACTCCCTGTTCCGATTTACACTGCCCATTTTAATACTCCTGTGCCACTGATGAGGTGATACAGGTCTGAGAATGGGCGAGTTTTTACGCTTTGCGGGTGAAATAGTCTTAGTCGGGAAAGATATGTTAAGGGAAAATATTATGCTGTGCGACATCTTCAACCGAAATTTTCAAAAGTGTTAATTTTTTTTTTACTAGTATATGACAATCTAATGCAAATCCTGCAGAACGTTATGTACAAGAAGTGACACGTTTTTTTAGATTAACAACTTATGGAAACCATATACAACCGACTCCTGTTTTGTTATTTGAAATAAATTTATGTACTATTTAATTTCTTATCATACATATTCAAGGTATGGAATATTATAGCAATATATTCCTAATAGTGTTGGAAACAAGACCCAAAAAAATTCCCATCTAACCAGTGTCCGCAACATCCCTTATGTTGGTAAAAACCTCCCCCCGGTGGTACCTTCTGGCGGTGTTGCAGTCATGCTCTAATTGTATCTGAATTGCCATCAACATCTGCCGCATTAAAACAACACTCTTACCGGGTACTTTACCAAATTCAATCTTGGCTTGGAAAAAATATGCAGCCAACGCAGTGGGGTTGGAAAAAAAATGGGCATGTTCTATCACCAGTTTTTACTACAGAGGCGCCTGCTCCAGTTTTTATTTTAAAAGTTATATCGTGCAACTGTAAAAAGGGTTGCTGTAAGCGACATGGATGTGTTAGAGTTGGATTAGGTTGTTCAACTATGTGTTCTAATTGCCATGGACAAGGTTGCCTAAATTCACCATCTGAGGAAAAGCTAAATGAACAGGATCCAACAAACGAATAAAGAATCGAAACGTCAGTGGAGTAGACTTACTGGAGACAGCACTTTAAAAAAACGCACCAAGAGCTTTACCTCATGGGTGGTGTGGAAACGAGCTCAAATTATAAAATGCTCAGTTATAATGATCTATAAATATTTTAGTAAAATTTAAAAAAGTACTATTTGCGTGTGCTAGTAAATAATATTACAGAAATTTACACGGATGTATCTATCGTAATAGTGCTACGTCAAATTTTAAAATTACAATCTGACGTAACTAGTTGGTCGTCGTCTGTTGACTAACGGTATTTGCCGGCCGACTAACAGTGGAGATGGTCGGGGTTCTAAATTACTATGATGTATCAGGGCGCCAAGTAAATTTTTTTTTCTCTCCAAATACCAGCTCAAGTACAATGTAACCTTAAATTTACTAAATAAATTACTTAGCGAGACGATAATGAAAAATTCAAATTCAGTTTTATCTTTTAATAACAATAAACGAAGTAACTTTATAACATTCAACAGTACAATAACGTAGGGTATGGTAGACAAATTCACACAAAAAAATATATCTAACTGGGTATACGCGTCTTACGTAAGTGCTTAAACCCCCAACAAATGTCATAGATGTTATAATTAGTTGACAGAATATTTTCATAAAATTTTAGCAAAATTTTAAAAAATATATATACATATATATAGGTAGTGGTGAAATTTTTTAAGCAAAATATACAATATATTTTTAAAAAAATCAATATATATATATATATGGTATAAGAAGGATACAACTTGCAGGCAGCAGGGTTTCAGCTTCGGCTCAAATTTCAGGAATGGGCAACTTCCAGCCTATCAATTAACCCAGAAGATGGATGGCTCCTCCACAAAAAAGAAATTCCAGTCCAGCAAGGAGAAGTAACATAAGTACGTGTAGACCAGTGGAAAAAAAGTTATTCGTTCGTATCAGGAGACAAAAAAAAATCGTATGAAAAACTACGAAATACTAGGCGAAACCGTAGGTGAAAAAAAGAACCCTAAAAATAAATTTTTACCATTGAACAATGTACTACAAGTGATATTTTGCTAGTTTGAATATAAAAATAAAATAATTACCTCGTTTCGGAGGGTTTTCTTAGAAAAATGTTGTTGACCTTGGATGTCCTTGGCCTCGTGTAAATTTGGCAAAAATGGCTTTTACGTATAGATCCTTCCAATGAAGACAATCGATTTCCAATACCATAAAAATATGCACTCGTCCAAACATAAATGGACAACCGAAAAATATAACGTTGCGAATATATCCCAAAATGGTGAAATTACTTGTTTCAAAAATCGCAACGAGCACGTAAAAATACCACTTAATAAATTGCCAAGCGTTCGAGCGAATTACACGTGAAAAGTGACAGACTACCGGAAGACAAAACCTAAGCCAAAAACTATTGTGAAGAAATAAATCTGTGTTACCGATCGTCAGTAGGTTATAGGAATCTACCTATAAACTAATTAAAAGTTATTGGTTGCCTAGCTTAAGAATTACAAAAATAGAGAGCTTAAGTATATGCAACACGCTACACAACAAAATGTATAACGCCATGCCTATACTTAACTGCTACAGATTCCTTACAATTGCGAATTCATATAGACAACTAAATAATAAATATTACGCGTGACGACGGATAACACGAATTCGTTAGACATTAAATGTAAGAGATAAAGTAATGATTTAGAGATTATTTTTAATAACGTATAAATGTTAAATTGAACTGTAACAATAGATAAGTCACAATTAACATTTTTATGCAAGAATATTTTAGCGCTGCCTCTAGACAAACATATTTACAAAGACGTCATTAAAGTATCTTGCAGAATGTCCGATAAGATTGGGTTGAGTTGATTATATAAATCTATGTATAGAGATGATTATTATTAATTTTGTCTTCTTTTCACAAAATTATAATCCCTTTAAATAAAGAATTTCGCAATCTATGGTTATATGCATTGATGCAAAATTAACAGAACACTAGTTTACCTAAAATTATATTAAGTGATGTAAAAAGATATTTTCACAGTATATAGTTCAAAATTATTTTGCAGATGAAAACTGTAACGACCAGTTGTGAGAAGCAACTTATAATCACTGCTTTTTATCGTCAGTATGTATGAAATACTGGTGTGGAAATCAATATATTAAACCACCTATGCCGCTTTTACCGAGCCGTATCCAGCGAATTTATTTGTTAAAATTGAAAATATGTGAAAATCACGTTAAAATTTACGCGTTCAGTGATGTTTGACTTTCGTTCCAATTAAAATATACGTCTATTATTAAATGTTAATTTACATATAAATCAAATCGACAACCACGTGCAGAATTATAGGGTGATCGTATTGAAAGCGTTGGGGTGGTTTCAAGTCAAAATTGCCCTCACTAGTCAGCTGAGAATGCGATATTCGTCATAAAAATGTAAAGAAACAATGTTTGCAAAAAGTTGCGGAATGCTAAAGGACAAAATAGTTAGTCCTTTCTTCTTTGAGAGTAATGTGAATGCTAATGTGTTTTTAAATTTTCTTGAGAATGAGTTTGGGAATAATTTATCACTACAGAATCCCTTAATTTAAAGTTTCAGTTAGATGAAAGTTCTGTTCATAACGCCGTTTTGGTAAGAATTTGGCTAAATGAATATTTTGAAAATCGTTGAATCGGGCGAAACAGTCCTTTGATTGAGTGGCTGCCGGGATCCCCAAACTTGACTCCACTCGAGTTTTTCCTTTGGAGCCAATGAAATAAAAAGTTTACAAATCAAGGTCATAAACTGTACAAGAACTACGGGCTAGGCTATTGCGTGCCTGCGCAAAAATTATTTCAGAATAAATACGAAAGGTTACTATGAATGTGCGTAAAAGGATTGATGCGTGTATTGATGTAATTCTTCGATTTGTCTGTATATATATTTAACAACAATTTTATTGTGGTGAGGTTAAAAAAAACCGCACTAAACGTAATCCTATCCAAACCAAAACCTTCTCAGGTCTTCTAAACGCTGAAGAAACCCTCATGCAAACTTTTACCCAAATCCGTTCTCAAATTCAAAACATTTGAAATTAAATGCCACAGTAAAGCTGTACAGTTGTTGAATAGGAATTCACGTGACACGTGACGTGACCAGTTTCACGACGCAACGGCTACGCACATCGACTATGCCATTTGCTTTGCTTTTAAATTGTTTCACGAAAACCAAATCGAAAGAGTGGAAGTGTGATATATCGTTGAAATCTGAATTTTAACTGTTTTTCAATGGTTCGATTGCAAATTGTAAGTAATTACAAAATAAACAACTTGTAGCCAAAACGGCACTAAATATAATCCGATCTCAACCAAAACCTTTTCAGATCTTCTGGAGTACTAAAGAAACCCCCATGCAGTTTCATTCAAATCCGTTTAGTAGTTTCGGCGGTATCGTGCTAACACACATACATACATCACACACACCCACACACACACACACACACACACACACACACACACACACATACATACAAAGATATTTTTCAAAAACAACTTTTTTGGGTTCCTGGGACCTCAAAACGTAAAGATTTGATGTTATCTCAATTTTCGTTTTTGGACCAATTTTAGTAACCTCTCACAATTTTATCGTGGTGAGGTTAAAATGCACTTAACTTGAAATTCAAACAAACAATACTTAATGATAATTGCAGTGGTAAATTAAGCATCGTTGGCATATAGGGATAATCCTAAATTTTTCCTCTCCGGCGTAGTTTTTTATTCTCTTTTTGGCCATGTACAATCTTGTACAGGTTACATAATGAGAAAAAAATTGAGAAAAAAATAAATATTTTCTTTGTGTCTTTACTAATATCTTTGCGACAAAACTTGATAATTATAGGCAACAATAAGAGATGAAAATTAAGATAATTCAAGAGAGCATGAATAGAAAAGAAGAACACCTCTCTTACAGCAACTGTACGAAGTGTTCCCCGTTCATTAATTGACAATAACCAAGCTATTCACACACCCTTACGTAGAATTTACCAGAACATGTTATGGTATTTACATCACGTATTATTTGTCCTAAATATGCGAGACTATCCTGTTAAACTTTATTTTCTATATACCCCAGAGAAAATATCTAGAGGAGTTAGATCCGAAGAACGCGCAGGCCATTCATTGGCACCTCCTCTTCCAACTCAGTTGCCAGGAAAGGTACATTTAAATATTGTCGTTCTAATATTGCATAATGAGGAATGAGGGGGGTCATCTTGTCCAAACCAAACGTTCTCTAGAACTTTTTCATCTTCATTTCGCAGAGCAGGAACAATATCGTTCCACATAAGCTCTAAATTAAACCGTTCAATGTTTCGTCGATAAAAAAAACCAATAATGTGTCCCCTAAAGGTGTCTGCCCACACATTTATTTTTTGAGGATGCCCAGCGTGAGCTACTTGAATCTAATGAGTATTCTCTCTAGACCAAATATGACACTTGTGCGGGTTAACTCTTATGTTAAGACATAATGCCGCTTCGTCGGAAATGCAAATGTTTTGCTCAATGTTATCATCATTATTACAAATTTTCGTGATTTCTGCGCAAAACTTAATTCATCAGTCAAAATCATCCTCAGATAGCTCCGCTGCCAAATAGACCAAACTATGAAAGTTTGTTTCCAGTATAATAAAGGAAACCCAGAACACATTTAAACAATATTTGAGGATATAATATATAAAAGAGGATAAAATATATAAAATATTAACTATTGTTTTGTAATAATTTCATTTTATTCATTTATTTATTTATTTATTTAGAAATAATAATCATAGTTTTTAAGGATCAAATGTGTTATTAATGTAGAGAGTAAACCAAGAGATAAGTAATGTTGTGTAGTAAACAGAGCTAAAGCCTTGGGAAAGCGCGTCACTAAGAATCGCTGAAGAGGATGAAATGCCTTTACCACCCGATAATCAGGACTTCTCAAATGAGAAAATACTGAAACTCTTTGAGGCACAAAATGAAGGCCTTAACTCAACTGAATGGAGAGTGCTTAGAAGAGAAAATAAAGGCAACTCCGTTGAATTAACCCTCTCAGCAGACTCACGATCTACCGAGATACTCAAAACAATGGGCTTTAGGATTAGCTTCAAGTTCGGTCAGTTACAGCTGAGGACGAGGAGCAAACAAAGGGGGGAATCCAGTCGGCCGACTGAAAAGCCTAAGGCTACAGGCGATGATAGTGCCCTGCCGAAGGCTAAAGGTAGGCCGAGTACACAACCTACGGGCAAAAAGGCCCCTCGCCGCCATAGTTGCCCTAAGCAACATAAAGTGTCTCCAAATAAATCCCCATCATGCAAAGGCAGCCTCAAGTGTGCTCAGCAGGAGATTTATTAGGGAGAAATTAGAATACAGTCACCTACAATTAAATGGATACAATCCATGCTCAAAAGCAGAATTATTACCACAAGTGTGGGGGATGAGTCGGCTACGGAGACTGCAGTCAGGGGTTGTCCACAAGGTGGAGTCCTATCACCATTGCTGTGGTCAATAGTGGTCGATGATCTCCTACATAAAATGAGTAATTCAGGCTTTAACGTCCAGGGATATGCAGATGACCTGGTCGTCACTGTGAGAGGCAAAAATGAGGTCATGATTTCCAACCTCATGCAAATTGACTTAAATATAATATCCAAATGGTGCTCGTCAGAGGGACTCAATGTCAATCCGAGCAAAACAACTATTGTCCCGTTCACTAAAAGAAGAAGACTCAATCTTAGAACTCGTATACTGAATGGAACGATAATAAATCTTTCCAGTGAAGTCAAGTATCTAGGAGTAATCCTGGATCAAAAACTTACCTGAAACTCACATCTGGAACGGACTCTTGCTAAAGCAACATCGGCAATATGGACGTGCCGTAGATTGTTTGGTAAGACTGGGGTCTAGGACCGAAACTGACACATTGGTCTTATCTTTCGGTTGTCGGACTTATGGTAACCTACGCATCATGCGTATGGTGGCCAAAAACAGAAGATAATACAGCACAGGGAAAGTTGCAGAAACTGCAACACCTTGCCTGTTTAGGGACTACAGGAGCAATGCACTCGTGGCCTTACGACTGCACCAGGCACATAAATTCAAACCGGGTGATCTGGTTGGTCACTTAAGGATTCTGGAGGTAATTCATCTGAAGTCCATGACCAAACCCACTGACTCAATGCCAGTCAAACAAGACTTTGACTGCCCGTTTGACGTGCTAATTGAAAGTCGTCAGACGAGTAAGATGGAGTCACTGCTATTGGAACAGGGGTCGCTTATCTGGTATACAGATGGATCCAAGATGGCTGAAGGGGTAGAAGTGGGAGTAGCAGGGCCGAATTGTAGGCTATCCAAAGCCCTCGGTAACACCCCAACCATCTTTCAGGCAGAAATTTATGCCATAGATCTTGTTACCTCCTTTCTCTTATTATTTATTTTTGAGAAAGAATTGAGGCAACATGTGCGGACGACTAGCTGGTTTAAGCCGGAGCAGAGAGCCGTGGGTCCAGAGCATTCGTAAGAGTGGAGAAACTTACCCTTTCTGACATGTACAGCATAAGCGACAGATTTCTGTTTATTTCGAGAAAAGGAGACAAAGAAAAATTGATGTTAAATTGGGCACCATCTATAGTAAAATAAGCAAAATAGTCTCTTTTTCTCGAATAACCAGTCTGCTATAGATCAGACTGAAATTGTTGGTAAGAGAAATAAAAAGATAGTTTAAAATGAATGACAAAATATATTACATAAAAATATTAGACAAATCGGTTTGAGACAAATTGAAATGTGAAAAAAATATATATATATAAAAAAACAAATTGATACCAGTATCCTAGGTGGTTTATGGGTCAGGTGGCTGGTTCTGGGACAGCAATCCAGGCCCACAATTGTCTCTTATTGCAAGAATTCTAAATTTTTCTTGGCAATTTACGTCTCTCAATGAATGGGGTGAAAATTGTAGGAAATTTAACCAAATATAAGCACATACAAAATTTATGCAAGTTATTTATGCAAAATTTAAGCAATGTTAGCTATGCAAATATAAGCTAGTTAGCTGTACAAAATATATTTGAATTAGCTGCACGAAACATTAAGCTAGCTATACAAAAGCTGCAGGAAATTAATTTCAGCTATACCAAAGTAAGCTGATTAGCAGTACAAAAGTAATTTTAGCTATGCAATAGTAATTATTAGCTATGCACGAATTATTATTAGCTATGCACGTGTAATTATTAGCTATGCACGAATTATTATTAGCTATGCACGAGTATTATTAGCTATGCACTAGTATTATTAGCTATGCACTAGTATTATTAGCTATGCACTAGTTAGCTGATTTCTTAGACTATAAATTGCCAAAAAAATGAAAAGGAAAGAGAAAAATATTTTTAAAACCATGTGGTACATATAGCATTTTAACTACTTATTAAATTAAAAAGAATTGACTTTGAATTCAAAATTTATTGAATTGAATTTATTGAAATTACATCAAAGGCAAAATTTGAAGATTAATTAAAATATTTTAATAAGTATAATGAAATTACCTGTATGTTAAACACTTTGTAACTGGGATATAAAAATTGTAATATCAATTACTGAAGTCCACAGTTAAAAATTATAATGTTTGAATCAGTACAAAGGCTGCAAGCAAATGACTTCCTGGTGAGTTTTGCTGATAAGGTAAACTTTTTTGTCCTGTTTACTGGAAAACAACGCTACCAAAAAAATGTGAGAAATCTAATTCCCTATTGAAATTGAAAGCTATAAAATATAAAAATAGTACCAGTATGGCCATCTGTCAGTGGTTGCGTTAAGCGCACCTACTTGCCTTGTAGATTCCCATACTCAACTAAAGTAGTGGCATATAATCGATAAAAGGAATCTATAGTAATAGTTTATTTTCCATGCCAGCTGATTTGCCTTTGCAATTTCTATTTTATACATAACAACAAATATTAACAGATGTAAATAAGTAGTAAAACGTATTGATATTATTGATAAATCAGTAACATATTACATCTCATAGGATTTACTATATATAGAATGAGAGAAGGTAAGGAAAATAACCATATGTACTCCATAGTAAACAAAAATATAAAAATTGAAAAATAGATATCTGATGTAACTAAATTTTGTAGACAAATTGTTTCCTGGGATAATAATGCTGTATTACAACGGATATGAGATACATAATAGGGTTAGTAGAAAAACAGGACTAAGTTCCTAAGATATAAAATTAAGTACATAAAACAGTGTGACATGGTTTAGCAGTTATACATGTAAAATTCTGTTAGTTGAAAACAGTTTCACCTGCAAAAACTGAATCCAAAAAATATACAGGTCGTGCTAACTATCCACAAAACACTAGTTTTTAAATAAAACTGTTAGATGGACATAGGCCATGTAACAATCTGTGTGCCCAGCTATGCCTAAATAAAGGCATCCGAAGGGCAAAGATCTATATACTATCAGATAGCCAGGCAGCACTAAAGGCTCTAAGGTCATATATCTTTGAATCTAAAATTGCCTGGGAATGTAGACAATCCCTGAAGCAACTGGCTAATAACAACAAGGTTACCTTGAAGTGGGTGCCAGGGCATGAGGGAGTACAAGGAAATGAACTTGCTGATAGCCTTGAAAAAAAGGAGCTGAAGCACCGTTCATTGGACCCGAACCGTTTTGTGGCCTAGCCAAGGGACATATAGCGGAGGAGATCCAAGAATGGGAAAAGGATCAGAAAAAGTCCTACTGGAGGGATACTCCAGGCCAAAGATAAGCGAAAAAGTTTATAACTTATTCGGCAAAGAATGCCACAAGGCTTCTCGAACTAGAAAAGTCCGAATTAAGGCTAATCACAGGCCTTCTAACTGGCCACTGCCCCTTGAGATACCATCTCAAGAATATAGGCAAGGCGGTAGATTATAAATGCAGATATTGCGATACTGCCATTGAAACTGCGGAACACATACTTTGTGAATGCAAGATGTTAGTCCGCACTAGGCTAAAATTCCTAGAACAGGCGGAATTAACGCCGGAAGACATAGGGAAATTAGCCCCCAGGATAATTACAAGCTTTGTAAAAAGTCTGGGAATCCTGGGATAACCACTAGATGTAGGGTAAATCACAAAAGATCTTTTAGGTTGAAGTGAAGTAAGGCTGTTCGAAGCCAAACGACCCCGTAAAACAATCTACAATCTACCCAAATTATATTGCAGTTTATAATAAAATGTATTAAACGTAACAAAAAATGAAAGTACTCAGAAAGAAAATATGTATAACCGAGTATTGAGAATAAAAGAAAGTAAAGTAGAGAAATTACCACGACAATAAAAATATTTTTATTTTTCTTAAGAAATTTTTAAGATTGTAGATGCTGAGATAAATAGCCACTATTTCGTAATTTCGTGTTTTTGTCATTTAACTTGTCCCTTGAATGTCCATGCATTTTGCATACCAAAAGAAGATTTTGCCTCGGTTAGTAGCAGTCTTCTAGCCTTTGTGAGATCTTCAGAAATGAATAAATTTGTTCCTTTAAATTTTTTACAATTACTTAAAACAATTGTTTTGTTTTCAAGATGTTTAAACTTCACAACCACAGGCCTAGGTTTTTGAGAGTTATCATTTAGTGTGCCAATTCTATATGTTGTTGTTATATCATAAGGTATGTTGTCAATTATTTGCACAAGAGAATCTATTTTATTTTCCTGTGTTTTTATATGCTGTTCGAGTGTATTAATTTTTTTGTTCATCTTATCTGTAACCTTTTTTATTATACTCGACATAAAATCTTGATCGGCAAATAGTTCTGCGATCGTTTCCTTAATTAAGGATTTTGTTTATTTCGTAAAGACATTTTGAATCTAACTTTTCTAACTTCTTATTTATATATTAATTATAATATTATATTATTATATTATAATATATTATATTATAATATTTAACACTGGGACTAAAACACTGTATAATTTTTTATCTATTTTATACACTTTAAACTGCGCCATGTACCCGAAATCTGATTACATAAATAGCGTACCTCAGGACTCAGGAATGAAGAACACAGAAGCCTCAGAAGAACAGCTCTAGAAACAAAACGAAGCATAAGGACTCCATATCACGTCGTAAGGCGGCAACGCATTTCACATACATCAACACATTCCATCTCCCACTACTGTATCATGCGCTACGTGGTTCTCGCTACTAGCATCAATCCAACCCAGCGTAGACGCAGTTAGCCCGGTGGTGCACTTTCGAGGAGTGGGAGTAATGCATGCCATACACTACTAAATCAAATAAAAATTATTTTTGTGAATATTATATGAAATATTACAAAATAACCATTACAAAGCAAAAAGAATCCGTTATTGGTTAAAAATCAGTGTACAAGTATTTTTTTACTGAACGTTTATGCAAGGTCGGGCAAATGTGTGAAAACACTTGATTCCTCGCTAAACTATAATTTCGAATAAAAAAATACCCTTAACTAAAGTTTTTATAGTATTTTTATTCTATCCAGTGACGTACTTTGATTTCCAACAGCTACCCTATTTTTCGAGATATGACGTCATGGGCAGTTTTTCAAATGGATGACCCTGTATATTTTTAAATTTTCATATAGCCACTCCTGGTAATTTTTAAACCGCGCACTTGCAAAAGAACCATTGCATGGACATAGTCGCGTCGGTTGAATCAAGTGCTGCCTCTTGACCATTTTCATTTCGCAATTTGTTTTTTTGAAGATAAATAAGGGGAACGTAATACGACTTAGCATTTCGTTACTGTTAAACACTCTAAATCCGAAGATGCCGGGAGCTTCTTGGCCCGCAGAAGAACTTCGGGCGGCTTGTGCGGTTAAAAGTTTTTCCGTAAATTTGCAAATACCTGTTTCATGTTGTCTAGAATATTATAGCGCTTACAAGCTTCCACAAATGCCGGTATACTTGCCAACGCTTTAGCATCCGACACGAAGCGTTAGATGAAATCTTGCATTAATTGTCTGCTCTCTTCGTGCCACCAATAATTTACCGTAGACACTAGCAACTTGTCTCGGCTCTAATTGATTAATATATCTTATAACCGTGCGATGTAGAAAATCGTCAGAATGTGTAATAGTTAAACCGTAGGCGTTGGTAACCAGAATCAACGTCGGTGACTTCTTGTATAAAAATTGGCAAAAATGTGTCTTATCGATTGGTCTTTTCGAGAATTTTAATGTGGCCTCACGTAACTTGGATGAATCAGCGAAAACATTTAGATGAGGTAAAGCTTGCAACCAATCATCTCGATAAGGTCCAATATTTTCTGAGGAGAACGGAGAATCAATTGGAGGTGTCTTGTGGCTATAAACTTTCGACAGTCTTGAACGAGTCATCCTTATCGGAAGACTCCTCAACTCCAACGTTAGAGTCTTCCAGCGACGGTAGTGGTGCCACCTACGACGCACGGAATTTTTTATTTGAGTTCAGGGGTCGTTGCTCATGTGTGAGCGTCTTTGAAGATATGAAGAATGTGCCTTAGACTGTCCTACTACCTCATTATTAAATGTTAACACACCCTGCACAAAAATTTTTCACTTAGCACCCCCCACTCAAGAAGTTACCCACTCCCTCTCTATTTTTTATCCAATTTTACCCCCTCAACACCGTAAACCTTTCAGGACCAATCCCACTTCAATTCTGCCCCTACATATCCCCTCTTCACCTTCACCCTTACCCCTCTCCGGAACCATCTATCCAATCTAAATCATTTCTTCACTAAAGGGTTCCTCATCCCTCCACCAATTTTTTCGTCCCAAAGATTTTACCCCCTCGTCCCTTTTCTCGTCCTTTTCCTACCCTTCGCTCTCCTTCCCTCCCGAAAACCCTCAAAAATTAACACTGGCCTTAGGTCCCCACCCTATTTTTCTTATATCGCATTTAAAACCTCAGCATAACTTTATTAAAATAGCCAAAACGTAAAGCTTCACTATTGACCTCCCCCTTGCCGCCCCCGCAAATTTTGAATGCCCGGATAACTTCTGTTCGATACACAAAGGTCCAACCTACACAACGCCATCCAAATTACCTCGATCGGATCACCCCTGCGCAAAGTGGTCTCGATCGAGCATTTGTTTCACTTTCGATGTATATGTCCCCCTATATTTACCATTACATTACCGATTCCTTAGAAATTTCTAATGTTAAGGAAACGCGCACATACAACCATTTTATTCGACAGCCAATGCCGAAGCCGGGATTCGAACCCAGTGGCGCGATACCCGTGTGATTATTCGCGATTGCCACCTCGCACCTACTGTTGGTTTTTCTTGCAGGTTAAGAAGAATATCAGGTGAAATATCTTCATTTGCTGCATTAAAAATAGTGCATGTCTCTTTTAGAGATCTCTGCCTGTTTCCAAAACCAACCATCATTAACAATGTAATTCATTCACGTTCAATTAGTTCACGCATAATTGAAAAACAATGTTAATATTTCACACGGAAACTACCTGACAGTATTGACTGCAACTGACAGAAATAAGAATAATTTGATTTCTATTAAAGAAAGTTTGCATTGATAATTAAAATGTAAACAACCCTCTCTTTATTTTATTATTTTATTTAATATGTAGAAAACCCCAAGTCGCGCACCCATCAAACCCTATATCATTATAATTGATGAAAATCTGTCTATCTGAAAATGTAAAAATATACAGGGTCATCCATTTAAAAAAAAATTACCGATGACGTCATATCTCGAAAAATCCGGTAGCAGTTGAAATTACAGTACGTCACTGAATAGAATAAAAATATGACAAAAACATTTGTTAAGGGTATTTTTTCGAAATTATAGTTTAGCGAGAAATCAGATGTTTCCACACATTTGCCCAACCCTGTATACTATGCACAAGGCAAAACTGTAATTTACTATGCCACTGAAACTACAAATAAATGACAGGATTTAAAATAGGATCAGTTAGGATGGATTTTTATCTAGATTTCTTACAAATATTCTCCAAGTTCAATTACTTACGGAAATAGAGTTAAAGAGATACGATTTACGAGTGAAGTTTATCCACTGATTATTGATATCTAATTTAGTTGTAATCTTCTAGATGTAACACCCACATTACAGCAGATCTGACGGGTCGGAAATATTGTGTAGATAATTCGTGCATTAAGAATTTCATTTGTATAATTTTATTTATTTTCAATGCAAATTGTATTAAGATAAAAATATCCACAACTTTGTTACACACTAGCTCGTTTTCATGTATTTATTCATTGACGTACTAAATTCAGTGTGAATCTGTGGCCGACGCCTGAAGGGTTGGTATAGGAGTGGTTCCAGTTTTAGTTAATTGCCGATCCCAGGTGGCCCATCTCGACCCTGCCATTTCTATAATTAACGGTAGATGTGAAATAAAATCCGACAGGCAATAACAGTGATAGGACATAAGAAATACTCGAACCTTTTTTATTTTCACTCAATTTGCATTATTTAACGAAAAGAAAAAGTGTGTCGTTGTGACAGGCGATAAACGTGTACATAAATATAATAATAATAATAATACATACTAACGACTCAAATAACACAAAGTATAAAGTATTTCTTTTACACCTACTTCCGAGAGTGACATTTTCTGTTGTTTGTCAATGTATTTTCTACTATTATAGCGATAATAGACGTTTGTCTCCCTTCAGTCGGTTTCCAATAGCAATGGGAGACAATATACATTTACTCCCGTTGCTATTAGAGACGGGAACCGATATTAATATTAAATCAAATAATAGTACATTATACACTAAGGGAGAGAAACGTCTTATTTTTCCTGAGGTGTAATTTGAGGCCCGAGGGCAACAAATACATCGAGGGAAAAATGGCGGTCTCTCTCGAGGTGTATATACTATATTTTCCACGATCAGGAGTACAAACATTTATTTCATAAATGAATAATTATAATAAATTGGAGCGAAATTACAATATTTAAAAGCCTTTGGGATATTTCAATTCAACGTATCATGACAACAGATATTTGTGACAGAAGTTCCTTCGAATATTAATTTCAATAGTTGTGAGAATGTAACATTTACTATCAATGTTAATAAATAAGAATTACATTTTGTTTAACTATTAACTTATATAAGTAAATATGCAATGTCTTATTAATTATTAAATAAGTATTATTTTGTTTAACATTGGGCATGAAATAAAAACTCCCCTAGGGAAATTATTGTCTTATTTCGTCCCTAGGGAGTAAATGCTTTACTTCTGTCACAATTTTGATTCCATAGAAATCGATTTCTACTCCCGGTCATGGAAAAATATTATAGTCAACTTTTTATTTATCATTATGAACATTAATAGTACAATTTGTTAGATTATTAAAACTAATGACAATAGACAATTTTGGTGAACAGCTTAATGTTGTGTTAATATCATTATCCCGATTTTCGCTCATTATTGTTGATAGTGATTCACAGCCCTCAATAATAATTTGCTTGTTTATGTCTAATTTATATTTTCGCAAATTGACATTTACCAGTAATAATTTGTTGAGCCACATTTCACTTTTTTGAGATATAATCTTCTAAATATCCTCCAGCAACTGCTGAGGACCTCCTTCCCCCGTGCCTCTTATAACTTATAATATCCCCTCCAGCTAATATAATTTACGAAAAATCTGGAATGTGTTATTTTTGCAGATCTTAATGCAAAATACTTCCAATATATGTCAATAACGTTATTTCCATTAATCTTATCATTAGTTACAACAAAAGTACGTGAAATGTGCGTTTTTGTGTCTGGAATCGTAATAACTAAAATGTCGTTTTTATCTTGAATATTTTCGAGACGTAAATGGGTTAATTCGTCACACCGACAAGTCCCACAAATTGCTATAACTACAGCAACCTTAAATAAAACAAGATGAGACTATTGATAAGTTAAATAACAATTACGTTTACCTTCATGAAAAAGCATATTTCATCAGGGTCTTCTGAAATAAATTTATTCATATCTTCCTTACTGAAAGTTTTTGCTTTCTTCGGTTTTTATACAACAGCTTGCCTTTTTAAAAAAATTATCAGTTTCTGTTTCTTTATCTCGATATCTTCTCTTAAGAGATGAGTAGTTCTTAACATCTAATACTTTAAAACATATTTTTTTTAGTCGCAAACTCCTCTATAAAATTATAAAGAGCCTAACCATACTGCAACCAACAGCTACTCTCCGGGGTATGTGCCTCGCCGAGCGCTGAATTACAAGTTACAAGCCTGGCGCATTAAGTGTAATAATTGCATATTACCATCAAAACGCTAATGCTTCGACTGCAACAAACACCAGCCGAAAGACTGATCCTACTTAAAGGAGCTCTCATGCCAGTCGTCACACATCACTTGCAGACTACAGTTTCGAGCTGTTGGCTCTCGTCAGTGCAAGGTGGGCATGTGACGACCGACACGAGGATCACTTAACCATTTAGTACATTTCGGTATCTTTGGGATAGCGACATGTAAAATAGTCAGCAGATGCCATCTAGCGGTCCAGTGTCTGTTGCAATCTAAAAATAAATAGCCTGACTGGGCTTAGAATAGTCCAAGTGTGCTTTTCGAGGGCGGAATATTAAAACATAATATTTTTAGTCGCAAACTCCTCTATAAAATTCTTATTTTACTATAAGGAGCGTAACCAGACTGCAACCAACAGCTACTCTCCGGGCTATGTGCCCCGCCGAGCGCTGAATTACAAGCTACAAGCCTGGCGCGTTAAGTGTAATAATTGCATTTACCATCAAAACAATTTTTGACATTTTATTCAATATACAAGGTGGTTCAACATTGTCTCCCGATATTTCTGCGGCTGATAGTACATCCAAAAATACTGGTAGTTTTTCATAAAAAAACTGTATCCGAAAATTAATAATAAGGGAGATATACCATTTAAAAGGGGGATAATAAATTTCAGTTCATATAAGATTATTAGTTATTAAAACCAATGAGAAAATACTGTGGATTACCTGAGTTAGAGTAGTTAATACCTGGGTGTGTACTTAGACAAATGACTAACATGCAGTTATCGTATTAACAAGAAATTTAATGATGATTACACCCGGTAACAATCTTGTTATTAATGCAGAATCCAAATTCAGGCTTAAGCGTGCCACGATAAACTTTACTGTAAGAACAGCGACTTTGTAATATGGAAGGAGAACTGTTAACAAAATTAACACAAAGAAAATATTGAAACTTTCCAAAATAGTGTGTTTAAAATTACAGTAAATAGTCAGGTCTTGGGTCATTGATATACCGCAAATTGAAGACTATACAATCACGTTTAAACTATAGAGTCTATTTAAAATTGTAAACAATTAGAGTATAGTTCATTTTCTTAAGGGTAGGTATATCCACCCGTTGTTAAAGTGATTGTTATCTTTGTCTTATTGGATAACTTATACTCAATAGTCATTTAATAATAAATAACACCACAGATAGTTATGACCCCCTTCATCCCGGAAGGCTCTAGAAGAGCCTTGTGTGGGAAGGGGCTACACATTTAGAGACAAGGGACACACACCCAATATCCGTGTATAGTGGAAAAATTCCTCTCACAGTATTTTCCACTGCCACGACCGGGGATCCAACATGAAACTTTTGGGTGAGAGGCAAGTGCGCTCACCTCTCGACCACCTGTCATACATAATGTAACAATTTATCTTGGGTTAATGCTTTGCCGATCAAACTATATAAAAATGTTTCTCGATGACTCCTGAGAAAAATGCGATTCGCATGTAAAATTTCGCAAATTGTGTTTAAATTAATTTATCATCAAATAACCAAGGAAAGTAAAAAAGTAGAAACCTAGGTATTTTTTTAAATTCTTAAAATCTAAAAAAATTAGTAATAAACAAATAAAATTTTAACATGCAAATATTTTCTGATGTAAAATATGTTTATAAACTTTAAAACTTGATAACTTACAACATTCTGTTAATAGTATTATGTTAGAAAATCAAAGTATACACGCAATATTTATGTGGATTTACTTCGGAGTTTATTGTTAGTGTTGTGTTTTAACTTCAGGGTGGTTAATTAATATGAATTAAACTCACAGTGAAGCAACAAACATATATATTACGAATTCTGGTACAAACTGAACTGTACTGACGATCATTATAAAAAAAAAGTTTTTTATTTACGTTACTAGAAAGTGGATAGTGTTAACCAAAATGGAAATTAAGTTTGACATATATAACACCTCCCTCCTAAATTAACAAAAAAATAAATAACATATTTTCAAGTACATTGATATCTATCAGGTGGCATAATTTGACTACGTTTTCTTAAAATTCTAACACTGTTAGGGTCGACTGTCATATTGTTATCAGTATTATTGTCCGATGTACTTGGTATCACTGTATCCGAAGAATTTTCACTTTAACTAACTACTCTATTTGACATGGGGTTTATTTGAGGTACATTCTGATTACATATGTTAATAGAAGGTTGTGACATAATTGGAACAGGATTTTTAACATTATTATTTGACCTCAGTTGATTTACATGTCTTTTCCAATTAAGACCACCCTCTACAGATACTATAGAAGTCCTGCGGCCTATGACTTTTACAATTTTACCTTCACACCAATTTGATGTATTAGCCCTTATAATCTCGCGCCCATACAATATCATTTAAATCAAAATATGTATTTTTCCTACCTTTATAATATTTTTATTGTGACTTTTGTTTTTCCATAACCACATTCTCTATTGATGGCAAATATACGTCAAATTTTGAATGAAGACTTCTAACTATTAATAATCTTGAAAGTTTCTCGCCTGTGGTTGTATGTGCTGTGTTCCGATATTGAAATAAAAATTGATTAATTATTAAATTTATGTCTGTGATCCCATCACATTTACCTTTTAAAATTGCCTTTTTCAAAAATTTTTACACCACTTTCCGCCTGACCATTAGTTTCAGGGTAATATGGTGCTTCCGTTAGATGTTTAATGCCACTATTAGAAAGAAAATTTTGAAAATCTATAGAAGTAAAAGCGACCATTATCAGTACACAATTCTTTAGGTACCATACCCAGCACATAGACTACATAATATTTTAATTGTTAAATTTGTTGTGATGTTGTTAACTTCGAAACATTCAAGCCATTTTGAGATAGCATCCTCAACAACAAAAAAATATCTTCCTAAATATGGACCAAAAGAATCTGCATGAATGCGTGTGCACACATCTTTTGGCCATACCCACGTAACTGGGGAAGATTTTGGTGGATTACTTGCTAACTTGCACACGCCATACAATTTTGAGGGATTTGCTCAATTTGCTTGTCAACGGAAGGCCACCACACATATGATCGTGCTAGGGACTTCATTTTAACTATTCCCATATCCGCAGAGTGCAGTTCACCCAAGATGCCCTTTCTAAATTTCTGAGGAATGATTACTCTATAACCCCACATTAAGCAGTCTTGCTCGATTGTTATTTCATTTTTTTTAGAAAAAAATAGAGCCAAATCAGATGAGGAATATAATAAAAATTTTACCTTTTTTCGGACCATAAATGGATAAAAGTGGTTTATGATCAGAATATAATACAAATCTTCTTCCAAGTCCGGCAAGAACAGCCGAGACACAAAAAATGTCACTTTTACTCCACATAAAACAATATATTATCATTTTTATCTTATTTTATCTTTACCTTATAACAAAAATGACCTATAAGTTATAGGTGGGATGGGTGTTGAACGATGAACCTCAAAAAAAAACCGGTCTAATACAAACTGACTACAGTTTAGTCCGAAGTCATTTTAAAATTATTAAAGTTGCAATCATATCTAGATGATGCCAACATAATTGGCGAAACTCTGGTTTGTTTAGCATTTTGCTGCTTGGAAATTACTTCATCAGTGAAAAATTTGTTATAGAGAAAAAAAATCGGCAGCTACTGGAAGCGGCTGGAACCTCCCCACTCGGTGGATCTTTGAAGCCAAAAAGAGCATTAAATTGTGTGACAAAACGGCACTAAACGTAGTCCGATCTCATCCAAAACCTTTTTAGATCTTCTGGGGCACTAAAAAACCCTCAACTTTATGAATTTACAATCATCTATGCGAGTTATTATCTACATTATCGCTCGTTGAATAATATACTATTAGGATATTAACAACTTTAACATCACTTGAACGACTAAGAAAGTCTAGTTATCCTAAATACTACAGATTTGTAAAGCAACGAACTGAAAATTGGTAAAGTGAAAAACTATAATAAATTCACCAAGGAAGGTACTGAAAGCATATGATATTGATATTGTTACATCTACCTTTAAAGTTTGTGAGAATCCGCTAAAAGTTACAAATATGCCGAAATCTTATTAACATGACATGACACTGTGAACGATCCATGCTTTTGATGGAAGTCTGAAGGACGTATTTTCTGCTCGAAAAAACTTAGAAAAATTTAAAAAAAAAATAGGAAAAAGAAAAAATTAATTTTCTTTTTCCTCAACCTTTTCTTAATTCTAAATAAAAATATTACGTTCACAAAATTTTTAGGGTTCAAAGTGACTGTTTCAGACGGAGATTAATGAATAAATCATACTTACTGTCGTTTATGCTTAACTGCGACTCTGATGGTATCAATTGGAAGACGTCGTAACACTATAAATCTAACACTGTCTGTTTTACACTCTCTTAAAATTAAATCTGAAAGGGAAATTTTGTTAGAAAACACAAGTAAAAGACAATATAAAGTTCAAAAATGTATATTAAATCTTTAAAAAATTTATGTTTTTACAACAACTTCTTCAGAGAAAATGTTAACAAACAATGGTCTGACCCGTGTACAACACATGGTGAGGAACGGGACGATTCATACGGTACCAACTACCATCCAATATGCAGTTTGAAAAGCTAACGATGCACAAAAAGATTCAAGGAAAGTTTCATGTAACTGAAATTTTGGTGGGCTTATGCTTGCCTGTCTTACAAACGTATTTCATTAATTCACATAAATTTTGGTCGCTCCTCGGAGCTTAAAATTGCTTGAAGCGTATCTACTTCGTTTGTATTATGCAATAACAAATTTTACGTTCAGGCAAGGCAGATCCCATGCACGTGTGAGTACATGGTAATAGATACTTTTTTGACTCCGAATCACTGAGGAACCGGTTTAGGGCAAACCCCGTCAAAAGTCATCATTTCCCCGTCAAATCCGACTGCTAGGAAATGATGGGGGTCCCATGTCGCTAAGGGCTATTTTCGCTATAACTTCCGATATACTTTGAATAGTCGTTGGATTAACTTGTCCTCATATTCAATACTTCGTAAGAGTTGCAGTGCTTGACAACGTGGATTCGTAAAAGGGTTTTTAATCTTGGAAATTTGGAAGTTCAAGTCCAATTTTATTATACTTTCTAAAATTGGGTGGTCGGGGCGACATTACGTCCCTGTGCAGCGACATTTACTACACTTACCAAATTAACGCTCCTCGAAGAGTTAGCGAAAATTTGGCATAAAAAACGCTCCGAAGAGCAAAAATATATTTCCAAGAATTAAAAACCTCCTCCACGGCGTTTTTACGTGAAGCACGCTTTTCTTACGAAGTATTTCCTAAGTCGGATTTTGTTACAACGTCGAAAAGTATATCGGGGTTATAGCGTTCTTTAACACTCCCCTCCTTTCCGTGAATCTTTTTGTGTAACGTTTGGTAAATTGGTTGTTTGAAAATAAAATGGATCATTGGATGTAGTCTCCCATGTGTTGTTATTCGGTTATAGTCCAGACCGGCCTATCTGAACAAAACATAGATGCAAATCTAAAAATGGTGATAAATTTGAACATATATCGATGCATAGAATTCGATTGAATTATTGAACATTGTGTTTCAAAAATGGCATAAAAAAAAGAAAAAATCGAAAATCCTCGGATTTTCGATGACACAACACAAACACTTTCGACGCACTTATCTTTCTTAGTGTTCTTCCACTAATGCGGGCTTGCGTCTGCTCCTCCTCGTGTCTATGCCTCGTCGATCACCTTCGGTGTCGAACTGCCTTCTGGAACAGCTTAGGTGGTCCTCGGACTGCTTGGCTCCAGCTATACTATGGCTCTGCTCATTTATATGAAACAATATAAAACAAAATTTTAGTAAAATGTTTGTTCATATCCCGTCTGGGGATCTGCGACCGATAACATATCGTCGTCTTTGAGAATAGGAACACTGAATTTTGTTGACTTATATTGATTGAGATGGTTTCCGTGTAGTTAAAAAAAAATCTCTTCTTGGGAGAAATCTGCGACCGATATCACATCGTCGTCTTTGAGAATAGGAACATTGAATTTTGTTGACTTATATTGATTGAAATAGTTTTTATTAAAATCTCTTCTTGGGAGAAATCTGCGACAGAATCTGCATCCGTCGGATCGTTGCATCTGCCCCTCCAGCAGACGTGGCGGCATCTCGCCCTTGAGTTGCTAGACTCGTCTGAATCGCGCTCTGCGTCAGAGTTGTCGTCTTTCCATGCCGTGCCAATGGAACATTTGTTTGGACCCTTTGGGTCGGACTCTGCTTACAGATGAATGTTTAATAACATTTGAGGACTTAGAAAAAATTATATATAAAAAAATACCAACTCTGCCGGACACGGTCAGAGTTGCTGCAGTGAATTTGGAAGATTTGTATGGTCGATACAATATCCTCAATGAAAAATAACTTGTAAAAAATGCATAAAAAATACCAACTTTTGCCTGTCACGACAAAAAGTTGGTATGGAAATTTTGATATAAAATAAACCTAGCACTAAGTTAAAACTTAGCCTAGGTTGAAAAATATAATGGAATCAGAAGTAGGAATGTTTTGGACTTTTTGAACTGCTTTCGCCTAATTGAGGCTCGTCGGCAGGTACATGAACTGCTTTCACCTTATCGTGGTCCGTCGGCAGGCCCATGAGCGGCTTTCACCTTATTGTGGTCCGTCAGCAGGCACATGAGCGGCTTTCACCTGATTGTGGTCCGTCGGCAGGCACATGTATTGTGCTCCTGTCTGCTCGGACTGCGGGACCCTCGCGAATTCTTGACCTGATTGAGAGGTAGTGTCGTCGAGGAATGTGTCGTCTGGACTGTCCTCCTCTTCCTCAGATGAATTCAATTATTGGGCTGCGGGATTCCCGCGAGTTCTTGCTCTGATGAAGAGGCAGCTTCGTCGAGGAATGTGTCGTCTGGACTATCCTCCACTTCATTAGATGATTTGGAATTCAACGTTTAGTTGTTTGTGTAGAGCTGATCGCAAATCATTGACATGGATCTTTGTAATTATATTCCACTTCTGAACAATATACATGGCATAAAATAAAAAAATTGTTTTAAAATTATTCGTTAGGAAGATCGTCTAACGTGAGTTGCTTCTGCCTTGGTTCGGGCGTTGAGCTGGGGATCTCGCAGATGGACCCTGGCCTGGGTCTCTGGCCCCTTGAAAGTTTCCCGGTCTCCTGTTGAGATGCGGGTTATTCGGGCATTGGCTATGGAAGTGCCACTGCACTGTGTCTGTACAGTATCGGCACGGGGTTGCCGGTCGGTCGGGTACTCGGAATTTCCCCGATCCGCCATTGAAATTGGTTTGCCTGCGGTCAGGATTCGCTGATCCGCTTGAAGAATTAGGCATAAAAAAAGGACGACCAGGCGCTCTGCCTGGACCGTCCTGTCGAGATACGTCCTCTCGGAAATGCACCCTCGGTGCTGTCGGAGTTGGGCTTCCATTGCTCCTGTTACTAGAATTTTGTTGACTGATGTGTCCCGGCTCTCGATAGTAAGACGCGCGGGACAGACGTTGATCAATAAGCTGGATTAGCGACGTCTGTTCGTCAGCTGAATCCCGCTCGACGTTAGTAGCCGCTGCTATTAACATCTCTGTGTTTGAAATTAGGTTGCTTCTCAAGCGTGACCTAATTTCTGGACGCAGTTGGTCCATGATGACCCGAGCTCTGATGGCTTCGGATTTAAAGGGATCAATACGATCGAAAAGACAGGTTTTCCTTGTGATAAACACTGCCGTGTCGTCTAAAGACGTTTGCTTGACGGCATACAGTTGAGCAATAGCTCGTGACTGTATGTCGGGAGAATTAAATCTCGTAAGGAATCTTTCCTTGAATAAGGCATACGAAGTAGTCAACGTCCTAAATTGTTCGGACCATCGTTGAGCTTCGCCCTTGAGTTGGCCGGTTACGTTATGGAGGCGATCATAGTCGTGGCTTATGCGAGCTCTGTCGAAATATTCCTCCATAATTTTCAGAAATGCTTCTGGATCTTCATGATCAAGCCCATGGAACGTCACGTTCGGACATCTTTGTCTCTCATGGGGCGTACAGGTCGACACGTTCTGTATCGCCTGCACGAAGCCCTCTGCCATTTTCAGAAACATACTTTCCATCGAAGCAGTTTGTGGCTGTGAAGCTGATAAATTAACATTATCTCCCTCCGGAAACAGTCGCTGTGGTTCTATCCCTCTAGAACCGTCGTCGACGAGCGGTGCGGTGACTCGCTCATAAAATTCTCTTGGGGTCGACCCCTCGGAGTCTTCCGCCATGAATGAGAAAGGATTTGTTGGGTTTGGGGACGGCATGGTCCCTGTTCGGGCGCCATGTGAACGATCCATGCTTTTGATGGAAGTCTGAAGGACGTATTTTCTGCTCGAAAAAACTTAGAAAAATTAAAAAAAAAAATAGGAAAAAGAAAAAATTAATTTTCTTTTTCCTCAACCTTTTCTTAATTCTAAATAAAAATATTACGTTCACAAAATTTTTAGGGTTCAAAGTGACTGTTTCAGACGGAGATTAATGAATAAATCATACTTACTGTCGTTTATGCTTAACTGCGACTCTGATGGTATCAATTGGAAGACGTCGTAACACTATAAATCTAACACTGTCTGTTTTACACTCTCTTAAAATTAAATCTGAAAGGGAAATTTTGTTAGAAAACACAAGTAAAAGACAATATAAAGTTCAAAAATGTATATTAAATCTTTAAAAAATTTATGTTTTTACAACAACTTCTTCAGAGAAAATGTTAACAAACAATGGTCTGACCCGTGTACAACACATGGTGAGGAACGGGACGATTCATACGGTACCAACTACCATCCAATATGCAGTTTGAAAAGCTAACGATGCACAAAAAGATTCAAGGAAAGTTTCATGTAACTGAAATTTTGGTGGGCTTATGCTTGCCTGTCTTATAAACGTATTTTATTAATTCACATAAATTTTGGTCGCTCCTCGGAGCTTAAAATTGCTTGAAGCGTATCTACTTCGTTTGTATTATGCAATAACAAATTTTACGTTCAGGCAAGGCAGATCCCATGCACGTGTGAGTACATGGTAATAGATACTTTTTTGACTCCGAATCACTGAGGAACCGGTTTAGGGCAAACCCCGTCCAAAGTCATCATTTCCCCGTCAAATCCGACTGCTAGGAAATGATGGGGGTCCCATGTCGCTAAGGGCTATTTTCGCTATAACTTCCGATATACTTTGAATAGTCGTTGGATTAACTTGTCCTCATATTCAATACTTCGTAAGAGTTGCAGTGCTTGACAACGTGGATTCGTAAAAGGGTTTTTAATCTTGGAAATTTGGAAGTTCAAGTCCAATTTTATTATACTTTCTAAAATTGGGTGGTCGGGGCGACATTACGTCCCTGTGCAGCGACATTTACTACACTTACCAAATTAACGCTCCTCGAAGAGTTAGCGAAAATTTGGCATAAAAAACGCTCCGAAGAGCAAAAATATATTTCCAAGAATTAAAAACCTCCTCCACGGCGTTTTTACGTGAAGCACGCTTTTCTTACGAAGTATTTCCTAAGTCGGATTTTGTTACAACGTCGAAAAGTATATCGGGGTTATAGCGTTCTTTAACAACACCAACGTTATCGAATGACAAACGATGACAATGACAATCGTCAAAATTTGCTCATTGCAATCCGATCGCTCGCGGCTGTCTTTGTTAAATGAAACATTAGCATTTCAGTAATTTTAATAGATTTTAGAGGAATATTTGTAGTTTAATTCTTCGATTTGTCTGTATATACATTTAAAAACGGCACTAAACGTAATCCGCTCTACTTCTAGTGCAGTGAAGAAACCCTCACACGTGAATTGACACGCGATGTGACGAGTTTCATGACGTAACGGCTACGCGCATCGATCATGTCATGCGAAATGCGATCTATGCTTCATATTTGCTTTGTTTTTAATTTTTTTTCACGGAAACCAAATCGAAAAGGTAGAAGTGTGATATATCGTTGAAATCAGAATTTTAACTGCTTTTCAATGGTTTCATTGCAAATTGAAAGTAATTATAAAATAAACAACTTGTTGCGTCAAAATGGCACTAAACGTAATCCGATCTCAACTAAAACCTTTTCAGTTCTTCTGGGGCACTAAAGAAACGCACATGTAAAGTTTCATTCAAATCCGTTTAGTAGTTTCTTCGCTATCGTGCTAACACACATACACACACACAGACATTTTTCAAAAACCACTTTTTTGGGTTCCTAGGATCTCAAAACGTAAAGATTTGATGTTATCTCAATTTTTGTTTTTGAACCAATTTTATAACCTCTCACAATTTTATTGTGGAGAGGTTAAAATTTAAAATTTCCTGGTGGCAAAACTTTTGAGAATACTAATGCAGACGCTTAAAATATTCCCTTGAGCATGAACATTTATTGAGTTTTATCAAAATCAGTTTATTGAAGTCATATAATAATCATTTATTTTCTTTTGCACCTTTGTTTTCTAAAAAATGGCGAAGGATCCGGTAATCGTGACACATCCTATATTAATACAATCAATTTGTGCTCAAAAGTGCACCTAGCGGGAAAGTTGTGGGGTAATTCTGATTTCTTCCATTCCATATATTTTTTAGCGTCCTGAATTCGGTTTACTAACAAAATTTCGTAACGCAACGTTGAAAAAAATGCAAAAAAATGTAAAAATTCTAATTTTTGGAGGTTTTTGCTTATAATTCGGAAACTATCAACTTTTTAGTAAATAATCTTCCTATTCAAAATGAAAGTACATAAAATTTTCTAGAAATTTCGTTACTTACGTTTTTTTCTCAAACGAACCGTTTGGGCTTAAGTGTAAGTTGAAAATTGGTGTACTTTTTCTACTGTAAAACTCTAATTCGTTATTAAACGCTGCCATTTAGTGAATTCTTCTTAGTTTTTAGTTGAATATAATACAATGTAGACTGGTTTCAACTGTTATCTCATCTCCAGTACTAAAAAGAAATCATTTTCAAAATCACATTTTATTTAAATTCTTTGCAAATATAATTCCGTCTTGTACGTTATTTTGTTTTTTTATTCTCTCCCGATTTCACAGACGAGCCAAGGCCAACTACGTCACCGTGTACCTGCACCTCCAGTCTCAAGGCCCTTTGTATTGTTCACGAGGAGTCCTCTCCTCTACCCCCACCAAAAAACGAGCCAGACATATGCAGAAATTTGCAGCAGTTCTGTATCATATGCTAAGTCAAACTATAAATCAAATGCCGTTCCCATTTTCGATGGCTACCCTGACCAAGCTTGTGAAAGTACCAAGAACATGAAACGATTGAGAAAAGCACAAAGAAAACAATCTGCTGTAATATCATTTACAGAATCGATGATGTCCACCGTCTCGCAGGAAAGTTTCCCTGCAAACTCCAAAAACAAGAGCCGGTTGATATCTATACTAATGGAAACATTTGATGATGCAAAAATTGATTTCTAACAAGCTGTGAAGGAGCTGATATCCTAATTATCACAACAGCTCTTATGTTGGCCCCGTTAAATGAATATGTAATAGTGGTGAGGGAAGATATCGACCTTTTTTTGATTTTGATTAGCCTGTGTACTGTGTAGCCCTGATATAAAGAATGCCGTCTTTTTGAAATCAGGAAAGGTAAAGGTGTCTCAAACATCTACAATCGTCATCTTGTCGCTGACAAAACCCCACCAGACAATATATTGTGCGTTGAGAAGTTGTGACACCACTTCCGCTTTGTTTAATCAGGGGAAACTGAAATTTCTCAAAGTCTGACAGAAAAACAATGACTTTCAACCAGTCGTTGATGCTTTTAAAGACCCTCATGCACACCAGGACGAGATTTCCGAAGCAAGGAACGTACTTTTTATGGCTCTGTATAGGAAAGGACATGAGGCTAGCCTGAACGATTTGAGATACAGGCAATACATATCTTCATCATACAAAAGTAAAACCAACAGTGCCTCACTACCCCCACCGAAGCTGCTGCACGACAACATTCACTGAGAGTTTACTTTCAGGTCGAACCACACTCGACGAGCAACGAAGAGACCCTAACAAGCTGGGGTAGAAAAAACAAGGAGTGAGCTCGTGCTAGTGCCAAATACTTTGCAACCCTGCACCGGACTCGATACGCCGGCACATTTCTTGTAAAAGTAAAAAAGGCTACCAACGCAATTATGCATGCAGGAAGGCAGGCCTCCATTACTCACCTCACGATCTGCACATCGTGCGAAGGGCTGTGTGATAACGTCGAGCCCCCGGAAGGCAGCATTGTCATAGACGGAGAAGAGATCGAAGAAAGAGATCGAGAACAGACTGAAGAAAGGCGCTTACACGATGTGGAAAGTATGTCTAATATCACAATATATTTCAAAATCATAAATCTCTCTTTGAGATATGATCACAAATTGTTGTTTTCTCACCATCTTTTTCATTTTCCAGATGAACAAGCCAAGACGCTGATGATAGAACACAACCCGAATTTGTGCCAGGACTCGCCGCCTTCGAAGAAGCGCAGCCAGGACCCTATAAACGACAATGGTTCATTTTTTCTCATATAATAATGTAATATTGTTACTTGTTAACAATATTCAGTAAACACTCTGTATGTAGGTTCAATAAATCACAACAAGAACCTTCACAAACCACTGATTTATTAATCACTTAATTACAATAATTAAGTTCTTATACACATTAATATACTGTAAAAAAGAAAAGAACATTAATGATAGGGAAGGGTATATAAGGAATGTAGATTATGGCAAGTTTCAGAAAATTCTAAGTAGAGAGTCTTGGGAATCTGTGTATGTGGAGCATGATGTTGATAACGCAACAAAAATTTTTATTGGGATTGTTACAAAAGCACTAAATGATTCAACCAATCTTAAAAAAATTAAAATTAAAAATACGAAATTAACACCTTGGATCATGAGGAGGCTATTGAAATCCATACATAAAAAAACGAAATGTATAGAACAGTACAAAAAGTCCTAATAACGACTATTTAAAACCGGAATACAGAACGTACAAATCTAATTAACAAAACTAAATAGGAATATTACAAAAACGAAATAAACAAAAACAAGACAAACTCAAAGTACCTTTGGAAACAGTCCGGGAAATTAGCAAAACAAACTCAAAAAACAATGCTTTTAGTTCAATAAAGAATGAAAATGGTGAATTAATCACAGATTCAAAATAAATGGCAAATGAATTTAACAAAACGTTTACCAAGATAAGAGAAAATCTAGCAAATAAAATACACAAAGATCCTAACTTCAAAATTACAAAGAATTCAGTATAAAACTTTATGGTACTTCTACCTACAGATACATTTGAAATAAAACAACTATTAAATGAATTAAAAAATAAAAAATCCTCTGGATTAGACAACATAAAAGCTGAAGTACTAAAATCAGTTTCAGAATATATCTTAAAACCGCTAGAGTATATCTCCAATATATGCATGACACTTGGCATATGGCCTTCGATACTTAAAGAATCTGTAATAATTCTAGTATATAAGAAGAGAAACAAAGAAATATTATCAAACTATAGGCCAATATCACTCATAACCTATCTATCGAAATTATTTGAAAGTCATAAAAAGAAGATTAACAGCATACATATAAACCACTTTCAGACAATTAGTTCTGATTTAAAAAGAACGTATCCACACAAAATGCATTATTAGAACTGACTAGTAAGATTTACTCCGCTATGGATGAAAGTAAGCCCTGCTTGTGTATATTTCTAGACTTATCGAATGCATTCGATACGGTTAGCCATGAGTTATTGCTACAAATTCTAGAAGACATTGGACTTAGAGAAGTTACACTAAAGTTATTTAAAAGTTAAATAATGAATTAAGTGAGTCAATGATAATAAAGTACGGAGTGCCGCAGGGTACAGTCTTGTGTCCCATTTTATTTTCGTTATACATAGATGGGTTGTTTTCATTACGGAACAGGGGGGAAATTGTGGGTTTTGCTGACGATAATGCTATTTTTATAAGGCAGATTCTTGGACAGACCTTAGGATATAGCCGAGAATGATCTAAGTCTAATAAAGACCTGGTTTGATAACAGGCTATTAACAATAAACTTTGATAAAACGCACTACCTACCGTTTAGTTGCAATAAATCTAGTCAACCAACATTTCAATGTCTTGAAATAAATAATCGAGGGACGTTATGTGTACTGTATTACCTGAAAAAAAAGTAAAATATCTAGGTGTTTTCATAGACACCCATCTAAGATGGGATGTTCACATAAACTGCATAATAAAGAAATTGCAAACTATCATTTACAAATTTAAGTACCTAAAAAAATATACTGGATTTCGATTAATTAAAAATGCTGTATTATTCACTTGTGGAAAGTCATTTATGTTATTGTATACTTGGTTGGAGTGGCGTTGTTAAAACTCATTTAACTCCTCTGGAAACCCTACAAAAAAGATTTCTAAAAATAATGTTGGGCAGGAGTTCAATATATTCATCAGATTTATTGTACACAGAGGCAAAATTACTTGATATTAGGCAATTGTATTATTATAACAAGCGTAAAATACCAACTTACCCAAAACATAGAAACTCTACCCTCCCATGTACACAATACTAGACAAAAAAATAAATAGAGTGTACCTTTTATGATGAAAACAGTTGTGCAAAGGTGCCATGCGTTCCGGTGGCGTAGTCGTGCACATAATATATAATTGTATGTAATATAATATGTAATAATTTTTCGAGATTTTTCGTTAAAATTTCAACTTTTTGTAACTGAATTTGTACAATTTCGGACTTCATTAAATAACTTGAACATTATGTAATTCTTGAAATAATGACCTATACTTGTACATATACGATCTCAATAAGGTATGTGCAGAGGGCTGGGAGAAATGGGAGAAATTCACTAAACGGCAGCCTTTAATAATAAATTAGAATTTTGGAGTGGAAACAGTGTGTTTTTTCGGAGACAGTTGAAATAAGCCAATTCTCGACTTGGCTTGAGCCTGAACAGTTCGTCAGCGGAAAAAATCTAAATGGTGAAATTTGTAGTAAATTTAACGTAATTTCATTTTAAATAGGGAGGTTATTTACGAAAAGTTGATAGTTTCCGAGTTATAGGCAAAATACCGCAAAAGAATTAGATATCTTACCTTTCTTGCATTTTTTTCAATGTCGCGTCAAGAAATTTTGTTAGAAAACCTCAGATTCAAATTCAGCGCCCCAGAAAACGTTTAGAATGAAAGAAATCAAAACTACTCCACAACTTTCCTGGTAAAAATACAATTTGACTGAATTACTAATGAAATCTTAATTTATCTTTCCTGCCTCTTGCTGAGAATGAGAGGGTAAAATGGCATGGCAAGACTGAAAATTTGGCTCTCCAATTAGACACTAGTTTGATATTCAATACTTGTTTAGTTTAGAATATATTCACTGCAAGTTTTGTCAATGATGATATGGTATGACTGATGAACATTTATAATAGAAATAGGTACATTGCTATTAAACAAACGAAAAAAAAAAAATTTTGCTGAATTGTATTTTAAATTTTAAAATTTTCGACAAAATTCTCGAGGAGCTGTTCGTATGTTAAACTTTGAGCGAAACTTTCACAAACTTACTTAGAGAAACAATGAAGTCATGGCTAATTTAACATGCAAATTACAAGAAAATCTTGTTAGAATAGCAGATGTATACTGGTGTTTGACAAAGTCGTTGCTTTGTTTTTAAATTTACAGATAATTGGAAATCAGTCTAAAAGCCAAATTTGAGAAATTAAAATTTTGTAACAAAAGAAGAAAATAATACCGTGTATTATTATAAATGAAATCGGCAAAGTTACATACAAACTTAATCCATAACAAAGCAAGGAAATTATTTAAAATTCCAAACATTCATAGCATTCCAATAAAGGTTTAACCGGGCATCCATGTACTCTGACTCTAAACCAACTCAAATTTCTTATCAACTCTTTTGAAGTACTTGACCTGAGATAATTTTTCACAGATTTTGATACCGTTAGCAGCCTTTTTGAAAATTATTTTAACGCATTATTTAGATTAACGTCCTGACGGAGTTTAGCATTAATTATTCCACCACTCAAGCAGGAGACATACAACATAGACAATTATACAACAACCATTCCCTACGACATTGCCATATGCTGCAGCTGAGACTCGAACTCAGGAGTGGTACAGCAACTAGCTGTGTCCGGTGCTATCAACTCGGTAATACATGAAAAACACCATTAAACATCCATACCTTAGCCAGGATTCGAACCCAAAACTCCTTGGTTGCAAGCCTAACACATAAACGTTGAGCCACTGAGCCGGTACTGGAAAAATAATGGCGGATTTTATAAATTTCGTTCGTATACACCAAAATGTACTTGATGAATTACTCAAGTTGAGTAACAAATCAGATGACCAAATAGTTGATGTCTAGTTTATTATAGTGTGTTTAGATATATACAGGTTGATGGATATGGTAGGACTACTTTATTTGGAGCTCTATTAAGACTTAAGGCCATGTCATTCTAATAATGGGCGTGAAAAAGTCACAAAAAAACAACTCGTCATTGCAACAAGAACAAGTTGTTTACTTACTTGGTTACACTTTATTTTTATTTGATTTACAGGACCGTACTTTGAACATGTACAAGCCTCTTACGTTGTTATTTTGGCTCTAGGCTGGGTGCTATGAACACGCACTCCAATAAGAGCTATGAGCTTAGTAGATACTCTTGAGGCGTTACGTGTACTTAATTTGTAGATGAATGAAGTTTTGAGGGGATTGCACTTAAAAAAGTAGGAACAGGATAAATTGCTGAACTGAATTCTTTTGTCAGGTGATTTTTCAACACCTTATATACTTTTCAGAGTATGATACTTTTGTATGCAAGATTTAAGCTCAATCGCTTTTGTTTAATTTAGAAAATTTTAAGTAAGACGTCCAGGTATTTTGGAGCATCCTGTACGCAGTTGTTGTGAATTAAAACACTTAGTTTTAAAACGAATTATAATATTTATTATTATACAAACACAAGTTTAAATTAAATTATTACAGTTACAAGTTAGTAACTTTTCGACAACGAATAAATACCGGCTTGGGAGATTTTCTTCGGTTGAGATTTATTTTAATAATGTCAAAAAATCACTTAATATTAGGTGCGCGATGGCAGATTAAATTATTTAGAATGTCTTTAGGTGCACTGTGGCAGATTAAATTAATTAGAAAAGTCTTTTTTACTAGGTTCCGGCCTAGGAAGTAGTACGAGAACGAGTTACACTGGCGAGATGCAGAATTACTAACTTCGGATACCGTCACTGACTTGCCCAAAGCGTGTTGAGCTCGGTCTTTTATACTGTTTGCTATTGTTTCATCTGTCGTGCAGTAGAAAGAGAAATTGTTTGATAATTGAATGAATCTGGAATCGGTTTTGGTTTAGAAGATGTTGCATGAAGAAGAAGTTGAATATATTGAATCGTCCTCGTATAGTCATACTTTACATACACACCTAATAGGTATTTTGGGTTGTCTCGGGTGACGATGTTTGAAGGGGGTAAATATGGAGTTGAAATGAAGTACGTTGGAACGAGAGTAAGTCATGACATTAATTTGGAAATGTGGACTGATATGAAATAGATAAAATAATTCGGGCGTAATTCGAGTGAAGGTTAGAATTGAATGGAAAATGAGTTGTAAAAAATTTATAGATATGAATTTAAGATTTATATAGGAGGTACGAAAAGTGTATTGGGTGTCGAATGCTATTATACGAGGGCTGTATTTTTTAGGTGAGTAATTTAGAAAATTTATGTTGTAAAATTGATGAATGGGATATTGTAACGTTTTTTTTATTCTTTTTTTTGTGACGTATTTGTGGTTTTTACTTGAAATGAAAATGAAGGTTACTTTTTATCGGGGTTTGTCCTTTTGGGCTGAGAGATTGAATTTTTTGGCCAATTTTGACATTTTTTGTTTTGTATTGACTTATTGGGAATGGACTGCACTATAACAACTTATACTCGAAAACCAGTCGTTTTCCAAACACTAATAATGAGTTGAGGGAATTTTTATGATACTTAGGTAATTCAGATGGCACATGGAGAAGTCTTCTTAAATACTCTCGAATGATAAGATATGACAATATCATCTTTATATTCCCAAATGATAATAAATGTAACAATTTATAATTCAAGAAAAGAATCACTACACCCACGATGGAGCTATAACAATATTTAACCAGTTTGTGAATGTATTTTTAAAATTATTTTCTTGACACAAATAATTGTGTAATTAAGCGCAAGGGACTAACTCCAAAAATAGGTGTTTCATAGGTATACAAAAAAACTCGATATTTTATTCCTAACAGAATTAAAATTCTTGCCGTGAACAAAAAGGCGTACAATGTAACATCAGTAGAATGCAGGTTTTCACGGCCGTTGTCTAATGAAGTAGATTCTTCCGGGTCTTGCCGTGGTCGTCGAACTTGACTTGACGTTTCGCTGATCATCCTGTCAGCTTCTTCAGAAGGATTCTAAAGACTGAATCTGTTGTGTTACACTCCTCGTTATATACCTAGGCGCCGCTTCGCTTCGTTGGTCATTGGTCGCGCTTGGTTCGCTTCGCTGCTCATTCGTCGTGTTTGGTTGACCGTGGCTTACTACGGTGCTGGTACTTGGCAATACCAGTCTCCACGTGTTACTAAGTCGATACCCATCCTCTCTGTTAAAGTTGTTCACGTTTTTCATAATTTCCAGTGATTCCCTAATGATTCGCGGATAATAGCGCGTATTCCTGTTTAATATATTGACGTCCTCGTAGTCGATTTTATGGTTCTCGTTATTATGGACATCTTCTACTATCGCCGACCTATCCGTGTATCCAAATCTGGTATTTCTCTGGTGTTCTTTGATTCTGCACTGGATACTCCGTTCTGTTTGTCCGATGTAGCTCTTACCACATGTGCACTTCAACTGGTAAACACCTTTTGATAACAGTTTGGGGACAGGGTCTTTGACTGAGGGAAGCATCTGCTGTATTTTCTTAACTGTTCGAAACCGTACACCTATTTTCTGTTTGAATAAAATCTTCTTCAGCCTATCTGTGACTCCCGCGTCGTAGGGTAGGCATGCATACGTTGTTGGTTGTTGCTGTTCTTCTTCTGTAGTTCTCCTCTGGTTATTTACTACCCATTGTATATTGCTTTGACTGTATCCGTTCTTCTCTAAAGCTTGTTGGACATTCTGTAGTTCCTCGGGTTTGTTCTCGTCGTCGCATATTGTGTTGGCTCTGTGGATCAAGGTTCTAATTAATGCTCTCTTCTGTTGTGGGTGGTGGTGACTGGTGGTACCTACATGCGACATCTCACCACCACCCACAACAGAAGAGAGCATTAATTAGAACCTTGATCCACATAGCCAACACAATATGCGACGACGAGAACAAACCTGAGGAACTACAGAATGTCCAACAAGCTTTAGAGAAGAACGGATACAGTCAAAGCAATATACAACGGGTAGTAAATAACCAGAGGAGAACTACAGAAGAAGAACAGCAACAACCAACAACGTATGCATGCCTACCCTACGTCGCGGGAGTCACAGATAGGCGGAAGAAGATTTTATTGAAAAAGAAAATAGGTGTACGGTTTCGAACAGTGAAGAAAATACAGCAGATGCTTCCCTCAGTCAAAGACCCTGTCCCCAAACTGTTATCAAAAGGTGTTTACCAGTTGAAGTGCACATGTGGTAAGAGCTACATCGGACAAACGGGACGGAGTATCCAGTGCAGAATCAAAGAACACCAGAGAAATACCAGATTTGGATACACGGATAGGTCGGCGATAGCAGAAGATGTCCATAATAACGAGAACCATAAAATCGACTACGAGGACGTCAATATATTAGACAGGAATACGCGCTATTATCCGCGAATCATTAGGGAATCACTGGAAATTATGAAAAACGTGAACAACTTTAACAGAGAGGATGGGTATCGACTTAGTAACACGTGGAGACTGGTATTGCCAAGTACCAGCACCGTAGTAAGTCACGGTCAACCAAACACGACGAATGAGCAGCGAAGCGAACCAAGCGCGACCAATGACCAACGAAGCGAAGCGGCGCCTAGGTATATAACGAGGAGTGTAACACAACAGATTCAGTCTTTAGAATCCTTCTGAAGAAGCTGACAGGATGATCAGCGAAACGTCAAGTCAAGTTCGACGACCACGGCAAGACCCGGAAGAATCTACTTCATTCAATGTAACATCAGTACAATAATCTCAGGGATCGAGTTTTGTTGAAAAGTTTTTAATTAACCCCTCCCCCTTATAAATCTAAAAAATTGTATAATGCGTATCATGCAGTTACTTATTTTGAGAAAAAAGTTGTTTAGGTCCAGCAACATTAACATTTAAGAAATGCCTTTAAAACTCATTATGTAGTCGTTTGTTATGCCAATACGGAGATGTCCTAATACCGCGAGCCTATGCAGGAGGTCTACGCAACTGCTATTTTTGGAGTACAATTTTTTTATAAATCTGTCACCCAAGAGCTGCCTTGTTATTTCCATGGGAAGTTGACCCGACTCTGATTCAAAAATATTACAGAACTACTTGGTAACAGTCCCAGGCATATTCATTGACATTTGTTTTTTACTACTTCGATTTTTTTGTAGGTTTGACGCAGAATAATTTCCATTCAGTATGCTGCCGCAATGAAAAATGGTTTATATTAATGATTGATAGAATATTAAGGTGATATTTGGATGCACTACACATCCTTTTTTCGCAAAACACCCAGACATTTTCTTTATCTTTTTGTTAGGTAGTTTTGTGCTCTTTCCATGAGATTTTCTTGTCTAAAACGATTCCTAGATATTTTACATAGCTTTTAAAAAGAAACTCATATTCTCTTACAGTATTTTTGTTTGGATTCTGGTATCTTCGTCGGCTTGACGTGCAAACTGCTGACATACAGAGAATTATTCCGCGGATAATGTGAAACCGACATCATATGTCAATTTTGCGATATTTTGTATCGCTACTAATAAATTAGTGATGCTTGTATCTATTTTAGTATTTTCATAATACACGCAAATTGTATTATATTCATATCTGGGCTCAGACTGCTGGCGGTGTTAGCAGTATATGGCATGAAAAATATTGTACCTAATATACTTCCTTGTGAAAGACCTAGTGAGTTGCAACAGCTTCTTGGATAGATCTCTTCTAAATCCAAACTGGTATACCGGTAGGCGGTTATTTGTTTTAAACCAATGCTTCAATCTACTTGTGATAAGCATCTCATAAGTTTTCACGAAGCATGAAACAAGGGCTTGAGGTCAGTATGAGTATGCACATTGTTTGCTTCTTCCTGGCTTATTAAGCAGGCATGACAATCTAGAAAATGGCATCTGGTTGGTCCATATCTTACCGAATATGTTAAGGAGGTCTTTTTCCGGAGTCGAGCATTTGTTCCACAATTGTGTATATAGTTATTTGAAACCTTATTTAAAAAATTACTTTATTTTACGAAAAATAATTTAAATAATTATTATCAATGTAGGTGGCTTTGAAAATTATAACAACATTATTTCTGTTCCAATATAATTTCATACAAAAAATACAAAAATGTCAATATAACCATACATATTCGAAGTATTCTAGGCTCATCTAAATTACATTTTTCAAAATAAATTAACATTTTATATTGTTGTTATATGAGACACTGGAATTTTTCGGGAGCCCTATTAGATAGGCGTCAAACAGTGTGGAAAGTTCTCTATTGTGTAATTACTACCAATAGGAATGACAATTGTTCTCAATTTGAATTAAAATTTTGGAGCCATTTCAGATGAAACCGGAAGTATGGCAGATAGGTCTCAAAAATTTGAAATTATACCTAATTCTCCCTGATTCAAATTTTATTCCACGTCTATAAAAATACGAAAACTATTCATTTGCTCATAGTATATAAAAGAAAAAGTGTGCAATAAGTATTAGATACATGACATAATATTTACAAACATATAGTATGACCCGTAAAAATATATAAAATATTGATTACTATGTAACATATGAAGTCGATATATTAGAGCAATTTTATTTTATGTCTATATATTTCGAAAATGCGCGGAGTTTGAGGAACAATTTTTTTAAGTTAAAGTCCGTGCCATTGGGAGCACAAGTCTACTAAGAAACGTCTAACAACCTCACACAATTAAAATAAGATAAAATTTAAATTTGCGTTTCTGTTAATTCTACATGTGGGGGCAATAGGGCGTCAGACCTCGATATCTACGATGGCTAGAAATTTTTTAAAAAATTGCAAGTAAAGTAGATAGAAAAGTCTATAACTGGAAATTATTTTCGAACATACAGGCCGAGCCAAGACGAAATTACAGGACCAAGTGCCTTTTTTAAAATGGAATTATATTTATATCAGTATATTTTAAAAGCCTCTTTCTAGGCTTTATTCATTCCTATATTAGCATTGAATATCTCCCAATCAATTGGATATAATGAATTTTTTTTGTTGAAATAGTGCAATTTGCAGATGGATATTAAAAAAGTCACCAGTCACAACTATGGGTTTTAAGAAAAGTCTATGTGAATACCAGTTACGAGACATCTAATTAATGTCTTTGAATCATTTTCATTTCCTAAAAATGTACAGGGTGGCCAAAAATTATTTTTCAATTAAGAACATTTTAAATTGAATATTCTCAATTTTCTTCAAATGGAACACCCTGTATATTTTTCAATGATGTGATGTAGATATGAAAAATGAACATTTTTGGTAAGTATTTCTCTATGGTTAATTGCAACCATTTTCGTTTTAATGTCAAATTCAAGAATAAACTTAAAAAAAGAGGTTCCCTCAAATAATTCATTAGAAATATTTATAATAGGTATTCGACGTGGTGCCCATTTTGATTGACACACGTCTTTATGCAATTTTGAAATGAGGCCATTTAGTGGGACCATTTCTTCTAATCCATTGAAATGAGCAAATAGTATTTAACCCGTCCTTTACTGTAACGTTTTTTTGTACATTTTTTTTTTCTGTTTTCGTTATTCGACAAGCAATAAAACCTCAGTTTGGTATAAATTGTCGTGTACAAAGGAGCATTTATCACACTTATCGGTCGTGAATGTATTGAATTTAAAATATTTGGAATTTTACAATATGAATTTTAATAATGCGGAACTTGTAGACATGACTTTTGTTTTGGGCGAGTCAGACAGAAATTGTTTACTTGCCAATAGAATTTATCATCAACGTTATCCTGAAAGAAGGATTTCTGATGTTAGCAGTTTCCAAACTTTCTCGTTAGATTTCTGGAAACTGGAAATGTCGAATATAAAAAAAGTGAAAGAATAAAACGTGTTATGAATGATGAAAATGAGTTTTCTGTGGTGCTGGCAACGGTTGAGAATCCCCATGTTAGTCAAAGAGAAATGAGCTCATTAGTAGGAATAAGTAGTAGTAGTAGTAGAGTCAAATCTTAGAAACAAATAAGTTGCATGCATATCATATTCAAATGCACCAGGAATTATCTGACGACGATTTCCAAAAGCGCCTACAATTTTGTAATTGGGCCAGAGGTAAAATGCAACATGATGTCAACTTCTTCAATACTGTTTTATTCAGTGATGAGGCAACTTTTCATAAAAATGGGTTTGTTAATAGGCACAATTTCCATTATTATGCTTCGGAAAATTCTCACATTTTTATGCAAGTTGATAACCAAGACATATGATCTCTAAACGTTTGGGGAGGAATTATTGGAGAACATGTAATAGGGCCACATTTCTTTGATGGTACATTGACTGGAGCTATTTATCTTCATTTTTTGGAAAACTGTCTGGCACAATTATTGATAAATCTCCCTGAAAGAATCCGAAATAGGATGTGGTTTCAGCAAGATGGTGCCCCACCACATTATTGAAATGCAGTTAGAGACCAGCTAAATAATATCTGCCCTAATCAATGGATTGGAAGAAATGGCCCCTCTAAATTGCTTGCTAGATTCCCAGATCTTACAAAAATGGATTTCTTTTAATGGGGATACGTGAAGGAAATTGTTTATAGATACACACCAATAACAGTACAAAATATGAAGGAAAGAATAATAACTGTCTTTACATCTATCACACCGGCAGTTTTAGGAACAGTGGGAACCTCATTTCAAAAGCGCATGGAGATGTGTGTCAATAAAAATGAGCAACATGTGGAACATTTATTATATTTTTTTCTACTGACTTATTTGAAGAAACCTCTTTTAAGTTTATTTTTGAATTTTGTAATTATTGCTCAATAAAACGAGATTGGTTGCAATTAGCCCTAGGGAAGTACTTACAAAAAAATTTCGTTTTTCATTTCTACATCACATCGTCGGAAAATATGCAGGGTGTTCCCTTTGAAAAAATTGATTTAATCTAAAACGGCCTTAATTGAAAAATTATTTTTGGCGACCCTGTACATTTTTAGGAAATGAAAATGATTCAAAAACATTAATTAGATGTCTCGTAACTGGTATTCTATTCTATGTTTCTATATTCTAGATACCCTTTTCATAAGAACAAGTGTCAGATAACGCTAGTATATTGCCAAGAGCATATTTATTGCCTCAAAGGTTATTTATAAATGTAGCTGCAAATAAAATCCCATATAATAACATTGCTAAACCCAAACGAAAGCTGAAATACTAAACACCTCATTAATTAAAAAGTATTTATAAATCACTGACAGCTTTGTTAAACAGCAAACAAAGATGAATGGATTGGCAGTGAAAAACAACAAAGAATAAAACCATATTGTATTATGAAGCTCAAAATCGATAAATGATTATCAGAATATTCAGCATATACTCGGTATAATTAAAAATAATTTTCTTAAAATAATCGCTTAGCAGTTCATAAACAAAATAAACTATTTGTGGAATTTTAAAGACAAACTACAAAGCTTTTGACATTATTCATAATTCAGTTGTGTTATAAATACTAAATATAAATATCTGAATACCAGATAAAAGCTAATTATGGAATTTTCCTAATTAATTGCTTCTTTTTTAGGTTTCTGCCACATATGTCCCCTTTTCAGGCCGAGGGTGTTTGCTGTCAAGCAGTACAAATTATAATAAAAACAAGAATATTTTATTTTGATGGTTTTTTGGAAACGAAATATATCTCCTTTCTCAAGACTTTCATAAAGAACTTTATTTGCTGAGTATGCTAAATACGATAAAATCTTAGAGCCCATTGTAAAAACGCAGCTTAACTTTGAACTAGGTTCAAAGTCCAAGCTTACAATTGTAGCAATAATAGCAGACAAGGATTTAAGTTGAACTGCAGTTGAACTTTGTTGCCACAGCCCACCAGTGGTTCTAAGATGAAAAACAACATTACTGAAACGTACACTTGAATATAAAAAAATTATGTTAGTTTGAGAACTTTTCAATATACAGGATTATTCACTATACAGTGTGTCCACGGATGGACTTAACTATACTTATAAAAATGGTTGTTTTCAATTTTTAGAAAAAACTTTTTCTTTATAATTTCTTTTACTTGTTATATAAATATGGTTTATTAAAACATAATATTTTTAGTCGCAAGCTCCTCTATAAAATCCTTATTTGACTATAAGGAACGTAACCAGACTGCAACCAACAGCTACTCTCCGGGCTATGTGCCCCGTCGAGCGCTGAATTGCAAGTTACAAGCCTGGCGCGTTAAGTGTAATAATTGCATATTACATATTTTCTCTTTCTTTTGTTGTAAAGGATATTTGACTGATAACATTTATTTTTCTATGCACAAGACCCCGAAGAGGGTTCAACTTAGGACGACGAAGATTTCTTTTATATATGATCTGATAGCAATACAACTTCCATCCGCAATAATCACCTTGGCTGGAGGAGTAGAGGTCATCAATATCTATATTTGGAAAATATTCCATGACAGCCATTTGCTAATGTGCCACCATCTTGTCCGGAAAACCATCACTTTGAAGATTATACCTACCACCTCAACTATCAGCATAGGAAAGGTATATGTTCGTCTGTCTGTCTCTAAGTTGTCTTCGAACTCAACAGGTTACATTTCATTTGATCTTAATTTTTCATTAGAGTTAGATACGTTAACTCATTCAACTAATTACAATAGTAGTAATTTTGTTTTTTTATAAAAAATGTGCTTTTGTCAAACTTTTATTTTTAATGTAGGTACATACTTTAAACTGCTGTGATATTTGTTCCACATTTGATTGTTAGAATATATTGTTTGTTTTGAGACAGTCTAGTTTTTTTCTCTGTTTGTGAGTCTGAAATTTAAACCACCAACCATATTGAAATTATTTTAATCTCGTGTTGAATTTAGCAGTTTAAATTCGCAGCTAATATTTATATTGGTTGCGTGGCGTCCAACGTTATCTTATAGCCAAGAAAATAATTAATTTATCGTTTACTCAAATTTGACATTTCAAAACCGTCATTATCCTCCGTAGCAACAACCGTAAATAGTTGTTTATTCACTAGTAAAATAAAAAGTTTTTCTACGACTGTTTTGAAAAGTACTACTAACTACGCACTATTAATTACGCTTGAAGATTATTGATTTCACTTAGCGTGTGATAAATCCTTAACGCACGCTAATAGTATGTGAACCTAATAGATATATGGTGAAATTTTCACGTATGAAAAGTGCTATTTTCAACATGTAAATTATATATGACCTATAATCACGTGTAAATAATTAATATGATATTAGAATTAACTTCATATTAATTTATTAAAAAGCAGATTTAACAAAGTAAGAGGAAACTCTTTATAATAAAATAATACTACATAAGTAATCAATTAAAGAAATTGTTCAAAGTGGCCACCATTATTTTCAATGCAAAGCTCATAGCGTCTTCTTAAGCTTAGAAGCATTATTATGGTTTCTATTTAAATTGTTGGTATCTTCTTAAATTTTTGCTTTAATGGCCTGAAGATTGTGGTTATGATTAAAATTGACGTTGCTTTTTAAAAACCCCCATAAAAGGCTATCTAATGATGTCAAATCAGGGCTATTTGATGGACATCGAATGGTCCCAGCATTGCCCATCCAAATGAGAAATTGAGTATTTAAATGTTCCCGAACTTCTAAAACGCTATGTGGAGTCGCTCCGTCCTAATGAAAAATCATTCTAGACAATACGTCCATAGGGAATTCTTGAATTAGATGATCTACCTCTGGTAAAATTATTTCGAGATATGTTTGTCGTGTCAAAGTAAAATCATAAATTCTAGGCCCAACTATTGCTATTTTGAATAATTCCGCACCGAACATGGATTGATTTTCTACTCGATTATTTTATTTGGTTGACTTTTATCTGTCTTTGGTTTTTATTCTCCCAGGACCGTCCGTTTTTTCTACTAAAAACTCCCGCCGTAAAAAACTTGACTCATTTGTCCACATAAATTTCTTTAAAAAAAATCAGAATTTTCATCTAATTCGTGGAGCATGATCTAACAAAACTCCAATCTTCTACGTATTTGGTTTTCATTCAGTTTCTGATGGACAAATAATATTTTGTAAGGCCTATATCGATGCTTTTTCCAAAGCTCCTTGACTATTGTAATAACTTTTTTCCATTTCACGACAAGCATTTAATAAACTATTAACTGAATTTTCTAGAACAAATATTAAAATAAGGTATCGATCTATTTTTATAATAAATTATTTTTTTAACCTTCAAAATATAACAATGTTTCTAGATCTTCTTCCTGGTTTGCTGTAACGTTACGTGGTTTTCTTAAAAAACTGTAGGTCCTATTTACATGAAGATAAACATTCAAAAACGTGTTTACACTAGGATTCGGATACAACGTCATGTATTTTCTTCTCTCGGCACACTTATTTTTATTATTTTTCACATAAATGGAAAATATTTTGACCGTTTCAACCTCACTATAACCCATTTTCATTAATGTTAATAATGACGGTTTGAAATGTCAAAATTGAACAGGCAATAAAATAGTTATGGCCTACCTTGTTATTTTTCTTTCACTTATGTTTTGACACGCATGGCTCACGCTTCTTGCAATAAAGCAGCTCATTTGCATTTTGAATGTCAAATATGTCAAGGAGTATTTAAGACCTATACAATATTATATAGGGTGTCCTATTTAAAAAAACATATAGGTATTTATTTCGTATCACGTGACCTATACATGTTTTTTTTTTAAATCACGTTTCAATAAAATATAGATAAGATCCTACAACCGTTATACGAAATTTTTTTCTATTTTTAATAATAACAGAAATAAAGGGGGATCAATATACAGGGTGTCTCACCGGGAACTGAGTCGATCGATATAGAGAAAAGTACGCATCAGAAAATTTTAAAAATTTAGATAATTACTAATGTCGGTGTGGCCAATCCAACTAAAATAATTACAAGCAGCTGGCACTTCCGCTTATACCGGAAGTCGATACCAACTTGCTTATTTCAAATGGAACACCCTATATATATTAGGGTTCTCGAAAAGAACATAAAATCGAAAATATGTAGCATATCTTATACTTAAACCTAGCCGTTTCAGAGATATTTGACATTTTATAGAAAATTTGACAGGTGCAACAGTTTGCAAGAACCATTATAACTTTCTTCGTGTAAAAGATCCTCATTTGCTTCTTGTCACGTAAAAATAACATAAGGAGAACTACGTTCTACAACTGAAATAAATTGAATAATGTCACACCAAGTGTTCCGTTTTTCGCGTTACATTATGTCAACTTCAATCCGCGAAAACTTGTTTTGGTCAAATCTAACGCCCTAGATTTTTTTACGTCAAGTTGTGTAAAATTGAATTCCCTTTTCTCTAATATTAGCATTGTGGGGGTTAAAGTTACAACTTTTTGAAATATTTGCGATTTTATTAGAAATTCATGAATTGTTGTAATCATTTCATCAAAATAGCCATGATTAGAAACAATCAGTCATTATCTTATGTCAAATTTTATGCTCTTTTCGAAAACCCTAAAACATATAGGGTGTTCCATTTGAAATAAGCAAGTTGGTATCGACTTCCGGTATAAGCGGAAGTGCCAGCTGCTTGTAATTATTTTTGTTGGGTTGGCCACACCGACATTAGTAACTATCTAAATTTTCAAAATTTTCTGATGCGTACTTTTCTCTATATCGATCGATTCAGTTCCCGGTGAGACACCCTGTATAATGAATAGCCCTGTAGAGTACTCTTTATAATATCGCTTTTTCTTTGGTCATCCTGCCGATTATATCGTAATTTTAATCACGACTGATGACTTGTTTAGAATGAATACAAGTTCTTGTTTTGAAAAAACATTTGTTAACGAAACAAAAACAATGAAAGCTTACACGTAAGATAAGTTCATGGGCACACCGTATAATATGTTCAGAGTTATTGACAAAATGAACAGACTGTTATCCAAAATGTCAAAGATTCCGCCTGATGCTTTATTTATTCCTTTTGGTCGCTTGGTTCTAGTTTCTTAAGATTACTATTATTTCATTATTAACGCAAAATAATGTATAAATACTTGGAAAAACTTGTGCATTCTACATGGACAACTTTTTTATATCTGAAGGTTTATTTACCATTTCTATCATTCTCAATTCCTGCAAAATATGAATGGTGCAAGATATAAGCTTAAAATCGGATTAAACGTTAAATGAACTCTTACGAAAACATCAAACAGAATAAATTTAAGTGCCATTCAGCTTCTCCATTGAAACGCTCTGAAAGGGCTTAAAAATAAAAGCACAAGGGCTCGAGGCGAGTGAAAAAGATACGACGGAACAGGTGATACTCACATGACAATAAGAAAGAAGGCTGACAGAACGCAGTTTTTCTGAGGATTTAGGACGTTTCACACTCACATGGCACCACAAAAAAATACTGTTTATAGTGTCTTTCAGAGAGAAGCACAGGCGGACAGTCAAACTGGGTTTTACGTTAGCATTTCAAAGTTGTACGGCAAACAAAAAACGACGTTCTTCCTGTACCGAGTAACCAACTGTGCTGTGAGATCATCTGGGAAAGCGACCGCCGCTTAGAAAAGCGCTGCGCAGATCGACCTCACGTTGCCATGGTTACAGGCGGGAACTTAGACAAAAACACCAATTAACGTGAATATAAAAGTTTTGATAAGGTGGGATTTGAAATGGATTCTATACTTGAAATTACATGTCTTTGGTCCGTTTCAAGGAAATGGTGCATGCGAAGGGATTTTATACGTATTTAGTTTGCAACGAATAAGAAGATATCTTTAAGGTCAATTCCTTTAGGAAAGACGGAAACTTCCTGTATTGTACTAAACCCAGGTATTAATAAATGTAATGAAATTGATACTCCTGTAAATAACGTATAATAATTTTTACAAATATTTTACTATGGCATAGATAAAATTACACAAAATATATTACGTGTACCTAAAAATAATCTCAGTAATATTATTTGTATTCAAATTAGTGAAAATATATTTTTTTGAAATAGGAGCACAAATAAGGTATAAAAGTAGACAGGCATTCCAATATTTATTCTATTTGTAATGATTTGAAAATTACTTTTTTATTATAATTTTTAGAATAATAAATAAATAATAAATAAACACCACAGACATTAAACAACCCCCAATTCTAGAAGCCAGGGAAGCCGGAAGGAGGTTACACATTGGAAAAACATACGACCATTTTCTCCGACAGTGCCGGAGCCAGGATTCGAACCCGGTGGTACAATCAATCAATCAAAACAACTTTATTCATATTATTACACAAATATCTAACCAGATATCTACCTCGCATTTGACCCCGTGACCAACATATATTGTTTGTGACGTTGGTGGTAACAGGGTCCAGCGGAGCAGTGCTGGTTCAATTTATAACATTGTTGATTGTATCTTGAATACATTTAGTGATGCATTCAAGACACAATCAACACACTAACACACTCATTCTCGTATTTACAAATAAAATTTAAAATGAGTAGTAGAATAATTGTACACTACTAAGTAGCTGAAAACAGTTAACAATAAAATTTGATGTTATATCACTTACTTAATTTTGTGCTACTGGTGCAGGTCCCCAAGTCTATAATGACGTATCCCGTTGCAAGATTTCCAATGGCCAGCAGACGTTGTTACTGCTGAATCTTTTGTACTCTATAATTTCTGGTCTAAATTTAATTTTGATTTTACGATGTACTAGAGATAAATTTATATAACAAACAAAACAAACAAGAACAGATAAAACAAAAATGTACAAACATAAACCAAGAGTAATAGGAAAGATTTAACAGTTATGAAACATCAGTACAGATAGGTAGGGGAAGAAGAAGTTATAGTTGGTAAAGGTTTGGCTATAGAGGTTGCCGGAAGATGGACAGCGTCTGGTAAGGTAAAGTGTGTTTTTAAATGGGGTATTATGCTGTCTAATTTGTGTTATATTTTGGGTTAGCGGACTATCACCCAGTTTGAAGGTGTAGAATTTTTAAGATATATTCTGGATGTAATCCGCTATTTGAGTTATGTCGTGGCAGCGTGCATAGAGATCTCTGAGGAAGGTGTACCTGTCGGAATTCGAAATAAGGCGCATAAATTTGTGTTCTAACACTTTCAGTTTGTTCATTGTCGTGACCGGTATGCTACACCACACCGACGCCGCGTATGTGATTGCCGGCCTGATCACCATTGTGTACAATAATTTTTTATTTTGTCTGTTAAGTCTGCTACCCCTGACCATGAGCGGATACAGACTCCTGGACAAGGAGTAGACCGTGCGTATTGTCTCATTTATATGCGTGTTAAACGTAAGTCTTTGGTCCAGTCTTACCCCAAATACTTCACGCACCGTTTGGTTAGAATTTGGTGTCCCCTGATCGAAATTGGCGTCGAAATTTTGTTCTCAGTGAACCGGCGCGTGAAAACTATCGCCTCTGACTTTTCGACGTTTATCCGAATCTTCCACTGATAATAAGTAATAAGCCGTGGCACGAGCCATGTGCGCCTTCAGCAGCATATTAGCCGCTTGTGCGTTGTGCGAATGCACATACATGGCTGTGTCATCGGCGTACCTGGCCAACTTAGTATTCGGGAACTCCGGAAAATCGGAGACGTAAATATTGTACAACTTTGGTGATAGGTACGATCCTTGCGGGACTCTCGCGCGAATATCCCGCCGTGTTGATAGTTTATTATTCACTTGGGCTTGCAGGGATCTACCTGTCAGGAACGAGTGAATAAGTTTAATAATATAAGTCGGAAAGTAGTAGTCGTGCATTTTGTAGAGTAGCCCTGGGATCCAGACGGTGTCGAACGCCTTCTCAATATCGAGGAGCACCATGGTAGAGCTCTTCCCGAGGTTGTATTGGACTTTTACACCGTTAACTATCCTAACGACCTGCTGCACCGTGCTCCTGCCCCTCCTGAAGCCAAATTGTGACTCATCGTCGATGTGAAGCTCCTCCTGAACAGTATCGAGCCTGACCAGGACGACCTTCTCCACCAACTTGCCGACAGCAACGAAATGGACCAGATGGCATCGTACCAACCCGGTAGTACGATGCCCGTGTGATTAATCGCGATTGCCACCTCGCGCCTTAACCCACTCGACCAGACTAAGAAGAAATAGTATAAAAAAATTAAATGAGAAAAATACTGACAGTCACCCTAAAACTACACCTTAAACAGAACAGAGAGGTTGACTGATACCATGTAAACTAGTATCCCTATGGCCTATGACTAAGTTTAAAATATGAATTTGACATTTTAAGGCAGTCGGAAGAAATTGTAGAAAAACTGAAATTTATTATCACTATTTTAAGCAGCATATCTCCCTTATTATTCATTTTTGGAAATAAGTTTATATAAAAAACTACCATTACCTTTGGATCTACTATCAGCCATAGAAATACCGGGAGACAATTTTGGACCACCCTGTATAAAGCAATTTCTGGAATTAACAGCCACTATACTAAGCATACTGCATTATTCACTGGAATAGTTGCAACTAAAAGGTGGCATCGTAAGTTGGGGTACAGGAAATATTAACTACATAAAATATTTAGAGAAAATACAGGATTGTTTTCTAAAAATTATATACAAGAGAAAAAGATTGGTGTTTGCATTTTTTATATTATACCTGATATTTCTTTTTCACAAATATAAATTTAAATAAATATTTACGTCAAATAAAGTTAAATGCCGTCACCTTCGATATACTTCATCTCAGCTGCAACAAATTTTTCGTTTTAAGGTTTGTTGTAGCTAAGATGAAGTATATCGAACGTGACGGTATTTAACTTAGTAACAATGATAGAGTATACAGTGTTCAGATTACGTAGATCACCCTGTATGTATATAACACTAAAATAAGTTTGTCAGCTGACTCTCATTTATTTCCTAATTCTTTGTTTCATTTTTTTATGATAACAAGTATATTTGGTAGTTCCCGTATAAAAAGAATACAATACGACAATGATTGTTTGAAAAAAACTAAGAAACTTTCTTGATTTAGCATGCTGAAATTTATTATTAGATTCCTTTTGAAACTGACAAAGCGGTGGAATTTGATATTAAATAAAGAAAAATCCCAGAGCTGCCTCGATGTGCTCTTGGGCTCGAGCTGCGGAAGTTTTGTAATTTCATTTTCACCTTATGAGTTGGAGCAATCTGTAATTTAATTATTAATTTTTAATCCCTGGAAAGTAAGCCATTTGCAGTTTTTATATAAATGAAATTAATTAGTAGTAGTTCTCAATACACAATATTTATAAATACAATCAAATCAATATTTATGACCGCATTTACAACCACACATAGTCTTATAAATATTTATTAGAATACATCTAGATATAACTATACCTGTGAGCGTATATTGTTGTAGTATATACTCCATACCATTGAAAAATTAACTCGAAAAAATAACAAAATTTGTCAAATAAATCAATCTTTCAGCACGCAGTATTAAACCACAAAAAAGGGTCCGTATATTTTAGATTACCAAAAAACTACAATTTTCAAAAATAAATTCTGAAAAAATTCACTACAATCCGATAATTCCCAAAAATGTCTAAACTATCGTCGAAATATTCAAATTATTCAATTTGCCCATTTTACATTTAACTAAAATTTTTACAACCATTTATTCGTACAAGCTAAATGTCTATTCGGTATAAATAATAAACTATAAACGATCGTGTATTTTTCCACACGTCGTTCTTCAGCTCTCCATCAATATTTACTTCCCCTTCTTGAACATTCACCTGCATAAATATATTTTATATAAAATCTACATTCCGCAGCACTTACAAAATCTACCTCCGTTCAGATCGCGCCAACCGCGGAACTTAATATGACCGCAGCTCGTGGATAAGTGCTGGCTCTATACGACAGTATAGTTTCCAATATAAATGTCAATTAATTTCAGTTATTATACAATTAGTGCACGCACTGACAGGCCGGGGCAAATATCTAGACTTAGACCAAGCACGAAAAACACAACGACAACGATTGTATAAAAGATCGAGCGCTACGACTCTCGAGCAAGTCAATTCCAATCCGCGTTCAATAACCGATCTCGAGTTCTTCCTTGGTAGCTCCAAGTAAAAAACATCTAACCTACTATTATTTTTTTAGCTATTAACCGGCGCCTTCGCCCAAAAGTGAATTTTAAATCTACAAATCTACAATTCGAATTAATTTTTCTTTTTAAAACAAAACTTTCGCTTACCATTTTTTAAATCTATTTTAAGTTAATTTTAAGTATTTTAATACAGTGTGTTACTCTGAGTAATATTATACAGGGTAGTGCAAAAGTACCCTGCCCAACCTAACAAAAAATAATTTTTCGAACTTTTCACTAAAAATAAATGCTCCGACTACTACAGGGTAAAGCGTTGATCCTGGTACAGAAAATATTATATTTCTCTGAAACATAAACCGACACTCTTTCATCAAAATAAAGTGCACGAACGCCCTGCAGGATCTCTACTCTAGCTTTTCGACTGAATCTTTTTATTTTCTCATCTCGAAGGCACAATTTGTGTTTAATACACAACTATAGTGTTTGTAAATATTCATTTAATTTCAATAGGCCTGTATTTGTCTATAGATACATGTTATACATAATATATATATATATATATATATCAAGTGTGCTTCTAGAGGGCAGAAATATTAAAACATAATATATCAGTCGCAAGCTCCTCTATAAAATCCTTATTTTACTATAAGAAATGTAACCAGACTGCAACCAACAGCTACTCTCCGGGCTATGTGCCCGCCGAGCGCTGAATTACAAGTTACAAGCCTGGTGCGTTAAGTGTAATAATTGCATATTACCAACGAAACGCTAATGCTTGGATTGCAACAAACAAAAGCCGGAAGACCGATCCTACTTAAAGTAGCTCCCCTGCCAGTCATCCCACACCACTTGCAGTTTCAAGCTGTTGGCTCTCGTCAGTGCAAGGTAGGCATGTGACGAACAGGATCCCTTGACTATTTGGTACATCTTAGTATCTTTACGATAGCGACATGTAAAATAGTAAGCAGGCGCCATCTAGCGGTCCAGTGTCTGTTGCAATCGAAAAATAAATAGCCTGACTGGGCCTAGCATAGTTCAAGTGTTCTTCTAGAGGGCAGAAATATTAAAACATAATATTTCTGCCTCCATTACAACGAGTGAAAACCTTGAGCTACGAGTAATACACGCAATTAATGCATAACAGCGCAGCAATTGGCTATTGAGCTTCAAAATACAGCTGCGCTAGTTGAGAAGTACATTTATGTTAATAGACAGCATTTTGAACAACTATTGTAATATTTTGTGTTTCCTTTTTGTATTCCACAGCAATCTTATGGACAGTAAATAAATTGTATTTTCTTATTTTCTTTTAGCTATAATTTTGATTGTATCTATCGTAAGTTTCATTAATGATTCTGTTACATGTGGTACATATACCAAATATTTTTTTTATAAAAAAGTTCGTTTGCTAAATTTTACATTTTTAAAATCTATGAGAGTTGTCAATTTCCATCATATTTTTGCATTTTAAGAAACTATACCAAACTTGTTTTCAGCACACCAAGAATTTTACGTTCTGTCAAATAGCGTGGAGGGTCATATTCTTTGCGGGCCTGTATAATGTTTCCCTGACAGAATGAAACATAAATTTATCAACTTTGGAAATTTTTGCGGACTATAAAGCATTTTTGGATCCCCTTTCTAACGTGTATTTCATCCAGGTAGGCAAATGGTTGACTCCTTATAATATGATGTTTATCTGTGTAATACACATCAAATTCATTCCAGGAAATGAACATATATTATATCATTTCCCTAGTCTATTCCAGTAAATAACATTATTTTAGGTGTGCAACCATTTTCAGTAAGTTTCCTTTGAAATGCAGAAGATCATGACATGATAATCGTGTTGTGCTGACATTTGCTTATTTAAAACTGTCTTCTCTAGCCAAGTAATACATTTAAGAAAATAAATTAAGCACGAGATCGGAAATTTAAATTGCCGATAAAGAATATTTATGTTTATGTGGAGTTTTTAAAGTATCAAAAGAAAATGCAGAGAATATTTGACAGCGTCATTAAAATCTAACTGTTTATCAGCAGGAAAATAAATGATGTTATGGTTATTCGCGATGAGCTTTTTCCGACTATAACTAAACCATATATTAAAATTTGATCTATATCGGGTCGCTTGTCAAATATATCACGATAGAAATTTTCTATATATCTATGACACATTTAATAATAATAATAATTAATTAATGCACAAATGTTCGCTAAATACTCACTGTTTAATAAGAGCACTTTGCTGATTGTAATTGTTACATATATTTTGGGAGCGTACATCCATCCTCTATTAAATTTATCTGCAATATAAATCTAATAGAAACAGCTATTAACACAATTATGTCCACGTAAAATAGTCATTAGCTGTAAATCAATTTCGAGTCCGCCAGTTTGAAAGAAACTCGAACGGTTAATTCTATTAGTTTAATTTCAAAAAATTCTAGAAATTCCCTAAATTCCAGCAATCTAGCGAGATACAGGCAAACTACTGAATAAATTTTCGTAAAATTATGTATATATAGTAAACAGTATATGATTTAGCCAACTAAAATATTTTGATAGTTCTATCACTTCCGCTAATACCGGAAGTAGAGGTCAACTTTGTTATTTTAAATAGAACGCTCATATTTTTATTTGTGGAATAGATACGTTACAAACTTTTCACTTCATATAACAAACCTTATTACCCAAAATTTATAATTTTGGAGATATTAACATTTGAAAAAATGACAGCTGCAGACCCTTAAAGACATTCTTCCTGTGAATATCCCACCGAAGAAATTAAATATCTTTTACTGTGGAAGTAATCAGCACAGTTGTAAGCAGAGCTGTTGAAAGTACCCAATGAAAGTACTTGAAATACCAAATACCAAGTACCTGACAAAGCACTTGCTGCCCCAATTCCCAAGTACTATGACCTGAAGCAGAGTAATTCAAATACCAAATACTTGTCGAAAAGTACTTCAAGCAAATCGCAAGTATCGTATTTTAAATATTTCAGCTTATTTGAAGTACTTTAAACTAGGAACTTCAAATCTCACAGTAGTTCAATTACTCTAAAGTATTCCAAGTACTCTAACATTAAACATATTTCAAATGCTCCAAATCTTGCATCCTTCATTTAACACACTTCCTGGCATAATCCATTGATGAAATTTTGCACAGTTACTAAGATCGCATGATAATACCATCACTTTTGCAAATATCCAAACATAGGGGGCGCGGGGGTGAAAACTGAAAAATCTGCAAAACGAAGGAGCGAGAAAGCGAAACAAATCGTTAAGAGACGAATTTTTATTGAGAGATCTCTGGGGGGGGGGTAAACCCCCAAAAGTATGACTAAAAAGTAGAAAATAAAAAACATTTTTTTTTAAAAGTGAAAAATAAAAAAATACTAACGTACGAATGTAAGAAAAGCAAGATATAATATGTATCATCTTTACGTACGCACGACTGAAGGCACTATGTATATAACGATTCCACCCCTTTCATACAGTCATGCATACAATCATACAAAGTGCGCACGCCTTGCTTTTCTTGCATTCGTACATATTTTTTACTTTTTAGTACGAAAAGCAAGTTTTTTTTATAATTTTTTTTATTTTTTATAGTATATATAAAACATAGTAATAACTTTAGGTAAGTTCAAGTACAAATAAAAAAAATAATAAAATTACGATTTATCTATTTCCATTGGCTTTCAATACCACCAAATTTTCGAAATTTCCATCAGTCGTTTCATCTGGGAGCATTTATAATTTCAGCAAATGAAGAGAGTCTTTCTACACGCGATGATGGTGCAAGGCATTATTAAACTGATAAAAAACTTTTTTACTGTTGCATATTTATCTAGAGAAACAACTTGAGTATCAGAGTCATTTAAGTATTGAAGAATTTCTAATTCAATTACTATTAATACGCCCTTTTCCTCCTTTAGTTTTGAAGATAATTGATTAAAATTTAGGATATCCTACATACTTAATAAGCGGCACTTTTTGACATACAATTGATTTTTTTTTGCTTCCGGTTTCGCCGGAAATGACACTAACTTTCGATTATTAAATAGAACCCCGTGTATATTATTGCATTTTTTAATTCTGCATAATTTTCTGAATCCAACGATGCCAAATGACATTTCACATCAATTTATTTTATAATATAATTTTTAGTTTTCCATTTAAGTGTACCATGACGGTTTCGATTTATTCTAAATGACCCATGTAATGCTACAAAAATCGAAATTCCGTTAAAAATACTAAATTACGTGATTTATGAGCCAATAAAATCCACCAAAATTGTTTTTGCAGGACTTTGGTGCTATAGAGAAATATTTATAAATGCCATGCTATTTTGCTACTTTTAAAAGAACTCAACTTGCTGTTGCAAATGAGTTATTTTATACGAACATCAGTGGCACACGGCCTTTCAGTGATGTGAATATTTTTCACTTCTCTCATTTGAAATTTTAAATTAATGGTCCTGAACAAAATAGTGAATGATGATATATCAATTTTTAGATATGAGTAAAAAATTAACTTAAACCAATCACCATGATTAATGCAAAAAAATTTTTTTGAAATATTGTTATTGTCAGGAGAATGAATAAAATTTAATATTTCCCTTATAAACCAAAATTCTCATTACTGACTTAAACAATGTGGGCTATTGATAATAGCAATAGCAATACTAAGTATGAAGTATGAACTTGAAATTCGTAGATACATCATCTGATATTGTAGTTTCATTGGATTCAACCCAGTTACCAATTGATAGTTCTCCTCAAACATCAAAGGATAATGGGGATGCTTTTTTATATCCTCATCTTTCGCAACTGGGCCTTATGATAATTTAATGAACCCACCACATAACCTACTTCTTGGACCGGATTGTCAAGATCCAGAAAATATTATTAAAAAAATTATTATTAAAAATTTTCTAATAGAACAGACTTTTTATTCTCCGGAAGAATATTTTAAATATAAATAACGTATGATAAATTTATTTATCTGTGATGTTTGTTGTTTGTTATTATGTTATGTCTATATACTCTTATATGTTTTACTTTGTATCCATTTGTATATTTATCTATGTACCTGTTTGTCTGACGAAACTTTTAAATATTGTATTATAAAGCTAATTGTTTTTTCTAAATATTTTTGACATTATCCAAACACTTGTATGAGTCTATATGGAAATAAATTATTATTATTATTATTATTATACTTCCTACCGCGAACAGTACATAAACTTTTATAAAGTCAATTAAAAAATTCACACAAATTAACTTCACTTGCAGAGAAACTTGTAGAACGATTTAAAAGCGCGAGAAAACCACTGGAAAACTACTTGGTTTGGGCTTGCGGTGCTCGGTTATTTATACTATACCACGGTTGCGTTTTTCGTGCCCTGGAGTCAGGCACAAACGTTTGTACCCCCGTTTTATATCTGGAAATGGTACCATGTAGTCCGAATCTGCACGATTGCGTAATATTGCACAACATTGCGCAACACTTTTGCAAAAGTATGAAATTTCGAAATAAAAATTATACAGAAAAATCGGCGTTGAAAAGAAGTAATTTTTGATGTAAAAATGAATTTTGAATCTATTCGGGTTTAGACGTTTTGGAGGTTTTATTATCTGGAAATTAAATATTTTCGGAATGACTCCGTAAAGTCGAAACGAAGGTCCGACGTTTTACGGTTGCAAGATATGAATAAGATATGAGAATGTTTCCAATAGGTGCGAGGTGAATAATAAGATATATGAAAATGTTCCCGATACACGTGGTACGAAAATAAGAAAAGATGTGGGTTGCAAGAAGAATGCCGATATTGTATGCAGAATACGAGGGGTGAGCGAAAAGTAGTGAAAATTGAAATGGGAAGCGGCTGATAGAATTTGATGAATCGAATCGGAATGTTGTTGTTAGAAGTACAGAGAGTAGTTTGACGTATACGAGGGGCGGTTGACAAGTAGTGATAATTGAAATGGAAAGTGGGTGATGGAATTTGATTAATCGAATCGGAACGTTGTTGTTAGAAGTACGGAGAGTAGTTTGAAGTATACGAGGAATCGTTGAAGAGTAGTGGAATTTAAAATGCAAACTGTTTATGGAAGATTAATGAATCGAGATAAAATGTTGTAGCTATGGGTATGAATAATGATTTTGATATAATGTGAGACAATTTGGGTTTGATATTTTTAAGATGGGGGTTTGAATGGGTTCGAGTCTTGAAATAGTGAATTTGAATGTTTGGTGGTATTTGACGGCGAATGCATGTTATTTGAGATTAATCGATTGCACTTGAATTTTTTCGGATTATTTTTGAAAAACTGTATGTTTTGACTGATTTGAATATGGTAATTACTTTTTGTATTGCTTTTGACATGGTGCACGTGAAGTTTGATTTATTCACGCAGACGGTAGGGTTAAAAACCGTGTCATAGAAAGTCGATGAGACATAGTGGATGAGCGGATCTGCTCGCGTCACCATCTTTCGAAAGTGATGTAAAACTGTGTGTTCCCTGTATCTACTATGTGAGCACGTTAAAGATCCCTACCCCATGACAAATTGTGGGAGTTCGGCAAAATTTCCAGGTTAGGTCCCAGTGCCTACACAGACACTGATGAGCTTATCCCCTGGCGTCGCGTCAGTGATTGGCCTTGGTAGCAGAAATAGGCCGACGTTAAATAAATGACTAAAAAAAATATATTTTGGTAAAAACTTAGTACATCTACATTAGGTAGTTGTTGATGTGAGCAAATGTCTGAAAAGTAGTTGTTAATTTCGTCACGGGTTTTGTCTAAGTTTAGGTTAAAAGTTTTGTTTTGTTATTTATATCTAAGTCTTTAAGATGTTTCCACAATTGCTTACTACTTGAATAATAAAGTGTTTATTGCATAATTATTATAGTTTCTGAGTTAATAATTCCAGTGATTTACATTTTTAGTTATTTTATAATTGTTTAGAGCCCTGTCTCTTAGCGACATAGTGAGCCTGATATTTGCCGTAAGCCAGGTGGTCTACCTAATCTAGCTGTTTTTAGTGGTGCATGTACGTCAATTAAAAATAACAAATTTTTCATTTAAAAAGTTTATCTTATCATTTCATAAATTTGATGCCTCTGCACCATAATAACTATATATAACTAGCAATTCACTCCGTTCCCTCGAGCTGTAACCACAACATCTAAACTTTTTCTTGATAGTAATCTGATAAGTGTAATGTGTCTGAAATTACAGATTTTGTCCATCCATTAAGGTCGTTATAGAATAGCTTGGCGTAAGACTGAACTTTTATTATATCTTTAGAATTAACAGTCATAAATATTGATTATGTCTATTCTAAGCGCCATTTATCAAGGTGGGTGACTTATATTGAGAATTTTAAGTCACATTGAAGTTGTCCGACCTCAATTGACATATTATTAGATCTTATATTTTACAGTAAAATGTGCAGTGTCAGTAAATTCGATTGCTGTGTTTTCAAAGAAGACGTGCATCACCCACCACGTAATATTGATTTAAACTTTAGCTCTTCCCACAATAAGGTTCCCAAAAATCGCGCGATGACGTACAACTTGAAAAAGCCGATTTTATACTACTCTATTCAGAATTATGTAACACAAACTGGGGAGATGTCTAAAAGTAAGTAACGTTAACGATGCAGCCGATCACTTGTATAATATTATCAGTACTAGCGTATCAATATTTATTCTCATGAAAATGACGTCCAAAAAAATATTTCCACCCTGGTTCACAAAACGTATCGTTACTGATATAAGGCGTAAAAAGTTGGCTTGGCGTATTTATAAAAAGTCTAGTAACACTGTCGAACTTGAGAACTTTAAACTTTTAGGAGTTAAGTTGAAAAGATATAACGACACATCTTACAAAAATTACTTACAATCAGTTGAAAACAATCTGTCTTCAAATCCGAACAGTTTCTGGGCATCTGTCAAGGTAAAAAAAATTCAGTTCAATGTCGAATGTCTTCACTAATAATGACAGTATCTTAGATAATCCCGTAGATACAGCGAATTCTTTTGCTGACTTCTTTAATTCAGCGTATATCCTAAGTCGCAATATAAATTTGTTGGCAGTAACTAGTGATAATTTTAATATAGCAATGCCTGAGATGGATGTGATTAATGCCTTCAAAAAAATTTTACCAAAATTTACGGCCGGACCCGATGGCTTACCAGCTTTCTTCTTAAAAGACTGCTTCTCAAGTATATTGGCTGTACCGCTAGCACATATTATTAACTTGTCCTTGCAAACTTGTGCATATCCTGATAAATGGAAAGCATCTAAAATTTGTTCTATACACAAAAGGTAACAAACCGGATATAGAAAATTACCGCCCTGTTACGATCATAAATAACTTTGGCAAAGTATTTGAAATCGCTATACATACGGCACTTTATCCCCAGATTTATCAACGTATATGCAACAACTAACATGGTTTTGTCTCTCAACGGTCGACAACAACAAATCTACTTTGTATAACACAATACTTAGCTGAAATTATGGACGACGGTGGACAAGTCGATGTTATTTATATGGACTTCTCTAAGGACTTTGATAGGTTGGACCATGGTGTTTTGCTAACAAAATTAGTCTCTTTTGGTTTTAACCTTAGGCTAATAACCTAATTTTTGAGTCCTATCTGGTTAATACAAGTCAATTTGTACAATATGAGGGTCATAGGTCTATCGAAATTATATCTCAATCAGGAGTTCCATAAGGGTCGGCCTTAGGCCCTTTACTGTTCCTCATTTTCATTACTCATTATTCATTCATATTGTCATCGATGTCAGTTGTAAATCTCTCTTATGTGCTGACGACTTGAAGATATAATATAAGATCAGACTGCGAAAAGCTGCAGGCAGACTTAAGCACAATTAACAAGTGGTGTAACAAATTCAGATTGTCTCTGAACATAAACAAATGCAATGTAGTGTCATTTACAGATAAATTAAATAAAATACAAGATGAACATACTATTAATGGGACAAATCTGGCACGTCATGAGAGCTTTAAACATCTAGGAGTAACATTTGACTCACATCTTTCCTATAAAGAACACATAACTAACATAGTGACATAATCTTTTAAAATGTTAGAGTTTCTCATACGAAATGCTCGAGACTTTCAAAATACGAGTACCATAAAAATCTATATACTACTCTGGTGCGATCCCGATTAGAATATGCGAACGTGATTAGGAATCCCCACTACGACGTACATATTAACAATATTGAAGGCATTCAAAGACGTTTCTTAAAATTCCTGGCATTTACAATCGATCATCAATATCCCCTTATAGGATATGATCACTCATTACTACCGAATCGTTTTTCATACAATTCTATGAAGCAAAGAGAGATGCAAAGTGTTATATTTTTATACAAACTTCTAAACAACAACAAATCAACTTTAGACTACCTACCAAGTCAACCAGATCTACTACATCTTTATTTTACTTTTCTAATACATACACAAATGTTCTAATATTTTCACCACTATATTGTATCTGACGTAACTACGAAATTATTGCACATGATGTCGACATTTTTAACACTAGATTAAATCAAGTTAAGTCGATATTCTCTTAGATTAAGAGATTTCGTTTGTTTACTTGTGTAGGTGTGTGTATAAATGAATATTTATATGTTAAATTGTCATATGTCCATCTAATTCATTTGCAAAATTTTGCAATAATTACATTATTAGGTATCTATTAAGATATAGGTTATAGCAAGCCATAATATATAACATGTATTCTATTTCTACTTTATATCACAAGTTGTGATAATCTATCTGTTTGTTAGTTTCCGACCCTCTAAATGTGATGTAAATTCTGTTGGGTTTGTGTATGTAAATAAATAAAAACAAATATACCATAATAATTTATAAAGTTAAAAGGCTTTTTCCATGCTACGTTGATAAAAATACAGTTAGTAAAATCCACTAAGATTGTTATTTATCCAGAATTTTAAATTTGTCTGCTAACTGTGTTTGTCTTGAGCAATTTTCACTTTTCTAAATCTTCAACCTCAATAAAAAAAATTTGTTTGTAGCTGTGTAAGTCTCAGAACAAAACATTTTTTTTAAATAACTTTATAAACATAAACACCACATTTAGTAGACAAGAATTACTTTTCTACAAAACAATAAAAATATAATTTGGCGAGTATTATGCACTTGAACCGGAGACACATTTTATAAACGCAAATTTAAAATTATGGTGCAGATAATTTTCATATTGTTAGGATATTACTTAATTAAGAATATTATTAACGATTTTACCAAGCCGATATTAAATCAGCTAGCTGAATCAGATTTAAGAAAGGATTTAATTAACAGTACACAGACCGCGTAGTGAAAAAATAGGGATTTAATTCCATCTAGGTACTTAAAGTAAAAATTTATAATTAATAAGTAGAAGTTCAAGTCGAATATTGTCCGTGATGAATATTTATTTCACTAATATTTTACTGCGGTACATCACATCAATTAAACTGTAAAAACTTGCCTGAATTTTAAAAGTACTACATGGGGGTGATTTTGACATTTAAGTTATTATTTCACATGTACAGGTGCCGCTTCCCGATCTTTTGCTTATCTGAAAATTTCTATAAAATATTACTTTTGCAATGCTTGTAAACAAAATCAATTTATACACGATTTTAGGATTTAATTTTTGCCACAAGATCCATGATTATTTAATAGATCTAGAGGAAATTGTCAGTTTCGTGCGGGATTTACTGTTTTTTTATTAAATAAAAAAAAGTAATATCAACTGAATATTCTAGAGCATTGATACGGTAATAGTATGAATAGTGTGAGCTCTCCGTCCTGTACCGATCTATACGCAATATTCTAATTGTCAAAGTAAAGTCGATATCATCGAAAATGTCGCTTTGACGTCAATACGATCCATGGCGCATCTGCCAAAGCCGTTTTCTCCCTCCTGCTTAAGTGATGGAAATAGTTGAATTCGTCTCATGTTGGCAGTCAGCCATAGCGACTCATCGACAGCAGACGTGTCCACTCCAAGATCCGAACCGAGACACCGTTTGTTTTTTATATCATTTCCGAGCAGCAGGTTTTTGGAAAAGTTAGTACTCTCTCTACTCTAAGAACAGCGTCCAATTTAATTCCATTCAGACCGCTCCAGCGCAACAGACGTGTCCGACCGTAACCACAGGAAGTAAGTTCATGGAGGAGTAAGTAATTCTGTGCTACCATTTTGCCGCTTGTTATCCCTGTCATTTGAGTAATCTGGGATTACCATTTTCATTGCATCGCTTGCCTCATTAACTGTTTTGTAGTGATGTGTAAAGTTTTGTTGAGGTAATTTTTTAATAAACAAGTAGATTTCTATATAGTAGGCTTAATTGAATAAACTAATTTTATTTATCGAATTCTGAGTGTTACTGTTTCTGTGTGAACGTCTAATTTCCCAAATTGAGTAGCTCAAGTGGAGAAACGGTACCTGGAGCTACTCAGCCTCGCGTATCCAGATTGTGGGTAGTGTGTCCTAACACTTAACCTAGGACTGGCGCCCAACTAAAACCATAAACCCGTTTCTGGAGCTCGAGTATCAAAGAGTGGCCCTTTTTCTCCTCGTCACCGGCTGTGATGGAGAAAAACGTATCACACATATGACGTTATTACAGCCTTATTAATAAAAAAAATCAGAGAGAAATTGATAAATCCAAATAAATTCATTAACAAGAAATTACGTATAAATTAATGCCATGGATAAGAAAGGGTATAATAACATCAATCAATCAATCAATAAACAAACAAACAAACAGACAACAAACAAAGACAGAAATATATAGATAAATAAATAAATACATAGATAAATAAATAAATAAGCAAGCATGCAAGCAAATAAACAAATAAATGAACACCACAGAAATCAGATAGTCCAGTGCCGGAGCCGGGATTCGAACCCGGTGGCGCGATACGCGTGTGATTAATTGCGATTGCCACCTCGCACCTTAACCAACGCGGCTATCGGCCAGATAAATAAAACTAAGAAAACAATTAAATCTGAAAATAATTGTAACATTACTAAACAGTTATAAAAACTATAGAAATAACTTAAATAAAAAAGGCAAAACAAGATTATTATAGTTTTAAAATAATCGAGACAAAAAGTAATGTCAAAATAATTTTGAAAATAGTAAAAGATGATGTAAATAATGTTGTAGAAGAAAAAACACTAATATCGTGGGTAAACATGGGTTAATTGTAAGTAGTAATGTAGATAAAGCAAATATATTTAATAATTATTTTACACAACCAGGCCTCGAAATGGCAAGGAAAAGTAACACCAACAATAATATCAAGGAAAGTAATTAAACAGTAGGTAATTCAATTTTTAAGCAACGTTTCAGAAAAAGAAGTAATAACGAAATTATCAAAATTTAAAAATACAAGCTCTCTAGGTCTAGACATCTCGGTAAAGGTCCTAAAAATAATCAACTCCTATATAACTGAAACTTCTCTTTAATTCATTTGTGAGGTCAAGACTTAAATATGCTTCAATAGTCTGGAATCCTGGTTATGAAAATCATAAATATAGCATTGAAAAACCTCAAAAGTTCTGGAAATTATCCAGAGAGAGGTTTTCCACATTGTAAAACTCTGGAAATAATAAAAAAAATATTTAAAAGATAGAATAAAATTTGTTGGAATACGTAATCAGTGAACCAAACCCAATTCAGATCGGTATACCGCAGGGGACAGTTTTCTGTTCTCTTTGGTTTTCAATTTATATCAATCCACTACAAAGTATAAATAATATGAATATCGATATAATCTCATACGCAGATGACACCGATCTATTTTTTAAATCTAAGAATTGGAAAAATGTATATAGAGAAGCATCCATAGGACTGAGTTCTGCTGACTTGACAATAGTCTATTAACTTTAAATAATAAAAAAAAACAAATTCAACAATTTTCTATTCAAGAAGTTGAGAATACACAAACTTTAATCAAGAAAAACTATTTGTAACATTAGAATTATATAATGAAACCAAATTGTTTTTTTTTATACATTTATTTAACGTCGGCCTATTTCCGCTACTGAGGCCTAACACCGACGCCTGTAGATGAGCTACCCCCCAGGAATTTTGCCGAACCTCTTCCCTTAAGAAGAGTAGGGATCTTTTACTTGCCTAACATTTAATAGACAAGGGACCGACGGCTTTACATCCCCTCCGAAGGATGGTATATCTCCTATACAACCCTCGCCTAAGGTTGTATAGCTTCCGCGCATACACTGATATACAAGCCGCTGGAAGATGTGTGAGGCGAGAACGCGGTTTCTGTTGGAATGGTCACCATCCAAGTACTAACTGCGCCTGTCGTTGCTTTACATCGCATACCGAAGTATGTACATAGTAAAGACGCACCTACGCTCACCCTTCCAAATTGTTAAGCATAAAATATTTGCATACTAAAGCTTGCATTATTCTTACTCATTTCAATAAAAAATTATATCCAAGGCACCTGTTTGAAACTAGAAATAAAGAAAATCCATTATCAATACTAATACAAAAAACACATTGCCAACATTTTGTATCATTTACTGGTCCAAGATATTACAAAATATACCATTTCACTTAAAAATTAAAAAAAAAATCAAGAAACTTTAAAACATGCCTGCATGAATTTATAATACAAAATAAAAATATGTTTATGTAATATTCAGCTAAACGATAACCCTAACATTAGCATCTTTATATACTTTCAATTCTATTTCACTTTAATTTTGTCCCAATACCATGAGAGGTTATTACAATTATTTTCATTCAACAATTATGACATATATTCTTTCCTATTATTTGGGTTTTCTACCACATGTATTATTATCCTCTTCAAAACAAATCACCGAATCTATAAAATAATAGAATTATTGGAAAAAAGCCTCTGCACCCATGACGTTTACGCCAAAGGAAAACCAACACATACTAATAGATATCTAAAAATAATAATACATGTGGTAGAAAACCCAAATAATAGGAAAGAATAATCAAAGAATGCCACAAATAACTTTCAGACAATATTTAGATAACAGGTATGGGCCTAATATAAAGCAATGTTTCAGATTTTTTGAAAAATGTTATAAGAAACTAGCCAAATCAGAAAACAGCATAACCTTTTTATGTAAATGTCGAGAACATGACATAATTCCGAAGTTTTTACGGCTAAAAGTACCTTTCCAAAATGCGAAAACCAGAAAAATTTTGGACAAGGCAAGCAAATCCATGGTTAGGGAAAGAGTTCAATATCATAGGTACCAAAAAGAACGAGCTTTGGCGACATTACTTACACGGAGAATGAACTAAGCAGGAACATTATAGAACAGGATTATCAGTTTATAATCCGGAATGTCAGGTTGAGTTTCGAAAAGTATTTTAATCTGCAAAAAGGTACGCATTTACATAAATTTAGAAACTTAATAAGGGAAAAACAGATTAGGCAATTACAAAATATAAATAATAATCCTTTAATTGACAGGACTGTCATTAATATGTCAAAAAGACTTTTGTCAATTTCAGACAGGCTTGTCCTATCAAAAGGTTTAAATTTTGCAATAAACCCGAAAACTGTTCCAAAATTTTATATAGTAGCAGCAATACTAAACAAAGATCCAACAAAATCAATACAGAGCAAAATCTACAGAACTTTGTTTAAATACAAACATGAATTTAATGATTTTGAACGAAGGAAACTTACACCACATCATAGTAAGCCTCCTCATTTTTATGGCCTACCAAAGACACATAAACAAAATATTCCTTTAAGACCAATTGTTAGTTCTACTAATTCGCCATGTCATAATTTGGCAAAATTTTTACTTCAAATTATTGATCCATTATCTGGAAATACCGATTCATATATTAAAAATAGTAAACATTTTATAGAAAAAATTTATGAAAACGATATTCATGAATCACACCTGATGGTTAGTTTCGATGTAGTTAGTCTTTTTACCAATGTTCCGGTAGATGAAACCTTAAAAATAGTTAAAGACAGGTTACTAAATGATAATAATTTGGAAACGAGAACTAAATTAAGTGTAAATAGCATAATGGAACTCTTAACACTGTGTATAAAAACAACCTATTTTCAATTGGACAATGAGTTCTATCAGCAGGATTTTGGTATGGCTATGGGGTCTGCATTATCACCAATTTTAAGCAACATATTTATGGAGAACTTTGAGAACACACATGTTCAAAATTGTATAAACAAACCGGTTGTTTGGTGGAGATATGTTGACGACATCTTTGCAATTTGGCCTCATGGTGTCGATTTACTAGATAGTTTTTTGGAAAATATAAATAGTAAGGAACCGTCTATTAAATTCACATTAGAAGTAGAAAGTAGGAATGAACTACCGTTTTTAGATGTTTTAATTAGAAGGGTAAATAATACAATTGAAACAAGCGTTTAGAGAAAACCAACACATACTAATAGATATCTAAATTTTAACTCAAATCAGTCAATAAATGTTAAAAGGGGTGTTGTAAATTGTTTATACGATAGGACCAAAATAATTTCATCTAATAATGAAATATTAAATAATGAGAAAAAATTTATCAAAGAGGTTCTAGTACAAAATCAATATCCTGAAGCCTTTGTTGATAGAGTTTTCATAAATTTTGAAAATAGGGAGAATCAGGTACGACAAAAACCTGAACGTCATTATACAGCAATAATTCCTTATGTATACGGACTATCGGAAAAGCTACGCCGTATAGGTGAAAAATTTGATGTTAGGACGGTATTTCAAACGGGGAACACTTTAAGATCTATTTTAACAAAAACAAAACCGATAAACAGGGAGCAGAATTCAAAAAACTGTATTTACAATATCCCGTGCGAATGTGATAAATGTTATGTGGGTGAGTCATCCAGACCTTTCAGTGTGAGGTTGGATGAGCACAAGAATTACATTAGAAATAATGAAATTCAGAAATCAAAGATTGTGAACATGCTTGGGAAAACGGACATAGAATAAACTGGGACTCGGCAAAAATTTTAACCAAAAAAAGAAAAATTAAGGAATCAGCAATAATCTTATTAGATATTTGTACAACCTGGCTACCAATGTTAAAAGAAGAACTTAACAAACTCAACATTATATATAAACAAAAAATATCATCAGTTCTATGTTCTGTGTAAGTAGTAAGTATCTATCGAAATAACATAAACAGAATCTTAAAGCTGTGTATTTGACATACACAGCAAAATAAGAGTTCTTCTAAAAAAAAGCTTTGAAAACGGAAAGAGATTACTTTCCGAAACTTCAGCTAAATACATTATTTCTGTGTTTATTCCGATTTATATTATTTGCAAAACATAACCTCTGACTTTTCCTTTGGCGTAAACGTCACGGGCGCAGAGGCTTTTTTCCAATAATTCTATTATTTTGTAGATTCGGTGATTTGTTTTGAAGAGGATAATAATACATGTGGTAGAAAACCCAAATAATAGGAAAGAATATTCGAAGAATGCCACAAACAACTTTCAGACAATAATTATGATATATATAATAACTATTATATTATTATTATGTATGGATCAATCTTTCACACAATAATAAGCTTCTTGTTAAACTTTATCTGTAAGAACTTATAGTTCGTATAATTATCTTCAATAAATTTCAAACTTTACGTCGCGATGTCTAACCATATGAAACGCATCCATTTCACCAAGTACTGATCCTACGGACTGGCCCTGGAAGGTATGTCTCTATCCTCTTTCCTGTACTTCCTTTTTAAATACGAGTTCGAATTTGCAGACTTTCTTGTTTTGCTGTTATTAAAGTTCTGGATATTATAAAGTTCGTAATTAAATTTCTAGTTTTAAAAATATGCGTGGTTTTCTCCCTGTAGCTTCTGAATACATATACTTCAACAAAAATCCGCTATTTGAGAATATAAATTGCTAACTTTTAACTCTCAACTTGTACAAGTTAATTATAATTGAATTAGTTTCTCTATGCGAAAGTTGACTAATTGGATTATCTACCGATCTCAGCGGAATTATTATCCGGATATAAAATGTATAACAATGACTGAACGTTGTTTACTTACAAAAGAATATGAGATATAGAGACATTGTTAAGATTACTTTTAAAGTAATGGGTAGTTTTGATGACCAATAATTAAAAACTGGAATGTCTTGCCATTACGCTGGAAATATTTCCTTACAAAGTATAGTGGTACAAAAATGTGACCTACCAGCTATAACTGAAACGTTTATTAGTAAATATTTAACCGTATCAACAAGTTGTTAAACTCAATATTTCAACAATAAGATGATTACGCGGAGACCAAGTTGTATGTATTAGCTTTGATCGCCAGGAGATGGAGCAGCGGGAAGAACGAACAGTCTGTTACGGCGCTCGGCACAGTTTGAACGATGAATGTTTTGTTACTAATTGTCAGTTAGTTTTATGATTCTGTAATATTATCACGTTTGTGACTATTGAATACTTGGCTAATAATACAAGGTGGCAGAAGTAAAAAAAATACAAGTTTATTTAATAATACAAATAAAAAAATCGGTCCGCGACAACTCGGATAAACTATCCCATTTAAGAACAGAGCGAGCTAGGATCGATTTTGCGATTTTACCTCGAGATGTGACATTCTTGAATAAACATGTGAACAAAATCAATCCAGTAGTTTAGGCTCTAAGTGTGACCACAGACGGCAAACAAACATTTTTTAAAAACCACTTTTTTGGGTCAGGGGACTTGAAAACGTGTAAAGCCATCAAAAATTCAAAATCGAATTTTTTCACGATCGCCACACCACACTTTCCTTATATACTACGTATATGGGAAAGTAATAAAACAAATAGATATGGCAGGAAACGAAGACATGAATTTGAAAATAAACAGTGCTCAACGGATTATTGTTCTAAGTTGTAGGGTTGACCTTTAGGAGTAACATACAGCCGTGGACCTCATGCGCTATGCGGGAGGGGGGTGGAAAGGGCCGGTTTGTCGGTTTTTCGTTATTATCTCGAAAACTAAGCATCCTAGCGAAGAGGTCATTCATTATACAAAATGAAAGGTATGCCTGCTTCGCGGCACCCGCAACGGCCTCCGCAATCAGTTATTTATATGTTATTATGTTATAGATATGTTATTTAGGGCGGATTATGGTGCAACTGGGTCCGTGCTTGTGACAAAGATGAGGAAGCCCTCCGACCCCCTCATCCATCACCAAGCAGTTGGCTCCTGCTTCTGATCTCCATATAGCTATTACTGAATCTGCAAACAATAATTTGCTGAATTTGCAAACAATAATTAGTCCTTTGTAGTTTAAAAAAATCTGACACAATCTTGTCTAAGCACTCAATACAAATCATAAGTAAATGTAAACAAACAAATATTGATACAGACCTGCAAATGAGTTCTAAGGGAGTGTTGGCGGACAGGCCCTCTGGTGGGTGGAAGTGCCGCAAAATCAAGCTTTGGCTTTGTCGAGGCCTGGTGTCGTATCCGATTCACGTCTGCTCCTTCTGGGGCCTGGTACAATTCCAAAAAAAGCTGCTCTCCTGCATCAGCTACCATGTTTTGTGTTGCTGAGGGATCACAGAAGACTTTGTAGATGTCTGTGACCTACTCCTCGGCCTTCAAAAATACCGTCACCACACTTCTCTTGCTCTTGTTGTAAATAGCGGAGCTATTATCACAACCACTGAACGAATAGGGCAACATAATGGTCATCGCAAATAGCAGCTTTTGGAGGTTGGCCACATTATACCAACGTGACTCCAGCTTTCCCCTGCTTGGCTTCTCAGGGGCGGTTAGTGCAACAAGCAACACCAACAGGTCTATATCCTCCCTTATGACTGTGATAGTTTGGTGCTGGTCAGCTGCCTGCAAACCACAGCTAACGGTTTTAGTGTCAGCGTCTCCTGTGGCTACTATTGTCATTAGTCCTTGTGCTCCCATTTTTTGTAAGCAAATTGATAAGCCTGATTTTGTTGGACTCATTAGACATAAAATTCTCCTGCTAAACAGTGCAGGACATGGTCTCATCAAAGTGGAAGTTGACTGAGGTTTTTGAATGCCCCCCTCCGTTTTTGCTCAGCTCTTTTGGTGCTGTGGACATCGACGTAGCCATCAAATACCACAGTGCACTGTTCATCATAGTTGTTGGTGATATATGTCACGTACAGGTTGCATATTTTACCAAATGTTGAGCCAACATTCCACTTGACACGATGGAGCCGGAAGCCATCATCAACTAACTATATTGTAAGTTGATTTCAAGTCATGAGTTGTGGTGTTGTCCCAGTGGTAACGCTTCATGCAGGGCCGACTTCTTCCCTTTTCGGAGACTCCTTTCGTTGAAGAGAGCCATAGGGTACGGGGACAATTCAAATTTTAACAGTTCAGCAACATCTTCGTCGCTCTTCTTTGATATTAAGGTCCTGTCAAAGGAGTACCCATGTAAGTTAAATTAGATCACTGATGGCGCCATCTAGAATTTTTGAGTGAAGCTACAACTGGATGCTTAAAGCAATCTGTATTATCTGACAATGGGTCTAATTAGCTTGTTCGCCGCAAGATGTCATTCGCAATACAAACTCTCATTTTTCGTTGAAATTAGGTGATATGATCAATTGACATGAACTTTGAACGGCAAAAACACGGTTTTTCATGCTTCTCGCATTTTCAAAGTATCATAAATCCTTGACTACTGGTCCCAGCGAAAAAATAATCTTTTTTGTAGACAATTTAATATACTTTCATTTTGTTTTCGAGATAATAACGAAAAACCTGCAAACAGGCCCTTTCAATCCCCTCCCGCCTAACGCATGAGGTCCACGGCTGGGGACTTTTAGTATGTTACTTCTAAGGGTCAAACCTACAACTTAAAACAATAATCCGATGAGTACTGTTTATTTCCGAATTGGGGGATTTTTCGGTCTTCGTTTCTTGGCCTAAGAGTACTTGTATTTCAGGAGGTCCCAAACATCAAAACTTTGTAGGATTTTTTGCAATATATTTTCCCCTCTGTTTTCGAAGGTGAGAAAAACGATGGTGATGGTTTCAAGTTTTGAAACCCTTGCGGACTACCTCTGTCAAGGAAAAACCACCCCAATTTCCTGCTTCTCGGTCTTGAGCTTGCGAAGGATCGTTGGGTCAGTTTTTTTGGGGGGGGGGGGGATAATAATAAATTCAGTTAATTTACATTAGAGTATCCGGGCCAACTCTCGAGAGTTGAACCTACCATCTAAATACCTCCGAATACCTCCAAAAAATAAGAAAATACGAACTCGACAAGTTTGTTATGGATTTTCAAGGGCAGGGATCATGATGGAGGTGCTATTTTTCACTCTACCCTCCCGCAACTACCTCCAACGTATAAAAATACCCTCTTCCATGCTGTCGACCCTAAGCATGCGGGGATTCGTCAGATCAGAGTATTTATTGGAATGTCACGGAAACTAACCATTATTCAACGACATTTGACCTAACCAACTACAATATCAAAAAAATAACAAAAATTAACAGAAACAAATTAATCAGCTTTCACTAGTCAAGTTTTAGACATTTGTTTGGCTAAAATTTTATTAGCGCATGCAATAATTGCAGGAGAATAGATTATTATTTTGAGGATGTGCTCAATAGGTAGTTACAGAGTGTTTTTCCAAACAATTATCAGATGTAGAACAATTTTCATTTCAATTCGTTCCAATCTAGCTTATTTTTCTGAAACTTCTGAATTAAAATTTAAGCACGAAAAGTTATCGAAGTTAGCAAATTTAAAAAGTCAAATATTTGCGTTGTTTTAAAATAATTATTTGACCGTATTTTGCTTCTATATGGAGATGTTTGCCATTTTCTAAAATTTTCAGTGGGGATTGCACACGGACATGCCCTCTAGGTTGGTAAAATAAGAAATGGTTGAGCTGAGACTGGAACTTTAGAGGGTAAGGACTATTCGTGCACCTAATTTTATTTTTTGAAGAGGTTCGGTGGTGATTGCTCCTAAGATGTTGGACAGGGTTCAATGCTGCACCCTGTATAAATCCCAGTGATTGGTTTAACTTGTATTTTAAAGTCTGAGTCTAATTCTTGCACTTTATTTTAATTTTTTTTAATGTCTGTGCAGGGGGTTTAAAGCTTCATCGTATATATCACTTTTATAAATAACACACTTTGTTTTAAAACGAAATTAAAATATTTATTGAATGTAAAGGAACAGAGTTCGTAAAGCTTTTAGACGTAAAATATTAATTCTAAAAAACAGTTTTAAAAGGGTAACTGTTCGACAGTGGAAATTCCGACTCAAGAAAAAAATTCTTTTTATTGTTAATTTTGAAAAAATTCACTTTATTTTAATTTGCGCGATGGCAGCAAGTTTGGTTCAACTTAAATTTATTTTAAAAACTATTTTATTTTAAGGGGCGCGGTGGCCGAAAATTAATTTTAGCTATTTTACCTGGGGCCAAGAAAGAGGTCACGTCGGTGTAGTTGCAGGGAATTTATCGTTGAAGCTTGGACTAGACAGACGGCACTAAATTTTAATTATTTTAGAAACCGAAAGTGTTACTAGTATATTTACTTTTATTTCACTACTAAAACTTTGATAACTAACTTTGAAAACACCGAACTAGAACGCATTTAGCCTGAGCTCACAGCGCTCGGCCTTTTATATGATCTGACGGAGGTCTGGAAATGTCTGGAAAATGTCCCTCGCCATTCCGTGCGGGATCGATTTCGCAATATTCCACAACATATCGCAATATTTCATTGTCAAATGTAAAAAGGATAAATTCTGACATGAAAAGAATATGACAGTTTCGGCATTGAAAAGGGGGAATTTTTTGGTATAAGAATGACGTTCGAATCGACTTTGGTTTTGAAGTTATTAACGAAAATATGTTGAAGAATTTAACTAAAATTGGAATGACCAGTAAAGTCGTCCCCAAGGTTCTGCATTTAGAGTTGAATATGATATGAAATTGTGCCAATGGGTCTGCAGTGAATGAAAGGAAGTGAGTTTTGATAATGAAAGGGGACCGGTTGGAATTAAGTATTGATGTTAGTGGAAACGGTAGTACCGGTACTTTCATTGACGGACATGAATGAAGATTGATTGGGTTTGGATATTAAAGATGCGAAATGGATTGAGACTCGAATTTGAAAGGAAGATTGTTTGATGGAAAATTAATGGAAGTGAATTGAAAGGTTTCAATCGAGGTACGGAAAGTAGTTTTGACGTTAATGATGATCATTGGGGCACGATATTTTTTAGTTTCTTGCGAATTTGAATATTTTATGATAATTGCTGGCGGATTGAGATTAATTATGAATTATCGAAGAATCATGAATTTCTTCAGAATTTGTTTTTGAAAATTGTAGTTTTTTGAATAAATTAGGTATTTTTGAGGACTATTTTTGTATTTTGCCAAAGCAACATGAAAGATTGAATTATTATGCAAATTTTAATATTTTTAAAATTTTTTCATGACGTCATATGTGAGATACGCTAACGATGCGACAACAGGATACGCTTATGAAAACCTTTTTTAATTTTATCTCATAACCAAATTCTCATTTAAATCCAAAAATTTAGCTGTCTGTAATTTTTGCTTGATTCAATAATTAAACTTCTTCGTTTTTACAAACTATTGCAAAAACACAATTAATTTAGGGAGAGCGGTCGTCCTTCGTACATATGCCAATGTATATATGTAATATCAATTTGCAAATAGGTAATATTTATCAATATTATTATTACTTAAAGGCAAATTTTATAGGCAAACTTTGATTCAATATGATTGAAAATACAATATTATTTTCAATAGAAGCAGTAAGAGAAATGATGTAGAACCTGACAATACCATCCTTCCAATAACACGAAGTTCGTAACACAATTGTTTTAGCTATATGATATGTCTTAATTTCAAAGACATTGAACTGACCAAACAAATGGACAAAGTGGCTACCTCGCTCGCCCTCCTTAATTTTTTCGGTAGGTTGAATTTCATGGCAAACGCTTAGTCAATAATTTCTCTTGATAGTTTGTAGAAGTGAATAACAGGAGTATTCAGTAATAGACACATATCTTGAATGTATACTAGCTAATAAATAATCTAAACCTTAGTTTCTTGCGAGTATTATTAAAATAGACTTATATAGGTATATAAATCTTATATCTGAAGGAAAGGAATTATCTAAGATTATAAAAATAAACAGAATGTTTTATATAAAATAACATGGTTAACCTAGTCAAACCGGAGATAAATCCAATGTATTGGTTACTTATAAGTGTAATTTAAATAAATTTGCAACCTGCCCCAATTTAGTACTGAGTGATTCCATGCACCCTGTGACATGCCTAAATGACTTCTTTTTAGGCAACAGGATAGAATGAAAGTTGTTCGTGAATGAAATTTTTCTTTATAAAAATGTTTCTTCTGCATTGCGTGCGGACGATAAGTGTATTGTTGAAAATATTTTTAGTACATTTTATATGCTTAATTATTTGGTAGTTTTTGAGATAATCTTTTATTCAAAAGTCTACCTGGCATGGCTTCTTCCGAGGAATTGTACGCCGCTAAGAAACAATTGAGTACCTTTCTAAAGAAGATATGGCCGAAAAAGTAATATTCCAAAAAAATCAAAATAACGATTAATCTAATTTTGTATTTGATTTACTCAATACGTTTCAGTGATGCTCGGGATGGGATATATTGCCATATGCCATATATTATATATTGCCATGGTCACCCGAACCATTGCGAAATATGTTAAGGTTTGTTATACTCAATACAAAGTTATAACTTAATCTCTGAGCGTTACCTGAAATTAGTATCTGGGAATTTAATGGCTCAGGCGTGCACGATTAGTAAGAAACTATAAACAGAATGACTATAACACATAATCTTATGAAAAACTCAATAATTTTAAGAAATTTTATATCAGTTTACAGAAATTTTACATAAATATATATCACATGATATATCACAAGTTTGCTAGAACATTTATAATAAAAAAAAACTTAATTTAGCTCACATGCTGGTCAGGAATCCATGCTACACTCACATTTGGCTGCAGGAGGTCGTAAGTCCATTTTAAATTTTCGCAGTAGCGGGAGACCTATAAAATATAAGAAATTAAATAATTTATCCATCTGCAACAAGTATTGCATCACATATTAATAAAAAACAATGATTACTGATCTGAATAAAGTAAATTAGACTTTTATACAATAAAATACAGTTAAAAATAGTGGAATTTCAAGCGTCAGAATAAACTTTTGTTCAAAACTTTAATAACTGAATTCAAAATAAAACTTTCTCCATACAAGTACTTGGGTACTTAGCAACTTTTGCATGCAATAGCTCTGGGATTAAAGTTCCATAAGGGGCCATAGTGACAATTTTTGTTTAGTTCCTCAAGAACTGGGTAAAATCACTAATAGTTTAAACCCAAGAGTTTGTTAAACTGCATGTGTGTTCGCTGTCAATAGCCACAGTGCTAGGCAATGTTTTAAAACAATTTGGAAACATCATTCATGTGCGGAGACACAACAAGTGCATAATTTGAGGATAGCGTTGCCTGAAACATTCAGACAGTGTTAATTTTAAGGAAAAGACATTGTACGGCGTTTTATTATCATAAGTGTGTTTGTATTAGTAAGTAAGGGAGGTTATCAATGGTATTTGGGGTTCACAAGGTTTAATTTTAAGTAAAAAGTATAAAAAGTTTCAAAATTTTCAAAATTCTTAATATTCACCCTAGAGGCAAGATAGGGATATCAATAGAACCAGCATGAAACCTATATCAGTAAAATCAAAAAACAATTAAGGAAATTTATTCAAAAAGGCATGAAAAGTCCACATTTAATTTTGACAATTAAATATTTTCAAATTCACAAGGCCAAAAATAGCATAATTTTGATGGTATCCATGGAAATAATGTCAAAGGAGTGAAAATTTGCATTTGGTAACGTGAGACATTTTTCAAATTTGTCCGCGGATAACCTCACTTTTACTTTAGAATTTTGCCATTTCATAAAACGTGACGTGAAAAATATTTAATGAAATAACTCTAATCAAAATAGAATACAAGAAAAAAATAAAATTTTGAAACTTCTATACAAATTGTCTATAGAAATAATTTATAAAGGTATTGTGCCTTCCATATTAAAATCTGTACTCACTAAAAATCACTTCACTTCGAAAATAAAACATAAAGTCCTTAGAATATTAAAATAAAGTGCATTTTCGCTACGCTACGCAGGCAAAACCACTACATCAGAACGAGATCAGCTGATTTGGACGAGTTCAAGGGATCACGCACTCCGATTTTCGTATAAGGTTAGCTAGCTCTATGATCGTAACAAACAATAAAGAGCTCTGATACCAAAAGGTATCCTTTTCATTTAATTTAAATCGATCTTCAGGTCGATATCACTGTTTCTTTCATGTATTTTAGTTTTAAGAATTACTTTACCACTGTCAATTCTAATTTGTTTGTGCTGGACCCTTCAAATACCAGAATAAAAGGTTAATTGTTATAGGAATCTTTAATTTCAGTCTATAACCCTACAATAAATCTCTTGAATCTGCTCCTGTTAGATAGAGGTTCTCATATTTGCTGGCTGAGTTCATTATTTCCTGTGTCTCAACACAGGTGGCGCCCAGGCAAACTTTACTAGTTTTAACTTTATTTTAAATGAGTAATTTCATTTGTTATAATTTATTTTATTCAAATTTCCAAATTGCACAAATAAAAATAAATTTCATTTCATTTTCCATACAGAATAACAAACTATAATAATATATATAGTCTAGTATACTTTAACTTGGCGTGTGTATGTATGAGTTAATATTTCCGTACGATTTCATTTTCTCTTGTACACAAAGATCCAGAAATATTGTCCACGTAGACAATGTTTCTTTGCTTTAACTTTGTGTAGAATATGGGAGAAAATGAAATCGTACGGAAATATTAACTCATACATACACACGCCAAGTTAAAGTATACTAGACTATATAGATATTTTAATACACTTAAGAAATTAAAGATTGTCTTTTGCTTGAAATAGGAAGCGTTTCCGTCGATCCCATGTAAATTTATTCTAGTTAATTTAAATAGAAAATACAAAAATTAAGAAAATACATTATATTCGATAAATTGGCGAATGCGTCGGTTAAAACTAATGTTTTAGTAATTTTTTGAAGGCGCGCAGTGAGCTGAAACGCCGAAAAGCTGGCCAAAAATTAAAAAAATAAATATTTTCCCGAGAATTTTAACCCCGGAAATACCTGTAGAGGTACCCCCTAGTATTTGAAGTGACCACTTCAAAGCAGAGGAAGAAAATCTTGAACCCTTCAAAATTGAAATGTTTAAAACAACCGTTAATGTTAATTACACACTTGCATTCACAATGGTGGATGAAAAACTTATCCACTCTTAGTTCAAATGTGCTTTTAGAGGGCGGAATATTAATACATAATATTTTTAGTCGCTAACTCCACTATAAAATCCTTATTTTACTATAAGGAACATAACCAGATTGCAACCAACAGCTACTCTCCAGGCTATGTACCCCGCCGAGCGGTAAATTACAAGTTACAAGTCTGGCGCGTTAAGTGTAATAATTGCATATTACCATCAAAACGCTAATGCTTCGATTGCAACAAACACCAGCCGAAAGACTGATCCTACTTAAAGGAGTTCTCTTGCCAGCCGTCACACACCACTTGCAGACTGCAGTTTCGAGCTGTTGGCTCTCGTCAGTGCAAGGTAGGCATGTGACGACCGGCACGAGGATCCTTTGACTACTTGGTACATCCCGGTATTTTTACAATAGCGACATGTAAAATAGTCAGCAGGCGCCATCTAGCGGTCCAGTGTCTGTTGCGATCGAAAAATAAATAGCAGGACTCGGCTTAGCATAGTTCAAATGTGCTTTTAGAGGGCGGAATATTAATATATAATATTTTTAGTCACAAACTCCTCTATAAAATCCTTATTTTACTATAAGGAACATAACCAGACTGCAACCAACAGCTACTCTCCGGGCTATGTGCCCCGCCGAGTGCTGAATTACAAGTTACAAGTCTGGTGCGTTAAGTATAATAATTGCATATTACCATCAAAACGCTAATGCTTCGATTACAACAAACACCAGCCGAAAGACTGATCTTACTTAAAGGAGCTCTCTTGTCAGTCGTCACACACCACTTGCAGACTGCAGTTTCGAGCTGTTGGCTCTCGTCACTTCCATTCACGGATCCATTGACTACTTGGTACATCCCATCTTGGTACATAGTCAGTAGGTGCCATCTAGCGGTCCAGTGTAGTCAAAGTATTTTCAATTTTAATTACAGTTGCCTCCCCAGAGCCCACTCCGGGTCCGGTCGTGCAACCACCGCGCGATTCGCGGTGGCTGATTGCAGGGCCGGGCGGATTGGGTCTGGCTTGGCTAAAAAACAGTTAAAACTTAAAACCTATACTCCTTCTGCTAACAAACAGATTGAAAAAGGTATTAAAATTACATATATCTAAAAAACAGATTTTATAAAACTACACATTTTTTAAAAACTTTCACTTTTCACCAAGTAATTTTGACACTGACGCTGACACCTCAACATAAACGAGGAGCTTTCCGCGGGGTGTGAAATCGCCGGGCTGCGCATAGGCTGGCCTAAACTGCCGTTTTTAAATTCTTGGTTTTTCGAGAATTTTGGTTTTTTTGTTGAACATTTTTGAATAGAAATGAATTTAGACAAAAATGTACAAAAAGAATACAAGAAATAAACGGGATAAAAGGAAACAAACAGAAAAGAAGAGGGGGATAGGAAAGATTTAAAGATTCAAAAGGTATGAAATATCAGTAAAGGTGGATAGGATAAGCGGAAGTTATAGTTGGTAAAGTTTGGCTACAGAGGTTGCCGGAAGATCGGTAACGTCTGGTATGGTAGGGTGTGTTTTATCCGAAATGGGGCATTATGCTCTCTATGTTATGTTTCTTGTTAGCGGACTGTCGCCCAGCTTGAAAGAATAGAACTCTTCTCATCAAATTAAGTTCGCGCATCGCTTTATATAGTAGAGAGTTGCTAGGCTGTTATGTTTTCTTAGTTACAATATTGTCTTGGATACCTACAAATGATGTGTTCGTTACGACGATCCTAGTTCATATTTGTTCATACGTACTCAACTTATTTTAAATTACTAATCAATAAGTAAAATTAGGATTCATCGTTACAAATTATCTTCAAAACTAAAGGAGAAATGACGGGTGTACAATTTTCGGCGTTTCAGGCCACTGTGAGGCGGTTCAATTTTCTGGTTTTTTATGCTTATAAGAAATCGTAGGTTTTCTGTAAAACAGATTTAATGATTTTTATCAAATTTAACACATAGACGATCAAATTGACAAATGGATATGGAATACCAGGATAAGATGCCAGCTGCTAGCTGCCCTCAGAAAACATAAGGAGAGATGCTGTAGGGGAATGTTCAAAAGATTAAAAAAAGCTTTGTCACTGAAATGACTCCAAGTATTTTGATTTAATTTGACACCTAGAGGTTCCGATTTTTGCTTAACTGCTTTCACCAAATGGTATTAATCGAACGTCGCTACACTGTCTTAAAGCTAACACTTTGCTGGAACTTTGTCAATATGGACTCGGTAAGACACAATGAAAAAGGATAGAATTTTTAGTAAAGGTGTATATTGGTCTTTTTAGAACATTTTTGTTATTTACAAATTTTAGGTGTATAGGTATAAGGTTAACAGGAGGATAAGTTTAACAAGAATGTCGGTCCATGGTGAGGATTAGGACGTTTCCAACAATACAGTATTAAACTACCATCCAATGATTTACTTTAAGCAATCGACTGACACCAAAAAGGTTCAATGAATAATAAAATATTTACGACTCTGTGGGCTTCTAGCTTGCCTGCCTTTATACTGTTTTTTAAATATCATAAATAATTTCGGGCACTCATTATAAAGCTTAAAAATGGTTGAATAGCAACATGTTAGAATATTTTTATTTAATACTCATACGTTAAGGCAAGGTGGTCCCATGGACTATGTACATGGTAATAGAGCAACATGAATTCCAAATCACTGAGGAACCATATCTAGGCAAATACGATGGAAAGCAAAGTTCACCGCAAAAAATGACTACTGACTTTGAAAAGTGACTATCGAGAATTTGTCGCCAGCGGTTTTTGAGGTAGTTGCTAAATTTACACCCTGTGCGACGTAATTTGTTATAGTTCCATAAATCGCGCTCCGTGGGACATCATTTATTGCAATTGCAATAATTAAATTTCTGTTGTAGTCCCGAAAAATAATTTTTTTTGTCGCAATTTCGAGAAACTTTCATAGTAGTTCCACAAAATATCTTGTGATGGCATTTTTACGTGTTACACACGGTTCTTGCAAAGTTTTTCCGGATTTCGTTACAGTTTCGAAAAATTTTGTTTGTTCTATATGGAAAGATATGACCGATCCGCCGCCATCTTGTATATATAAATTAGCTCAAAGGGGACAAAGTGGTACCCTGCAGATTTTCATTATGTTTGCCTTAAAGGCAAAACGGCAATTACTAAAAAAACATTGGGCAAACAAGTCTTCCATATTACCTTACTTACAGGTTTTTTGACCTGCTACTAGGCTAATTCGAAAATTCCCAAGATTATCGCTTTCGCACAGACCAGCGCAGACAGATATAGCGATACTTACTTTTATACTATTTAGTTTCATTTTGTAACGATGGTTCTTTTCTTTGTAGTTTTGTCTAATAATATAGACCCAGTTACTGCATTCATTGGATTTGTTCTGTTATTATCGTCTGACTAAGATCGGGGCATGTTAAAATAATGATGGTTATGGTCAGATGAAAAAAACCTGTATTAGCAAATAGAAAAACTAGAAAAACTTATGTTTCTCGCGGTATTTCAGCACTTTATTAATGTAAGTGTACCGTATTAAAAATAATCAAGTTTAGATCCAGCGTGTTTTCGTAAAGACTCTTACATGGAAATTAAAAAAGTAAAATGGAATAAATCAATTGTCTACTGTAAAATCCAGTATTTAAGGTTTTTTCTTGAAATATGGGCTTATTTGAAAGAGTATTTTGTATGTTATAACTAGTAGCCTTTCAAATGGTCTCAACTAAAAATACAAATCAATATAATGTTGAAATTAATACTCACAGCAACCATATGGCATACTTCAAAACATATAAACTGATTATTATTCGATAAAATGATTTATGGTTATTTTTTCAGTTGAAAGTTTTATTTTAATAAAAGGTTAACTAAACATGACGTTTAAAACAATTTTGCACTGTCTATATTCAGAATCAATAACGGAAGTGCGGCATAAAATCTCTATTGCTGGTGAAATATGCACGGAACACATTAAAGAAGACAAGCGAAGTATTCAAATATTGCATCATTTTATATGCAAATTTTATGTACGTAGTTCCTTAATAGTATTTCAAAAGTTTTAACATTAATAACGATAGTGCTCTTTTAATTTAGCTATAAAAACATTTATTAAAGCACTACCATTATATAGACCCATTCATAGGATTATGATGTGGCTATTTTTTTATATTGAACAGTATTGCTGTCTCGCAAACTACAATAGTCACAAAAAAGGTGGCCATACTTTACACGTATAATCGACAGTATTTGGATGATAGCCTTGGACTGGCATTCTTTCACTTTAAGCTAATACGTTGATGCACCACAAACGCATATAGCATATATGAAAGGCCAATTTATTCAAAGTCAGTCTCGCAAAATTAAAAATTATTGAATTGAAAAAAATGGCTGGTGGATGGTGTTAGAAGAAAAGTATTATATAAGACAAGCTGCTGTGATTTGCAAAGTAAAATTTCAAATGCTGGGACGATATGTCAAAAAACAAAAGAGCACTGGAAATGAAATTCTTATGAGACCTAATTATGAACACCGGACGATATTTAATAAAGATCAAGAAATGAATCTCGCTGAATATCTGAAAACCTGCAATGAAATGCCTGAACACTGAAAACTTGTTTATGAGCTTGCAGCTAAAAATGGTTTGCTCATGCCAGAATCATGGATACAACCAAATTGGCAGGAAATTATTGGCTTAGGGCATTTATAAAAACGAATAGAGATCTCAGCATCAGAAAACCAGAAGCCTGTAGTCTGGGGAGATTATCATCGTTCAACAGACATAATGTTAAAATGTTTTTCGACAATTTAAAGTCAGTTTTGCAATTCCTTCCCAAATTTAGCTGATGGTTCTAGGATATTCAATTTGGATGAAACCGGAACTACTACGGTACAAGCACCAAAAAAAATAATTGCACCAAAAGGAGTCAAACAAGTGCATAAAGCAACAAGTAGAGATCGGGGTGAACTAGTTACTATGTGCTCAACTATATCTGGAATGGGTACTCTTTTGCCTCCAGCTATAATATTTCCGCGAAAATTTTATAAGGGCCAGAAGAAATAAAAGGCCTTCCAAAGCCGCGCCCAGAAAGCAAGTACGGAAAGCCAGGCAGAAAGGTAGAAGCGCAATCATAACTAGCACACCAGAAAAAATATTAATTGAAGAGGAAGAAAAACTTAAACTAGAGAAACAAAAGTTAAAATTGTAGAAAATAAACAAAAAACCAAAGTCCCTGCAAGAAAATGACCAACCAAAGATCAACAAGAGGAAGACAGAAAAATTGAAGAAAAAAGAGCCTCCACACCCCCTTCAGAAATAGGTGAACATGAAAATGTCGAATATGAAGAGGAATCTGAAGTGGAAGAGTGGATTCCCGAAGAGCCCCAAGCGGATATTATGCAAGAAATAAATGAATATATTGCCAGGAAAATTTGTTCTTGTAAAATTATAGAAGAATGTTTTCTATATCGGCAAAGTTCTAAATAGCAATTCATTACAGAAGGAGTCTGAAGTGTCATTCCTTCGAAAAAGCTCCAAGATCCCAAATAGCTCTTTGAGACACTCACAGACTTTAAGAAAAAATAAAACTGAACTTTTGCATCGAGGCTTTTACTGTATCTGATGTATTCATAACATAACGAATGGATGCCTCTAGTGGAATGCCTAAAGAGCACGGAGCAGCAGATCGTTAGGATAGTTAACGATGTAAAAGTGCAATACAACTTCGGGAAGAGCACCACCATGGTGCTCCTCGATATTGAAAAGGCCTTCGACACCGTCTGGATCTCAGGTCTACTCTACAAAATGCACGACTACCACTTTCCGACTTATATCATTAAACTTATTCACTCGTTCCTGACTGGCAGATCCCTGCAAGTCCGAGTGAATAATAAACTATCAACACGGCGGGATATTCGCGCGGGAGTCCCGCAAGGATCGTGCCTATCACCAAAGTTGTACAATATTTACGTCTCCGATTTTCCGGAGTTCCCGAATACTAAGCTGGCCAAGTACGCCGATGACACAGCCATGTATGCGCATTCACACAACGCACAAGCGGCTAATATGCTGCTGAAGGCGCACATGGCTCGTGCCACGGCTTATTACGGTCAGTGGAAGATTCGGATAAACGTCGAAAAGTCAGAGGCGATAGTTTTCACGCGCCGATTCACTGAGAACAAAATTCTGACGCCAATTTCGATCAGGGGACACCAAATTCCAACCAAAAGGTGCGTGAAGTACTTGGGGGTAAGACTGGACCAAAGACTGACGTTTAACACGCATATAAATGAGACAATACGGACGGTCTACTCCTTGTCCAGGAGTCTGTATCCGCTCATGGTCAGGGGTAGCAGACTTAACAGACAAAATAAAAAATTATTGTACACAATGGTGATCAGGCCAGCAATCACATACGCGGCGTCGGTGTGGTGCAGCACGTCGGCCACGACAATGAACAAACTGAAAGTATTGGAACACAAATTTATGCGCCTCATTTCGAATTCCAACAGGTACACCTCCCTCAGAGATCTCTATGCACGCTGCCACGACATAACGCCAATAGCGGAGTACATCAGAATATATCTCAAAAATTCTACACCTTTAAACTGGGTGATAGTCCGCTAACCCAAAATATAACACAAATTAGACAGCATAATGCCCCCTTTCGAATAAAACACACCTTACCTTACCAGACGCTGCCCATCTTCCGGCAACCTCTATAGCCAAACCTTCACCAACTATAACTTCTTCTTCCCCTACCTATCTGTACTGATATTTCATAACTGTTAAATCTTTCCTATTACTCTTGGTTTATGTTTGTACATTTTTGTTTTATTTGTTCTTGTTTGTTTTGTTTGTTATATAAATTTATCTCTAGTGCATCGTAAAATCAAAATTATATTTAGACAAGAAATTATAGAGTACAAAAGATTCAGCAGTAACTCTGCTCGCCATTGGAAATCTTGCAACGGGATCCATCATTATAGGCTTTGGTACCCGCACCAGTAGCATAAAATTAAATAAGTGATATACCATCAAATTCTATTGTTAACTGTTTTCAACTACTTAGTAGTGTACAATTATTATATTACTCATTTTAAATTTTATTTGTAAATAGGAGAATGAGTGTGTTGATTGTGTCTTGAATGCATCACTAAATGTACTCAAGATACAATCAACAAGATTATAAATTGAACCAGCGCTGCTCCGCTGGACCCTGTTACCACCAACGTGACAAACAATATGCGTTGGTTACAGGGCCAAATGCGAGGTAGATATCTGGTTAGATATTTGTTCTGTAATATAAATAAAGTTATTTTGATTGATTGATTGATAAACTTCACAAAAAAAATTAACTCCAATTTCAATAACCATCTAATCATCAAATTAGTGCAGTAATAAATCAAACCTCATCAAGAATAATATAAATAAACCACAAATGAAAGTAAGTAGTTAAGTATTTCAGTTTAGCTTCATCCAAGCACCAAACATACAGGCACAGAAAATGTAATAAAGTTCAGTGTTCAATACAGTTGCTTAAAATAGAAACATAAGTATGCAAATTGATCATTTTGATTATGTAGATAAAGCCTTGGAATATTTTATTGAAAAGTTTATTAGCTTAATGGAAGATGCATTTCCTTGTTCACTTCACTTACACGTAGCCGAGATTATAAAATATCCATTATCGGTCATTATTAACTTGTCATTTAAAAAAGGCGACTTTCCTACAATTTTAAAACAATCGCTAGTCATATCTATTTATAAAAAAATGAACGAGATGAAATGTCTAATTACAGGGATATTTCACTCTTGTCAGTATTCTCTAAATTACTAGAAATGTCCTATGCAAACCAATTAATGAAATTTTGAAATAAGTATGATATAATAACAAAAAACCAATATGGATTTAGAAGTGAACCTTCCACACAAGATGCTTTACTAAGCATGTATATTGTATAATTTTATTATAAATAATTTAGAAGACAAAATGAAAATTGCCTGTATATATTTTGATCTCACCCGTGCTTTTAGTACGGTGAATCATAATTTACTACTTGGCAAAATGGAAAATTATGGAATAAGAGCTCCTCTAAATTGGATATCCAGCTATCTTGATGAGCGACATCAACAAGTCTTGTTAAAACTTAATAACTCAGCTTATGTGTCAGAGAAAATGGTAGTACCAAATGGGGTTCCACTGGGTTCCACTTTTGGACCCATATTATTTTTAATATTTGTTAACGATATTGACATCAGCAACAGAATTCACATCTCTTTCTCTTTGCAGACGATTGCGCTGTCGCTATTGCGGCAAGTGAAGTAGAACAGTTAGTTGATAAAGCCAATACATGCACCAATTTAGTTATGCAAGTGAGTACTGATAACGGACTTGTATTAAATATGAGTAAAAACAAAGTTATGTCATTTTCTGCCAAAGAGCTTAATTACACCCTCCTTATAAAACTAAATAACAAATTGATTAATGAAAGTAGACATAAAATTCTTAGATATTAGAGTTAATAGTAAGTTAAAATGGCATGCTCACATTGAATTTTTAAATAACTAAATGGCAACAATATGTTATGGCAACTGCGCAATTATCTAAGTTTTATTTTGCACACGTGAACTCACATTTAACTTACTGCATCATATATTGGGGCAATTCAAGCAGAGCAAGTGAGCTACTTATTTCACAAAAAAGAATCACAAGAACAATGTTATTTAAAAGCATGATCCACTCCTGTAGAGAGTTGTTTAAAGCTTTAAATATCCTAATAGACCAGGGCCAAACCGTTTAAAATATCGTAGACGATAAATTCTTAGCAGTATACGAATGGTCGGAAAATGTAGTTAATAGTGTAACTAATTAAGGAAAAATCGTCCAAACTGAGTAAAAGTTCGGGAAGGGGGGTTGGGGTGGTAATATACACATTTTTAGGGGTTGGTACTCGTTTTTTGCGATTTGCGGCTAAACTATGCATCCCATCGAAAAATGTTGAATATAAAAGTTGTAAATAATGAAAAAATCTAAAACTTTCTCTTTCATTATTGATCATAACCTCAAAATTATCGAGAAAAATGCAAAAAACCGTTTTCTCGGTTTTTAATTTATAACTATCGCAAAAATGTTTATATTTTCATGAAAATTGGTGAAAATGTTCTCTTTTGTGTTTCAAACAAGCCCAAATCAAAGTGAAATATTTAATTTTCGATGTTTTATGAAGAAAATAAAGAAAAAAGACCTAATTTTCAATCGAAAAATTTGGTTAGCAAATTTTCGATTAATGAACTTTACTAGTGCTCATTTTTTTCGTTGAAATCTCAGCTTTAATATAGAATTAAAATATAATATTGTTTATATACAAAAATATCGTTAAAAAAGCGAAAAACTGCTTTTTAAAAATCGAGTTTTCGGTGAAAATCATGAATTTCTTTTTCTTTATTGTAAATAAACGTTTACATTCATAAAAAGCGTTAATTCTCATACAATACTATGTTATACAAGTAATGTACATGTACCTAACTGAGGCGAGACTGTTACAATTGATCCATTACTATTATTTCAGAGAATTTCGCGAAATATCAGCAGCACAGATGATATGAAAAATTATTTACAGTACGAGCTTGCTCCATTTCCTGTGTCGTTGTTTACAGAGAATGGCTTCAGAAAAAATGTTAAGTCACATTTATATACAGAATTTGCGAGCATCGATTCGTTACCAACTTCGAGCAATATTGTACACGTTGTTGATGGCGGGTTTCTCTTACACAAAGTAATCTGGCAAAAAAACGATACAATTAATGATATAACACAAAAATATTTACATTATGTACAAAACAACTACGCAAAAAAGATGCAGATGAAGAAGATGCAGATTCCATAATTATCGATACATCCCTTGAAGTAGCAAAAAACTCCGATAAAATAGTGGTAGTTGTTGGTCAAGACATAGATCTTTTAGTTCTTTTAAATCAATTCAGCTCACATGAATTGAATATCTATTTCCACAAACCTGATGCAGGAAATATTAATGATACTTATTACACCTCTAATAGTTTTAAACATAAATCACATAAACATATTGTAGCATTTTTGCATTGTTTTTCTGGCTGCGATACAACTTCCAGTTTTGCTGGGAAAGGAAAAAAAAACAATTATAAAATCATTATTGGCCGATAAACATTTACCTAATCTTGCAGAAATTTTTTACAATACAAATGCAGACAAACAAACGAATACCGAAAATGGATTAAAAATAATAGCTTCTATTTACAAAAGATTTGAACTCTACCGAACGGCTACTGTTAAATCCTCATTTCATTTGAAAAAAATTACCTCCAACTGAAGGGGCAGCTAAGCAACATTGTTACAGGGTGTATTTTCAAATACAAAGTTGGCTTGGTAATCAATTAACAGCTACAGATTGGGGATGGAAACATCACGTTAATGGCATCGTACCTATATTTACAGAACAAGAATTAATTTCTGAAAATTTATTGAAAATTATCTGCTGCAGCTGCGAAACAGGATGCGGTAATAGCAAATGTGGGTGTCGCAAGCATGGCTTAAAGTGCACAAATTTGTGCTCAAATTGTTACGGTTCTGATAAATGTTCTAATGCCGAAAAATCGTTGTACGAATAAAATTGTAGTCTCGAGGACATCGATGACGAAGACAGTACCCACTGTCTAATAAATAATAATAAAAATAATCATACTGAATTCTGGCGATGAAGAATTGCCCACGAAGAAAAAAAGATTTCAATAAAATTATTTTACTTTTAATTTTTGTATTTTATAATCAAATATAAGACTTTGACGTGATACTTTGTAAATACTTCACACAGAAATAATTAACAAATTTTCTTAGTTCACAGGCTTTGTGTTTTTTGAATTTTTACCCATTTAATTGCAGTTTAAATAATGTTTTCGGGACTTTGAAAGCCAAAGAATAGTTAGGTACATGTGCATTACTTGTATAACATAGTATTGTATAAGAATTAACGCTTTTTATGAATGTATGCGTTTATTTACAATAAAGAAAAAGAAATTCATGATTTTCACCGAACACTCGATTTTTAAAAAGTAATTTTTCAGTTTTTCGCTTTTTTAACGATATTTTTGTATATAAACAATATTATATTTTAATTCTATATTAAAGTTGAGATTTCAACCAAAAAAATGAGCACTAGTAAAGTTCATTAATCGAAAATTTGCTAAGCAAATTTTTCGATTGAAAATTAGGTCTTTTTTCTTTATTTTCTTCATAAAACATCGAAAATTAAATATTTCGGTTTGAAAAAATTTGGGCTTGTTTGAAACACAAAAGAGAATATTTTCACCAATTTTCATGAAAATATAAACATTTTTGCGATCGTTACAAATTAAAAACCGAAAAAACGGTTTTTTGCATTTTTCTCGATAATTTTGAGGTTATGGTCAATAATGATCAATTAGAAAGTTTTAGATTTTTTCATTATCTACAAATTTTACGTTCAACATTTTTCGATAGGATGCATAGTTTAGCCGCAAATCGCAAAAAACTAGTACCAACCCTTAAAAATGTATATATTACCACCCCAACCCCCCCTTCCCGAATTTTTACTCAGTCTGGACGATTTTTCCTTAATTATTTACACCATTAACTACATTTTCTGACCATTCGTATACTGCTAAGAATTTTTATTGCCTTAAACAGGATTGGCCCTGGTCTATAACGGTACCTTCACTGTACATATTGGCCCGTGTTATTCATGTAAAAAAGAATATTTCTCAAATGACAAATTTCTCTGATAGGAAAATAAATTATAATTGTCGTGTAAAACATAACCTTCTATTGCCAAATTATCACTTGTCACTTTCAGCAAATGGATTGATAATAATGCCTTTAAAAATATATAATCATTTGCCATACAATGTAAAGCAACGAAACGATTTAGATAGATTTAAAAAGTTATTAAAAAATATCTTCTAGAAAATTCATCTTATTCTGTAGATAAGTATTTTAATAATCACATTAAAATGTCGGAATAAAGTTATTTTATTATTTAACATGTTTGTACAAAAACTTTGTGCCGTATTCTCGTAGTATTTTAATATTTACCCTATAAATATAATGCCGTGTTGATACTTTTTAATGTATATACAATGTATTTTTTTACATTTCTCCATGCATGTATAACATGTCGTATGAAAATAATGTTATCATTATTGTTATTATTAGTATATAAGGAAAGGAAAAAAAAATCAGTGACTAGTCTGTTTTTCTAATTTGTAGTTCTCTATCGATGGTTGACAAACTAAAGTGTAAGAGAATATAATAACTCTATATTTAGTGACCGTAATATCAAAAACATACACATCTATTATGAAAATAACCACAAGAAATATTTATTTATTAATATTTTTAATTTTTATTACAATATTAGAATTAATACCTTAAACTAAGTTTAGTAATTAATTAATTAATAGAATTGCATGATATAATAACTAGTTTGATTAAAAGAAAACTATATCTTCTGAAAAAGCACCAGCTAGTCTGAACTCATTTTTGTTCACAACAGCTCTTAAAAATTGCGGGCATTTGGCTGAGTAACAAGCGGGCTTAACGGCGTTAACTTTCATAACAAATTCCTTTTCGGTCGGGGGCGGAAAAACAGTATTAATCAAGCCGCTTCGTCCGCTCTCCCCGGGCTGTTCATTTAAAACAATATTAGCCACCTTCTGGGCATCGGAAAACATGGTTACTATCCTATTTCCAACATCCGAATTGCTTTTATTTTCTATCTCAACTTCCTTTCCTATAACTAGGTTGCCTACTAAATTGCTTATCCCGTTATCTTGGGTCCCCAGGGGATTAAATTTATACTGCAGAGAATTTGCTTGAGATGTAAGCAGTTCTAGTGCTGTCACCTCTTGTATAAAAGCCTCGAATCTCCTGGACTGGAACTTCAACTCTCTAGAGATCCTTTCACCGTGCTTGAGAAGGCTATTGATTCTTACCGTCGCTTCGCTAAGCTCTGATGCGACTAACTGACATTCTTCTACCAACCTGTAGATGGCGGCATGAGACAGCATTGGAATAATAAGTTCGCATATCTGAGAAACCGTTCTAAAATCTAAAAACTGTAAAATTTTCTCAGCCTCACGTGTGTCGTCGAATAATCTTTTTTGCCTACTGGCCGGTACGGGCCTTGCGGATTCCCACATTTGCACCCAAATATTGTTTTCTTCTATTAACATTCTAGGGCTTAAATGTCCCTTTTTCTGCCCCCATTCATCTAGCTCGTTCTCTTCTATCCAATCCCGCGGTGAATACCACCGAATAAAGTCCTCAACTACTGATCCAGGATTTGCAGCCTTGAAGGACTCCATGTCTGAGAGAAGAGAGGCGCTCATTATTCTTGCTCGAAGTTCGGATGCTTCGGCGTTAGATCCTAACTTTAAAAGTACATCAGTGTCCTCTTCCAACTGATCTTCTGTCTTTAAAACAGGTTCTTGCGTAACAGGAATGTAGAGCGGATCACCGGAATTTAGTAATTTTAGGTCGCCAAATTTGCTTAACCTGCCGACTGGTTGGTTCCAAAGAGAATGTTTTTCTTTTCTCTTAGTTTCTTCATCAGGTTTTTCAGAACAATCGAAAAATTCATCGTCTGTGGAGGAATCTTCAGCAGAATCGTAGTGTGATGACTGGTACATATTTTCTCTAGACAATTTTCTGTCTATGCAGCAATTAAGCATTTGCAATTTTTGATTTAGTAAACATGTGCGAAGGTCTGGAAATCCTGGGGATAACCTGAAACAAAAAAAAATATATAATATATGCCTTCCATGTCGAAAATATAAATGGTTAAAATTAGTGGTATTAGAATCATTTAGAGAAACATATATATATATATATATATATATATATATATATATATATATATATATATATATATATATATATACACATAATATATACACTGCTCGCTGATTTATTAAAGTTTTATACAGGTTGTCTCCGGATTTTATATTCAAATACGAAATTTTACAAGAGTGCGGGGAGTCCACCAAATGTTGAACATTTTTACATCATAAAGGCAGTTAATTTTTTAGGCATTATTGTATTATTTGTATTTTTAGTAGGTATGCTATACAGTATTTTTGTATTTGTAGACTATTATCAACATTATTTATGTATTTTATGTAAATTTGTACAGGTTTCTGGCCTACAGAGTGGATTGGACATATTCGTCTCAAGGGGCAGACCATATTTCTCTGTTGGATATTATCTCTTAGTACTAGGAGGGTTAATACATATCTAACTTTCTTATATAACTTAATTCATTATCATACTGACTGCCCTAACTTGTTAAGTGAAATTAAATTTAATATACCAAGACTATCTACAAGGCATCCGACTAGATTTCAACCACATCTATGTTTAACAAATATAATGTTAGAGTCTCCAATTAATACCATGTGCACAAACTATAATAATTTAAGCAATAACTGTGATATAAATTTTTCAGTCTCAAATCTATATTATATTGTGATAATATTAATGGGTAACGATATCCCGTTTTAAATATTTTTGTTAACTCGTAATATTGATTATTCTCTCTATTCATTTATCCTCTTAAAATGTTTTGTTTCCTTAAAATGTTTTCTTAACTGCCCCTGGAAGATCTCAAGGATCCTGTGCTAGGCAAAGAGAGACAAGGCCCTACAGTTTAATGTGGACTCCGAACCACTCTTGGGGCAATTTTTTTAATGAAAAATTGTTTCGCCTTGCGGGAATCGAACCCACCTCGCTAGGCAACTCAGTTTGCTAACCAATTCAATTCAAAACAAATTTATTGAAATTAAAGGGGGGTAAACATGTAAAAATGTATAAGCTGCCTCCCCGGCACCCATCCCGGGACCGACCCTGCGACCGCCGCGTTAACGCAGCGGTGCGTCACAAGGCCGGGCCGGGCCGAGACGGGACCGGTTTGGCGTTAGCAACAATTGTATAAAAATTAGAACGAACTAAAAAACACCTAAACTCCTTTTTAACAATACTAAAATAAAAATAGGTAATCTGACAAAACATTGCTTAAAAAAGAAAGCTTAACATTAAAAATGGAAATACGAACACTTTGGCTTTCGCCGTTTATGCGCACTTTCACTGTTTTTAATTTTGGCACTGACGCTGACACCATAACTTGCACGAAGTGCCGTCCGCGAATTGCTTCAACTACGGGTTGCGTAAGGCAGGCCTAAACTGTGATTCTAAAAATTTTGATTGTTCTAAGATAAAATTTGGATTTTGTTACAATATTAGTGACGAAAGAATGAATTTACAGACAAAAATGTACAAACAGAAACGAAGGAACAACAAACGCGACACAAAAATACACAAAAACAAAAGAAGAGGGGGACAGGAAAGAATTAAAGTCGATGAAAGGTATGAAATATGAGTGAAAGGTGGATAGTATTAGAGAAGGTATAGCAGGTGAACATTTGGCTAGAGTGGCTGCCGGAAGATTGGCAACGCGTGGTAAGGTAAAGGGTGTTTAATCCGAAATGGGGCATTATGCTGTCTAATTTGTGTAATGTGTCTTGTTAGTGGACTATCGCCCAGCTTGAACGAATAGAAGTTTTGAGAGATGTGCTGGACGTAGTCGGCTATCGGGGTTATGTCGTTGCAGCGTTCGTAGAGGTCTCTGAGGGAGGTGTACCTTTCAGAATTTGAAATGAGGCGCATGTACTTAAGTTCCAGTACTTTCAGTTTATTCATTGTATTGGCCGACGTGCTACACCACACCGGCGCCGCGTATGTGATAGACGGCCTGACCACCGTCGTGTACAGCAATTTCTTATTCTGTCTGTTTAGTCTGCTACCCCTGACCATGAGCGGATACAGACTCCTGGACAGAGAGTAGACCGTCCGTATGGTTTCATTTATGTGCGTATTAAACGTCAGTCTTTTGTCCAGTCTCACCCCCAGATACTTCACGCATCCCTTGATTGGAATTTGGTTGCCCCTGATCGAAATTGGTGTGAGAATACGATTCTCAGTGAATCGACGCGTGAAGCATATCGCCTCCGATTTCTCAGCGTTGACCCGAATCTTCCACTGGTCGTAATAAGCCGTGGCATGAGCCATGTGCGCCTTCAGCAGCATGTTTGCCGCCTGTGCGTTGTGTGAATGCGCGTACATGGCCGTGTCATCGGCGTACTTGGCCAGCTTGGAATTCGGGAACTCTGGGAAGTCGGAGGCGTACAAGTTGTACAGCTTTGGTGACAGGCACGATCCTTGCGGGACGCCCGCGCGAATGTCCCGCCGAGTTGATAGCTTGTTATTCACCCGAACCTGTAGGGTTCTGCCCGTCAGGAACGAGTGGATGAGTTTGGTGATGTGCGTCGGAAAGTTGTAGTTGTGCATTTTGTAGAGTAGGCCCGGTATCCAGACGGTATCGAAGGCCTTCTCAATATCAAGGAGCACCATGGCGGTGCTCTTCCCGAGGTTGTATTGTACCTTCACATCGTTAACCACCCTAACGACCTGCTGGACCGTGCTCCTGCCCTTCCTGAAGCCGAATTGGGACTCGTCGTCGATGTGAAGCTCATTCTGAACAGCATCGAGTCTGATCAGGATGATCTTCTCCACCAACTTGGAGATCACCGACAGTAACGAGATGGGTCTGTAGCTGCCGACGAACCGCGCGCTCTTCTTCGGCTTCAGGATGGGAACGACCACGGCGCCCTTCCACTGGTTAGGCCAGTGCTGCAGTCGCAGGATTGCGTTAACGATGTACGTCAACTGCACAATACCTTTCCTCGGGTTTGCTAACCAGTCGCTTTAACACACTGAGCTACCATTCCCCTATTCCCCCCCATTCCTCTCTTTTATTTTATGTTATATACATTATTTGTTTTATTCTGTAATTGGTTTTATTATTGGGTAATAAATAATAAATAAATACATTTTTTTCTCAAAATGTCTCATAATTTTTAGAACAACAGAATTTCTCTACACAATACTAATTTGTCGGATTTTTGTTTCTTCAGTCATAGTTACTGCAAGAAACGTGACCTACGAACGGACAGGCAGGCAGGTGAACAGACAGGCAGAAGGACGAACATTTTTGCTCAGAATGATTTTTTTAATCTACGAGAGATATTTACGACTCTAGTGCTTACAACACGATTAGGATATCCCGAGCCCTCATTCGATTCAAATGTGGTAAGCTCTCACTTTATCTACAAATATCTCAAAATCAGACACGAAAATTTTTTTAAAAATCATGTGTTCATTATTAATTATCTGTTGATAACAACTCACTGAAGTTTTAAGAACTTAGTCACGTTAAACTTCAAATAATCATTTTTCAGAAATCACTCATTAGGTTTACGTAAATTTAAAGTCGTATAAAGAAATATCACATTCAAACATGATAATTTTTCAATTTCTGTTTTGCCAAATAGTGATAGCTTACAAAAATGTGCCACTGTTATTGAAACTATATTTGGTATTTAAAATCGCCAGAAACCGAAAGTGACTTTTTCGGAACTAGCACGAAAATTCGTTGCCGCGTATAGTGGTGACTAACCCCTTTGAAAGTCAGAAGTACGCTAAAATTTTATTCGCAATAAAAAATTATGCAATGAGACGTAAAATAGTCCTCGAACGTCTTATAGTGAAGCTGCAATGAGAGTTAACTTGGCAGATAAAAAAAATCTGAACTGCAATGGAAACTATTTTTTATTGTTTCGAAAAAATGACCTTTTTCGTTTCCGGGCGAAGTTTTACATCGAAGCGATTAATATTTAGTTTCGGCCCACTCCATGAACACATGAATTTTGATTTGAATGCAAGGAGCTTGTCTGAAATGCACTACAACTAATTTCATGAACTCTATAACCCTCTAATACTCGAGGATCATATGAGTGAAAAAAATATAAGTGACCTAGACATACACGTTAAACGGCATTAGACGATAGTGAATTTTTGACTTACTTATAGATTTCGAAACACTTTAAAAACCGATGGAAAACACGCCCTAAAAAAATGTATTGTTTAAATAAGCAATATGACGATCTCGCCGAAACTGCAAAATTGAACTGTGAACTGAAAGGGCGAGTATAGGTGCATTTTTACTATGTATATTGATATCATTTTTACTTGTACTTAAGCTAAAGAATACATCGGGTCAATTTAAGTTATGTATTGTGAACAAAATGCATTTTATTTTATTCTGAGTAAAGAGTTGCATGCATGTTTTCTGTTTTCTTTTATTTGTTCTGTTTGATAAAATATCAAAGTATTTTACAGAAAACAGATATTTCAGCCATTAAAAAATGGACAGAGATGTTTATAACATAATTTAATAGTAATTAGAATCAGTTACTTTATTTAAATTCACTTAATTATTGTTACGCTAATTATTAAAACGTTTAATAACATCTCGAACTGTTACGCATTTAATATGTTCAAGTAGATATAAGATTTTAATTTAATTTGTGCGGGAAAGTGAAGTTTTGTTAAGTCGATGTCATTAAGTTGGTATCTGCGAGTTTACATTTTGAGGAAAATTTGAAGGAGATTGTGGGAAATTTGAAAATTGGCGGTTACCAGGAGATGAAAGAATAACAAAATTGTGAAAATTGCAGGGGTGAAAATTTTGGAGAAACTAAAATAGTGGAGTAAAATAGAGAAAATAGACTGTTGTTGGTTGAATTGTAGAAAAGTAAAGAGAAGGAAGACAACCGGTTAATGAATTTGGAAGAAACAAATAGAAAATCGAGTTTTTTAAGATTTGGACAAGTAGAAGATAGAATTATAATCATAATTTATTTTAAGGTCTAGAAAACGATTCCTGGTGGAAACGATATACCATTTGAAAGGTAAAGGAGCTTTGAAGATAGCAGCTGAACATCGCAAATAAGTGATACTGTGCGACTGGAGTTTATATTGAGCTATGCATACTAAAAGGTTGTAATAAACTTTATCTAAATTTCATGTTCACCATTTCATATTTTGGAAATAATTGAGAATATTTTAAATTACAAATTTTGGCAATTTATTTTATTTTATTAACAAATTTTATTTAACTTTAAAATACATTATTTTATTCTAGTATGGTATTTATTTTATTTAGCTAGATAGGAAATTTTATCTATTGTTTGTATTAAATATTGTTCTCGCAATACACTGTTCAGTTTGACTTGAGTTTGTTTTATTGTTTATGTTACTACTATGTACTACGATATTTAACCGTCCTTTAGGCGGATATCACAGCAAAACATTTCAATATGCGATGTAAAGCAACGTCAGGCGCATTTACTACTTAGATGAGTGACCGGTTCAAATGTAATAGTACGTTTCAAACATAGAAGATATAGTCAAGTTCAAAAATACTATAATTTCGATCGTCGATTTTGGCGGAATATGTTTTCCGTCGTGTTTGCCCTTAGGCGGCTCCTCAGTGATTCGGTGGCAAAAAGTATCCTTACCGTGTATACAGTACATGGGACTGCCTTGCCTGAACATATGAATATATAAATAATTTTATTATTCTGAATTGTTGCGATTCAAGCACTTTTAAGTTCTGGAACGAGCGCCTGAAAATATTATTATGATATTTTAAATACGTATAAAGATAGGCAAGCAAAAGCCCACATATTCGTAAATATTGAACTTTTACATTGAATTTTGTTGTATCAATCGTTTGCTAAAACTAAAACATTGGATGGTAGTTGGATACATTGTCTGAGTCGTCCTATTCCCCACCCTGTGACCGCTGTTATTGTTAAACTTATATATTCGTCAAACTTACACCCCTATATTTTAAATTTGCATCTGTAACAACATTTTTAGAAAATATCAATATATTTTTTGAAGTACAAATATAATCTTACCGTGTTTCAAATTTCCCTCCCAAGTTAATTAAGAAAGTGTAATTTAAGATTTAAGACAGTGCCACGATGTCCAATAAACACCATCTAGTGCCATAAGTTAAACAAAACATTTTATACTTTTCATCTGAATCAGTCGCATTGAACCCTTCAGGTTAACACATTAGTATCCATTTTTGAAAGAATAGCAAAACGTCCCTCAGACGTTTATAGTATGGATCGTTCACCCCAGCACCGCTTTGCTAGCTTCACCAATATGAAAACTTACTTCCACTTCGCATGTTCCGTAAGCGATGCCAGCATCGCAGTGACCAAAACTTACTTCCCGTGTTGCTAGCATCACCGATATCAAAACTTACTTCCGCTTCGTTTCAACGCAGGCCACGTACCTATTGGAATATTCTCAAAATGACATCAATATGGCTTAAACGATTACTAAAACTACTTTACGGGACCAGTTCCACTTCGGCAAATTCTTTCATATTTAAAAAAATTCAATTTTTCACTGCCGTATTTATCATGTATTTCTCTTCCTCAAATGTTTACAATTTCTATTTCATTATTTTCTATTGCCCAATCGAGCCGAATCGAATGTCGGGGGACATTTTCCAGCTCTTTCCAGACCTTTGCACGCTAAGTTTCCGACGAACCATATAAAAAGCCGATTAGTATGTTCAGTTCCAGTGACTTATCTAGCGCTATATAAGTTCGCGAGTAATTAGTAATAAGAAATATACTAGTGTGCAATCGGTTTACCAAAAAATAAAAAGTAGTTATCGCTTGTCTAGTTGTCGTATACTAGTAAGGCTTTCGAGTTCCAAAACAGAAGTACAGTAAATCCTGGAAAAATTTTAGTTCCGTCCGTCTAGTCAACGCAATATACTAGTAAAAGTAGTCTAAAACTTAAAATTTAGTTCCGTCTGTCTAGTCCCGCTATCTGCCTTAACGTCGGTCGTGAATGTTCCTGTAACCGAGCTGCTGTGACGACTTCTTTGGCCGAACCAAGCAAAAAAGAGTTACACTTGGCACAACCAAGTAAAAAGAATGTTTTTATCAAACTGCCATCGCGCATAAATCATACAAAATATAAAAATATATAAAATTAATCAAAATCTTTCCTAAACCGAAATTTCAGTTGTCGAAAAAACATCACTGCTTTTGTAAAAAACAATTTAATTTACCTTAAAAATAAATATTCAACTCTGTTAATTACATTAAAAAAATTACTGCGTTCTGTGAGTCGGATGGAACATCGAAAAATATGAATTTTTCTTAGTCTAACGAGACTATGTCCCCCCGTTTTCGAGGATGCTAAACACGATGGCGGTGGTTAAATCTCTCTCCGAGATCACCCCACCCACCAAACGGCCAACAACCACCCCCGAAAGGTTGATAGGCCGTTTTCTCTCGGCTAAACCCGTGTTTTCGAGGACGCTGAGCATGAACAAAATATCGCGACCTCTCCTCGCTCAGCAAACGGACAAAAATATCATAACACTTTCACTTCTTACTAATCGGACAAAATAATCGTTATACTCGTACTTTATTGATTTTTTTACGGAAGAATTTAATTCAAAAGTACGCGGATAAAATTAGGATTACGATGTAGTAATTTTTGCACGGGTTGTCACGGGCAGGATTGTCAATATACTACTGTAGATGACGAACCTGACATTCCTAAAACTGACAATAATAATACTGATCATGAAAGTATGTGGTTTAATTTAATCCCTGAAATTGACATTAGCGAGTCTGATACCGAAACGGTTGATGAAGCCTGTGGAGCTGATGGATGTGATATCCGTTTCGAGGAATACCAACCCAGTAATTTCACTTGTAAATGATGTAGGTTATATTGATTGGATCAATGTTTCACTGGAAAGTGATTCTATGACGATGTTTTATATTATGCCAGTGATTGCATATACCTGATTTTTTCATCTGAAACCTAGACAAAGTATACTTCATAAAACCGGGCATCAAAGGGGTAGTTTTTGTCCGTTTGAGGGGTCGATTTGCCTCGGGGAGAAGATCCATTGTGCTAAACATCTTCGAAAACGAGGGTAACACAGGTTTGGCTGATAGGGGACGGCGAATACGCAGTTTACCCCTTTCGGGGATTGCCGGAAGTCTCGACATCACCATCGTGCTCAGCATCTTCGAAAACGGGGAGCAACACAGGTTTGGCCGGTAGGATACGGCGGATACGCGGTATGTCTCTTCTGAATGTGGTTTTCGGTCGTTTGGGGGAGTTGGCGGGGTCGAGAAGGGTCTCGACATCACCATCGTGCTCAGCATCGTCGAAAACGAGGGGTAACACAGGTTTGGCTGGTAGGAAACGGCGCATACGCGGTTTACTCCCTTTGGAGGTGGTTTTTGGCCGTTCGGGGAGTTGGCGGAGGTCGAGGAGGGGTCTCAACATCACCATCATGTTCAGCATCCTCGAAAACAGGGGTAACACAGGTTTGGCTGGTAGGAGACGGCGGATACGCGGTTTACCCCTTTCGGGGGTGGTTTTTTGGCCATTTGGAGGGGTGGGGTGGCATCGGAGAGAGAAATTTAACCACCCCCATTGTGTTCAGCATCCTCGAAATGGAGGGGGGACATAGTCTCGTTAGGCTAAGAAAAATTCATATTCCTGTCCGACTTACAGAATGCACTAAAACGCTTAATTTTCGTTTAATCAAAGTGTTCTTATTTCAAGAAAAGCATATACAGGGTGAAGTTTTTGAACGGCTTCCGGAGTCATAACTTAAGCTCTCTAGCCCAATTTTTTAAATTTCTTTAATCTACAGAGGCTCGCGCGTGTTCACAAGGAAGGCCGTGTCCTCGCCTGACATCTTCCAGCGGTTTGTATATCAGTGTATGCACGGAAACTATACAATCATAGGCGAGGATTGTGTAGTGGATATACCATCCTTCGGAGGGGGTGTGAAGCTTGTGTATTAAATGCTAGGCAAGCAAAAGATCCCTACTCTTCCAAAGAGGTTCGTCAAAATTCCTGGTTGGGAGTAGCAACTTGGCACCCTGAACAAGTTAAAATAAACAATAGCCCTAACCAGACCATTCACATTTCTTATTTTTCAAGTGCTAATGTATCTCCACTGTGTTATTTCAATAAATAATACTGATGACAAATAACGTGCTGGTAACCGCGGTCATAATCTCCAAGGCTCATAAGTTCTTAACGAGAATTCCTCATAGCAAGTGCGTAGAGTTCAAACGATGCTTCTTTTAAGTAAGATAGAAATTAAGTTGGTGTAACTGCATTTTTCTGCTTCAGATACTGGACGCTAACGCAAATAAAATTAAATTAATATAGCTTCTGAATAGTATTTTCATAAATTAATTAATTCAATTAACACAACGCTCTTGAAATATTAAGAATTTAAGTGCCTCAGTTGTGCGCTTGGACTTAATGAAGAATTCAGAAAAAGAATAGAAAAATGTGTACTAGTAGGAAGTCTACATGTAGAATATTGTTCAACTTACTTGAATAAAATGTTATTTTTAAAAGAGGTTTTCCTTGTTTCGCTAATAAACTCCGTATTTAAACTTTTCTTCATAATTGAAGAAACTTTGTTAAATAAAATTTGCATTAAAAATGTAAAAAAGTTTAGTTTGCTTATAGTCGATTTCGTATTTTGTTATTTTTACCTGTATAATTTATATTAAATTTGACAACTATTTATAGGAAGTAAACCTCTATATAAGCAGTGCTGTGCCCCATCCGGGGAGACCCTGTATGTAAAAAACAAAAATATCTTGTCAATGAACTGTAAATAATAATTATCTCTTACTAGTGGCATGTGTTCACTAGAAAATTACCGACTAACTAGAGCGAAAAATACTTCAAGATTTCTTGTAGGTATTAACATTTTCATTCACACAATAACAAAGGATTTAATATATGTTTCTTTATTACGTTACATTAATGACATAGATGATTACTAGAGACATGGTTGAGAATGAGAAATAACTTAATTTCGTCAACAGACATGAATATGAATTAAACAATTCAAACTCGTTCCGCCAAACGACGAATTAAAGGGATATTACACTTAAAATTAGGGCCATCTTATCGTTCCTACATTTATTCTACAAACTGAGAAAAGGGAAAGTATACAAAAAAGTATTGCTTCAGCAATTTGAACTCATCAATAGAAGTGTAGAGTACATTTTATTCCTTCAATCCACGTCATTGCTTCTCAGACAAGAGAAACTGAAACTCGTCAAGATAGTCACAAAGGAAAAGAAATTGCAGCAAATAATAACAGTTTTTAAAAACCCAGACGCACGTTCAAATCATATAAACCTGCAGGACAAGAGTTTGTTGTAGACTTTTACAGAGACGAGGAGTCCGAAAATTCATTGGGCGGTATGAGATTTTAATTCTTCAAAAAAATCTTAGTAAAAAATACTTTCAATTTTGCCCCCTACTCAATCATCGAATTCCAGAGTAGTTTGGAAAAACAAGCATCTGCTACATTGGGCGTTGGGAATATATTTAGTTTAGTTTAATTCTTGAAGAAACCATAGATATAATTTTACACCCACTTACAGTTCTTATTAATTCTTGCATTACCGAAGGACACTTCCCTGATGTTTTGAAAGTTACCAAAATTTTACTTTTTAAGAAAGTAGATATTAGTGTTATTGACAACTACCGTCCCAGTTCTATCATTCAAATTTTTAGAAAAATTATAGAAATCATTTTTAAAAAAGACTTGAATTACTTAGATCATAACAAAATTTTAAATTGTCAGTTTGGTTTTAGGACTAAATATTTCGCCACTATGGCTGTTTTTAATTTAGTGTGTGACATAGTCGGAGGTCTTGAAAGGAGAGAGCATGTGATCGTTACTTTATGTGATCTCTGCAAGGTCTTCGACTGTGTCTCACATGAAATTCTTCTGGAAAAGGTGAATTTTTATGGTATTATAAGTTGGCCATTAAATCTTTTCCGTGGCCCCAAGGCTCTGTCTTGGGGCCACTACATTTTATATTATATGTTAATGACTTTATTCACTTTATGTCACCTAAAAACTGCATCGCTTATGTTGATGATATGGTTATTATTGACTTTAATTTGAGCTTTCATAATTTAACTGATAATGATAACGCATTAGTTCTATCAAACATGCGGCTGCTTGGTTCTTTTCAAATAATTTAAAATTAAATGAAGACCAAACCCAGAAGCTAGTTATTTCTACAAATAACTTACTAATTAAAGATAACAGCGTTAAAATTCTTGGCGTTGTTTTAGACAACACTCTTAGTTGATACAAACATGTTGAGCAATTATCACACAAATTAGCAAGTTCTGTATTCATGCTACGTAGGCTAAAAAATCAACTATGCAGTCAGATTAATTGTTAATGCTGACTGGAGAGATTATTGTGTACCAATATTTAAAAGTCTGGGCATAATGCCGGTTCCTTCCCTTTATATTCATGTTGCATTACAAGAAATTCATAATATAAACTCATTTTATTCAAACTCTGATTTTCATTCCTATAGAACCAGGTCTGCAAATCAACTTAAACAACTTCATTCTCGATTAACTAAATCACAAAAGAACTCTCTAAACTTTACGTTATACAATCAAATTCCTAATGATATAAAATAACTTAATTTTTACAGTTTCAAGTATACAATAAAAAATCACATTTTAAACAATTATTTCTATTCAACTGAAGAATTTTTAAGCACACAAATTAACATTTAATGTAAATGAGTAAAATATGGATATTTTAAATCAATGAAGACGTCAACATCTCAAATTAAACACGTTAGACCAAGAGCTACTTGAGAACCGTCCCCAAATTGTATGCTTCTTTAAGGAGACAACTCTACGCTAAATCTGAACATTACTAGTGGGGGAGTTAACGTGTGAGGGCTACTTTTCACAAATCAATATGTTTGAAGTCTGATAATTACGTTCATAAAATGCCAAAACAGATGAACATTATATTCGAATAAATTACTCGATGCTCGTTCCGCTAACCGTGTTAGTATCATCACGAATCCTGCCCATAGGGAAGGTTGAGCACCTACCAGGCGCGTCTCCGAGGTGGTGGATAGGAGAATGGCCAGACTCCGCAAGGAGTAGGGTTAACGTCGGTCATACTGCTGGGAGGTAGGGTTAACAGCCCAGTCCATGCCCAGCTAAAGCCACGTCGCGGACCAGCTCGTGACACACACCGTAAACCACCTGGGGCGACAACGACCCTCCGATCTAGGTCGGGGGTATGCCAGTCCAGGGGGCACGGGGGTCTTGGCTTAATTGCCTGGACCGCGTGGATGAAGTACCACTATAAAAACTTCCCCAATCCCAAGGTATTGTGCGCGCTGAAGGGTGCATGGTCGGGGGGGGGGTCCGGCCGATAGCGACTAACCTCGGGGCACATGGCGCACCCCGTTGTATTAATGCCTTGCACGTACGCAGGGGGCTCCGTGCGTGTGGACCATCCTTTCCCCCTCACTCGTGGGAACAAATATGGAGGACCAACGATCAAAAACCAACACAGAGGCAGCCTCCTCAGGGAGTGGGACCTCTAAACCTACAGTACAGGAAGCAATGGACTGTACTGTGTCCGAGAGAGCAAGCACCAGCCAAGTAGCCCAGGCAGACTTGGCAGGTAACGGCTCTAATACAAAAAGACTTTCGGGAGCCCAAAGAAAGAAGCTCACGAAAGCGGAGAAAATGGCTGCGGGGACGTGGACGGTTGAGAAGCCACCACGGCGACCGAAGCCAACAAAGAATCTGGGAGCAGCTCCGGCAAAATCCTCTAAGAGGCCAATGTCGGAGTCTCCCAGGAAACCAGATCCCAAAAGGGTGAGAGGTGCTACTGCACAGACTCACTCCTACAGGGATGCGATCACAGGTATCAGGATGGCTGTAATTCATGTCAACCATCCTGACACCTTACTGGATCAGGAGCAGTCAGACCTGATCCAGAAAAAACTGGTGGAGGCGATAGATGCCATTCCTCACGGGGGGGCGTCTCCGCGGTTCCAGCGGTTCCCAAGATACGAAGGGGGGGTGCTCAGCATCACATGCGCGGACCCCTCTACGGAAAACTGGCTTGGGAACACAGTTCGGGGGATGAGGGGGCTGGGGGAGGGGGTGACAGTGACCGCTGTCAATACGAAAGACCTCCCAAAGCGTCCTAAGTTCCTCTTCTGGGCTCCCGAGCCAGTGGAGGAGAAAGTGGTCAGAGACCGTCTCAAGAAGCAAAATGCAGGCTTGAACACGGAGAAATGGCTACTGATGAGCCGCAGAGTCGAGGAGAAGGGGCAAACGCTGGCCTACTCCTTGGACGAAAAGTCGGTCCAGGTGCTTGAAGGTTTGGACTTCAAGCCCTATCTTGGCCTGGGGAGGGTATCCTTCAGGAAACTTCAGGAGAAGGAAAGAGGAGAACTCAATCCAGATGCTGAAGGTGGTGCAGATAAACCTGCATCATAGCAAGGCGGCCACGGCGGTCCTTGCTAAAGTTATGCAGGGGTGTGATGTGGCGCTGATCCAGGAACCTTGGATTCACAAGGGACAGGTAAGTGGCTTGAAGGGAGTTGGCGGTGATCTTATTTGTTGTAGAACCGCTGCAATTCCCAGAGCGTGCATATTAGTTAAAAATAACTGTAAAATAATGTCACTAATTGATTTCTGTTCTAGGGATCTAGCGGCAGTCAAAATCAGGGCTTCGTGTGGGGGTGTGCCGAGAGAGTTTATACTGGCCTCTGCGTACCTTCCATATGATGACCCTGAGCCACCACCAACCAGAGCCGTGGAGGAACTGGTGAGGAGCTGTAGAGGAAGAGGATCTCAGGTCATCATCGGGTGCGATGCAAACGCGCATCACACGATCTGGGGAAGTACGAACACCAATATCAGAGGTGAGTCAATTTTTGAATTTATTATGGAATATAATTTAGACATAGCAAATGTAGGTAATACTCCGACCTTTGTAACTACACAAAGGCAAGAAGTGATAGATATAACAATAGGTACAACGTACGCGTGTAACCTAGTTAGCGACTGGCATGTGTCTGAGGAGGAGAGTTGTTCAGACCACAGGCACATACGATTTAATATAACGGGTATGGACCGTGTGACTGAAACATATCGTAACCCACGTAGGACGGACTGGGAAGGTTACAAAGTAGACCTTGCCCAGGAACTTACCAGGGTTATGAACATTGTTAAAAATGAGAAGGATGTGGAGTTAGTTGCGGAACAAATACAGAACGCAATAATCTCCGCATATGAGAACAACTGCCCTCTAGTGGTAAGGAAATCCACTAGGAACGTGCCCTGGTGGAACAATGACCTTGCCACAAGGAGGAAGGAAGTGAGAAAGAAATTTAATATTGCAAAAAGATCAGCAAATTGGGATGATTACAGGTCCTCTTTGACTGAGTACAACCGAGCATTGAGGAAGGCCAAGAGAGACGCCTGGAGGAAACATTGCGAGAGCATCGAGTGTATCTCGGAATGTGCCAGACTCCAGAGAATTCTTTCAAAGGACAATCGGTGCGTAGTTAACTCTCTCTTATCTGAGAGAGGGAAATATACTGAAACAGGTAAAGAAACAATGGAGGAATTACTCCTCGTGCACTTTCCTGGCTCCACAATAATTGAAAAATCACCAGAGGAATGGCTAGGAACGGAACTGGAGACAACTGGTAACAGAGTCACCAGGGTGGACTGGGCAGTGTCTAAAAAGGTGATTGATCAATCGAAAATCAGATGGGCAATAAACTCGTTTGAACCGTACAAATCTCCGGGATATGACGGAATTTGGCCAATAATGCTTCAGCAAGGGTTAGACTTGCTAGCATCAAAGCTATGTATGCTCTATAGAGCCAGCCTTGCGCTGGGCTGTATACCAAAAATTTGGAAACCAGTTAAGGTGGTATTCATACCAAAGGCGGGGAGAAACTCCCACACTCACGCCAAGTCCTTAAGACCTATAAGTCTTATGTCATTCCAACTTAAGATGATGGAAAAAATGCTTGACAGACATATCAGGGATGATGTATTGGTTAGAAGCCCACTACATCAAAACCAATATGCATACAGAGCAGGCATGTCCACGGAAACGGCACTTCACCATTTAATTAGAAGGGTGGAAAAGACGTTGGAACATAAGGAGGTGGCACTGGGTGCCTTTCTCGATATAGAGGGGGCATTTGACAACACCTCCTTTAACTCCATCATCAGAACTGCAAGAGAGCGTGGCGTTGAGGACACCTGCTGCAGGTGGGTTGGCTGCATGCTCAAGGGCAGGATGGTATTTACTACCATGATGGGTGAAACTTTAGGTGCCTCAGTTGCAGGGGGTTGCCCGCAGGGGGGTGTGCTATCTCCCTTGCTATGGAACCTGGTAGTTGACGACCTACTAGTGTTACTTACCAATGAGGGGTTTGAAGCTCAGGGGTATGCTGACGATATAGTCATCATATCAAGAGGAAAGTTTAACAACATAGTTAGGGACCGTTTACAAAGGGCCCTGAATATGGTTAAGAAATGGACCGACGAAGAGGGGCTGAGAATAAGTCCCTCAAAGACTAATATCGTTCCATTTACTAGAAGGAGAAACCTGGAGGGATTGGGTCCTCTGGTTCTTCAAGGTACAATACTGAGGATGTCGGGGGAGGTAAAGTATCTTGGAGTTATCATAGACTCTAAACTTACCTGGAACCAACATCTAGACAGGGTAACACATAAATCGGTGGCCATATTGGCCACATGTCGACGATTATATGGCAAAACATGGGGGCTCAAGCCTGGTATGGTGCATTGGCTCTATACCAGTGTAATAAGACCCTCCATTACATATGCTGCCTTAGTTTGGTGGCCTAAAGCCACTCAAATAACTGCAACCAACAAGCTAAGCCGGGTACAGAGACTGGCTTGCTTGGGAATCACGGGTGCCATGATAAGCACCCCCACAGCAGCCATGGAGATCCTATTGGACCTCCCCCCACTCAGCGTAGTGATTCAGGGAGAGGCAAGAATGGGGGCATACAGGGTACAAAACTCATGTGATGTGGCTCTCCACACAGGGGAGTCAGGACATATGAGGATAATCAACATTGTAGTAGATCCTCTATTGTGCATGAGGTCAGACTACATGGTCCCAAAAATCACATTTAACAAGCCCTTCAGTATCTCTATCGGAGAGAGAGGGGATTGGTCAACAGGAGCTCCTGAGTTACTACGCAAAGGCCTGGCCTGGTATACTGACGGGTCCAGGATGGAATCAGGAGCTGGAGCAGGAATACATGGAGTGAAACCGAGGGCAAGTATAAGCCTTTCTCTTGGACTTCACGCTACTGTATTTCAAACTGAAATTCTGGCTATACTTGAGTGTATACGTGAGAATGTTAAACGACGATATGTGAACCAGCAGATCTGTATAGCATCTGACAGTCAGGCGGCACTAAAGGCATTAGCCTCTAACAAAGTGTCCTCCAGACTGGTATGGGACTGCCATAAAGAGCTCGAAGTTCTGGGTGAGCAGAACAGAGTTAAACTACTCTGGGTGCCGGGACACACCAGAATAGATGGCAACGAAAAAGCTGATGAACTTGCTAGACAAGGAGCAGCTAACAAATTCTATGGCCCAGAACCCGTGCTGGGCATTACCAAATGCTCAGCTAGAGGGGTAATTAAAGACTGGGTCAGGAATAAACACAATGATTACTGGAGGAACATACCAGGTAATCGACATGGGAAAACACTTATTGAAGGACCATGCCCAAAACAAACTGCAGAACTGCTCCCAAAGAACAGGCTACAGTTGAGAATTTTAACAGGCCTCTTGACGGGACATTTTCCCGTTAAGAAGTACCTGCATAGAATTGGCAAGTTCGATGGCGACCTTGACTGCAGATTATGTGGCAAGGTACCAGAGACAGTAGACCATATTATATATGAATGCGAGGCACTGGCCCGCAGAAGATATAATATTTACGGGCAAACACAAACAGACCCGCAAAGCGTTAAAACTCGCCCATTCGTAGACCTGTATCACCTTGTCAGTGGCACAGGAGTATTAAAATGGGCAGTGTAAATCGGAACAGGGAGTGCACAATAAGCCCAAGAGGCTGCAGTGCCCTCGGAGTGTTACAGACGACCCTGTGGGGAGGGGTTTTAGTCAGTAAGAGTCTGACACTGACCCAACTTAGGTTGGGAGCCCACGAGGGTTTCCCCTCCTCGTCAAAAAAAAAAAAAAATCATCACGAATTTGAAACTGAAAACGTTATTCATCTCCCATCGATATAACTTTGCAACCATTGAACTCAGGGCCTTACCTAAATAGAAGTTAGTTTGAATAATATTGGTAATATCTCATTTTACTCTAGACAGAATAGTTAACCAGATATTCTAGAAGAATGCGATTTCTGCACCTCATTTGAGTGTAGTGAAAAAACAGACCTCATGCGAGGGGGAAAAATTTGTAGGTTCATTTAAAGGTGAAAATAACGATAATAAAATCTTTTCCAACTTTCCGAAAATTATTAACAGATTCAACTACCTGACGTATGATCTATAAATATTATATGGTTAATAGCGATTCTTCCAAAGTAAATTCCCTGACTTTTCCAGATTTTCCATGACTGTTTCAAATTCTATCCTGGACTGACAACGGGACACTTCTATAGTCGCAATGTTCAAAGCCAGATATCACTTTCAGTTATGGGAAAACTGAAACCAAATCAAGATTTGACCCTTCCGAAATTCGAAGTTATATAAGTATAGAAATTGAATGAGGAGGTTGTAATCACTTGAAAATTGTCCGTCCCAAAGACTTCATATTATATAAGACTACATGCTGTCCGCTCGAGATTGCCAGACAATACATGAGACGACAAATCTGGGAAGGATATACATTTTTCTCAAAACATTTATTGCTCTCTCCGATGAATAATAATAAAATAATATAAAACTTCATTTAACGTAACTAGATACAGGACAGTTTGCACTTATAATTTTAAATAATACATCTAAATAATGTTAACAGCATCCACAATCCGTGCGTGGAAGATTTGAAGGCCTTAATACTAAATATCATTGTAATGGTATTCCTATACAGTACAAATCATTAAATCATTACTAAAAGAAAATATATTATACAACAGAGAAAAAGGAAAACGTACGCTGCACAGTGCGAGGCAAGTGATACTGGTAGCTCAGTGTGTTGCCTAGCGAAGTGGGTTCGATTCCCGCAAGGCGAAACAATTTTTCATTAAAAAAATTGCCCCAAGAGTGGTTCGGAGTCCACATTAAACTGTAGGGCCTCGTCTCTCTTTACCTAGCACAAGATACTTGAGATCTTCCAGGGGGTTACTTCGGTAACTTGAGAGGCGGTTAAGAAAACATTTTAAAACATTTAAGATTTGATTAAGTTGGTGAGTAAGTAGTATGAAGCACAATTAAGATATTTTATATGCATTTTTACGATTAATATCAGGTGTATCTCGATTCGTTTCTTATCGAACATCCAATGTTTAACCCTTTTCTTAAGCAATACCAATGAATTAGTTGTTTTATATCATTAAGAAGAGAGTTGAATATTACGCTGCCCAAATAACTGTGACTTCTTTGACCAACTGTTTTATCAATTTTGGGAATCTTCACCGTGTCAGTTTATCTCGTGTTATGAGTGTAGTCGATTAGTTCCAAGTTTCCCTTGTTTTTGTGACAACATATCAGCAAAGATTGACAACAAAGTTGCCTTACGTCGAAAATTTTACACTCTTCATATATTTCCTCAAAAGAATACAACAAAGTTTTTCCATGAATAAGTTTAAGTATCCATTTTGAATGGTTTCTAAATACGTTGTACAATAATTTGTAGCGTTACCCATGCTATAATTCCATAAATATAATACACTTTAACCAACGCATAGTAGAGCATCTTGAGATTATTTTCATTTAAAAATAATTTCAGAGATTTAAATTTCGGGACCAAACACCAAATTTTCCTGAATAACACCCTTAATACGTTGATCCCATCTGGCAATCTATTACTATACCTAAATATTCCATGGCTTTAACTATTTTAATTTTATTTCGGATGTATCCTATACAGCAAGGGAACCAAATTCTGGTAATCCTGGACTAGTGCTGGCAAGAGGTAAGACAAATGTTTTTTTACTACTCAAAAATTTCATAATTTCCAATAACTCACGGTCAACTTTATTTTTTAGAGTTATGAAGAGTAACAAACCTACAAATACCTCAACTGACCAAAAACTGTACCCTGGGGAACTCCGCACGTGACTATTTTGAAGACACTGTAGCTTTCTCCAATTTCTGCACGGTGAAGTATTTAACTGAGGTAACTTTGTAGAAATGTATTTACGGGACCACGAATTCTAACATCATTTCGGTGAATTTAATTTTTATTTACTACTTCTTTATTTATCAATTTAACTTCATAATTTGAAGGAAAATGAAAGTGCCATTTTTATTCGGTACATAAATTTTATCAGGAAGCCTTCCGAAGAGTAGTTAAATTAAATTAGTTGAACATAATGTATCTGGAATGGAAATAAGTATGTATAGTCGAGTTCATTTGTTTTCGGCACTCAAAAAACGCAACAAAAACTTTACGACATAATTATTATCGCCGTTGGATCAAACGGTATACTGTCATCAAACAAGCCGACGCACATTAAAAACCTATAAAGGCAGGCGAGTCAATTTACGAATGAAATAGTACAGAGAGTACCGGTATTTTAATGAGGTCCAAAAGTTTCTCTTGCGTTTCTTGAGTGCCGAAAACAGATGAACTCGAATACAAACCGGTACAAGGGACTATACAAACCAACATTTATTCTTCTCCCACTGGCGAGAGTTAATAGACGATACATTAAATAATAAATTACAACTCGTTCTTAATTTTGACCTTTCAAAACAATCACATTCCTTGACTTTTTATAAAATTTATTTAAATTCTCTGATTTTTTAATAAATTTTCCAAATTTCCTGTCTTTTTTATACAACATAATATCAGAGCAAATGCTACATTTTTAATATAACAATTTCATTGTTTTCCATAATATGATTATATAAACAGAGTTAAATCATTTAATTAAATCTATTTCTAACGGAATAAAACAACTAATTGTATTAATAAAAATATTGAAAATAATAATCACATTAACGGTACTATTATACCCGTATTGTATCGGCTTGATTACAACCGAATAATTAATTAATTTAAATATTCATAAGCTCATATATAATATGTCGTTGCAAATAACGTGATGATTATTAATTATTAACGAACTATTTATTTTTCTAAATTTAATTATTAATGTTATATATAAATTGCCTATTTTATCAAGGTCAATCGATAACATAATTTCCTTTATAGAAAAATTATATATAGATATATAGAAATTAGTAAAATTTATGATCTTTTAATGAATTTTATGGCAATGAATACATATTTAAAGTCCTTGATGTATGATAAAAAAACGTGAGGAAAGCAAAAACCTTGAAATATTTAATGGATTCAAAAATGGATTTGCTTAACGCATGCTGTTGAGAGGTGCAGTAATGCAAAGTAACAAATTCTACAAATGCAATTGTTTTTGACGTATAGTCTTGCAGAAAAATTTTAAAAAAATTATATTAAAAAAATATTTTTTAAAAAAGCTTGTATTTAAATGCTCTAAAAAGTTGAATATAAACTTTGAAGTAAATCAAACCCATCATTTTGTTACATTATATAAATTTTATATGATATAAAAGTTTGTTGCGAGATTTTCCTGTGTAAAGGAGATTGCTCACGACACGCTTTTATATCATAAAAAAATTATATAACGTAACAAAATGATGGGTTTGGCTTACTTCAAAGTTTATATTCTACATTTTAGAGCATTTAAATAAAAGCTTTTTTAAAAATATTTTTTTATAAAATTTTATTTTTTACTCTTTAGACTCTTGACATGCTGTAACCCCCTGATATCGATTTTGAGACCAATCGGATCATAAACGGTAAAGTCGTCCGCCGTCTGAACTAAATTTTTGACTAGAAAATCGTAATCCGCTACCCCGAAAACCCCCAGATATCGATTATGATCGATTTGGACTTAAATAATAAAAGTCCTCAACCATATTGAATTATTTTGATCAGAACGTTTTTAAAATTTGTGACAAATTTTCTTTTGAGGAAGTATCCAAGGACCAAGTATATAAAGGGCTTAACACAATCAAGTCAAATGCTTCTGTTGCTGATTCCATATAAAAAAAAAATGCTCTTATTATGCTTCCCAGATTTATTGGTCTATTTAACTTATATAATAAATTAATGTATTGTGAAAGGTGTATTTCCAGATATTTGTAAAGAAGCGCTTGTAAAACCGCTCAATAAAGTTAAATCTCCCGCAGAATTTACTGATTTGCGTCCCATAAGTTTGCTACCAATAATGTCTAAAATAATAGAAAGGCTTATGTACAATCAAATTATTAAATATGTGACTAATCATCAAATAATTCCAATAAATCAGTCTGGCTTTAGAGTTGGTCATAGTACCACAAGCGCTCTTCTCAAAGTATCTGATGATATAATTAAAGGCTATGATGCAGGCAAAACTACCGCTCTTGTATTGCTTGACTATTCTAAAGCATTCGATACGATTAATCACAATTTATTGTTATCAAAATTGAAATACTACAACTTTTCTAATAGTGCTTTAAAAATACTAACTTCATATTTTACTAATCGCAAACAAAAGGTTGTAGTCAAGAATACCTTTTTGTCCGACTCAAGGGTGCTTGAATCTGGTGTGCCGCAAGGGTCTATTTTAGGACCGCTACTATTTATATTATATACTGCTGATTTTTCTACTGTGTTGAAAACCTGTAGATCACATTTCTATGCTGACGATACCCAGATTTATAGCACCTTTGATTCATCACAGATGATGCAGTCCATTGATAGTATAAACCAAGATATTAAGAATCTTATGAATTATTCTTGTCAACATTGTCTAAAAATTAATGCAGCGAAATCTGCTGTCATCGTATTTGGAAAAGAAAACAATAGGCAATTCATTAGGAATAACACCAGTATTCTCGTGGAAGGTCAAAAAGTAGCATTTACGGATAATATAAAGAATTTGGGCCTTCTTTTTGACCATAATTTTGAATTTCAAAAACATGTTAATAACCTTATGAAAAAATCTTACTGCGCATTAAAAAAATTATATTCTTGTCATCATAGTTTGAATGAAAAATTAAAAACGCTCTTAAGTGAATCTCTAGTCTTATCGTTTTTTAACTATGGCGATATTGTATATGGCCCTTGTCTTGACCAATTAAATACTTATAGGATTCAAAAAGTCCAAAATACATGTATTAGGTTCATATTTAACTTAAAGAAAAGTGATCATGTATCCCACAAGTTAAAAACTCTTGGGTGGTTAAATATGGCCTCAAGACGCAAATTACATCTTGCAAATTTTACTCATAAATTAATAGAATTAGCTAATCCCCCATACCTAAGGAAACTATTAATTCCCAGATCCTCCATTCGCCAGCGAAATCTAAGGTACACTAAGAAGTTAACAATTCCTCACCATACAACAGCTTTTTTTGAAAAATCATTTACATATTCCGCTTCAACATTATACAATTCCATTCCTGTGAACATTAGGCAACTTTCAGTAAACTTCTTCAAATTTCATTATAAAAAATTTCTTCAAGATCAGTGAACGATGAGCCAGGAACAAACGTTTTAAAAATATATTTTCTTTGTATTTTAAATTTTGTTTAGTTTAGGTCTGTTCCTAGTTAGTATACGTTTTCTTTCTTTTTTTTTTGTAACTACTTCCTCCGCTAATGTTTATGGTTGAGTATTTGAGCAGCCTCTTGGCTGGACTCCGCCATATGTATATTTTCAATAAAGGCACTTTATTATTATTATTATTATTATATTGGCGTCGCCATTTTGAATTTCTGAATTTTGACTAAAAATTCATAATCCGCGACCAAGAAAACCCCAAGACATCGATTTTGAGTTGAATCGCATCTTAAACGGTAAAGTCGTCCGCAATCTTGAAATCGCCCTCCTGAACTAAATTTTTCACTAGAAATTCGTAATCGGCGAACCCGAAAACTCCCAGATATAGATTTTGATCGATTTGGACAATAAATGACAAAAGTCGTCTGCCATATCGACGCCGCCACTTTGAATTTCTAATTTTGACCAAGAATTCATAATTGGCGATCTCGAAAACCCCCAGATATCGATTTTGAGTCGAATAGGATCATAAACGGTAGAGTCGTCTGCCATATTGAAGCTGTCATCTTATTTTTTCTTATATGAAAATGTTAAGCTGTATGGTCACCGGATTTATACACATGTGCAAAAATTTCAAACCTCTAGCTTAATTAGAACTAATCGAAATTTTGATTACATGATTTGCCCTAAACAAACTAACAAGCAAACATTGCAAGTTAAAAAAAGCCTTTAAAAATTATCAAGCTCGGTCATGGTACGCTAAATGTACTACTGCTTTCTCACTATAAAGTATTAAAGTCGTGAAAAATCCAAATTCCAGATTTTGATGGAAATAAACGATTTGAGGCCCAATATGTATAAGTTGCAGTGATAGTGACGCGGAGATTCCTAAAACAATTGCAAATATAGTGAAAAATGCATAATAGTGCACAAAGTTTAAACTTCCTCTAAACTCCCAAAAATGCTGCGTTGTGTCTTACACACGCAAATCGTCTGTGATATCATATGATTATAAAATTGATGATGTGGTACTGCATATGTCTGAGACTCTTTGTCTTTGACAAGTCTGTCATTTAATTGTTCACATTAACACTATTGTGTCTGAAGCTAGCAGATCATACGGATTTATAGTTGGAAGTTCGCGTGATTTTTCAAACACATACACGCTCAAGTTGCCGTATTGTTGTTATGTAAGGTCGAAACTCGAGTATGCCTCGGTTGTTTAGTCCCCACACTACAATATACGCAAATTTTTGAAATGTCTGTATTTTAGAACCGAGGGTAGTTATCCAGAGGTCGGCTTTTCTCAGCAAGACCTGCTTAATAAGTACTCCTTTAATAGTTTAAACCGCAGACGTGAGTGTATATTTCAACTTTTCTTGCATAAGCTAATAAACATCAATATTGATGCACAAGAATTGGTATCTAAATTATACTTCCAGATTCCAAGGACAACTACTCGTCATACAAATCTATCTTACTCACCCCGCACTAATACATTAAGATTCTCTCCTGTTCACACAATTTTCGAAAACCATAATTCAATCTGTGGTGAAATCGACATTTTTAATTGTAGTCTTGGTATAGAAACCTTATTATCAAAGAGGCTAATCTTATATCTTTGTTTTTCTTCGATTATTGTTTGTTTATATTAGTTATTTATGGAACTGTATGCTCTTTCTATACAGGGTGTCTCACCGGGAACTGAATCGATCGATATAGAGAAAAGTACACATCAGAAAATTTTGAAAATTTCGGTATGGTCAATCCAACTAAAATAATTCCAAGCAGCTGGCACTTCCGCTTATACCGGAAGTCGATACCAACTTGCTTATTTCAAATGGAACACTCTATATATTTTAGGGTTTTCGAAAAGAGCACAAAATTCTGAGTCGAAAATATGTAGCATATTCTATACCTAAACGTAGCCGTTTCAGGAATATTTGACATTTTATAGAAAATTTGACAGGTGCAACGGTTTGCAAGAACCGTTATAACTTTCTTCGTGTAAAAGATCCTCATTTGTTTCTTGTCACGTAAAAAGAACACAAGGAGAACTACGTTCTAAAACTGAAATAAATTCAATAATATCATACCAAGTGTTCCGTTTTTTGCGTTACATTTTATCAACTTCAAACCGCGAAAACTTGTTTAGGTCAAATGGAACACCCTGTATTTTTTTACGTCAAGTTGTGTAAAATTGAATTCCCTTTTTTCTGATATTAGCATTGTGGGGGTTAAAGTTACAACTTTTTGAAATTTTTGCTATTTTATTAGAAATTCATGAATTGTTGTAATCATTTCATCAAAATAGCCATGATTAGAAACAATCAGTCATTATCTTGTGTCAAAAAATGTCAGCACGTTTAAATTACACCCACGAAGACTTTTCAAATTTGTTTATTATTTATGGAGAATGTGATAAAGTAATCAAGAACTTGCAGCACATTTGCTACTCAATATCCAGAAAAACGGAAACCATCACCAAACACTGTAAAACGCATACTGGAAAATTTTAAAAATTATGGCTCTGTCAAGTCAAAAATGCAAAGAAGAAAGCCTATTGTTGATGACGAAAACATTGAAATAGTCATTCTGGGATATTTTCATGCATTTCCAAGGATGTCATTAAGATAATCTGTTCTGGAATCGGGACTATGCAAGGATTCAATTCACAGAATCTTATTAAAACATAAGTTTCACCCGTTTTCCTTCCATATGGTTCGAGGATTAAAAGAAACAGATATCCTAAGAAGACAGAATTTTCGTGAGTTTATTCTAATAAGGTCTGAGGGTCACGATTCTTATTTGGGAAATATTATATGGACAGATGAAGCAAAATTTACTAAAAATGGAGTTTTTAATAGACACAATTCGCATCACTGGAGTGACTCAAATCCTCATATGTTCAGAGAGCGAAACTTTCAGGAAAGTTGGCAGTTCAATGTTTACTGTACCATAAGAAACGATAGAGTGGTGGCACTACAATTTTATCAGGAAAATTTAATAAATTAAATTTTCTCTTCTGCTAATATGTATAGGTAATTTTTTTTTTTTTTTTAGGTGAAAGATATTTGAATATCTTACAAAATTTGAATAATAACATAGAAACATTTTTTATCAGCACGACGGTGCTCCCCCACATAACGCATATTTAATTAATAATTATTTACAAGAAACTTTTTATGATCAATGGATTGCCAGTAATGAACCTTTCTTATGGCCTCCTCGCTCGCCCGATTTATCAGTTCTGGATTATCTCATTTGGGGAACTATTAAAAATAAAGTTTATGAGAGCCCAATAACAACCATTGAAGATTGTATGCAAAGAATAAGAAATGCATTTCAAAACATATCACAGGATTCAATTAGAAGAGCTACCCATGAGGAACCAATTCGAAGGTGCGAAAAATGTGTCGAGGTTCGAGGGCGGAATTTTGAGCAATTATTAAATTAAAATAAAATCATATTTTAAATTGATCTTATCTCTGCTATTTTAGTTCATGCCATATCTTCAATTCGATTAATACGCATGTTACAGTGTGTGTTATTTTGCGTTTTTGTGGATATCAAGTAGCAAATGTGCTGCAAGTTCCTGATATTACTTTATCACATTCTCCATAAATAATAAACAAATTTTAAAAGTTTTCGTTGGTATAATTTAAACGTGCTCGCATTTTTTGACATAAGATAATAACTGATCATGAATCATGGCTATTTTGATGAAATGATTACAACAATTCATGAATTTCTAATAAAATCGCAAATATTTCAAAAAATTGTAACTTTAACCCCCACAATGCTAATATTAGAAAAAAGGGAATTCAATTTTACACAACTTGACGTAAAAAAATACAGGGTGTTCCATTTGACCTAAACAAGTTTTCGCGGTTTGAAGTTGACAAAATGTAACGCGAAAAACGGAACAGTTGGTATGATATTATTGAATTTCAGTTGTAGAACGTAGTTCTCCTTGTGTTCTTTTTACGTGACAAGAATCAAGTGAGGATCTTTTACACGAAGAAAGTTATAACGGTTCTTACAAACCGTTGCACTTGTCAAATTTTCTATAAAATGTCAAATATCTCTGAAACGGCTAGGTTTAGGTATAGGATATGCTACATATTTTCGACTCAAAATTTTATGCTCTTTTCGAAAACCCTAAAATATATAGGGTGTTCCATTTCAAATAAGCAAGTTGGTATCGACTTCCGGTATAAGCGGAAGTGCCAGCTGCTTGTAATTATTTTAGTTGGATTGGCCACACCAGCATTAGTAACTATCTAAATTTTCAAAATTTTATGATGCGTACTTTTCTCTATATCGATCGATTCAGTTCCCGGTGAGACACCCTGTATTGTTGCACTAGTTTAGTTATATTAAGGTTTTGCTTTGCGAACTTTTATATTTTTAACGTGTTCTCTCCATTCTTTTTTGTTTGTGTTTGTTGTTTTATTAATTACTAATTGAACTGTATGCAGTTTTTATGTTTGCATTAGTCTAGTTATACTAAAGTTTTATGTTGTGAACTTCTATTCTTAATCAGTCAGTAGTATCTTGAATTTTATTCATTTATACTATTCTGCGTTCTGTTTGTCAGAAAACCCCTGTCCTATAATTAGGTTTAGTGCCTGTTGGACAGTGTATGGAATATATAAATAAATAAATAATAATAATTATAATAAATAACAAAAATTGTACTGTTTCATGTCTACCTCGTGTTCCAAATTAGGGGCGTATGGAAGGTTGAAGGTAAAGAGAGACGGCTAAATGGGAAAAACGCTTGAAAAATTCTTCAATAATTTGAAATCCTTTCGCCACTTAACTAAGCTAGCAGTACATACATCCTCAATTCGGGATACACTGTATATACAAAAGGGTACAAATTAATAAATGTCTCGGAATTTTACGAACCTACTTAATACCAAAATAAAAGTCGTCTTTAATACTCTAATGAAAAAAGAAACTAGTAACTTGCAATTTTAACGGTGGTTGAAGTGAATAATTCTAATTCAAGTTTTTGATTATTTTAAAAAGCTTAAATAATAAAATTAAAAGTTTTTCATTTTTTTAATGAAGTGTCAACGAAAGGTCAAATTTAGAAAAATGTTTACTTATGACAGGTTTCAGTTTACCGCACACGTGCGGTAAAGTGGTTTTACCTCATGCAACTTATATACCAGGACGGCTCTAGACAGAGCCCAAAAACAAGTTTTTACCTAATGAAAAAATATTTAAAACAAAAATTTTCAAGTGAAAAATTGCATAAAAAAGAATTTCTCGTCAAATACCAGGAGCGGCTCCACGTAAAAGTTAAAATTATTAATTTATTCATTGGTAGTAAACTTATACACGAGTAAGTACAAATTTTCAATTCACTATCGGCCATCATTTTCGGATTTTAAAGGAGCTAATGTAAATTTTAATATATGGTATCCTATCTTGGTTGAGTGGTTATAAAATCATTTGACTGGCTTTATCGGTTAATTGTTTCTGAATTTCTGATATAAAAAAAATAATACTTATTACTTCAATAATTAAGTGGGATTTATGTAATTCTTTATGTTTTTTTGACAATTAGCAAACTATTTTGGAGATTTTCTCATTTTAATTTTTTTTTGTGTCTTTGTCTGATTAAAACCAGTTTATTTAATTTCACATCAGTAATATCTCCAATACTGCAAAAAGTTTCATAAGGTGCACTAATTGCAACAATAAATCTAGCAAAACCAAACTGTACTCTTTTTTTTATACAACAGAGCAAGGAACCCCATCCACACGCAGAGCTAGCTGGATTGTGCATTTGACCTCTTTTCACTATCTGCATACTATAATAAATATTTATTGCAATTTCTGGGGTATTCATCTCACTCCTAGTTAGCGAACATCTAAATACTAGTTAGTAATCCTTGCATAGCTTCACCTACTAAACTAAAGACAGTTTTAACTCAATCGGTACGTAGACATTAAAAACAAAAAGAGTTGACTTTTAGCAAGCGTGTAAATTATCTGAAACTATTAACGATACATTCTCTTAACGAGCATTTCATTTGCTAATTAATATTAATCTGTTGTAATTATTTTTTTAATTAATTCATCCCATTTACCTACGTACATGAAATCGGCGACTGACAAATTATACAATTAGTTTCGACCAAAAATTATTATAAAAGATTATTAATTATGAAAATAATTAATGCGGTAATGACAGGGCATATTAAAATAACAAATTAAAAACTTTGATTTTTATATATTGATGTATTATATTTGGATGTTTTTAATTAAACAGTTAAATATGTGCTGCTGGCCACAGTTATTTAGGAAACACGTTACTGGTTTTATTACACAATTCCCCATTCTTACATAATAAGGAACTTCAAATGAAACGAGTATTTTAAAGCGAACTTTAAGCTGATTTTGTAAAATAATCAATGGTTAAATTAAACTTTATTGTTAACAGTTGTATTGTGTGTAATAATCATATTAATATATAAAATGAATTTTTTTTTCTTGAACCACCAGATTTTACTAGAGTTATTAAAAATTTTCTTGAGGATAAGGTTCTTGTACAAATAAAAGAAAGAAATATTGCGTTTCTGTTAGGGCTCCTTAGCCTTCATTAGAATAATTATTAATTAACTAAAACACGGTTTTATAAATTTATTTATTTTTCTTTTTATAATAATTATTAATAGACTTCATAATAAACAAAATTGTAAAATTTCCGAGAGCAAAGTGAAACACATGTTAGACGCTTGGCGTGTCGAGGCGACGCCGACGTCTAAAACTATATTTAATGATAGGAATCTATTTCACTTACAGTTTTTGTATAATTTTCAATACAATTTTGTAGCATATGTCGATATTTTGCGTCAAAATCTAATACACTTTTTATTGCTTGTTTTGGCACATGGCTGATTTCACATTTTTATAATTAAAAAAGCTCAAGACAACAATAAGCAGAAAGAGTTAGTGAAAAAAAAAACAAAATGATATCGTTACAGAAAGGAAAGCTAATAGCTGCAATGAAAATGCAAAGATTTATGGAAATGAATATGCAACATAGGTTATAAACTGTTCAGAAACTCCATATAAACAGAACAGGAAACAAATATATTTATACGATTGGAGAAATTTTTTCTGGAATTAGTGAAAGTAGATTCCGTTCTTATAAAAGCAAGGATTCTTGAATGGTCTATAATTTGAAATATTGCAAATATTGTCAAATACAGTTGTTCATCAAAAGTAAACCGGAAAACGGTTACAGTAACAAACGACTTTATCAAATATGGATGATAAAATATATTAATTTCATTCTAAAAATAATAAATACACAACCTCAAGCGAATTTACTGTTCATTTATTACTCCGATTTTCAATATCCCAAATACAGCATGTGTAAAGAGTATTGAAACATCACCATAAGTTTTAAAATATTGAATGTAAAAACCCTTGGACGGATTGACTATCATTTTCAATTACACAACTCTTAGTGCAATTTATTATTTATAGTTTTACAAACACCCAACCCCAGCCACCCTAATTTTTTTTTTTCAAATAGCAACCTACCCTTTGTGATACCTCGAAAGAAAAGGTATTTCTTATACTTAGGCTATTCAATGGCGCAAATCCGTCAACGCGATTTGTTTCCCAAACGCACAATAATTTTTTATTAAGGAAAAGACAAGATTAATAAACATTATTATTGAAAAAAAAAACGAATTATCTAATAAGATGTTCAAACTGAGCTCTGTTAATAGCTGGGCAACGTGCAAGTCGCTATTCACATTTATCGAATGCCGTTTGAGATGTTCGACCAATTTCCACATGCATTCTATCTTTTAGAATTATTTGGCCTATTATTATAGACGCAACTATTTAAGTTACCACATAAAAAGTCAATTAAGTACTGTCTTACATGAACTTCTTAGCGTGGAGGAGCACCATCTTGCTGGAATGATACGCCATGGGCTACTGGTAAATGATCACTCGCAAAAATTATAGCGATTATAGGAACTATTTCGGTTTGTAATAAGTCCCAGGTAACAGTGTTAGAAGAGAATGTTTGATCACTGTCACTCGTTCCCTGCAAAATCTCACAAAGTTCCACCCGATGATCAAAGTCATTTTCGGATAATCCCTGACACAAATGAACCTTATATGGATACAAGTTCTTTTTTGAAACGGTTGCTCAATGATTTTGGACAAATATAAAAAACATCAGCAAGTTTCTGTAATGACTGCCTTGGATTTTCCACCACAGACAGCATAATGTTAAGTGCAGTTTGTCGGAATTTTTTAATTATCCAACGGACAATACATCTACTTATTCCTTTTCTTTTTGGATAACGTTCATTAAAGAGAGCACATACCTCATCTTGATTTTCTTTGTAGTTACCATGTCCCACAAAGATTAAAATTTCAATTCGCCGTTGTTCGCTGAAACGTTCCATAACGTAAGAGTCACACTATCTCACGATTATCTTCTGACACTTTTTCGCGTTTCACAAATTTTGAAAATGAAAAATATTTGATTCCATGCGTTCGAGAAGCAAATCGCCTGATTTCGATTTTCTTTACGCTGTTGAATTGAGTTGAATTGAAATTGGCTTGGACAGACTGGATTGGATTGGGTTGGATTGGATTGGATTGGATCGGATCGGAACTGAATTGAATTGAACTAACTGAACTGGATAGTTGAATTAAAATACCTTTCTTTTCAAGTATCACAAAGGGTAGGTTGCTATTTGAAAAAAAATTGGATGGGTGAGGATGGGGGATGTGTAAAACTAAAAATTATAAATTGCATCAGAAGTTGTGTAATTGAAAATAAAAATCGGCCTGTTCAAGGGCTTCTTTATATAATCAATCTTTTAAAAGTTACCGTCATGGTTCTACATACACTGTATTGTGTCTCTTATGCTAGTTATTGATAACTTACAAAAGCCTTGAATGCCACACTAGTCTAGTACAATCGTTATTCTACAGCACTGCGTCAGGCAACCTGAAAACGTGTGCATTCACCAAAAACTCAAAATAGATTTTTTGCATGATCACAATACTTTCCTATTTCTATGTATATGGGAAAATAAACATGGATAGTTTTGAATTATTAATGTTCATTTATTTTTCGTCACTGTAAAGGCCTAAATAACGGACCCGGCAAAACGAAGTATCCACTTTCAATGTTAATTCATTTCATTGGAGTTTATTTGTTTATTTATAAATTCAAATCAAGTCGTCATGCTTTCGCAATAAGATAAATGGAAATTTAAAACATTTCCCAAACCGTTTGCGAGAAATGTCAGTTTAGCTGGGAATATGGAGCATTGGTCCAATATTCAACGTTCTTTTGCGGTTGAAGCTTATTCTCATTTAAATCCACGAGATTCAGTTTCTAGTCGAATAACAATTGAAGAGTGGGTACACAAATTTCGTAATAAAAAACCAAAAGGAGAACTCGTTCTGTACGCACACTTGAAAATGCTGAAAGGGTAAGAGTAGCTGTGCTACGAAGTCCTAAAAGATCTGCAAAACGACAAGCATTAGCCTTCAATATTTCGAATTGTAGTAGTGAAAGGCTTCCACCTCGACAAAATTCAAGTCGTACAAAAACTTCTTCCTCAATATTCTGGAACACTCGTTGATTTTTGCCAACGTTTCGAAGGGCTATTTGTTGAAAGCACGAATATCGTTGATTGCTTTTTGATCTCAGATGAAGCTCATTTTCATCATTCCGGATATGTTCACAAACAGAACTTTCGCTAATAGGCAATGAAAAATCCGCTTCATAGCAAAGAGGTTACTGTGTGTTGTGCAGTCGCCTTTTGAATTATTGGGCCATTCTTCTTTGAGGAAAATGACTTGACGGTTGCTGTTACATCACTATGTTATACAGGTATTGCGTAACTTTGAACAGTAACTTCATAATGTTGGCATGGATATCCGAAGAATTTGGTTTCAGCAGGGCAGAACCACTTCACATACTTCTACGGATTCTATGATAATTTTATGAAGAATGCTTCCGAGTCATGTCATGTCGAAAATTGAGGCCATCAATTGGTCGGCACGGTCACCGGATCTCTCAGCTTGTGGTTTCTTTTTATGGGGCTGGTCAAAGTCAAAAGAGTTTTCTAATCGACCGTAAACTTTGGAACAACTTTCGTGCTAGGCTTCAAAAATGTCAGCAGCGAGGAGGAGGTTATTTGACAGATGTAATATTTAAAAAATAAAATTTCCATGTTTCCTCAAGAACTTTGTGTTTAATTTTTATTTGTTTATCTATCTATTAATAGTACACTGTTCTACAGGTAAAACCCGATGACTGACATAAGGATAAGAAAAAAAACATTAATAAATAAGCTCTGTACATTAAGAAAGATAAAA